>CM075691.1:61206047-62406047 GCA_037954015.1 Psophocarpus tetragonolobus | reverse complement strand
GAGGGGGAAAGAAAATGATTCTAAAAAGTTGGAGAAACATCTTGAAAATTATCAAAAATAATTAATGTTCAGATTATAAGTGATTTTTGAGTAAAAAATTATCACAACGTAGGCTTGCAAATTAAATCAAAATATACAAAGAAATCTACGATTAATGTAGATATATTTCATCCATCATAATTTAGATAGGAAGAGCAAAATTTGCATTTATGCGTAAATGTACTTATAATAGGTAAACATTGAATTAAATAGGACCAAGCTCCCTATAATTAAACTATAAATAAAAAATTATAAATTTTATTAAAATCTAAAATTATAAAACCTAAATATATTTTTATCCATAAAATAAATTAAAATTTATACAAAAATTCTTATGAATATATGAATTTATGTCATTTTTTTATAGTTAGTTTAAACTTTATGGAACAATTATATCTCAATAAGATAGTTTAATAAGTTTTAACTTCCATAATATTAACTTTAAGTTTTGTTACAACAATATTAACTTTAAGTTACAAACTAGGTTTTTAGTCTACATTTAACTTTTTAGCTTTTATTTAATTTTTAAGCTATAATTACCAAACATATTTTAACATGATAGCTAAACGATTTTAATAAATATCTATTAAGGATAAATTTAATAGAATGAGCTAGTTCCTTATAATTAGAGAGAACAAAGTGAGTTTGTTCTAGATATAATTTAGGTGGTTCGACTTGATTTGATTGTCGGACATTTATATTAAAACAGCTTAGGTTGGTCTAATCCAAATTTTAGTTAAGTTGTATATTTTTAAATTTAGTCTGACTTTATATTGGGTCACGAGTGACAACCTTAAATGAGCCTTTTTTTTAAAAAGAAATTAAAATTCAAACTTTTATAAAAATAAAATTAAAAAAAAATATATCATTATATAAATACGAGAAATATTAAAATAAAAATTTTAATGCTTGAATAAAAGTTTGAATTAATTTGTAGTTGAATGTTGTTGAATCTTTTGGCAAGCATACCAATAGTCAACTGTAGTATAATGATTTTCAAGTAAAAGTGTCGATCCCACGAGGAACAGTTCAATGAAATAGATAATTTTATCTCAAACAGCATATATACAGGAATATTCAATCTGATTCATAGTGGACTTTGATGATTTATACTACGTTGCATGAAAGTAAAATAGTAACAGTAAGTAAGTTTGAGAAAATTTGATATGAGAAGTTAGGATTGAATTCATCTATCTCACTCATCTGCAATCTGGATGAATATGGACATATAGCATATGAAATTACCAATATTTATGCAACACACAGAAGTCATTTATACCAATTCCTTGCGTATAAAATTCATAAGATCAGCTCCTTGAATATTGATTCCTTACATATCCAACAAAACTGTCCAGCATTATATTCAGGTGTTATAAGCAATTGATATACTGAAATCTATTCCTAGCATCACAATATATCAAGTATGTTTGTTTAGATCAAATTTTTAGAAGTACTTTCCAGTCTCATCCAAAATTCACATTCATGAAATTATTAATCAGATAGAATCAAGCATTAAGAGCAGAACAAAAATACCAATCTTGAATAAAAACATAACTGCTATAAAGAAATATCACCAGATTACATCCGAGTTCGAATCGATTACATTCAATCCCAACAGAAAAGGATTAGCCACTCATGGTAGCTATTGACATTCTAAGAGATGAAGAAGAAGATCCTACAACTGAGGTTGAAGAACGACTCTTTCAATGCTCTGTGATTTGATTCCCGCGTTTTTCCTCCTTTCCTTTCTTCTTGATCCATAAGTATATATACTGCACGAACTCTCGCTCAAGCTAAAATATTATCGCTTAGAAAGTACTTCATAGTGAAGAAAGGTCATTCTCGCTTAAGCTAAAATATTTTCGCTTAAGCTAGAAGGTACTTCATGATGAAGAAAGGTCATTCTCGCTTAAGCTAAAATATTCTCGCTTAAGCTAGAAGGTACTTCATGATGAAGAAAGGTCATTCTCGCTTAAGCTAGAATGACTTTTAAATTAATTTCTCCCTGGACGAATCTCGCTCAAGCGAGATCATTTTCGCTTAGGCTAGAATGGCGTGTGAAAGGTACTTCTCTGATAAGCTCTCGCTTAGGCGAGATCATTCTAGCTTGGGCGAATTGTTGCAGGATTTGCTCTTGTCTCTTGATTTACCTGAATCATATACAAAATAGGGATCAAATGATTTCTTTTTAATCAAAAACTCGGAAAAATATGCTTACATTTCATCTTTGTTAGATTAGGAAAAATTGATACAAATGTTCACAATTTAAAATAGAAGTGCCAAAATTCCATATGAAAATTTACTACTTTTTAGCACTTATCAAATGTTTTACCTTGGGGATTTAAATAAATAAATATTTAAGGTGAAATATTATTTTATTATTTAAAAATCATGTAAAGAAGCTCATTTATCTTGACTAGTCACTACAAAAATAATTCAAATTTTTCTTCGTAATTAATAAAAAAAATTATTATAAACAAATATGTATATATACATATGTATTCCATTTATTTATATAACTAAATATATATATATATATATATATATATATATATATTTCCTTTGATTATCTAAATTGTTATTATTTAAATTATTTATATCATATTTGTTCTCACTCCTTTATGTTTCTTATCTCTTATATATATTAAAAAAAATGAAAATGCAAATTTAAAAAGATGGATGTGCCAAACTATCCAAATTTTTTTCTCACAATCATCATAGCAGTTTTTCCCAATATTAGTTGGAGTACGAATGCAATTAAAAATTCAGTTACATTTAGAGGCTGAAGCCTCTACTTTTGTATTTTGTAATTATCAAAGAGAACAGATGGTGATAGAAGGACCATTGATAGTCACTTTCTACATGACACCTGCTAATTACACAAATCCACTAATAAACATATTTCCACCGGTTATGTAAACATAATAGTAGAAAAATAAAGAGAGATTTGTACATAAATAAAATCTTCCCTATCTTTCTATATAATAAAATAGATATATGTAATATTATAAAGTGTTATATATATATATATATATATATATATATATATATATAAATAAGTGTGACTTTGTTTATGATTTTTTTTAATTTAAATTAAATAAATAACTGAAAAAGATATTTATACATTGAAATAAATATAAAATAAAACATTTATTTTTTTTTAATTAATAGAAAGTTAGAAATAATATAAAGAAGGGTTTAATTCAATTGATTAAGCCTAATATGTGAATTATTGCAAAAGCTTCTGACACTTTCTTTTAAGATAATATAGGTCCACTCCCTTCCCTTATAACATATATCCAGTCACATTGTTTGGTTTACGTTAGATTGAGCGGTTTTAGTCATCATACTTTTGATTTTTGAGAACAAATGAAATAAGTCTTCAAAATTTTAAAAATAAGTAAGTTGGTCTTCTAATTCCGTTAACACATTTTTGTATTCCATTAATCCGTCATATCATTCAAAACTTAAATTGTGTTTAAAAGCTCTCATCAGTATTTAAAACAATTGATAAAACTTAATGTGTATATATTATTCAAATTTTTTAAATTAAGACAACTAAAATCAATTAAAAAAAATTCAACTACGGAAAACGAATAGAATATATAAGGATTTGGAGTACCAATAACTAAATTAATTGTTTTATACTTGATTCTAACCAGGATAAAACAACGTTAAATTTGAACAATGCTATTCACAAAATTTGGTCAAAATTAATTAAAGCGATCCAAAACAATAGAATTTAATTAGAACATATTCAGAGTGTTTTTTTTTTTTATTTCTTTAACTCAAATAATAATAATTCATTATTAAAGTGTGTTTAGTGATACAACTAGTTACTTAAAAATTAAGAAATAAGTTATTTTAATAAAGCAACTGTTGCCTCATATTAAAATAATATATAATAAATACTAACAAACCAGTAGCTAGTAGTAAAATTTACAAAATTGTTGTAATTTGGGAAGTATAATATTTGATATGTAAACGGTGATCCACATTGCTATGGAAAAGGATTAAATAAGGCATGGGAAAGTAAAAGGACGGTTATGATTGTCTATGGGCCATGACACTGTTGATGCTTACTCATCCCCTTATTCTGCCTCCAATGGTGCCTCCCATGTGCTACCAAAAATTCTCATTACTAACATTTTAATTATATACGGTATAAAAAGTCAACAACAAGTATTTATAGGCTGTTCGTGGTGTAATTTTATATATAACGTTAATTCGAACTAAATTAAAAAAAAAAAAAGTACAGCATAGATTGGTTTAATTTAGATTTATTTTAAAATTTAAACTAAATCAAATAAATTTTTTCGGTTTGTTTGATTCAATTTTATAATTTTATAGTTGAATATTAAAAATATATTAAAATTTTTTATTTTCTAAATTGTATAAAATTTTATTTATTTTTAACAAAATTATATAAAGTTCATCGTTAAAGTTAAAGTATAAACAATTATTTCATTTAAATAATTTATGTTATTTGTTATCAAATTATATTAATCAAATTAAATCAAAATTGTTAAAATATTAAAAGTTTAATTTGTATACTGACAACAAACATAATTATTTATTCATTTATACGACTTTTAAAATATTAATTGGTAAAATAAATGGGTTACGATTTAATATCTGTGTAAAAATTTTTAAATAAATACTAATTAAACTCAAATATTAATTCATAACTAATATTAATTAAAAAATATAATTAAAAATTAAGTTAAAATCATGAAAAATTTAAAAGTAATAAATAATAAATTTAACACTAAAATCAATAAAGTTACTATAAATAAAAAGATTATCATTTAATATCAATGTATTACACTTACTATGTATAAATATGTTCTTATAAATAATAGTATATATTTTGTCACTGGTTTGTTAAAATAACTAAGAGTAAGTGATTTTATTTATTTTGATTTGATTTTAACATGTCAAATATAAAAAGTGAATCAAATGATTTTGAAAACTATAAAAATCAAATCATTTCAAATTGAATTAAATTTTTTACAGTTTTTTTTTTTTTTCAAATTTTGATTTTCAGTTTAATTCGATTTTAAAAACCGCTGGTATTTATCTATCAATTTTATAGATACAATTAATATCAGTTGAAGAACTGCTCATCTTTTTACTAATCCTTTCTTTTTCCAGAGAACCTACCGTTTTGTATTATTTTATTTGGAAAATATTTTTTTAAAAAAGTAAAACTTTATTCCGCAGACACAACATACCTTCTACTCATTAAAAGAAATTACAAGAAAGAATATGCAAATTAAAAAATCAATACAAGACAAACAATAATATAAGAATTTCCCACCCTTAAATACAAAAAATCAAATACCAGACTAGGAATACTTTCTACATTACCCTTTCTAAAATAAACTTGTTTAGACAATATATAATACAGTCAACAAATAAAAAATAAATTAAATCATAAATATAATAAATACGATAAATTTTAATTTAGTTTGATTAATTAGATAAATTTGTTGTTGGTGCATAATAGAAAGAATAATCAGTAAAGTAAAAGTTAGGCTGATTGACCCAAGTAGGGTTCTTTTTTAAAAAAATTACCGGTATGGGTCTGTTTTGAAACATATTACCAGCGTGGGTCTGTTTTGTTGGTTGACTCGGTCAAATCGCAACTACGAATTGCGGTTTGATTGCCACGTCAGCAACGTCATTACGTGGAAGCCAGCGTGGAAAAACGCCCCAGTAAAAACGCAAGTCGGAATTGCGGTTTGACTGGTCTTTGACCAGCACCGTCTTGTTATCCAATGGGTAAAAAGAAACAGAAAACGATGCACGTAAAACCGCAAGTCAGACTTGCGGTTTGACTGGGGTTTAACCGGCCCCCCTTTACCCAGCGGTTGCAAACGAACGGGTGCGGATATTGAGGAAGAGGCGCGGTTTTTTACGCAGATAAAACCGCAGATACGACTTGCGGTTTGAATTAAATAATATTTTTCGTTGTAAAACCGCAAGTCAGACTTGCGGTTTTATAGGGGTTTAACCGGCCCCCCCTTTATCCAACGGTTGCAGACGAGCGGTTTTTGACGCATTAAAACCGCAAGTGCGAACTGCGGTTTTAATTAAAAAATATTTTCCACATAAACCGCAGATGCGAGTTGCGGTTTATGTGGAGTTCGCCTCCTATAAATCCCCCCCCCCCAACCGGACAGAACCGCACACCTTTCCGCCGCAGATAATCGCATACGTAGTTGGAAACTACATAGGGATAATCGAAGAAAGCTTTTGTTTTGTGGAAATTATTTATAAATATTGAGGTTAGTTTTCGTATATAATATTTGTTTGTTATTTATTAATTTTGTATTCTGATATATATTATTTTGGGTATTATATTAACATAATGTTTTGTATTAAATTGTAGCAATTGTCATGGTATCATCTTCTTCTCGCCCTTCTGTTGATTGTGTTCATTCTGGACCTGTGGAGAATGACGTGTTGTACATGCAAAATCAACACGTTTCTCAACATATATGGAATGGAGAGGACGACAGAAAACTCTTAATCAGACGTGCAGTTCCCACGTATAATGGAGAAGAGTCAATTCCTCCTCAAATTGTACGATATTTGCGACAAACGGGATTTTACACGGTCGCACAGATGAGTTTTCTTCGTATTAATGCAGGTTTAATTAATGCATTTGTTGAGTGGTGGAGGCCGGAAACTCATACTTTCCACATGAGATGTGGAGAATGCACTATCACCCTTCAAGATGTTGCAATTTTGTTGGGTTTACGAGTAACTGGCATTCCTGTCATAGTTTCAACCAATGTTAATTGGGTTGAACTATGTCAACAACTGCTTGGCGTTTCACCAAATAACGATGAAATTGATGGTAGCTCTATTCGAGTTAGTTTGCTAACTCATCATTTTGGTGATATCGCAAATTTTGAAAATAATGAAGAAAATTTACAGAGGTTTACTAGGGCATATATTTTACGCCTCATTGGTGGTGCCCTGTTTGTAGATAAATCTAGTAGTAAAGTATCTTTAAGGTATTTGTTATTGTTGCAAGATTTTGCTGAGTGCAGTGCATATGCATGAGGTGCTGCTGTACTTGGTTTTTTGTATAGAGAACTGTGTCGCAACAAACTACAAAATAAAATCCATGGGTGGTTTATGCCTATTAATACAGATATGGGCATGGGAAAGATTCCCAAAAGTTGCACCCACTGTATTACCCCCATACAAACCAAACAAACCCGTTGGATCAAGGTAATTTTTTTATTGAGTATAATGTTAGTTAGATTTGAAAATATTATTTGGCAGTTACTTATATAAAATTTAATATTATTGATATAATTTTCGTAGGTGGCTACGACAGGGAAACCGACACATTGGAGCCACCGATGATTTAAAACATCATCGTCGTTTGCTGGATACAATGAAGCAAAATGATGTAAGAAAATGTATGTTATTGTTTGTTAATTTTGTGTACGTACTAACTAGTTGTTATTTTATATAGGTCATCTGGATGCCATATCCAAACGAAGTTGTGGCACAGTTACCCCCGATATGCTTAGAAGGGGTTAACGCGTGGAAATGTGTTGTGCCATTGCTTTGTTTTAATATTTGTGAATGACATCAACCAGATAGAGTAATGCAGCAGTTTGGCATGCGCCAACCCATACCCCGTCCTCCTTTGCAGCCAAAAAAATTACATGGGTTGACTATGCGAGGAAAAGGTTCTGAAAATTGGCTTATGTTGTTGCAACCCGCCATTGCAATATGGAACAACATAGACCAATTTAGGGTCGAAGAAACTGGAAGTTAGGTTGGAGACCTGACATTCAACTCTGAGTACATGGTTTGGTATCGTGCCAAAACCAAAATGTTTATCGACCCAAGAAATGCAAAAGCATCGTTGTTGGTAAAATTTGTCATAGTTATCCAATTTGTTTTTTATTTTTTGCAATAAAATTTTTATGGTTTTAATGTTTTCCATTCTGTTTTTATTGTACGGTGAAGTTGGAGAGACATTATCGTATATGGTGTCGCCAGAGGGAAGAAACAAGTGGTCAGTGGACGATTTAGTCCCATATGTTGATAAAATAATGGTCTTGTTGGAAGATGAAGATCGAATCACACGAACGGCAGTGCCAGCACCCAAAAGTATGCCTGAGGTGGATGTTCCAGATTTTCACGTTAAAGAGTCATATCGTGAAAGTCGTGGTCTAACTAGACGGAGGGACGTCGTTCAGGCAGAAGTTTATCCTGTTCCTAATTTGCCTGAACGTCAAGAAGGCATATATTATACACCGACACAACTAACTGGAAATATGCCTACTACTTACTATTATCCATCTCAGACAAATGTAGGATCATCTTACCAAGGTCGTATACCGTACGGTGGTGGCATGCCCCAAGGCCATATTTTCAACAAATATTTGGATCACTTCGCACACCGGATATGCCAGGACAGCAACAACCCGCAACGACAGCAGCTATCGCCGAACCGCAATTCGATATACCTTGGGATTCTCCCTATGCTGCCGCAAGTCTAGGATTAGGTGGACAATTTGATCCAAACTCATGCCAAAATGTAAACGACGATGATGATGCTCAATGAAATATTTTTTTATTTTGACTTCAGTTTTTTATATTCTTTTTTAAAGTTATTATTGTAATGTTTCCGAAAATAAATGGTAACAAATTATAAAATATGACAACGTTGTAAAAGTCCGAAATAGATAATAATAAATTATAACATATAACAACTTTGAAAAACAGAATAACATTTAAGGTAATTACATATCACCATCGGTTGGTTGAGAGCATCCTACATCAGCATGCAAAGGGCAACTTCTTCGATTATGACCCTCTTGTCCACATCGGCGACATTTATTTTTTTTCTGTGTTTGTGACTCAGTAAAATCCATTTCATTTCTTATCCTCGTTGACTTTGGACGTCCTTTTCCTTGAACAGCAGAATGGTTTGGGATAAGAGTCCAACTTTCTTCATTTTGAGGGATCAAGTCGTCATTCCCAAGAGGAAACCATTGACCAGAGTATGCATGCATGATGAAGTCATTCGTGTATACTTCATCAACAAATTGATAATAGTCTAAACTAATTGCACCACACATAGCAATTACATGTGAACAAGGGTAATGGAAAGCTTGGAATCACCCATATTGGCAATATTTGTCGTTCAAGTTAACTACCCATTTTTGTCCTCCACGTTGAGTCAGTGGATTAAAGGCGTCTTCGACTTCGAATCTAGTCGTTTCGATATTGTACTGACAGACTATATGGGAACAAGCGTCTTGTTGGTTTTTACGCAATGCTTGCATCAATTTATCGCAATAGACCTTTCCAGCTTCCAATTGGGACCTACCATGGGATCCTCTTTCGACAAAATATGCAACACATTTACTATATGTTGACCTTACCAAAGCACTGATGGGAATATTCCTACAATCCTTGAACACTTTGTTAACGCACTCAGACAAATTAGTTGTCATGTGTCCATACCTGTAACCTTTTGTATCGTATGCCATACTCCATTTTTGCTTCGATATGTCATTTATCCAACTACCTACTTCAGTGCTTTGCTGACAAAATTTTTCAAAGTTTCTGTCAAATATATGCATGCGTGGAGTGTAAGCTGCAAAACAACACAATACAATGACTCGTTTATAATAATAAAAAATACAGTTGAAAAAAAATGTCATGTGGATAAAAAGAAGTCATACCTAATTTTATCAACATTTTTTTCTGTGCCATATTTTTAAATCGGGTGTTGAAATTACTTGCAATATGGCGTATGCAATACTTATGATAAGCATATGGTGGTTGCCATCCTAATGCCTCATTTTGCACAGCAGACTTAATCCCAGCATGCCGATCAGAAATTAGACAGATTCCTTGTTTTTGTGTCACATGCAGTCGTATGTGGGATAGGAACCAAGACCACGAGGACGAGTTTTCACTTTCAACCACAGCAAAAGCTAAAGGTAATACATTGCTATTTCCATCTTGTGTGGTTGCGATTAACAACGTTCCACGGTACTTCCCATATAAATGTGTTCCATCAACCTGTATCAACGGCTTACAGTAGTTAAAGGCATCAGCACACTGCTTAAATGTCCAAAACACTCTTTCAAACTGTTGGTATTGACGGTAACCTCGATTGCCAACAACAAGATCATCATGACATATTTGATAGAAAAAACCTAGCGATTTACTTTCAATGAATTTCAAAAATGTTGGAAGAGTCGCGAATGATTCATCCCAGTCCCCATAAACACGCACAATTGCTTTTTGTTTTGCTTTCCATGCTTTCCTGTATGATATCTTGTATCCATATTGACTACAAATTCTTTCCTGAATCAAATTAATTCTTAAAGATGGATCTGAACCAACCATTCCTAAAAAAATTAAAAAGTTAACAACAAATGATAATAAATTAATTTAAATATTACGTTACATATGGACAAGTAACCAAACCTGATATCAAGTTACTAATGAAAGTTGAGTTTAATTTTTTGTGGTCTTGTGTCACTGCCGGATTGAGACATTGATGATCTCCACCCCATTGAGTAACCGTCCAATTGACTGTTTTCCGAGACAAAATTGCCCTCATATAAAATGGACACCCATCTTTATGGTTGGGACATTTGATAATGTATTTCGAACTTTTTGACTCCACAACATGATACGTTTGATGTGTTCGCATTGAATATTGTATCAGCGCATTTTTTAGATCTTCTTTTGTGTCAAACTGTAGACCTTTGTACAATGCATCTCCAACATTCCATGAGTCATGCAAGTCTTCGCCTAAAATATCTTCTTCATCAGGATGCAACCAATTAATGTGTGTATAATGAGCTGCATCAGTCCAAGGTGGACGTTGCCCTGCAACTGTAACAATATTGTTATTCATGTGTCTGTTATTCAACAAATTAAACTAGTAAACCATAAAGAAAATAATTATTTTTGTTAAACATACCTTGTTCCACATTTGTTACCGACAATAACTCCATATTACGAGTTTCATTGTCATCAGTATCAGATGAATTACCATAAATTGAAACGTCATTTTCTTCATCAGATGTTTCCTCACCACATGATTCACCAACAACATCATCATCATCTACTTCAACTATGTCAGAACTCATTATACCAGTGTCTACTGCAGTGCCTAAACTACTACCAACTGATGATTTATGAACATACAATTCTATTATATCAACATTATTTTGTTGTTCAGATGCATTAAACATAATTTCAATATCTTCATCATCAACAATTTGTAGTGGCACATATTTTCCAGAAAATAAAAATCTACAAGTTAGAGATGATATAAATTCATTTAATGACATTTTTAACTTTTCCTTAATTTTGTTCTTCAACGAAGTAAAACTGATATGACGCGTAATTCTAATTGCTCTTCTACTCCCTTAAAAAATAACACATTTGTCTCCTTCATACATTCTTCCATCACTATAAATGAAGGTGACAATTGGAGCAGACATAATATTCATAAATGTACCTACAAATAAATAATAAAGTAAATTTAAACATAAAAAATAGAGTTATAAAAGCAATTTGTTTTTAAAAATATTTACAAACACACAAAATTTACACATTACGTTTTTTACCTGAACAATTGGACTGTAACGTAAACCTTTGTTTTACGTCGGGTGCAACTACGTCGGCGGTTTTCTGGGTCGAACGGCTGTGCGGTTCTGTGGGGCGACGGGGGATTAAATAGCAACTGCACGTAAACCGCAAGTCTGATCTGCGGTTTATTAAAATTATTATTTAATACAAACCGCATTTCGCACTTGCGGTTTAACGAACAAAAATATTATTTAACTCAAACCGCAAGTCGCATCTGCGGTTTTATGTGAGTAGAAACACGGATCGTTTTTGCAACCGCTGGGTAAAGGGGGGGCCGGTTAAACCCCCGTAAAACCGCAAGTCAGACTTGCTGTTTTACGTGCATCGTTTTCTGTTTCTTTTTACCCATTGGATAACAAGACGGTGCTGGTCAAAGACCAGTCAAACCGCAATTTCGACTTGTGGTTTTACTGGGGCGTTTTTCCACGCTGGCTTCCACGTAATGACGTTGCTGACGTGGCAATAAAACCGCAATTCGTAGTTGCGGTTTGACCGAGTCAACCAACAAAACAGACCCACGCTGGTAATATGTTTGAAAACAGACTCATACCGGTAATTTTTTTTAAAAAGAACCCCACTTGGGTCAATCAGTCGTAAAAGTTATGTAAATTCAATTAAAAAGCATTTTAATGATAAAAACTTAATTGATATTTTTTATCTTAATTATTTAAAATGGTTCAATTTAATACTTAAATTTTTAATTTATCCAATTTAATATTTAATTATTTAAAATGTTTTGATTTAGTCAAACCATGAACAATGGTGTTTCACCGGACAGAAACTACCCGGATGTGTAATGATGCCTATCACATCATAAGGGAAATTGATGACTTTGTAAAAAGCATGTCCCACACCTGTGTGGTTTTGTTACACAAGGATGTGGTCCTAGCTCATTCGACTGAAAACACGTTCTACACTCCTGTGCCAATAAGCCACGTCCTTGTGAATAATTTGTTTTGGAGAAAAACACATCCCACACCCATATAGTCTCATATTCCAAGAGGTTGTATACAACAATTTCATCAAGTTAAATAGAAAATATCTTTACCGGTCATTTAGTCTTAAATACACATTCTATAGGTGAGTTTGATACTATTTCCCATATAAAAAAAAAAATCTTTTAAAAGTCTTTTTTTTATTCTTCACTTATATAATAGTCAAGTTATTCTTTTAATTATATAAAATTTTTACTCAGAGTAATTTTCTTAAACTTACTCTTAATCAGAGTAAGTGAATTCTCCATCCCTTTATTATATATGTTTTTAAATAATTATTAAATATTAATAAATTATTTTATCATATAATTACAAATAATAATTAAATAATAAACTTACAATTGTAAATTTAACTGAATATAACTTAATTATAAAATTCTTCTGCTTTATTTATTATTTTATTATATACTATTTAAATAAAAATATAATTAATAAGTTAATATATGCATATATTAAAAATACATAAATAAACCAAAATTATGAAAAAAGATATGGTCGATTTTTCATAAATTTTCTCAAATATAAGAAAACTCAAAGGAAATAAAATAAAATATTAAGATTTTATATACATCTCTTTTAATTTTAAATTAAAACTTGTTTTAAACCATTAGAATGGACCTAGAGATTTTTAGGAAAGAATGTACCTAGCGATAATGATAAGAATTATAACAAGGGTTTAATACTCAGTGTAAAATAGTTTTACACGAACAGTTAATTGTAATTCTTCTTTTAAATATTTTTAAAATATTAATTAATAAAATTAACTAATTTAATATATAAAAAGTATGATTAATTGTTGGTGTAAAACTTTACACTTACAATAACTGTTTATTTCTCATAATAATATGGATAAGATGTCACATTCAAACTTTAGTAGCAGTATCGCATTAGAAATTATTAAAGAAAACAAAAGTTATTTTGTTTTAAATTAAAACGTGTGTTGTTAGGACGTCAAGAATCGCATTAGAAACTTAAGTTTTGTTTTAAATTTAAATATAAGAAAATTTAATTATTTTTGTCTTATTTATTGTTATAAGTTTTTGAATATTTTTATTTAATTATAATTATAATTTTTTATTCAAAATATTAAATTTCGATGAAAATATTTTAAAAATATATTTATTTTATACTTGAGATTAATCAAATTAAATAATAATAATTAAGTTTTTTAATATATGTAGATTAAATATTTTTACTTATATATAAATAAAGAAGTACTAACTTATACTATTTTTTTCAAACAAACACTTCTTATTAATCTGTAAAATATAACATTATCTTATTTATTGATTATCGATAATGTGCTGAATTTAGTAATTCACTAATTAAATTATCTTATCTTGGTTTCTACAAAATTATGTAATTAATATAATAATAGTCGTTTTCATTGGAATGGAAAACATATGGTTTGCTGGAATAAACCACCAAGCAAAATAATAAAAATAAAAGAATTCAACAAAATGCATGAAAGTGGGTAGGGATACGTGGAACGTGCATGAATGTTGTTGCACCCAACACATTACGTAGACGTTATAAAGTTCGACACTACGATTTTCTCGAAACAAAAAAAGCCTAGAGATTCCAATCATCTACGTGTGCTATATACCCAATTGAATCATTTTTAGTTGTTTAAAAATTTTAATATTTATATTTTTTATTATAAAATTTATTATTGTGAATAACTACCGTAAATCCATTTCTGTATCACTTTGCTGCTTCTGACACTGGGAATTTTCTAGGAAAACGCACCGGATCGTGGATAGTATACATCGATCTTATGGAACTGCACATGCAGATGTTGTGCACATAATTAACCTAATGTTAAGTTTAAAATAACTAATCACACTAGCTAGAGATTAAGCATAATTACTGCTCCCAATATATGGGAAGATTAGTTTACTACTACTACATGCCGTTATCTCGAAGGGCAACATATAAAGATAGACATTGAAATTAATTAAACTCAATTAATTTGTGGACCACGGAGTTCATCCCAAATTAATAAACAATAGATTTTAAAAAGGTTGGGTTGAAATCTGTGCGCATGGAACGTGAGGATTTTGCTATAACAATGGAAGAGAGTTTCTGAGGGCGGCACCTAGGATAGAGTGAGTGAGACTTAGATAAAAGAAAAAGAAAACATCTCAATTTTATGAAATGAAAGCTTAAAACGAGGGTAAGAGCTGCCACATGCAACGCCATGGTTGTGCCAGGTGCAATGCCCCTATAACGTGCTAAGTGGTAACACATGACTAATATTGGAAAATCACTTCAAACAATAAATCTACTATATGTCACCAAAATCGAGATCTCTACAAATTATTCTAATTACTTGTTTATTTTAATCTTATAAATAAAAAATTACTATAATTTAAATTAATTATTATTAAAATTAACAAAATTATTAGTAGACAAATGCAAAATTACTTTACGCTATATAATCGTTTCTATTTTATTTTAGAATAGCTACCCGCTTCAACTTTTTGTTTCGCTGCTGACACTCACGTTTCTTTTTTCCTGTTTTTCTATTTGCGAAGGTTTTAAATTCAATTAAATCAAATTGAAAATTGAAAATTGAAAATTGAAAATTGAAAATTGAAAATTAAATCGTAACATAAAAATTAAAAATCACAAAAAAACTGTTTTAATTTAAGATGATTTAATTTCTGTAATTTTTAAATTATGTAGTTTAATTTCTTTTGCAATTCGAGATATAAAATCATATCAAATCAAATAAGACCATTCATTTAAATTATTTTAGAAAATTTTTGAAAAAACATATAATTACTATTATTTACTAAATTAATAAAATTTTGACTTAATTTTTAATTAATATTTTTTATTAATATATATTAGTTTATGAATAAATATTTCAAAAAAATTATTCATTTCATTTCATTAGAAATAATTTTACGAAAATTATTAAAATGTAATGTTTAAATAAATTGATTATTTATACTTTAATTTTAATAATGACTACTTTTATATAATTTTGTTGATAATAAATAAATTTTTATACAATTTTAAAAATAAATTTTTCAATAAATTTTTTAATATTTAATAATAATAATTTTAAAACACAAAACTAAATTAAATTACAAAAATTTAATTTAATTTTATTCAAATTTTATAATTAATTTAACCCAATTCAAACTACATCATATTTATTTTTTTAAGTTTAATTCAAACTACTTTTAAACTTAAGACCATTCCACACCTCAAATAGACCTTTTTACAATCATATTCATATGTCATTCATGAGATCATATTTAGCTGTTGGAGGCTACTTGATCAGTAAAATCAGTAAATTACATATCTCGTATATGTCTTTTGACGTTTATTCTTGTTACATTTTTACACATCTTTATGTTTTAATTGTTTTTTAAATTTTAACTTTTATATTACATCAAAGTTTTCTAAGATTTTACTTGTATTATATTTACTTTTTTTATGTTAAAATTTTATTAAAATCATACCAAATAAACACACAAGATAGGCTTTGTCAAAAACAACAACAAGAATCACAAGCCACAAGCCTTACCAGAAAAGTTGTCACAACCATTCAATAAAATAAAAAATATTTCGTTATAAACTCTTCATAAGAGTTCGATGTAATAATAATACATTATACTTATTTACAAAAATAATAATACTTAAAAAAAGTTTATATAATTCACTCTAGTATAATTTAGTTTATAAAATTAATAATAATGATTCCGGTTTGTGTGATAATTTTTTTATTTGGTATTTGTTGACAGCTCCATTGAGGTAATGTCCAGTGAAATGTCTCTTTATTCTATCGAGCACTTTTGTATTAAAAAATGTCATTTCTAAAAGAAATTAAAAAAACACTATCTAATTCGAAACTATTTCAATCAAATGAGAATTGCGTTAAATAACTATTTCCTGTACGTAGTTTATTTTGGTAAAAAATACAAATCATTATTATTTATATTAATCAATGTTGATTTAAGCATTGATAAATGTTAATTGTTACATGTAATACTCGTATCTAATTCAAATAAATTTCTCTTTGTTGAAAAATATATCCCTATAAAAAAAATAGTAACTTAAAAAAAAAGAATGTATCTGCACAATAGAATAGTTTTGAATTAGCGTTGCAAATATTGAAGAGTATGTACCGAATTCGAGATAAACAGAAACTAGTCATGGGCAATTTGAATCTTGCTAATTTTCTAAATGTCTGGTTTGACTAATAACTTATTTGGGAGATGGTTGTAAATATAAAAATAAAAAAATATAATTTACTAAAATTTTATTTATAGTCTTATCTCGTAAAAGACAATATCCATTTGTCTTTTGTTAAGAAATTTTCATTTTCCGACACCCTTTAATTTATTTTAGATAAAGATTGAGATTGTTGAAAAAAAAAAACATAATCATCTAATTTCTTTTTATTAATATATACAAAAAAATCATCATAAAATAAAATACAACATAATATTATTTTATTTATGTATTAACATTTCATGTCTACAAAGTTAGTTTTTCATGTCATAATCATTCTTTCACTTAGTGTAATAATTTCTCTTCGAATTAGGCGATGCTTTTAATCTTAAAATTTTTATTTATAGATTTAATATTAATCTTAAATTAAATGAAAAAAAAATATCTAATTTATAATAATATATTTAAAAATTTAAATAAACTTTAAAGATAAAACAATGTTTTTAAACAATATCTTCATTATTCTTCTAAAAAAATGATGTTGAAATAAAAAATTTAAATAAAAGAACAAACATAATTCAATCAAGGGGGTTAAACATAGGAAGATGTACAACCAAGGGGGTTAAAACATAATTCAATATCTTAATTGGATAAATATATCTTCATAAGGACAATGATAGAACTTAAGACTTGTTGGGACCAAACCAAGAGGGTTAAACACAAGAAGATGTACAACCATGCGCCTCCTAAAACCCTTGTCACCTTAACTGATACAATAATGAAACACAAGCCTATATATAAGAAAATATGATATCACCTTCAACCCAAAACCTTAGAACATTAGGTTATGGGTCTTTCTAACATATATATTACTCAATTTCCCAATTTCTAACCAATGTGGGACTTTAACTCACATTTGCACTCCAACAAGAATTTCTAATCAATGTGGGACTTCAACTCACACTTGCACTCCAACAAGACTTTGATATTGAAGTCACTGGTGTTTGGACTTAATTGAGCAACAATCTTCTCCACTAGTGCTTGTAATCTCCACCAAATATACATGACAAGTCTAATAATTGGCATTAAAATTTAATTCATTTGACTCCACATCGCAAATGGATTCCCATATTTGTCATATGTGGATGAGAGAAACTAAGAAATTAAAACATACGGAAATTGGTCTCGAGGATTAGGTTATTTAGAAAGTTTAGAGTGTTGTGAAGATGTTTTTAGAATTTTGTTCATTAATTTGAAAAAAGGAAATTGAGATTATCCATTTAGAAATTAATAAGTGGAAAGTTGATGATTTGAGAGAACAAATGAATAAAAAAAAGGAGTATTATACCTTAAGATATTTTATAAGTTGCAAAATAGTTAACAATTCCCCCCTTATGTTTTACTTTCACCTTTTCTCCCCAATTTTACCATTTTCCTTTTGTTTCTCACGATGCAATATTCAATCTTCACCCGGACAGTATTGAAGAGGCAAATCAATATTGCTTTGTCAATTGGTACAAATCCAATTGCTTTTGTTAAGGAAAAAACAATTAATACTCATGAATCTGAGTGAAAAAATAATTCGCATTCATTAAAAATTAAAGAGCAACAATAGCTCCTTCCAGCATGTTCTGTGATCTGATTGGTTAGTTGACAGTTACATTCTATTGGTTCTCAATTATTATTCAAGTTGCTCTACGAATGACTTTTTCAAGAGCACTCTCCGGTGAAGATGCTCTCATATCCCTGTCATTAGTTTGTTTCAATTAGATTAGAGATAGAAATGTATTATGTGCTCCCTCGTCTATATCTGTTAAGGGGAGGTTTGCACATCCACCATATGTTAGGATACTCTCAAATTTACTATTTTTGATATAATATTAAAATTTATCTTAACAATTTATTTATTTCAAGCTTATTGTATTATCTGCTAGTAGAGCACCTGTAAATGTACATTTTTGCAAACTTTACGGATGTCAAGTTTTCAGGGTGTGTTACAGATTTTACATCAACTAGTGATATAGTAATCATATAATATATAATTGAGGTGCAAACTTCACCTTATAATAGTTAATTTTATAAGATTAAATTATAAACAAGTTTACAATTTCTAATAAGATTAGTGCACCTCAATTAATAAAACATTAATTAATCAGTATATTTGCTACTAAAAAATACTCTTATTTGATAAATCTTGTATTGTTGAAACTATCATAATATTAATATAGTCATTTGATGGACATTTTTTTTAATGAAGGAAAGATAGTTATTTATTGACTTAAAAACTCGTAAAATTTAATACATGACTAAATATAAATAAGGATATAGTTTGAGAAAATTATAAATGTATTCTTATATTTATAAAACTACAATTTTTAAATGGGTAGCGTTAGAAAGAGGTTAAATTTTTCATAATTATTTAAATACATAGCTTTTAGTAAAAAATTATTTCATAAATACTAAATTTTTTGTCTAAAACTAGATAAAGAATTTTCCATCAAAAAGAAATTAAACAAAATTAAATTATTTTTATTTTTTTTTTCTTAATGTATACTCCTTACGCCCTTAAATATAAGATTGTTTTTTTTAAAAAAAAAAAGTGTTCCTTACAATACCATTTTTATTTTATAAATGCAATAATTTTTTTTCCAAAGTTATCTTAATTCTTAAGAAATTAGAAAATTCTTTCAAAGCAATAATTTCTCTCTAGTAGTAATATTGGAGACAATAAGAAATTGAAAAATTAAACTCTAAAGTAATATTACCTTTCAATAATACAATATATTTGGAATCAAAATAATAAAAAAATCATAGTTTAAAAGTTTAAAAAATAATAACAAACCTCATATACAATCATATTAAAAATTGATAAGTACAACAAAAAAAGTATAAATAATAAATATATTATCTAATTAGATATCAATGAATTTTTTAATATAAAGATCCCAACATAGAGGCGTATTTAACAAACTATGTATGTCAAGCTATTATACGTGTTTTCTTAAGTAAAATTAATTTTTTAAAAAATAAAAATAATTTTACTAGATTACAAAGTATAAATAAATATTTTTAATCTTAAAAAAGTGAAAACAATGTTATTGAATTTTTTAAAATACAATTATGCTAAAAACTCCATAATGTTTTGACTTACAATGATGCCACATAAGATTTTGTGTTATAAATAAAGCTTATAGTGTTTGTAATAAAAGAAACTAAAAAAATTCAATTTATAATATTACTTAGTAATTAATATACAAATATTTTGTCATAAAAATATTTTATGAAATTAATTTTGATATATGTATGATATGTTGGTGAAGAAAAGTAATATTATTATATAAATATTAATAATAAATAAAATTAAATATAATTATAATAATTTATATATTATTGAGTCTTTTAAATACAAGTTGTTAAATAATCATAAAAAAATTTGTTCGAGTAGGATTATTACCAATAAATGGTATTTTCAGATAAAATTAAACTGATTTAAATTATGAAACCATTAAATAAATAATTTAAAACTATTTCATCATTAATATATATTGAATAAGATTGATTTTGATATATTTATGATAATTTTTTGTGCTTTAGTTATGTGTCAACTTTTTGAGTAAAAGTATAATTCCAATCATGCTTTTTAATTATTATTGGTAAAAAAAATACACATGGAAGAAATTGAAAATCACTTTTCTTGCTAACAATATTAGTTATTAATATATAAATATATAAATATTTAGTCCAATATGGTTTCTTTTACTAAGTAATTGACTATTAACCAATTTTTCTGTAAAGAGTTTTATTATGTATAATAATTTTGGATAATATTGAACTTGGAAAATAATATTGTGGTTTATATCATGAATTAAAATATTTTAAATTAAGATATTTATTATCTGGATTGGAGATCATGAGTATGCATTTCTAACCTATTTGTTTAGTGATTAATGTCACTCATGGTAATTGTATGTTATTCTTTAATAATATTATAATTTTTACCATAAAAACTAAAATAAGCAAAAATAAAACTATTATTAAATAATATTTATAATGTTAAACAAAACTATTATCTATATTAAGCGTTATAATATGTCTTAACTAATATTGTTTTTCTTCAAAAAATAAAACAACACCTTAGTACTAGATTAGTTTAATTTAATATAACTTAACTTAAACTTTATTAAATCAATTTACTAATACTAGGCATTTGATCCTGTACTTATTACTGTTTCTATTTCAATTCTCAGTATGATACCTCATTTATTATTGCTGGGTTTAAAATATGCAATTTGTTGTAGAGTGAACAAATGAAAGGGAGAAGGTGTGAATTTAAATCTCTAAAAAAAACATATTAACAATTAATATATTGTTAATATTTGATGTATAACAAAAATTATCGTAATTGCTATAGTATTTTACTCAACTTTTAATATTTCTCCATTTTTTGCACGATCATTTGGTAATAATTTTGTTTTTATCCATAATACCGGACCTTAAAAAAACACATAAGTTCACTATGAAAAAATCGTATTTTTTTTCTCCCTTTTATTTAATTTTTTTTTGGTAGAGGAAGTTAAAAATGATGATTGCTATAATAAATAGATCATATTGTTAAAAGAATTAATTAGTTTTTGAATCAGTTTGACGTGATAGTAATAGGTAAGCATTAGATTAATTTGAATACCAATCTCAATCGTAATGGTTTCCATGACAAAAATCCCACCTAATCATATTTTAATACCAATCCTATTTTACCAAGATTTTGTTCTCTCATCTCACATATCCAAACACATGCCAGGAAATATTCCGTTTCAGGAAAAGTCGGAATAATTTGTCACTACAACAAATAATGTAAGTTTTATGTTTGTCACGAGAGATAAAAGAACAATAAAGCATATTTTGAGAAAACGAAGATCTTCTAAAATCTTTTTAAGGTTCTAATTAATCATTATGACCTCATAGATTTGTTTAGATATTCTTCTCATTTGTTCTTTTCGTTTTTATATTTTACTCTTCCCTAACGATTACGGTGGTTTGCCTTGTGACACGTCAGTGGCCGCCATAATATATTGTACATCAGTGTGCTCTCATCACCACCGTTAAACTAGGACGTGAGATTCTCCCTTGTTGCTTCTCCATGTTACCATTTTTCTCATCAATAAACCAAATTAATACTCATATATACTACCTTGTTCAACTAGTTATTATTGTTAATAAATTAATAGTTTAATGATAAAAAAATTTTTAATAGCTTAACTAGTGACACTTGTCACTCTAATGACGTCATGTTTGATTTGCATTTGATATAAGAAAACTGGGCAAATCTAAGGGTCATAAGCCATGTTAATTAAAGTATTTTAATTTGTCTACATAAGATGTTTAGTCAAATCTAATCCAAACCTATTAACTCCTGTACCCTTTAAAGTGACACATCAATTTTAAAATGTAGTATATATTATTTTTACGTTATGTATAGTCAAACATAAGATGTTTAAATTTTTTTACGTTGTATATATTTGTATATATTATTTTTAAATATTTCAAGTTTACGGTAAAACACATTATGAACTAATCAACAAATATTTAATTGGCCATATTATTTTAGACTTCTTTTCCTAAAGTCTCTCTCGTTCTTTCTTCTTAACAAAATGACTAATATATCTTCTTTCCTATTTTGAACCAAACAATTCAATTTATTGGATATGCACCATTAGTATAAAAGTTTTTACATTTTCAACCATTTATAAATCATTCGTAGTAACTAATATGTCATTAATTAATTAGTCCAATAGAATTCTACTCATGTTTCTTAAATTATGTTCTAGGTGGATGGATAAAAGACCAATACTAGCATATCGCTCACAGTGAAGCACCATCGTGGTTTTCACTACGCGAAAGAGTTTCATGAAGTTTTTTTTTTTTTTTTTCTATTACATATTGCTGCGAATTTTATATAGATTGTGAATTTTTTAAGTTAATTTTTGGTTGCTTTATTACGTTGTGGGAATCGACTCAACCTATTATTAGACTTAAAATAAATCTTGAAGTTAAACGTGAGATTTTTTAAACTAATAATAATATTTTATTGAATTAATTTGGGTGACTAAGAAAATATAATTAATTTTTAATGCTTCAGGAAGTGGGTGCGTGGCAAGATTGTTGCTTTGGTAAGGTGTGATGTCGTGGTTGTAGAGGGTGGAGATGTGATGGTCATGGAAGGGGTTGAAACTTGAAAGAAAGATGAATGAAAAAATGGTAGATCAATCGCTTCCAACGACGACAATAACAATGGCCAAATGAAAATTAGGAAGCTTGTTAAGAACTACGAGTAGGGATTTTGTTTAGATAATCTCATAATTACTATATTAATCTCATGGTTAAGGATAAATGTTTGGCCATGACCTGTCGTAGATTTGGTCTACAACAAAATGCAACTGAGATAGAATATCCTACTAAAATTAGTCAATATATTATGTTTTAAAAAGGTATCTTAGTTATTGATAAAGTCATAATATGTTTCTCACTAATAATATGGTGTTGATTTTTAAAATATAATTTAATAAATTATAAAAATATTTGTAATTAGATAATAAATCGTTTTCAATCTATTAACTATTCTAAAGATTGTATTTGTAACAGAAGTTTAGAAACCTTTAACTTGATGGACCAATGTTAGAATATATTGAAATATAAAAAAAATATTTTAATTATGCTATTGCTTAGAATATTTTTATTGTCAATGGGAATATATCGCAACAATATATAATTATTAAAATATATTATATAAGAATATTTTCTTAATTTTCATTTGTTGAGTTTATCCTGTACGTGTATTATTGTCAATGAAGACATGCTTGTGCCTTTTGGAAATCGGAAAAGTCCTTTCCTCATATTTCAGCACCAATAAAATAAAAATTTACTAATTAATATAGATGAGTTTAATAGTGATATATTAATTAGTTTTACACAATATTAAACAACAAATCACTATAAATCTTAGATATTAGCGGTTAGTTAACAAACTCATCATATAGTGTGTTAAAATTAGATGATAATGGATGAACTTTTTGACAATATAAATTCTTTTTTTTTTCTCTATCAAAATTATCAGTATGATTATCCTGAAATGCATTTTTTAAAAATTGAATTCCTCAAAATAATTTTTAAAAATTAAATAAATAATTTAATGCAAATCTTGTTACGTTAATATTTAATGTGTTGAATAATGAATTAATTTTTAGATTAATAATTTTCAATATTTATGAATAAGTTAATAAATGTTGACAATATTGAATTTAATACTTTAATTTTTTGGATAAAAATATATATTGATTGTATAAAATAGATTAAAAAAATATGTTAATAATGATTTATAATTAGGTGATAGGATAAAATTATTTTGATGGAAGATTAATCATAGCGTGAGAGAGAGGTGAAAGTTTGATGAAAACGTTCCTGCAATTAATCTGTTGGGGCCCTTGTTAAGCATGAATTGAACCTAACCCTAGTCTTTTATAGTATGTTCTCATTGAACTCTAACGTTTATAATATTATTAGTCAAGTCTGTTTTCCTAACTATAGGGCCTAAAGAATAACTAAAATTAAAGATTTTATTCCCGGTTGACCTATAAGAAACTTGGGGGTGTATATGATGACCTTACCTAACAAAGCGTGACAAAAATAAGGAGAAAAAAATTATAAAGGAAAGAAAAGACAGATATCGAATTAGCTCAAAATTCGCTGGATCTGCACAGCTACTACGTACTATCAGAACCTCAAAGTTCAAACCACGTCACTGCTTTGACAATGTTTTTACTTTTATAAAAGATACTTTGACTTCAATATTTTTTATCTCTCATAAATGTATTAACTAATTTTTCACTTTTTTCTTTTCATTGTGAAAAAAATATAAAGCCTACTACTTATTCACATGCATATTTATATATTACTTTCTTTGATACTAATCTAGAAAAATATTTTTTTTCTTCTTTTATGCATTATTTTTCATTCCTCGCATTTTATGTAACAAAACATAAACTTAATATATTACTTACATATATATGGTGGCACTCTTTCAGTCCAAAAAGTTCATCTAATCCTTTTTCTTTGCACTAAAAGAAATAAAAAAAATAGATTAAAACGACCTACAATATTTTTTTTATAAGTCAAAGATAATATTATTAATCATTAAAAGAAAACACAATATATGTCTTCACTAAACTACAAAGAGACATATGTAAGGTAACCTTAACAAAAGTCCAAAACAAGTCAATGTAAAAATTGTTTTAAACCCTATCAATACAACACAAAAAGAGACTCAATTTCCATTCTGCACACATATGAGTAGTTAGTTTCGTAGCTTTGTATCATTCCCATAAACTCAGTTGTATAACAAGTACAATGGCTTAAACATAGTGTTTGGTCTTTGAATACAAAATCATTTATTGTCTTCCAGATATACCAAAGGCCAGACAACGATCCATGTAGTTCAAACGACCTTGTTGCCTCCACTGGCCAATCCCACAAATTGGGTTCCATAGGCTCTGACCAACTTGTTAAGGAAAGCAATAGATATCCCCCCACCACCAGCAAAGCTCATTCCATATACACAATTGACAAATAAATGTTGTGTAGACTCAATCTCCTTGTCACATAATCTGCATCTTGGGAATGTTGAATAATCTCTTGCTTTACTAAATTGACCTTTGTTAGCAGTTTGTCTGCTTCCATCTTCCAAGTTAGTAATGACACATTTGATGGTACTTTTGCTTCCAAATAATTTTGAAAAAAACATCTTGTTGGTGACTCGTACTTCTATTAAGACCTTATATGCTGAAGAGACAAAGTAAACTCCTAATGCATCGACCTTCCACCACCATGCATCTCAAACCCCCTCCTCCAGCAACATTGAAGATAATCTAAATTGCAACTCCTCCTCCCATATAAATAATGTCCTCCTCTATGCCCACTGCCACCGCCTTTCCCTTCGCATGTCTGTCGTAGCTTTCACTATGATATCCTTATCTGCAACTCATAAAGATGAAAGTATTATTCCTGAAGACTAGTGTCTCACCTAGCCACTTATCTTTCCAGAACAAGGTCACACCTTCATCCCTCAGTCAACGATTAACATTGTGAAACCAACATCCTTTTTGACATCGTTGTTCTCCTCATTGGAACAATGTTTGCGTCCCTTCCAACCACTCCCTGCCTTCACATGTTGTGGTGTCAAGATGCGGCTCCAAAGACTATTGTGTTCCAATCACACCCTCCATTTTCACTTACCTAATAATGCTAGATTAAATTAGACAATTGTCTCAACCCCAATCTGGCATCCTTTTTTTCCTATACACTTTCTTCCAAGACACCTAATTAACTTTCGTTCCCACTCTATTCCCTCCCTATAAAATTTTTTTAAACAAAGACTCGAGTTAATAAATAATACTAGAGGGAGTCTTGAAAAACGAAAGAAAGTAGATATGGTAACACAAACAACATAATTTTGATTAATGCAACCAACTGGTAATTGAAATGTACTAGTTTTCCCATAAGTCCAACTTTTTTTCACTATGTCAACCATAACATGTCTAGATGTGCATGATTACCACCAATAGAAAGACCCAGATACTTAAAATGCATTTTATCGATGCTACAATTTAAGAGGATCAAAGCTCGCCTAAGTCGCATGCTGCTCACATTTATCTCCGTTGACTGACTATTATGGAAAGTCCCTTTAAACTCTAATATCAACTCATGTACTATATTACTATTTATTTTAATTCAATTTTTTTTATCTCTTTTCATCAAACACAACCTAATTAGAGCTAGTCCTAGATTGTAGAGCTCGCCTAAGTCATATGTTGCTCACATTTATCTCCGTTGACTCCGTCGACTGACTATTATGGAAATTCCCTTTAAATTCTAATATCAACTCATGTACTATATTACTATTTATTTTAATTCAATTTTTTTTTATCTCTTTTCATCAAACATAACCTAATTAGAGCTAATAGTCCTAGATTGTAGACTCGAAACAAGTAATTCATTTCAAGAACATAATATATACCCACCGCTACACACTTAGACGAATTAGATTTGGATCACTATACTCTAGTAAACGCAATATCAAGCCTATAATTATTACGAGTGTGTTTGAATTTTAGTACAGAAATCCTCAAACCAACCTTGAGTTCAAAGTTTTTTCTCTCACTTTTCTATTGACATGCTTTGAAAGTCGACACCATTAAACACGTTCTACATTTTAGGTTTGTTTGGAACTGAACGATAAGCTTCAAGTTTTTCACAATAATAAGCATAGTGACCTAACAAGGTTAGAAGAAGCGCTGACGTTTAATTCGATATCTTACATTAATTTAAGATAAATAATTTTCATTTCCTCATATAATTATTATAAAAATACCATATCTGAATGAAACCAGCAATTAATCGATTAAATATTTTATAAATTAATATGACACTTAAACAGTATAATATCATTGTTCAGAGAAAACGATGCATGGAAGTTACTCACCACTTAATTAAGACCAAGTTTTTTTTTTTTTTGCTTTTTTTTTCACAGCATGTACGATCTCCTTCCCTTTTAAGACATGTGTCTGCGCATAAATTTAGTTTTTACATTCAAACTTTGAAGACATGAAATCGTATGCTATTTTTTTTAGTATGCTAAAATTAAAATTTGAAAGGAATGATTTTTTTGAAATGATTAAAGCTATAAAACAGTTTTATATTGTCACTGAAATTAAATCATAATACATGGTTTATAGATTGAATTTTAAGATATTTATTAATAAATTCAATAAACTTAACATGTACAAATTTGTTATACTATTAGTTGATGGTTCTTTTTCTCTTTTTTTAAAAAAAAATATTTTCTTATTTTTCCAATAAACTATCTAATTTATATCTTTTGAGTATATGATTAATCTTTTTTTCTAAGGTATTGTTTTTGCCATATGTATTTGTTATGTCTCCCCTTAAATGATTTTATTACTTCAAGAAATTAGTTTAAACTTTCGGCTCAAGAAAAGCTCACATCCCAAAAATAAAAATTGACTAAATACACATTTTTACCCTCGAAAGACATAAGCACTAACAAATATATATCTGAAATATATTAATACTAAAAAATCCTTAAAAGAATCTTTCAAACAAATTAGTATTTATACAAATTGTTCTTTAAATCACTATTTGCAAATAACATAATCACATAATTATCAATGATATATATTTTTAATAAAAAATAAAAATTTAAATAAATAATGTAACAAGTGTATCAATTGTTATGAAGTTATACTCATTTAAACAAGGAAGATCGATAGAATATATGATATTATGTACTTAGCCGTAATATAGTATTCAAACTCATAAATTAGTTACCATAGATATAGCCTAAGATATCTATTATTTTTGAAAAATAGTTTCATATTATAAGTAGTTTCTTTGATTTTAGCCTATTATCTTTCCTTGATTTTAACCTATTATCTTTCCTTGATCTTAACCTATTATCTTTCCTTGATTTTATTCTATTATCTTTCCTTAATTTTAGCCTATTATCTTTCATATAATGTGGTATATAACACAAAGTTGTTAATGGAATGGTCATAAAATTATCTTCCTTTATGGTATCAGAACTAAGGGATTGAAATTCTCTGCCGCTTCTGTCACTTTTCTAGGCTTTCCTTTGTCCTATTTTTTTTTCTTCTCCTTTCCCCTGTTTATTTCTTGCGTCAGTCACCATGACTAACTCTAATAAATTTCATTCAGCTTTTGTTGTATCAAACATAAAAAACCATATCTCCATCACTGAGGAGATGGAAAACATCCAATATGTGACATAGGCATAACTGTTCAAGATTCACATATTTTCCCACAAGGTGCTTCACCACATCATTCCATCAGAGTCAAGCAAAGAGATGGTGCCGAACACTAATGCTGAAAAGGAGTTTGCTGTCAACCCTTAATGCTACGGTTCTTTAATTGATCTATGCAACAATCTCCCATGACCTGTTGCATACGATTTTTGAACCAGATGCAACGAAAATGGAGGCATGGAATAGATTGTGTGATATATTCCAGGACAATAAGAATGCTCGGGTTTTCACTCTTGAGCAAGAATTATCCTATACAAACATGGATGATTTTGAAAATGTATATGCGTATTGTCAACAACTCAGAGAGTTATTGGATTAACTCAAAAATGTCAGTGCACCGGTTTTAAATAACCGTCTTGTTCTTCAAATGGTGATTGGCCTTACCGAAGCTTAAAATGGAGTTGCGACGCTCATTCGCCAAAGCAATCCTCTCCCACCATTCTATCAAGTGTGCTCTATGCTTACTTTAAAAGAAGCTGGTCTCGCAAAGAATGTTGCAACTAGTGTGGGTTTCACCATGATGGACTGACAACTCTCATTCTCCTATCAACACTCCCGAAAGTCGTAGCAATCATTGTAATAAGAAGGGTCAAAATGGTAACAACAATGGCAGAAACAATGGTGGTAAGCAAGGTGGAGGCAGGAGTGGTGATGGTGGTCATGGTAGTGGTCATAATGGTGGTTGGCAGAGGCACTCTGGCCGTAACAACAAGTGCACCAGTACCAGTGGCCTACTAGACAATGACAATGGCTATAGATGCCTTGGGCTATTGCACTGTGCCCATATCCCTCATCACCCTCCTCACCTTGGGTTAGGCCTAAGTTTCAACAAAATCAGTAGCACCAACTAGGCATCCTTAGGCCAAAATCGCCACAGGCATGCACAACGACAACAACTTCACAAACTCAAACCGACATCGCAACCACAATGCACACTCTTGAACTTAATCCTTCATATGCAAATTGGTACATGGATACTTGTGCCACTTCCCACATGACATTCGACCAAGGTACTCTCACGCCTTATTTTAATTTGAGCAGTAATTATGGTATAATTATCGGTAATGGTCATTCCATTCCAATTCAGGGTTATGGTCACACTAGCTTGTCTGCCACAAATCCTCCCTTACCCTTGAAAAATGTACTTCATGCACCTAAAATTATTAAAAACGTAGTATCTGTTCGAAAGTTTACAACTGATAACTCGATGTCTGTTGAATTTGATCCTATTGATTTTTCTGTGAAGATCTCAAGATGGGGGTGCATCTAATGAGATGTGAGAATCAGAGGGACCTTTATTCAATCACAACCACTACCACCACTGAAGTCGCCTCACTATCAGCTTTTACTGTTTCAGCTCCATTATTATGGCATGCTCGTTTAGGTTATCCATGACCATCTGTTTTAGGCTCTCTTAGGCAGAACTAATTTATTGAGTGCCATAAAAATCATAGTTCTCATATTTGTCACTCTTGTTCTCTTGGGAAACATGTTAAGTTATCATTTGTTTCTTCTAAGTCTTACATTGTTATGCCTTTTGATATTATACATACTGATATTTGGACATCTCCTATTTTAAGTTCTTCGGGACATCATTATTATATTTTGTTGTTGGATGACTACTCTAATTTTTTGTGGACATTTCTGTGTCTAAAACGTCTCAAGTTTTTGCTAATTTTCTATCCTTTAGAGCATTTATCCACACTCAATTTGAACGCTATGTAAAGAACATACAATATGATAATGGTAGGAAATTTGATGACCATTTTGGAAGTTTTGTAAATTAGTCATTCGATTTTCTTGTCCACACACATCATTACAAAATGAGAAATTCGAAAGAAAAATTTGAACCATTAATAACATTGTTTGTACTTTACTTGTACATGTCTCTTTACCACCTTCATTTTGGCATCATGCTTTGCAAATGACAACTTATCTTCTTAACATTCTTCCAAATGAACAATTAACATATTAGTCACCACTCAGGATTCTTTATCAAAAAGACCCCTCCTACTCTCATCTTAAGGTATATGATTGTCTATGTTATCTATTATTTCCCTCTACTACCATAAACAAACTTCAAGCTCGGTCCAATCCATGTGTTTTTATAGGATACCTATCTTATAATCGTGGTTACAAGTGATATGATTTATCCTCTCATAAAATCATACTCAGTCATCATGTGATTTTTTATGAGACTCAATTCTCATTTGCTAAATTATACAATCCACAACCTCACACTTACAATTTCATGAATGATAGTCTCTCTCTTTATGTGATCAACCAATTAATCTCTCAAACTACCTATCCCACTGCCTCCATCCACTCCTCACATACCATCACCCAGCCTAGCCCTTACTCTTTCACCCATTTCGGTTTTGCGACCTGTGACACATAGTCAACATGAGATTTTCAAACCTAAACAACAATTAAACCTTCACATTATTGTCAATAAATCTCCCTTACCACGTAACCCTGTGCCTACCTTTCATGAACCGAATTGGAAATTCCCATGGATGAATTTAATGCTCTTATTAAAAATAAGATGTGGGTGTTAGTACCGTGTCCACTTGATATTAATGTGATTTGGTCTATGGGGATTTTTAATCAAAGAAAATTCTGATGGTGTATTTGAGAGGCATAAGGCCCGACTTGTAGGTGATGGAAAAACTCAATAAGTTGGCATGAATTGTGGAGGCACTTTTAGTTCGGTAGTCAAATCAGGAACTATTCGCACTGTTCTCAATTTAACCATATGTAATGCATAGCCCATTCACCAACTTGACGTGAAGAATACATTTGTGCATAGAGAACTCAAAGAGATTGTCTACATGCATTAATCTATCGGTTACAAGGACTCAAATCATCCTCATCATGTATGCTTGTTGAAGAAATCTCTATATGGGCTCAAACATGCCCCTCTTGTTTGGTACCAATGATTTCCTGATTATGTCTCTACTATTGAGTTCTCTCATAGTACTTCTGATAATTCTCTATTCATTTATCATAATGGTACAACTACATCTTACATTCTTTTGTATGTGGATGATATTATATTGACAACCTCCTTTATTGTTACCTGCACATTGATCATATCACTTCTTAGCTCCGAATTTGATATGAAGGATTTGGAGTCGTTAAGTTATTTTTTGGGTATAGCTGTCAGCCGTCATGTAGGTGGTCCTTTTCTATCTCAGCAGAAGTATGTAGCCGATATCATTGAACGAGTTGGCATGACATCTTGTAAACTATCTCATGCTCTGGTTGATACTAAACCAAAGCTTGGTGTAATGCTAGCACACTATATGCCAATCCTTCTCAATATCGAAGCCTTGCAGGGGCGCTTCAATATCTCACTTTCACAAGACCTAATATTGCTTATGTTGTGCAACAAGTGTGTTTATACATACATGACTCGAGGGAGGCACACATGCATGCTCTTAAGGCATTGTGCGGTACATACAAGGTACTCTTGATCATGGCTTGCATCTCTATCTATCATCCACATCCACTCTTCTTTCTTATATAAATGTTGACTGGGGTGGGTGATCAGACACCAAATGTTCCACATCTAGTTATTGTGTGTTTCTTGGTGATAATTTGATTTCTTGGTCCACTAAATGGTAAGCTACTCTGTCACGACCCAGTGTGAAGGTGGAATATAAAGGCGCTGCTAATGTGGTCTCTAAGTCTTGTTGGCTACAAAACATTCTTCTAAAGCTTCACTGTCCAATTTGGAAAGCTACATTGGTATATTGTGATAATGTTAGTGCGATATATCTCTCTGGAAATCCAGTTCAACATCATCGCACAAAATATTGAGATGAATATTCATTTTGTTCGCAAAAAGGTTGCTCGAGGGGAAGTTCAAGTCTTACATGTGCCATCACATTATCAAATTGATAATATTCTTACAAAGGGTCTTCCATTGATTTTGTTTGAAGATTTTCAGAACAGTCTTAGTGTATGCTAACCTCCCGCTTTGACTGTGATAGTATATGATATTATGTACTAAGTCATAATATAGTATTCACGTTTATAAATTAGTTACCATAAATATAACCTAGGATATTTATTATTTTTGAAAAATAGTTTCATATTATAAATAGTTTCCTTAATTTTAGCCTATTATGTTTCCTTATTTTAGTCTATTATTTTTTCTTAATTTTAACTTATTATCTTTCGTGATATATATATATATATATATATATATATATATATATATATATATATATATATATATATATATATATATAACTACAAAGTTATTAATTGAATGATGACGAAATTATCTTTCTTTAGAGACAACTTAAATATGATTCTTTAATTTATTTTTTTTAATATTATTATCCAAATAGAATTAAAATTTCACCTCAATCTATTTATATAAAATGCAAATTTGAAATGTAAAACATTAATTTAATTAAAAATATCTAATAAACACACCTAACGAATTGTCTTTAAATTTTGTCTTTAAACAACTGTTAATATGAAATCACATAAATCACTAGCATAAACTCAGCCTTAATTTAGAGGAAAATTGGTTTTGGACATTAATAAGAAAGTATTATTGGTGATAAAACATTAAGTTCCGAATCATATATCCTTGTAGGCTCATCAGCTTTGCAAAACATGTATCGTTTAATTCAGGAACCACTAACAATCAGTGACCTTTTGCTATGATTAAAAACACACATCCCCCTTTGTACTTTTTGCAAGAAACACAGTATATAACCATAAACTTTTGTGTGTGACACCTTCTCATCGATCCACTCACTCACTGAGAAATTTCTTAGCAGCAAAACGAAGAGATGGACTACTTGGGAAGTGGGTCTGGGAACTGAATAATTTATGAACAAAATTCGCACCGCAGTGTGATCGCCATTCCCATTTATATATATATATATATATTTCCAATGCAAATGGGTTAACTTTATGAAGTTGGCAATTGAGATAATCAAAATTGACGAGACCTTAAACTTGGAAGAAGCCAGCCATCATATACACATATGATTTCGCTTTTGTTGACCTTTTCTTTAATTCCGCGTGACTGAGACTCATTATATTCTCCTTTTCATGCAACTGTACTTTAGTATTACTCATCCAATGGCCTCTAGCTAGCTAGCTATCACACAAAATAAAGTTTATTTATACGTATATTCCAAAATAAAAAACGCGTTTATTAATTTATTTAGCAAATTATTATATATTAAGGAAATGGATCACTAGCGCCGACTAGAGAAAAGTTTAATGAATATATGAAATGGAGGAAAAGGTGGAAATAAAGAGAATGAATAATTGGAGGAAGAAAAAGTGGAATATGAATCTGACATAGTAACAGAAGAAAAAGGCGTGTGAAATATATATGGGGGGGCTCCCCAAGCTGGGTGTGGAGCGCAGTGCAAGGATGGTGTGGGATAAGAAATAGAAACACATATCCCTATCATATCAAGCATCAGATATGGCTACTCTCATCCCTCAATGCATACATATATATATGTCTTTGGTGTGTAGCCATTTGGAGGATTGCATTTGATATATAGCAGTTCTACAGGAGCAAGATTGATAATATTGCTGGCTACTACCATTCATTCCAAACCAATTTTAATAATACTATATACAAAGGCCAAGCTCGTAGCTTACAATCTTTTCATGAAAAGGAGAGACTCCGATGAACTTCAATCCCCTCATGCACATGCATCCCTCCATCTCCCTCCCATGAATTTTTAACCACTTCTCTATGTGGGGTATCCTCCCTATGATTTGATTTTCCCAAATAAAGCTCCCCATATGCTTCCACATACTTGTACTTCCCTCTACGTTAATTAATTAATCTAACTCGTTACAGCTAGTTTGGTACTTTATTTTATTATAACCACTTCACTGTCAACTCATTTATAAACAGAAATTAAGGATTTATTCTTTTTTGTTAACACCTACTTTCAGTTACTTAATTACTTCTGCACTGCTTTATCCTTCAATTATGTATATCATTAGTTAAGATTATTATTATTTACAACACACCGAAAGTGACATTGTGCAATCATTTATCTTCTTCCATGTATCCAGAACATTAATTCACAGATTCATATGTCCTTTCAATGGAAGTACATGAAGGAGAAACTATACGTGCAACTAGCCCATAGGAAAACCGGATTATGTCGTTAAAAGCTAATAGTCCAAATTCCAAACTAAACAACTATCTAATCTACACTGTACCATTACGCGCTCCTAGCGTTTGTTTCTTTTTAATCATTTTCCCGTTAGGAAATAATATCTATGTATACATATTACCAACGCCTAAGGATATGCTTTCTAATTGCTAATTTCTAAAAAAAATATTTATTGCAAATAAAAACCATTTTCACATTTTAATATACCGCGCGACTATATTGTCATGACATTTTTTTTAAAAAAAGATTCGATCAATATTGTTGAACACTAGCTAACTTGATACTTATATCTATGGACAACACTAAACATACAATGGTAACAAATGCAAAAACGTTGTGAGGATCATGAAGGAGTTTTCTTTTCATTGCTCCCTTGGAAAGTTCCATTATGTGAATCAACTATTTGTTAAAGAAAAACACTATTGATATACTATATATGAGCTGAAATTTATTAAAATTAATTACGTAAGGTTTATTTTTTGTACTTGACAATAATTAAGATAATATTAAAAGTGTGAATTTGTTGAGTTATTAGAGCATGTGATGGAATGAGATTTTTTTGGTATTTGGTTGAGGGCAGAAAACAGTATGATAGTGATGAAAATATAGTTGGCCAAATGGGCAGAATACACATGGCAGAAGCGGTGTGTGAAGTTGGGGTTGGCAGAGTGGGCAGAAACAATGGTTTATGCATTCGGGTCCAGCCACCTGAGGCTCTCATTGCACCTTCTCTCATCCACTCCACGTGGGTCATCTTACTCAGCTCTCCCTTTGCCATCTCACCACCATCTACTATTTTTATATGGGCCCTCTTCTTTAATTCTTGCTAAGTACATTTTATATTCTTTTAATATCAATTAACTTCATTTTTTCATAATCAAAACCTCTTTCAAATACTATTGCTAATATACATGTTACTTATTTCTATAGCCAGCAAACCTTAAATTCTTTTCAAGTTAAATGTTTCTCTGTATTTTTATATATTGATAGAATCAACATTATTAATCTTTTGTGTCAATTATAGAATATATTGTTTTTATTTAATTTTATTTCCCTGATACATCCCGAGCTTCCTTTCACTGTTGTGGACCATAAGAATCAGATGAGGATGACATGTCATCATCATTGCTTCCTAATTCTCCTTCCATTATGTTTGACTATTTGCTTATTATTAAAGTCCCCTTCCTTTTCTAAAATTAATCTTGCAAACCGCCCACTTATATTTTGGGATTTTACCCACTGACCCATGTGAAGAGGTAAACCCCATCAAATAGGGATTGATTATTACAGGTTTGTAAAATTTCATACCTTCATGATAGTTAGTTGCTACCTGACTTAATTTATATGTATATTGACAACATAATTTTTTTTATCCATAGGTATTATCAGAAAAACTATCCTGTCTCTATTTTATTTTGGAGTGGATTTTGTTAGTTTTAGGGATATTGATACTAAAGTTTTTTTGTTTAATAAAATTTTAAGTTTTATACAGGCATGGATTTTATAAATTTAAATAAAATTCCTAAACCATAAAAATGCTATTGTTATTCTCAAACAATAAAAGATTGAGAAAAATATTCAAAATAAAGATAATTAAGATAACAACCGAGAGAAAAAATTATTGTGAAGAGTTTTCATACAGGTAAATGAATATTATATTGTAGATAATAATGAGAAGGATAGGTAAATGAATATTATATTATAGATAATAATGAGAAGGATAATACTTCGTATAATTTTATGTGTTTTCTTTAACTTAATACTTAATCATAATATAAATTATATTTATATTTGTTAGTACTCGTTATCACTATTGATTAAAAAAAATTATCAATATCTATAAAATTAATAAAGGAATCGTATATGCACCCTTTTTATTTTTTCACATGTTAGCATATAGTTCAATAAAGATCCACTCTTTTACCCCTCTCTCTTAGAGTTGAAAGATTTATTAACTACATTACACGAAGCCACTTCCTAATTATAAAAAAGAAAAGAAAGCTCCATTGTGATTGTGATGATGGAAGAAAAAATTTCAAGGAAAGAATAATTTGCCACAAAATTATTTGCCAATCCTTGCGCAATATTTTAACAACCAAAACATAGTAGGATCTAATAAAATAATGGCACAGAATATAATGTGATAATTAAATAGTGACATACCGAAAACAAAAACAAGGTTCTAAAATACCAAAAGAATTGGCTTATCATGATTAGACAATCAAAAACGATATTTGGGCATTAAAAAGTTGAATACACACAGAGTGACAGTTGAAAAATAATAAAGATAAAAAAGCAGTCTAAAATATAGCTTTTGATTATTTAAAACGACGTAATAATATTTTAATGTAGAAGGGAGAAGAAAGAGGCAAGTCCATCACATGCACCTATCATGTTGTATCCCCCTATTTAAAGGACATGAATCCCTCCTCCTTCTTCATTCATTCCTCTATCTTAAAGTTACTACTATCTTGTTCAAGCAAACAGAAGCAGTTTCAAAAGACGCAAATAACATCAAGATATCTTTGAGACAGAAAACATCATGGAAATGGAGAACTTGTTTCGCCTAGTAGACCACGAAGAGTTGTTCTCTAGTCGTTGCATTTGGGTGAACGGTCCTGTAATCGTAGGGGCAGGTCCTGCAGGGCTTGCCACAGCAGCATGCCTTAGAGAACAAGGGGTACCCTTCATGGTTCTGGAACGCGCAGAATGCATAGCCTCACTGTGGCAAAAACGCGCCTACGACAGACTCAAACTTCATCTCCCCAAGCAATTCTGTCAGCTTCCTAAACTTGCCTTCCCCGAGGACTTCCCCGAATACCCCACAAAGAAACAGTTCATAGAGTACTTAGAATCATACGCTAAGCACTTTGAGATCAACCCTCAGTTCAACGAGTGTGTTCAGTCTGCAAGGTACGATGAGACAAGCGGCCTGTGGCGTGTTAAGACTGTTTCCTCCACTGCTGTCACACGCAACGAGGTTGAGTACATTTGCAGGTGGCTCGTCGTGGCCACTGGGGAGAATGCTGAGTGTGTTATGCCTGAGATTCAAGGCTTGAATGACTTCAAAGGTGATGTCATCCATGCTTGTCATTACAAGTCAGGGGACACTTTCAGGGGAAAGAAGGTTCTTGTTGTTGGCTGCGGCAATTCTGGCATGGAACTCTCACTTGACCTTTGCAACCACCATGCTTCTCCATCCATGGTTGTTCGTAGCTCTGTAAGTTTAATTCTTACACTCTTTTAAACACAACCAATCATTCATCACATTATTATAAAACTCCACTGAACTACTTCATATGAACGCTTTTTGGTTCAATATCAACTAATCAGAAATCCTTCATTAGATCAACTTTTAAATAATTACCTACAGAAGTGATTTCTAGTTGAATAAAAGTGAAGAGAGAAAAGAACATGTTTTCAGGATGGAATCTAACAGGGGTGTTCTGTTTTTTTAATACAGGTTCACGTGTTGCCTAGAGAAGTGTTTGGCAAATCCACTTTTGAATTGGCGGTTATGATGCTGCAATGGCTACCCCTTTGGCTTGTTGACAAGATTCTCCTGATCTTGGCATGGTTTCTTCTGGGGAATATTGAGAAGTTGGGGCTCAAAAGGCCATCAACGGGTCCTTTGGAGCTGAAAAACACAAAGGGGAAGACCCCGGTTTTGGATATTGGTACCTTGGAGAAGATTAGATCCGGTGAAATAAACGTGGTGCCAGGAATCAAGAGGTTCAATAATAGGGAAGTTGAGCTTGTTAATGGTGAAAAGCTTGACATTGATGCAGTGGTGCTTGCAACCGGTTACCGCAGCAATGTTCCTTCTTGGCTTCAGGTGAGAATATGTTCTAGATCTTTTTCTCAATAGAAAAAGGGATTATTTTTTACTAATATTTTCAAGACAGAAGATTGTCAGTTCAGAAAACCTTTTGGGGTAGATTGTTTTGTCCTTTTTAACTTCTTTTTTTTGGGGGGGGGGGGGCTCTTTTAGAAGCTTCTTTTTCTGAGATTTAATAGTAATTTATTTTTTTACATGAGTGGAGCAGTGAATTAATGTAATTTGGTTTTTGTTATGTGCAGGAAGGTGAATTTTTCTCAAAGAATGGATACCCAAAGATGCCATTCCCTCACGGTTGGAAGGGAAATGCTGGACTTTATGCTGTGGGTTTCACAAAGAGAGGGCTCTCTGGTGCTTCTTCTGATGCTGTGAAAATTGCTCAAGATATTGGCCAAGTTTGGAAAAATGAGACTAAGCAAAAGAAACAGCGCACTACTGCTTGTCATAGACGTTGCATTTCACAGTTCTAAACTGCCAAAACAAAAGAACATGACATGACCACACGCTAGTGCTGATTTCTTTTCAGTCTCAGGAATTTTGTTGTTGTATAAACAAATAACAGTATCTTGTAAAAACACACACACCAAAAGGGAAAAAAAAAAATAGCACAGAGATAGAGCCCTCTCCGCTGACCAAGGTTTTTGTATGGTTAGTCGTTTTTTAAAACGATGGATGAAGAGGCTTTTTACCTTACTTTAATTTCATTTAATTTTTTCCCCAATGTTCATGTAGCTCATAAATATGTAACAAGTACAGCACGTACTTCAGTGATAAAGTTCAATACCAGAATTTCAAGCTTTCAACTTCACTGTCAATCTCTCTCTCTCTCCCTTTTAGTAAAGATTTAATGGTTATTTGTGTCAGTAGATTTTCCATTCTTGGAAACAAGTTAATATCATTGATTAATTATCAGTGAAAGTTTTTCAGCATGATTCACATAAATAGCCGGCATGAAAGAATATACTGTTTGATACTACATGAGCCTTCCTCCGAGTTTAACAGCCACTAGTTTTGGTTGCATATAGTAATCCCAACATTTGATGAAGAGAAAGGTAGAAAGGTCATTAACTGCTTTCTATTTTGAGACTTCATCTTAGATTATCAAATCGTTTTCTTTCTTTCTTTTCACTTGATTCCAACTGGTAAGACTTAAGTGATTCATAAGCAAGGAAAGTACCGAATCTGAGTGAGGAATTCAAAGCAGCTAGATTTAGCCAACAACTTAACTTGCACTGTTATGCAAATTTCTTTTGTGTTGGATGAGTATTGCATTAAATGGTTCATGTGATATAAGGTTTATTATCCTGTTCATCTGACACATTTGCAAAAATAGGTGTTGTAACTTATGTTGTCTTTTCTCAAAATAGCAGAGAAGCTATATCCTGCAATGGCCCACTGATTCAGTGTTTGTGATTGACAACTTGCTCATCAACTTCTAACATCAGATGGGTGGGGCTTAACTCATCAAAGAGAACTCTATCTCTCTTAATTAGCCAAAGATGGTTGCATAAATATTCCTTTTAAAATTGCTATATTGAGGTTCCATCCATGTAGAGAAATGCTATTGCGGAGATCATACAAAATACTGCTACGGTGCACATGCCAAAAGGCTATAGAGCGAGCCACAAAGTTTTCTTAATGTAAATTACAGTCCAAGCATTACTGTAGAGAATAATTCCAAACTGGACTACAGTTCACATCAGTTGGAACTAATTATTAAGCCATATGAACAGTGTGAATAGTTGCATGTTTATTGCATAAAATAAAATTTTCTTGTTCACCGAAACAGATCAAATAAAATTTCTATTCATGGTGCTTTAATTTGATAATAGAAAAATGTTTTTCAAGTTCTGTGTTTATACTTTGAAAAGGCAATGATTTTCTAAGTAAATTTCTTCTGACAATCTCAAACACGTCATTGTCCCTCTAATTAATTAATAATATTGAAATGTTTTACTATTCAACCACTTTTATCTACCAAAAAATACATATATACCTCACTCAAAATGCCTTCTCTTTAATTTGAGAAGGGAAACAGATGGTAGAGGGTTGGTCATGAACAATTTTGACTTCCAAATATCTATTCCTCTCTTATTCAAAGTTAATAAAAGAAGTGGGGATGTAATATTTTTCTTTTTCTTTTCTTTCTTTCTAATTACATCAAATAATAAAAAAAAGCTATAAAGTATGTCAATTTTTTTCTTTTCATTTTCTTGTCTCCTAGTTAAAATTATGTATAAAACATAGGACATAAAAGAGTAACACGTTCAGAAAGGTTAATTAAGTTTTTTTTTATCAATAAACATTTTTTCTCTACTTCATCGATAAATGTTTGTTTCATAGAATATTAGTTTTTGTTAACCAACCTATCTTATATATTTATTAATGGTTACTTTAGTATTTTAAAAGAATGGCATAGTTTTTATTTTACATCCGTCGAAAATATAATTCCGGAAAGAATTAAATAAAGTTGATAAGTGACACATTTCTTTTTAGTAAGTTTCATCAAATCGTATTTATAGAAGTATGCTTTATTGACGGAAATATGTGTAAATTTTTTAAAACGGCACCGTATGTTAACTTAATAATTTGTTGATGAAACATTCAGTAAAGAGAAATGTTACACTTACTATAATTTTTTACAACATTTTTATAATTGCAAGAATTTTCTTTTTTCAAAATCTGATCCTAACCTCATATCTTATAAAATCTTTCAATTTTTTATGAAGTTTTCATCAAATTTCTTACTTTTAAACATTTAGAATTATTTCATATATCAAATATCATAAACTCTTAAATTGAATATTAATTTGGATAGAAAATTATAATTTAAGAAGAAAATAATGGGAAATGAATTTGTTTAATCATAAAAATAAAAGAAATAAAGTAACCTATAATTTGTCTTTTTTCATTAAATTATATATTTATAAATATCTAATTAATTTGCTTATTTAATACTGTTTAGATGTAATTATTCATAAATGTTACTTTATATTATACGAAGTCAAATATTATTTAAAGTCAGAAACAGTATAACTTTTATTAAAATATGTGAGTAAAATAATAATAATAATAATAATAAAAACTTTTTTCTGGGCTTCTCTTTGATTTGGACCAAGTTGACAAATAAGCTGATGCATCAGCTGAAATATCTTTTTTTAAATGATTGGTTGAATAACTAATACACATTATTTCGACCTTAAACATATTTTATTAAGGACTTTCGAGCGGCAAATATACAATAATAATGCTAATTAAATTGTTAGAGTGTATGATCGAGTGAGAAATTCTCTTTTCGAATATATAAAAGAATGTTATATATATATTATATTGAGTTTAATTGGTATATAAGGTCAGGGTAAATTTTGTTTTTACACACTGATATTCAATCACAATCCTTTATTCTGATAAATTTGTTGACTTTACTCATTATTATTTTAAAAGTCACATAAATAAAAAGTCATGATTAAATGTTAATGAAAAAATCTTTTATACTAATAATGTCTACAAATTAAACTTTTTTTTTTGTCTAATTATGAGTAACATTCATGATAAATAATTCAATTCGAATTTGTAACAATGATAAACTCTCCTTTCAAATATATTAAAGCCAGTTATATCTTTAAAATTTGAACTCGACATTGCTACATAAATATAAAAATATTTAATATATTATTTGTCTCTTATTTTATGAATATTTGACATTTTGATTTTTATTTTTAAATCATTATATAGTGTTTCATATTTTTTAAATTGTTGAATTTATATTCTGTTATTGGATTGACCTTAATTCAATGTTTTAAAGATAAATTAGAAAATAAAAAAATAAATTTTATCATTTTTAAATCATAAAATTAGGATACATGATATATCATTAAATTAAAGTATCATGTGTTAGTGAATGTTACCTATGATAAATTAAGAGACACAAATTTAACAATTTAAAAAATTAAAGATACAATATCATAAATAGAAAATGAAGACTAAAAATAAAATTAGAGAAGCAAATATAATCAAATCAAATAAAAAATGTTCTTAATGCTAATGGTAGCCTAAGAATGTAACCAACTCCACTAGGCATATGAACATGGATGAAGTTACGGTAAATGAAGTGCATTTTATGTATCTATACTCAATTTCTTATCAAAATGAGTACCATCAAAGACTGAACCAAAGTCAAATAAACAGTAATATTTTAGAGGGAAGACATAAAATTGGGCGAATACTCTGCACATCACACCCCTAAAGAATTTACAGCAGCCCTACTCGTTTGTAGTGCATATGACTCAGTGGTTAAGACTCCAATCCATACAGAGTTATATTTTTGCACGTAAATAATCAAACTCACATTTATATATAATTCATAATCAAATCACCATCCATCCCCCTCACATATCGTCAATGCCAACCGTAATCATTGCTAGTTGATAGTTTTAGGAAAAATGAGACAAAAAACATAAAAGATAAAAACTATTTTTTGTTACTAATTCCACATAAGAAATATTTTTCCCTAAATGCCCTGAAATAGGACGATATCTCTTTCATCTCTTATTTTAATTTCTTAAAAATTCCATAATTTTATAATATAATATTTTTTTAAAAATAATGTTTATGTTAAAAAATAAAAATACATTTTTATTAAATTTTCTTTTTAATATAAAATACTTTTCCTATAATTTTTTATTTTTTATTCATTCAAAAGGGTAAAAAATCTCAACTTCTTTTTTTTATTTCTATTTATTCAAACAATATTTTTCTATTTCATGGTGGGGAAATGATAATTGAGAATAGACTATGGTGGCTAAGCTGGAGAAGAAAAACATAGAAATCTTAAGTATAATCTCAAAGGTTTATTTAGTTTTTGGAATTCTTAGCTATTTCTAATTCAGTAGAAAAGTCAAACATAGAGATCTTAAGTATAATTTGGCACGCAAGTATGAGGGATTTAGCTTTCAAGAAATGAAGTAGTATTTAAGGGTAGAATTTTTAATGCAAAAGAAGTTTGACAATTGTCTTTGCAAACATCTTGGATGTGGATGAAGGAGCTTTGTAAAGTTTCTTCTATCTCTTTCTATGAGTGATCTTCTCTCCTGGTTTTATGTATGGCTAGGATAGGGTTAAAAAAGACTTAAGCTTAACCTTTATATGGGTCATGTCTTAGTTCTAAAATGATAACTATTCTTATATGTTGTTTTTGTTAGTCTTTGATTTAGATTGGTGTCGTGTGTTTGATGCTATTGTGAAGGGTTTTATTGCTTTTGTGTGGGGGGTTTATTGTAAGTTGTTTATATTTTATTTAACCTATAACTCCTGACAATCATTTATTGTGACTTGAAGTGCTTGGCAAGGATGAATAAATTTTGCTTTAAATAAAAAAAGGCATCAATTCTGAAATCTCTTCAATTGGTTTTGCTGTACTTCATCAATAATTGTGTCGTACGCCCCTCAGAAGTTGATCCTTGATCAACACCTAAATATTCGGATAGACTAGGTATCAAGTGCCAAAATAGATATAAACAGGGAAAGCAACTAACAAGGAATGAATTCTAAGTTCTTAATAATGTAGAGTTTAGACCATAATAACATATTAATTAAGGACCAAGCTTTAAAATTGTAGTACACTAGTACTTGACCAAACAAGTTGGTATTACTTTCATATCTAGAAACTAGAATCCGTAGGCCACAAAGTGCTCATAGAAAATTAATATTGTAAAACATGTAGATATATAGGTAGCCTTTCACAAGATCTAAATATACCTAAAATTTTTATTATCGATCTATTCATATACAGTACATTTTTTTATATATACAGTACATATAAAATGTCAATCCAATTAGAGATGAAAATATTTTAACCATTCATGAAAAGGTGATCATTAAATTTATTATATGTTTAAATATAAGTTAGAGTCAGCTTAAATTTCAAATTTTTATTTTTTATTTAAAAAATAAAAACATCAAGATTGTTGCGTTGATTTGGAAGCTAGTTAGAGTGGATTAACTCCAATTCAAATTACCATACACTAGCTAAATGGTTAGCACTAATACCAATGGTTAAGAATTCACTTGAATCTTCCATAGTATGAATTTTGAATAATTTTTTTTTTTACAAAAGACAAAAAAAAAAAGCAAACAATTAACAAAGTTAACCTTTAAGAAAGTATATTTTCACGCCATCTGTTAATAACCAATGATCTAAACCATTGGGTATGGCATCATGAATCTGATATGAACTCCTGATTTAGCGAGAAAATCGACACAGAAATTAGCTATTGGAGATAATCCTCAAGGGTGACAATGTTGTTAAATTGGAAGCTTGAATCCATTCCCTTCAAATACTTGGGATTACCTATTAGAGATAACCCTCAAAATTAGCAATGTGGAGGTCAATCGTGGAAGTTGTAAAGTAGTGGTTACGTCTTGGGAGCATAAGTATATCTCTAAGGTAGGTCGGGTCGTTCTCCTCAAATCAATGTTGGCTGCGTTACCTGTCTATTATCTATCTTTTTTTAAGGCTCCAAAAGGTATTATCACTCAACTTGAATCCTTTTTTAAATATTTTTTGAGTGGTTCAACATAGAACAAAAAAGTAAAGTGGGTAGCATAGGAAAGAGTGTGTAGAGTGAAGGAGGAAGAAGGTTTGGGGTGAGAGATATCCTTAAACTCAATATTGCTTTGTTAGGTAAATGGAAGTGAGGTTGCAAGTAGAGAATCAGAGTATGTGGGTACGTATTTTGAAATCCAAATATGAGAATATAGACGGGGCCTTAGAGGTATAAGGAAAACATTGTTCTCATTAGTGGTCTGATCTAAACTCAATATAGAATCAATGTTCCTTACCATTTGGTTGGTGGTCAAATAATATGAGGTAAGTGTGGGTGAGGATAGTGATATACGATTTTGGAAGGATAAATGACTTAGGTAGCAGAAATTGGGTGATGTATACCCTAGATTGTTCAGGTTAACTCTAGATAAAAATACAACAATGCAGGAGAAGAGAAGGAGAGAGACGAGCTAGGGTTGGATGTGGAGGAGGAAATTATTTGCTTGGAAATAGGAGATGGTCGAGGAATTAAGGCACAAATTGGAGTCAATCAAGATGAGTTGTGGCGTCTCCTAATAAAGGGATGTGGGTGGCGGATGGGTCAGGGGTGTATACAGTCAGGTCTACCTATAAGATTTTATATAAAGATACACGGTCCTTGGTCCTTACAAGATCCTTTTTATAAAATATATGGCAAAAGGAGTACCACCCAAAGTACATTATTTAGTCTAGAAGGTGGAAGAAAATAGACTACCAACTTGTAATAATCTAGGGAGGCACGAGATCTTGCAAAGTGAAGATGCAGGGTGTCCATTTGCCAACAATGACTCAGAGACAACAAATCATGTGTTTTTTAGTTGCTCGATGTCAGCACATGTGTGGCAAGCATTGTGTGCTTGGTGGGGGCTTTAGACATGGCTTCATCATAAGGTGTGAGGTCATTATTACCAATTCTTGGGCCTAGTAAGTAGGACAAAACGAGCGCATGGAGCATGATCTTTTATACGGTTTGCTACTGTATGGCACATTTGGATAGCTTAGAATGGTATCATTTTTAGGGACAAACAACTTAATATTGTTGAAATCATTTAGGTGGCATAGAGAGTGTGTAGCAATGGCGTCGGGTGGCTCAATTATCTCTTCATTCTTTTGCTTAATGGATTTTGAATCCTTTGTTTTGTGTTTTGTAATAGGGCCTACTTTACTTAAAATGTCCGTTTATAACTTTGTAGAAGACATATCTTATGCATTCATTTTGTTATTAATAAAGTTTCTTTGTCTAAAAAAGAACATGAAACTTTAAAATTAATAAGATGTCTTATAACTCATATATTGAAAGACCTCTCATTTAGATCAATTGAACTATTATAAAAAAGTTTAATACAATATTCTTCAACTAATTAAGAGTTGTCAAATTGAAAAATTTACATAAAGTGGCAGTAGTTGAGCTTTTGTAAATTTGACTTGTAGAGTTAATTTGTAAAATTTTACTGGTTTAAATAAAAAAATAATACCGAATAAAAACATGTCAATGACCATATACATTTAACAAAATTAACATAAATCGTTTTAATTTTATAATAAATCAAAATAAAAAATCACAATTATAATATATAATATTAATTAGTACTAAATAAGATGGAACTACATAAATGTTTAAGTTATTTAGTTTATAAATTCCAAAAAATGCTACCTATTGTAATAAAAAATTTTAAAAATAAGTCAATTTATTGAAATCGTTAATTTGAGTCCTAATAAAGTAGTGTGAAAAGAATTTAATTAGTATACACTAACAATGTAAGACTTTTACACTGACATTTAATCATAACCTTTAATTATATGAATTTTAAAATATTAATTGGTAACGCCAATAAATTTATCATAAATAAAATATTGTGATTAAATGTCAGTATAAAACTTGTTAAACAGACCGTACATACAAATTAAATACTTGTCAAATCAGAACAAAAATAATATTTGATTTCAAACTCATAATTAAACTTGTTAATAAGAGAGTTTATGTGAATTTACATGAATTAACCAACATTACAAGAGTTTATAAAAAAAAAAGCAAAGTTTACACAAAAGTATTAATACTCACAAAATTAATAGAGGTATAGTAGACTCCCTCCCTCTCTATCTGTATATATATATAAATAATTAAGTCATTTTTCCACTTAAAATTGGAACTGTTTAAGATTTAATTCAAAAGTCTTCATTCAATCTCTTCATACAACTATAAACCTATTAAGTTGTTCGTCAAACCCAATAAAGTCATTGAACAAACAAATTGATTATGATTAACTCACACTTAATCAACTAAATTACCACGTTAATAATTAAGAGAAACAAATAGATTGAAAAAATTTGAAAACACATATTAACTATAATATATATATATATATATATATATATATATATATATATATATATATAAAATGTGTGTGGGAAGGGAGTAAGTATAAAAGAATTACTTCTTATTTTATTTATTCATTTTCTTGAAATCTAATTGTTACAAAGAATAATTAATCTTAATAACTAGATTCTAAAAAATAAAAAGTGTGAGAAAAAATAAGTCTTCTATACTTAGTCTTGAAATAAATGGATCCCTATTCATTATATATATATATATGTTCTCCTTCATAAACAAGTCGGAACGTAGCATGAAGAAACAGCCCATGAGTGCCCATACCGACTTGTTCAAAATTATAAAAGCTTTCAACCAAACGGCCCTTGAGAGTTCTTCACCAATCACCACAACAACCTCAAGTATATCAGTATCTGACATATATATGCAGTTGTTTTTTTATTTCCAAACTTGATTGAATTTAACAGCTCTACTTAATTTGTCTTGTTTCTCTTGGCGTTATTTACATGTTTCCAATCTTTTCTTCTCATTGGTGACATTCACTTATAAAAAGCACTAAAAATAAACACATGGGATGGCCAATATTCTTCTCCTCCACAATCACCCATCATTCCTCTGCTTCCTCAAACTCTACTTTGCTACTAGTGTGCAAAATCACAACTTGTTCTCTTCACATGCCAATGTCCACAATGGACTTATGCACTCGGACCTACAAAATTCCAAATTTGAAAAACATACTTCTATGGGTAAGGCTTCTAGATATAAAAGCCATGATGATGTATACGCATGTGATAAAAAGCGTTTTCTTAAAGAAATTTTCAGTAAGTAGATATGTACTACATCGCAACTACACCATATTTTTAGTAACAAAGATATAAACCCAAATGTCATGTACTCATCATATATAAACTGCAATATTAAATGTTTGTAGATTTTAATTTTGCATATACATATCTTGTATTCTTTGTATTGTTGAAGTGCTACTTAATTAGTAAGGTGCCATTCAACGTCTTAAATTGTATTCTTCATGCAAAAATTATACTCGAAATAATGGAATATATTAATGCTACTGATAAGTTCAATAAGACTGATCACTCTAATAATTAGTTGGGCTAGCTCACATAAAATTCACTCAATGATAAAGGGTACTATTTAGCGTCTCACTCATAATATATACTGTGTGAAGTTCATATAAGGCTGACTCTAATTTTAGTTTTAACATGAATTTTGTCATGAATCCTATTTTGAAATTAAACGGCAAGAAATTAAGATTATAATTTCTTCCATAAAACAACATGCCCTCAACTAAGTCCGGAAATTAGAAGGAATAAAATGATATAGATAGATAAATAAATAAATAGATAGATAGATAGATAGATAGATAGATAGATAGATAGATAGATAGATAGATAGATAGATAGATAGATAGATAGAGAGAGAGAGCACAACTCAAGTGAGAAAAAATGTTACAATGAGACATAATAATAATCGTAGGATTTTAATAAACGGTTCAGATTAAGTTATTAATTAAATAAGCTTACTTGATTCTTTCACACAAAAATCTTTCCACAAACTCTTAACAGGTCGCTCTCGTCACCCCTGAGGAATCATCTACAAGGTCGTCACCACCTTCACCCCACCATCACCATTGCTGATGATGGCAGTGGTGTCAATGGCAATGGCGTCGATGACAATTGTTCAATTCCTAATAACAAACAAGAGACATAAGTGTGAGTGTGTGATGTGAACTCAAATTGGAAACGCTTTATAATTACAGTGAAAGAGCAAGTGCTTCAAAAACACAATTTGCTTTGTTCTTTTTTCAATTTAAAACATCACTGACCTTCCCGCCATTTTATTTTTGTCTTATTTCTCCTTACACCGCTCTATATTTGTTGAATTCTTTCTCTTCTCAATTTCATTTTTTTTTCAATTTGATTAGGGTTTTAAACAGTGGTAGGTTATGTATGTTTCACTCCACCATCATCACAACTGCCACGGTGGTGGAGGCGAGGTAGTGGTGACGACCTTGCAAAGGATTCTACAAGGGTAACGAGAGCAACCCACTAAAATTTTGTGGGAAGGTTTCTATGTATAGAACCATGTAAGCTTGTTTAATTAACAACTCAATCTAAACTATCTATTGAAATCCTATAGTTATTATTATGTTTTCTCATTTCTCATGATAACCTTTTTTTCTCACATGAGTTGTCATCTCTCTCTATCTTTGTGTGTGTGTGTATAACAAATAAAAGTAACTTATGTGTATTTAGAGGGGAGAAAATAATGCATCTCCATAATGATCCCTTCTTTTCATATTAGAGGTTTTTCATCCTTCTCAATATGGTGACAAAGATAATTGTATAAAAGTGGGCGGACTAGATGGGTAACTTGTACTTATGGACTAAAATGCAATATTTTGGAAAATCTATAATGTCTATATGTGTAGCTTATAAATTGTTATGTAACTTTTTGTTAGTATTGGGTGGGTTGAATTATCTAAAATGGTTAATCCTTGGAAGTTTAATTCCAACTATTAACTAACCATTTTTTCTAGTTTTTTTTAACTATTTGTATTTTACAGGGTATTACTTTAACTTTAATGACATTCTTTTGCTCCTATGTTGAATTAAGAAAAAGGAAAGAAAGAAGAGAGTAAATGTTCTTTCTATTATTGCAACCCAATTATAACAAGAATACACTTCTCTACTTATAGAGAAGAAGAAGTCATAACAGAAAGACTTCTTAAGGAAGCTAACTCTAACTAACCAACTGAATAGAGAGAGAAAATAACACATGCCTACAATAGCTAACTAAAAACTAACAAACTAAGACAACAGCAAAACAGAGGTGCAGTTGAGACTGCCATATCTACTTTTATATAGAAATACTCTAATACCTCCCCGCAAACTCAAGGTGGGTGAGGTTATGGTGAAGGGTCAACCACATTGAGTTTGACATGAAAAAGAAGAAGAAAGTGAGTGAGTGATAGAGGCTTAGTGAGAGCGTCAACCCACTGATCAAGGGTAGGAACATGATGAACAAACAGCTGCTTAGCTAAAACTCGTTCTCTAACAAAGAAGACATTAATTTTTATATGTTTAATCCATTTATGCAGAACGAGATTATGAGTCAAGGCTACTACGCTCTCATTATTACAAAATATGGAAGGAGCAGTAGAAAGAACTCCAAGTTCAGTCAATAAAGTTTGGACCCATAAAATTTCAGCAAAGGCTTGAGCAAGGCTTCAATACTCTACTTTAGTGCTTGATCTAGCAACAACTTGTTGCTTGAAAGACCACAAGAGATAAGATTAGGTCCAAGGAGGACAATACCACTTGATATTGACCTTCTATCATCAGGATCTAAAGCCTAGTCCGTATCATAAAGGGCTCAAATGGTCAAAGACAGATTTGCAGCAATTGGTTTCATATAAGGAGCTGATGTAACGTGCCTTTAAGATACCAAAGAATGCACTTGACTACTGTCCAATGAGCTTCAAGAGGGTGAGTTATAAACTGACTTGTTTTGTTGACTGCAAAGCTAATGTCAGGACGGGTAATGAGAGTGTATTAGAGTACTCCAACAATGGACCTGTACAACTTGGATCTGAAAAAGGATCTGAGCTACCCTTAGTGAGCATGCAGGAAGACACCATTGGAAAAGAGATAGGTTGGGCTTCTGCCATTTTGGTCTTTTGCAGTAAGTCTCAGATATATTTGCTTTGAGTAAGGAGAATGGAGCCATCTACCATATATTTAACTTTAATGCCCAAAAATTAATCCAACTTCCTGAGAGAAAAACTAGAATTAAGCTTGACAGTAACAATCTTGATTAGTTGTGCTGAGCTACCAGTGAGTATGTCATCTACATAGACTAAAAGATAAGTTGTGTAGGAATTATGTTTGTAGTTAAAAAGAGAGGGGTCACATTTACTAGTAGTGAACCCAAATTGAATAAGATTAGCTTTGAGGTGCTTAAACCATTGGTGAAGGGCCTATTTAGCCTATATAAGGCTCTATTCAATTTGCAAACAAAAGAGGAGTTGGAGGTCTCAAAACCTGAGGACTGCTGCATGTAAATTGTTTCTTCAACGAAACCATTTAGAAAGGCATTGTTGACATCTAATTAGAAGAGAGACCAATGCTTAATCAATGGCAAATAGTAACAGGTTGATAATAGGAGAAAAGGTCTCATGAAAATCAGTGCCAAGTTGTTGATGAAATCCTTAGCAACAAGCCTTGCTTTGTACTTGTTAACAGTGCCATCGACATTCTCCTTAACTCTAAAGACCTATTTACAACCCATCGGTTGTCTATTAGGAGGTAGAGAAGCCAATTAACATGTATAATTTTTTAATAAAGTATCATATTCTTCCTACATAGCAAACAACCACTTAAGATCATTCAGGACCTTTTTGACACTCCTTGGTTCACAATGTGCTAGAAATAAGGAAGGATGAACTCTGTTTAAGGGAATGCCAGATTTTGATATAGTTTGCAGAGGGTGAGTGCTAGTGGGTCTAGAGACAATGGCTGCAATGTCAACAATATAGGAATGACCTGTAGAATCAGAGGACCTATTTGGAGAGATAATGGCTATAGGAAAAGCTGCAGAATCAGAGGTATAACCTGTTAGGGGAGACAATACCTGCAAGAGAATCATCATTAGTGTGACAATTTGCATTTGCAGAATTGGGTGTAGTAACTAGTGAGGGGAACCACAGTTCTGAAGAGAAGAAACTAGTTGAATAGAGGTAGGGGGAAGAAATGTTAGCCTGGCAAAAGGAGGCTGACAGATGGGAGCAGGAAATAGTTCAGTATAGGGAAACTTAATTTTATTAAACACCACATCTTTTGAAATAAACAGTTTACTCGTAGGTGAGAGGCTTTTGTAACCTTTGTGGTAGATGGAATAGCCCGTAAAAACATACTCATGAGACCTAAACTCAAGTTTATGTTTATTATAGGGTTTAAGAAATGGATAGCAAGAACAACCAAAGGTTTTTAGAAAATTGTAATCTAGTGACTATTTGAATAAGACGGTGTAGGAGACAGCAAAATTAAGTGAGGTTGTAGGCAATCTATTAATGAGATACACTATTGTCGTAAAGGTGAAATCCCAAAATTTGAGAGGAAGAAAGGCATGGGTTAACAAGGTAAGACCAAGTGTCACAACATGCCTATGTTTCCTTTCAACAACATCATTTTGATGATGTGTATGAGGGAAAATGACTCTATGAATGATGCCATATTGATTAAGATAAAAGGTTAGGGATCGAAATTCACCCTACACCCCCAATCAGTTTGAAGGCTTGTGATTTTAGAATTAAACTGAAGTTCAGTCATGGCCTTAAATTGCAAAAAGGCATTATAGGTTTCTGATTTATTTTCAGAAGATAAATCCAAGTGAATTTGGAAAACGCATAACAAAGGTAATATAATAAAGCCAAATTTAGAAGGAATATGTGAGGGGGCCCACAAGTCATTCTAAACCAATTCTAGGGGACAATTATACACCATAGTGGAAGCACAAGAGGGAATTGTGTGAGACTTTCAAATACAACAAGCAGAACAAGATTCAATAGGATTTTTATTAAGTATAGGTGAATTACAATGTTTCAGAACAAGTTTCAAGGCAAGTGAGTTGGGATGCCCAGTCTAGCATGCCATAGAATTTAAGATTTAAAGCTATTACATGTGATTTCAATGGGTTTAACAATTTGTTCTGAATTGGAAACAAGACAAGAAGTAGTAAAACTTGGAGAACTTTGCATTTGGAGACTTGGAAAGGAATATAGACCATCAGCACCAACACAGCATTGAAGCAAGACTTCATTAGTGACCTGTGATTTAACAATACAGAGATTAAGATGAAACTTAAATAAGAGATTGTTGTCTTTAGCAAAATTACTAACACTGGTTAAGTTTTTAGATATGGTGGGAACATGTAACAATTGGTTTAGTGTTAGAGATATATTTGGATTGTAGGGAGAGGAAAAGGTAGAAGAACCCGAGAGAGTAATACACAAACCTTGACCATTACCAATGTATAGTTGGTTCGGCCCCTCAAAGGGACTTATTTGCTGAATGTTTTTAGACTCTCCAGTGACATGAAAAGAGGCACCTGAATCTGGAACCCATGTAGAGGGAGGACATGGTTGAATGTTTGTGTTAGCCAGCATAACACTTAGATATGGAGAATGCAAAGGAAACTGAGTGGGTCTATATGTTGAGACTGAGAAGTCCAATTAGCGTTTGGCCTATAAGTAGTGGTTTGCTGAAAACCTCTGTTATAACCATTCTGTGAGAGAAACAGATTATGCTAAGAGAAATTTTTCCCCATTGGTTCTTGCAATAAGAGAGAGGGGTTCGATTGGTAATGTTAATCAAATCGATAGTAACAAAAGGATGCAATGTGTCCATACTTGAGACACACTTGGCACTGATAGTTGGAAACTACCTCGTGAATTTGCCACAGAATTTTCTGAATTAGAGCCAAGCACTTGAGACAGAATCAACGAGGAGAGGGTTGATTAAAGCCAGGTTAACAACAATTGATCTTGTTGTTCCCATGCTGTATAGGTAGGATTCTTAGAATTTGCATCACGATCATCCTTGGTAATAAATTGAAGAGGAATTTCAGGATTGAACACAAATTGGTGCAAACGATGAAACTTGATAACCGATTTGATTTGTTGCTTCCATAGCAATAAGTTCGTATCATCAAGCTTCTCTGTTACAAATTGATAGAAGGTTTGGGTTGCGGAAGAGGAGGGAACAAAATTGATGGAAGTCATGGATCTTATCTTGCTACTATTGCAACTCAATTACAACAAGCATACACTTCTTTATTTATAGAGAGGAAGAAATTATATAAAAAATACTTCTTAAGGAAACTAACTCTAACTAACCAACTCAATAGAGAGAGAAAATGGCATGTGCCTGGCACATGACTACAACAGTTGAAATACAACTAACAAACTAAGGCCCCGTTCGAGGTGATTTTTGGTTTCTAGTTTTGAAATTTCTATAAACAAAAATTAGTTTTTGTTTTAAGATTTTAAAAACAACATTTTTTTGTTTCCAAATTTAAAACATTGTTTTCAAATCTTAACAAAAACACTAGTTGAAGGTAGCGATCGAGAGAATCGTTGAAGGTGACGGTCGGTTATTGGCGATCAAAGGTGGTGGTCGGTGGCCGGCGATCGGAGGTGATGGTTGTGACTAGTGGTCGAAGGTAGGGGTTGGGTGACCAGTGATCAAGGGTGGTAATCGGTGATCGTTGGTCGAACGTGGCGGCCAATGACCGCTGGTTAGAGGTGGCAGCCAGTGATCGTCAATCGGAGGTGGTGGTTGGTGACCGTCTATTGGAGGTGATGGTCAGTGACCGCTGGTCGGAGGTGGCGGTCGGTGATGCCAGTTGGAGGTGACGGCCGTGAAGACCAGTCAGAGGTGACATTCGATGATCATCTGTCGGAGGTGGCGGTCGATAACTGCCAGTTAGAGGTGGCGATCGGTGAACGTCGATTGGAGGTGACGACCGGTGACTGCTGATCAAAGGTGGAGGCTGATGAATGTCGATCGGAAGTGGCGGCTGATGACCGTCGGACAAAGGTGGTGGTCGATGACTTCTGGTTAGAGGTGGAGGTTAGTGACCGCCAGTAAGACTTAATGATTAATGGTGACAAGTAACGTCAAATAATGAGCTTAAATGAAAATAGAAACAAAAATCTAAAAACCAAATTTTAATTTTTTTAAAAATTGACTAAAAATCACTTAAAAAATAAGTAAAAAACCAAAATAGAATCATTTTTCCTGAACAGGTTTTTATTTTCAAACTATATTTCAAAACAAAAAATCAGAAACTCAGAACCACCGGAACGGGGCCTAAGACACCAATTGAGACCGTCATATTTATTTTTATATAGAAATACTCTAATATCCTTAAAAAAAATATTACTAGCTAGAGGATTTCCGCATACATTCACCGACGAAAATATGTGCCTGGAACTGAGTTTCCTTTTCAAAGATTTGTTTTTCAGGATGTAGTGTGGGCACACATATACCTAAGATGCTTGTGTTATTACTCTTTCCAAATTAAAATAAAATAAAATGGTAAACGGAATTTCATTGAATCTAGAACCTTGCTTTTGTCACTTGGTTCAACATAATACTGGTAGATGGGACTGATCAAGAAAACATCCTTAAAGTTTTAGACATGGCAACAAAGATAGGGTCTGATAATTGTCCTGGGTATAGACAAGCGCAGCCCTTCTCTTCCCAGGCTGTAACCCTTAGTCAAGCAGGCCTATTTGTCAGCCCATCCCGTATTTGGTATAGGACAATATTATACCATATCACTATCCCACTAAGGTTTTGAAATTGTGGACCATGCAAGAGCTACGACCCTAGCTACGAGTTCTAAGTTTTATATGCAACCCAAAACCTGCCAACTATATATATACATGCGCAAGTTAACTATTTAAGACAAACAAACTCCATCCTCAAAAACATAAATTATTCTAGGTGCACGGTAAATGCTATAATACATACACTGCAGCGACTTTCTAAGAGTCACCATTCCCATGTTAGCTATGAATGTGTATGCACTTTCCATAAAATGTTTTTCATTTTTTAATAAACTTGCAATATTACTTATCCAGAGTGACTAATCCAATAAGATATTGAAAGTTATATAAGGGGGAAATTCTCTCAACAAAAGTATTTTTTTATATGTACAAACATAAAGAACAAAGTTAACTATCAATCATGTCAAACTCATCGATATAAAATGTCTTTTGAGTTACATTATTGTTAGCGTTGATTGTTGTAAAAACATGGCTTTACAATGTGACAAAGTCTCATATTTTAATTGCATTTAAAAGAGTTACAATCAGTTTTTAATTAAATTAACGTAATTAACATGTAATTACAATTGTATATTTTATTTAATTATTATTTTAAATGTTATTTAATTCTCCAAAAAGATGTACATTGTTAAACTATCTATCCAAAACTCACCAACCACCCAACACTAATTGTTGGGTTGGTGTCGGTTGGACATTGGGAGGTTTGGGTTGGCAGGGTCCATTTTTTATCTCGTGTTTTTTTAGGCTTGGGCACTAAAGAATTATATATAGTCCTTTAGTTTCTACTACTAGACACTCTCATGCTTATTTGGTCTCACTCTCTTCTTCTCTTTGTGTTCTCTGTTTTTTGTTGTTAGCTCTGTATTATAGAGAAGTTTCTATTGTCCTCACCAAGCACAATTTAGCATTTGTGGAGATTGACTCAACTCTTGATTTTCAGCATAGCAAATATTCTGAGACTTACCTTTGTTGTTAGCGGTGTTGCATATTTGGTGATTCATGAAAAAAAAAAGAATAAAAAGGATTTTGTGAAAGTGGATGTTCATGATTTGGGATTTTGTCTATTGACAAACGCTTGTGATGGGGAGGATGAACATGATCAATATGAATACAAACACGGAGTTATAAGGTTGGTCTGATAGTAATTTGGTGTGGTCGTAAGTTTGAATCATTCCACTAACATACTAACAACTAACATTTCTCTATAAAAAAATGTGAACACAAACACCAAGAGTGGACAATGTGGGGGAGTTTTGCTATTGCAATATGTCGAGCATTTTAGAATTGCTTGAACACCTTCAGAGTCTTGTGCTAAATCAAGAAAATTTATCTTTTCAATACCATGATAATTAAGGTACTTATAATATGTTTAGGGGATCATAATTTTAATTGAGAAATTATGATAATGGGATGCTTGCTATGATTTTGAGAATCAAATTCAATTATTTAAATTTAATTAATGTGGGGTTATTTACATTCATAAAAGTCCTGAGGACACACTCCACAAATATGATGAAATACCACATGGGTATGTAAATCACGCAAAAGGAGAATATTTATCATGGTTCTCCATAGAGTTGTGTCATCCCACTAGGTTGTGGGAGACATAAGGCTAGAAAGATAAAATACATCAATAGTTCCATCACATAGCTATGTCAAATGACTCAAATCCCCTTAGGTGTGGATGATGCGAAGAAGGAGAAGATGCATAAGGAGTTTGTTCACATAATTGTGTTGTGATCACGTATCATCATATTAAATTATATATAATGTTGTTTGGTATATATTAGAGAGAAAAACAAAATATTATCAAGAAATTGATTGGTGTTAAATTAAATGTTCAGTTTTATATATATATATATATATATATATATATATATATTTGTTAGCTAGATGATAATTACAAATTTTCTGTAGTTGTTAATTTTCCTTATGATTAAATGTTTCACGAAGCTAGATACCACAATTAGAATTGTGATTTATTTGTGTTATTAATTATAATAAAATGTATTCCTCTATTAAGATTAGTGAATGTATCATTATTTTTTTTACGTGGATAACGTGTTAATATTTAGTACGTTAATGATATAGTTTTTGAGACTAAATCATTTAGGGCGTCTAAATTTGATATGAAAGACATAGATAAAATAATTATAATTTTAGGAGTTAAAATCATAAGAAAGGAAGATGGTATATTATTATCCCAAGAAATGTATAGAAATTTCTTAAGATTAACTATTATGATTATAAGTTTAATGAGTACCCTTATGATATTAATTATCAACTAAAAAAAATAGAGGAAAATCAATTTTTCAAAATCCTTGGCAGCATATTGTATTTAATGAATTTCTTGGTACCTAATCATGAATCATGATATTGAATATAATGAATTTTTGTTTGTAATGAAAAAATATAGTAATATTAGTTGAATAACTGAATCATATGAAACAAAAATCACTAGTCACTATGTTTTTACACTTGGAGGTGGTGCTGTTACACAATTTGAAACAAAAATCATTATAGCTAGATTAATAATGGAGTCAAAGTTTTTTGCTCTAAAGATGGCTGGTAGTGAAGCTGACTGGTTGAAAAAATTCTTAGCTAACATTCTCTAGAAATGAAATCAACATCACCAATGTTTATGTAGTATAATTCACAATCAGTAATAGTTGTAGCGAAAAATAAAACTTTCAACACATAATAAATTTGGGGGTGTATTGTGATTGATAGACTATCATAGCCAAGTGTTTTTGGTTCATATAGGTTGTTACACTAATTATTGTCAAGTGTTAAGTTCTACATGTCTAGTCTGGTTCATATAAGTTGCTACACAAGTTCGATGCATTGCATCTCATGTGAGAACCCAAGGTTTCTTCCTTGAAAATGTTTCTTTGCTAGGTGACGGATTGTTGTAAAACAATAACTTGTGTTTTACTTTGAAAGAGATAAAGTCCCAATTTTTAATTAAATGTAATTACTACATAATGATCATAGTAACTACTAATTTCATTATACATGGGAGTCTCTAAAAAGAATATCATGGATAATAAAAAATAAATCTAAACAATAATAAACTAAGTCTTTATGCTGCATCAGTATCACTATCACCGTATAAAACTATGACACCCGTAATTAAAATAAAAAAAAAGGTTTATGCACATAAATAATAATTCATGACAATAAGAAAATAGTTTTTAATTAATACTTCATGCATAAACATAAATCCACATCGAAATATAATGATACTCATAATTACTCAACTTCACAATTACCCAAACCAAGTTTGCATATCTTATAAAAATATACTTATGAAATGTCTATGAGCTGATAAATCCACATTAACATCTCATGCATATATGTGTATTTAGTTTTTATATTTTATTATAGCAATTCTAATGATAGAAAATATTTTGTATATAACTAGATATCATGTTCAAAGTTGTAAAAAAAATTATGATTTTATACTATTTGAAATGCATATTCACCTTCATTTATAACAAAAATATAAAAATGATAAAGATAAAATGTTATGAGAAAAGAAAAAATGAAATTAAAAATAAAAAATTGAAGACTTAAAGGAATAAAATGTATTAAACCATTACTAATAAATAAATTATATATACATATTATATGTATTAATTTTTATTTATATTAGAAGTGAAGTAACATTATATATAATACTTATATGTATATATGTTTTTAGAGATTATAAATAAATTAAATCAAGGAGTTATAAGATTGGTTTCGGTAAAGTGAAGAGATGAGAGAAGGAGATGTCATGGTTCGAATTTCTTTACTAATAAAATCTAACACATTATCAACTAACATTGGCCTATAAAAAATAAATTAATTAATTAAATCAAAATACAAATAATAATAGGGGTATAGGAGTGATACTAATATTTTAATAACAGAGGTGTAGGACTGATACAATTAATTATAAAATGTATAAATTTTAATAAAAATGAATATCTATTTTTATACAATATCTAATATATTTACATATATAAATAATCTTATTTGTAATTTCATCATGAATCAACACTGTATGAATTTCTGTTTTTTAAGGGTGAGCCCTTTCTTGTTGAAAAAGTTTGATAACTATCATTGTAAAGGTCTTGGATGTGAATCAAAGGATTCTTGTATCTTTTGTTGAGTGATCCTCTCAACTAGTATTGTGCATTAATCGGATTGGGATCAATAATACTTAAGGAATTCTTCTTGCAGCTATATCTTTCCAATGATGTATTTGCTGACTTAATGTTTTTATGTGGAGGGTTCTCAAGAAGTTACTGGTTGTGGGGGACTTATGAATTGCTCTTATTTTTTCTTATGTATATATAACCTATAATTTTTCGGTGTCATTTTTCATGAATGTGAGATATTTTAACATCATAGGTTGTTATATATCTAAAGATATTTTACCTTGCACCAGGGACATAAAAATATATCATACCTAGAGGTTTTTTTTATTATTATTTGAGAAATAAAATGAACTCATTAAAGAAACAAAAAATCTAAAACTGAAGTATTGATAATAGCTACTAGTGTTGAAGTTCAGCAAAACTTAACAGCATCCATTATCCAATGCATTCAAAACTCAGAATGAGCACAAATTGGTTCATTAATTAAATACAGACAGCTCACATGTATACAGATAACATAACTAATGTATTGTTGGAAATGAATGTGAAGATAAATTCGGAGTGGACAGTCACAAATATAAGTTAATTAGGACCAGTACGAGAATTTCACAGGAGTTGTTAGTAAAAGATATGCTGATTAACCACTAAGAGTTTTTCTTTATTAATTATTTTTAAGGAATTAAGGTACATTGAAATAAGTTTCTTTTAAATCATAAAATATAAAAAAATCACAATTTCTTTAAAATATATGAAGTTTTTACTATTTTTAATATGTTTGTTTAATTTTTTTCTCAAAAATAATTCTATGCTTTTTATAAGAACAAAATTTCATATACTTTGTAGTATAACATTTTTAAAATTTAATTTTTAAATTAAACAAAATAATCTACATAGATTTTTACATGTATCTAGTAAAGATATCGAGAGACACGATAAACACAAATAGTAACTATCTACAGTAAGTTGTATTATATAAATATATCTTATAAACTTATACTTATCATATACTCATTTCATATTTATTATTATTAAGAATTTGTTAATATGTGTATTTGTGAATATATGTGGATATTTATGATGAATATAATCGTTAGAAAATAGGGAATATGGGTGTTCATCAGTTTGTATTAACCGGACGGAACCAACAATCCAAACTAAATCAATTAATTTAGTTTAATTTTTTTACTTGATTGGGTCTGGACCCGAACCAGTCGAGTAGAAGTGACTATGTTCAATTCAATTTGTAGTTTTAGTACTTTAAAACCCTAATACAATCCTAAAGCAAATCAAAAGTATATATTATTATATATTTATTTTATATTTTATTTGTATTGAGTTGTTTTAAATATATACAATTTATTGTTTGTATTATATTGGGTTGGTTTAATAATTTAATTTGACTAATTTTCTATATATGAAACGCTTACTATTTTGTTATAAATTTAGTAGATTAATGAATTATGTTAGTTTGATGTGTAAAATGATTTTTTATAATTTAATAAAAAAATTGATTTTTTAATGTTTTGATTAGTTTTTTTCCAAATTCAAGCCGAATCAACTTATTATCATTGATTCGGCTTAACTCAGATTAGAGGAAAACATTTCAACAATACAAACTAATTAAAATTAATTGTTCAATTTTCTTTTTTCTTCAAAAAGAAATCAACAATCCAAATCATCAAAAAATGAAAAGACTGATACATTCTGATCGCATGATATATTTAATTTGAATTAAAACAATAAAACAAAAAAATTAGTTATAAAAATAATTTTAAAATATTACTATAAAACTTATATGTACTTTTAACATTTTTAGATTCCTCCTGATTGTGAACTTTTAAGTTGTTGCCACTTGAAAGAGAGATATTAATTAGTTTTATATAGATGCTTTTTATCTTTATGACAAATTTTTTTAGAGGGTGAAACAATTTTTTTAAAAAAATTACAAAAAATAGGAAACATCAATCCTATGTAATATTGACAAAGATTATTTTACTTCTCTTGATCTACTTCCATGAAGATGTTCCAAAAAAAATGATAATGGAGAGCTAGAAGATAGATATTTATGCACTACTCTAAGAAAACAAGAGTAATTAATTTTTTCCCAAGAGAAGGACCCATGATAAAACTAGAACTAAAGTCAGTTTAGAAGAAAATACTCACACACAGCCAAGGAGAGAATTCTCTAAAAAAAACTCACAAGATTTTTTATACATGACCAAAAGTATTATAAGATGTGAGAGGTCTTATATTGTATAGTAGTTTATGCTAGGTTAGACTAACTAAAGTGTAACTAATGATTGGGTTAATTTGAGTCAAGTTAACTCAATCATGATTTATTAACTATGGTTTGTTTAACTCACTTATGTACTCACCTACAAAATACTCTAAATATATTAGACATGCTTAAAGTATGACTAGAAGGTGTAATAAAAATAGAGGTGAGAATATGAATTTTTCCTAAGGATGAATCTACTTTGATGATTAGGACCCCAACCTTTTTCTTATATTGGTAAAAATTTAATATATAATATTTTTAATATATATTTTTAAAATTTAATGTTTTGATTTAGTTAATAATTTTTATTTGAGGATTTTATTGTAAAATAATAGTATTTAAGTGTGAAGATAATTATAATTTCCTTTTCTAGATAAATATTAAGTATTATTAATTTTATTTTCAATAATAATATTTTATTGATATTTTAAAGTATATAAAATATTGTATTAGTAATTAAATATTTTTTAGTCTTTTTTTTATCTTGATTTGATTATAATTGATTTGAAAATCAAATATATTTTATGTTATTTTTTTTAATCAAGTAATCTTATGAACAATCTATTATAATTTTTTCAAAAAATATTTAATACAAAAACTAATTTTTATTAATATTTTTCGTTCTTGTTTAATTTTCTATATGCAAATATATTTCTTATTTGGCTCCTCATAATATTTTCTCCTTCTTTTCAACATGTCACTTGGAGTGTACTAGTAAGAAGTGATAGTAATACTAGTTATGTTTTATGTGTGACTCTTTAAAGAAATAATGAGAACTCAACACCACACTCAAGCGCGAAATACACATGTTAAAAAGTCAAAAAAATATAAATGAACCTTAAGTATAATGTCTACCAATAAAGATAAAACACTTTCATGAATCCTTCAAAAGGTTTTAAACCAATTTATCACATATCCCCAGCAATATAAGTGAAAATTAGATTGAAGTTTAAGGTAATTTGTAAGTTTATGTAAGTTGTTATACTAAACATTGCAATGGAACAACAAATTTTAAAAAATAAACTTGATTAATGGAAATTACAAAGTCAGGGTCAAAGTTTATTCTAGAAAAAAAATATTGAATTTTTTAAAAAAAAAAATTGTGTTTAAAACCAACTAATTAGAGTTCGGGAGTTATAATAAAAATGGTATCCACATGCAACATTCCTTACAAAAGGATTATATTTTAATGTGAAAAGATTAAGATCAAATTAAAAAATATATATTATATCCTTAGAATAAATAATAAATTAAACTTAATTCGATACATATAGTGCTTATAAAAAAAATCAATACACATAGAAATGAGAAAGGCAAAGATAGAATGAAAACTAAATTATAAAAAACCTAAAATTATTCCATTGTTTAATTCGTATCGTTCCTGTGTAATTTTAGTATAAATAGAAACTCAGAATTAGTTTTTTGAAATTCAAATTTTTGAATTAGTACACTTTTTAACATCAACAAATGTATTTCATAAAACATATTATTAAGAGGTGACTCTTATATTAATCTCCTTTCCTATATTTTAGAAAATAATAGTTGTTTTTTTTAAGAAAGAAATGTGGTATCATTAAATTGTAATTATTAAGATTTTCATGTCAAAATGTAATATTAATAAGGTGACGTGCTTGCATAATTTTTTTTTTTACATATTTGATGTAATATATCGAATATAATTTTATTAAAACAATTTTATTCCTTAAAACAATTTTTAGGTCTATGTATATGAAAAAAAAAAGTGTTAACATATATGAATATTCTAAATAAATGTTAAGACCTTTAAAAAAATTACATAAGAAAGACCTTTTCCACATCAACCGGTGGTAATTACAACTGAAGACTGACCGACTACTAGAAAGTCAGAGACAATGGTTGGTGATGGTAGTAGAATACGAGTAATTGTGGTTGGAGATAATGACTAATGATGGTGGTCGGTTACTGACGATTGATGTCTACATACTACTACTATAGACTAAGGATGGCAATAGGATAAAAGCAGGTTTGGCCATCTACTTCTTTGTCCCCGAAAAATGTGAGAAGAATTTGGATATAAAAGAAGTGAATATTAAACTTTAATATTCATCCCTATCCTCGTTACGTATTTTCAAGTTTGGATATATCTGCAAGACATTATATTTTTTTTATAATTTTAATTTACTTATTATTATTAAATAAATTATATATTAAGTTATTAATTATATTATAATTTTAAAAATGTATAGAGAATAATAAATAACAAAAATCATACATAGAATTTTAAGAATTGAATTTTTTAGTTAAGTATATAACTTTAAGTTTATTATATAATTATTAACATTGTAATATAAAGTGAGTAGTTACATATACGTATCCATTCAAAGCAGATAATACATATGAAAATTGGGGTGTGTGCAATTGTCATTGTCATCCCTACCGAAGATGGCAATGGTGGCAAAAGATAGTGATGGCTACCAAAGATCAAAGACAACGATCAACAATGGTAGTTGGAGATCAAAGACAACGATTGGCAACAATGGTTGGTGACTAGCAGAGGAGGTTGGTGATGAGCAGAGGAGACTAGTGACAGATGTCAAAGACTAACGACAATTATTGGAGACCAAAGATGGTGGTTGACAACCAAAGACAAAGGATGATGGCATGGCAACAGACTAATGGTCAGCGACACTGGCTGGAAATTAATTGTAGTCAGCAACTAATAATGACGAACAGCGGGGGTGACTAGCAATTGTGGCAAGTGACGACAAGTGATATCAAGCAGCGAGCTTAAAAAGTTTAAGTAAAAACAAAAATAGAAATTTTAAAACCAAATTTTATAGTTTTCAAATGAGGTGGAATCTATTTTAAAAATAACTAAAATATCAACTCACAATCATTTTAGGCAAACACATTTTGTTTTCAAAATGCATTTCAAAATAAAAAGATAAAATCAACAATCATCCCAACAGGGGCTTGATTTAGAATTTTGGATTGATATTTATAATGTTTTAGGCTTTACTAAAAGTCTTTTACTAGGGAATTTGAATTAACATTCTCTCAAATTTGAATTCACTCCTACCAGGATATAAAAAGACCTATTTAACTTTCACTTCATCTTAACCTCACACATTTGAAATTCTTTTTACTCTCCTGAAAAAAAGTTTACCTAACTCCCTTTCTCTTATTTCTTAATGGGTGAAAAGGAAGAGTAGTTCTTCAACCATATATTTTATTATCAATGTATAGACTCAAAGAAGCAATTCAATAACCTAAGGAAATAGTATCAATTACCAACTCCTTTATATTGTTAATAACAGCCAAATTGAAGGTCTTGTTTTTAAATAGAATAACAACATTAACAACACTAATATTAATACATTGCAAGAAAAACATGGCATGAATTAGGTAAACTTTTAATCTTCAGAGAGAACTCTATAGAGAGTAAAAATAATTTGAATTTTTTTACTCTCCGAAGAGAAACAAATTTCAAATTGACTCTCTGGAAAGAGAGAGAATTAGGTTTAAGGATAAAATAGAAACTTCAAAAAAAAAATTAAAATGGTAGGTGACATTTGAAATTTTGGTAGGTGGCATTTTAAATTACCTTACAACAATTCCATATTGAGGCTCTAGGACTAGTTCACTAATTTGAACTTTGGGTCTTCCTAAGGAGTCGAAGTGGGTGTCCATAGGTTATGATTCATGTCCTGTTAGCACCCTTATTTATTACAAAATTTGAAAACAATCATATCCTTTTTATGTTCGTTGTTGCCACTACACCCATTTGAATCAACAATTCGCTACGTTCCTTCTTCGCACCTTATAAATGATATATTGCATCTAGAGGTGTTAAAGTGGGTTTGGTCTCGTGGGTTGGTCCAGCTTACCAAAGGATTTGGCTGGGTCAGACTCAAAAATTTAAAAATAAACTTATTAAACCAAATAAACGGGTTGACCTACTTATAACTTGATCCACCCAGGTTGAATTCGTGGTGAGCTGGGTTAACCACCTAAATCTCATTTTTATTATTATGTGAATATAATTTTTTTTTATTTTTAAGTTTTAAATTATTATGTTAGTTAATTGATCCATATTCCATTACAATATATTTTTTAGTTTATTGGTATCATACAATTAATATTTTATATTTTTAAAATAATATTTAACATGTTGTAAATGTATATTTTGAGTGGAGAATATCATTTAAATATTTTTTGTTTTATTTTTAAACTCATGAAATTTAAAAATAATTTTATCATAAGTTATTTAAAATTTAATGTTTTTAAAAATAGTCAGTTTTTCTCATAATGTTTTTTTAGTGGGATGGTGGGCCGACTCGTTTAACCTACCAACCTATAGTGGGTCAGGTTAGACTCACTTTTTTAAGCATAAAAAAATGGTGAGCTGGGTTAGGTTAGCTTGTTTACTAAGTGGGTTAAGGTGAGTTGGGCTTAACAGGTCAAGCTAACCAACAGCTATACTTGCATCCACTTATGGATTTTTTATTCCTATATCTCCATAAACTTCTCCCTGCAAGTCCATAATATATTAAAGGACCAAAATATCCTTGAGTGACTCTCTTGAATGATTAATCCAGATTTGGTTTTTACCAAATTCATATCACCTAATCCAAAAAATATTAAAATTTGTTTTTTTTTTCAACTTTGGATTAGATAATCTAGACCTTTCCTTTTTTTTTTTGCAAATTCAAAGTCCTAAAAAATTATTCTTTTATAAGTTCATATTAGATAATTCAAACATATAAAAAAACCTCCAAATTAGGTAATTCAAAGTTTTTTTACAACTTTGGATACCTGATCCGAACATATTACAATGGAAGTCTAAATTAGGTAATCTAAAGGTTTTTTTATAAGTCCAAATTACCTAATCCGAACTTATAAAAGAATAGATTTTTATGAATCCAAATTTGTGAAGTAAAAAAAAAACATCTTAATTACCTAATTTGAACTTTTAAAAAAATTAACAAATCCGGATTAGGCAAAAACCAAATCTAAATTATTTATTTCAATGAATCACTCAAAGTTATTTTGGTCTTTAAAATTTTATGGAAGCAAAAAAAAAAAAGTTTATGAAAGTGTAAGGAAAAACAACCCCTTATCATATAGTACATGATCCGTGATGTGTCATTGATATGTTAGTTGACAATTATCTGTTGCACCCACATAAATCTTTCCTTTCTTTACTTTATGACTACGTGCAATTGGGAGTACTTTATCTAAAATATTAAATTTTATAAAAAGAAAAATAAAAATAATATATTATAAATCATATTATCTATAATATATCATGTTATATTACAAATTTTATGATTTACAATACACATAAATTATTGTGTATTGCAGACTACACAATTTATAATTAGATAATATGCAATTATATAATTACATGATTATACATCATGCGATATGTAATATGTTACTTTAGTATGCATATGAAATTATCATATGCATATTACTATAAAGAAATTCACAATATGTGTATGCGTAAACAAAAACGTTGCAAACTTATTGATCTATAACATAAAACAACATTGAGTTAAAATTGTTAAGAATAATTTTGAAATTTTAAAATTTATATGGTGCAAAAAGAAAAATCCCATTAACTCCGATGACGTGCTTCTTCTCACATTGTATTCATTCTGTTCTCTGATTCTGTGAGTTTCCAAGTTGGAACCTATCGTGGGTAACCCTGTTATGCAATTCATCGCAAACCACAACAGCAATAATCACACAAAATGTAAATTTCACTTTTGAGTTTTACTTTGTCTCCGTGGTGACAATGAAAATGGCAACAACGAAGTGCTGTAGCAGATGCTGTTGCGAAATCATCACAATATTTGTGTCCGCCATTCGCTAGGTGTATAAATTAAATTAGATTCAATCGGGGATGTATTTTTACATTCCCTTTATTTAGAAATTGGGCCTTCTTTAGATCAATTGAATTGGGCCAATATTTGTTGTACTAGATGCTTTTACAAACGTTCCTACAATTTGGCATGACACTGTTTTCGTGAACTTGGTACTCCCAAATAATTAATTGATCACATGGAGTTGAAAACTATGGACTTTCTTCTTTTGAGTTTTTACAATGCATTATTTTTTGTTGGTTAATTATAAGTATTTTTTATTTGAAGTAATCTTTTTCAAGCTTTGTAGAACTATGACAACAAATTCTATTTAAAGTATTTAATGCTAGGAATTTTCTTGACACTTCCACATTTTCTATTTACATCCACATTGGCTTAAACAAATTTCAAAATTTTCAAAAAACTCTCTTACTCATTTTAACCTAACTCTTATTTTGTTTTACCAAGAGCAACTCTCTTTCACTCATTCTCCCTTTTCCCTCTGCACATCTCGCTCTCCTCCTTCCGTCTTCGCTCTCCTCTCATTTCCCTTATGTCCTTCACCACGTGAAGTTCAATGGCAAACCAAGCATGAAGCCATTCAAAGTCTTTTTGCTCTAGCACACACAGGTAGTCCTTTATAGCTACACATTCTCTTCTTTCATATGGTTGAGTGACATATAGTCAAAAATCACAATTAATAATATGTGATTAACGATTAATAATCAATTATCAGTAATTATAAGTGAGTTGTGATTAACGATCAGAGAAAATATGATGAATAAGCAACAAATTTAGGTAAAAACAAAAATATAAATCTCAACCAAACTTCTATTATCTTTTAAAGTACGTAAAAGTTATTTTAAAAACAAATATAAAACCAATCATAATTATTTTTGTCGAAAGTATTTTTATTTTAAAATTATTATAAAATAAAAAATCAGAAAGTGAAACCACCGAAATTTTTATGTTCTTCCCCAGAATTGGTCTTGAATAGTTTCTTCAATATTTAAAAAGGAACAGGAGATCGTGATCTTCCAAAAATCAAACCCTAAACAATAAATTAAAAACGAAAAAAGTAATTATTACCGCTAATGAATATCATGATTGACTTTGCTTGTCAATATCATTACTTTTCACAAGAAGACACCATCCGTGTTTGAAAGCCTAGAATCATACCAGTTATTTTTTTTATATTTCTAAAACATATATATCTCTTTTTTGGGTAGGAAAACATCTATGTCTCCATTACTGCCCCCAACTTTATGCTTTTGGCTGAGCTACTGTTATTTTAACATCAATCAATTGTTACTAAAACTTAATAATGAACAAACGTTATTGGAAGAACCACTACTATGAATACTCATTCTGTTGTTAGAATGATTTAATGTATGCTTTTTCGTTCTTATTAATAACAGGCTTTAAAACTCTATTACGGAATGTTAAAAAAATACCTTGAAATTGTTCGCTTTTAATTTTTCAATAAGCAGGATTAGTATTTTCCTTATTTAATCAATATTTTATTTTTAAGTAAATTATAATAACACTTCTTAAAATTTCATATAATTATATAAATTTTTTTTTTAACGGTTAATTGTCTCTCCTAAAAAGGTGGAAGTGTAAAATTTAAATATGTTGATACAATGGGTTAGAGCCTTGAAGTGTAAAATTTTAATTTACTTTGTTCATAAGAACTTCTAATGGTTGAAGAAAAAGATAGCGAAAGAATGAACCATATTGAAAAATGGGTTAGAGCCTTTAAAAAGTTAAAGAAAAAAAATTGAGATTTAGAAGTGAAGCCATAACTTGTTCGACCATAAGAATGAGTCATGTTGAAAATGTTTGCAGGATTAGGTAACAATCATAGGATATGATTCAATATTTAATTCCAATGTCAAAAATCTGGAAGATCTTGCTATGATGTTATCTCTTGAGTTTACCAATTGATCCTCCGACATGATGTTCTTGATTACTGGGATTGGTTGAGAAAATAATACTTTTAACATATAAGAAAGCAAACATTATTCCTTTTTCTATACCTTAAGTGAAAGAGTAACTTATTAACTGGTTTCTTTTAAATTCTTAAGTACAAGTTTAAGTTAAAGTTTTACATTAGTTAGAAATTGAAAAGTTGGATAATATATAAATGAGAAAAATATATAAATTTAATACTTTAAAGTTTTGGATTAAAAATGTTGTGATGTTCTCATTTATACGGATTCATGTCTCATAGTTATAAATTTCGTTGTTGTTTAACCCTCATGATTTGACCCAATAATTTCGTCATCAAGCTATCAAAATAATGATATATTTTTTAGAAATGTGTGTTTTACATAATGTATTTTTGTCAATTTTATATTACTATATATATTTTCAAACTAATGTATTTGGTGTTGGATTATACATTGAATGAAATGAATCTTTAAGAACAATGTATCTAACACAAGTCTCAGAATTATTGTTTATCATCTTTGGATGTGTTAATTGCTCAAACTTTTCCAACAATCTTAAAGATTTATTGTTCCTTCTAAAATTTCATAAATTTCATTGGATAAGGCTTGTTTCTTGTTCAAACAATAACTCATTATTCTAATCATTTCTCCTTGGCTTTTCCCCACATTTGATTTCAATCCCTCAAAGAAATAGTATATTACTATTACTATTTGGTGTCAAACACTAATATGATAGAGGTATAACTATTTTTGCTATCGTTTCATTCATGTGACAACAATGGATTCCCTAAAGATATGCATGCGCAACATGATAAGTTGATATGCAATGTGTGAGGTCTCATTTTTTTTTGTTTTATTGGTTCATGATATGGTTCAACTCAACTATCTGTTTTGAATCAATGTGATTTTTTTTATTTTACATATTTTAGGGTAGAACTTCCAAAGAAATAAGTAAAACAATATCTATTAACTGTATGATGTTATTCAAGTTTGTTACAAGACTTTCTTATTAAAAGTTTGAGTCAATAATATATTAACAAAAATAATATTATATTATAAAGATAAAGGATTTCCTAAAGCCCAAATCTCATTGACATGGATCGTATTAATTATAATTAAAAATTATATGTTTTGAAAAATTTATTACAATATCTATTAACTGTATGGTGTTATTCAAGTTAAGAAATAAGTAAAACAATATCTATTAACTGTATGGTGTTATTCAAGTTTGTTACAAGACTTTCTTATTAAAAGTTTGAGTCAATAATATATTAACAAAAATAATATTATATTATAAAGATAAAGGATTTCCTAAAGCCCAAATCTCATTGACATGGATCGTGTTAATTATAATTAAAAATTATATGTTTTGAAAAATTTATTACAATATGCATTCTCAGATAAAAATTATGAGTTGAAAGTTTTTTACCATCTCATATGATAGATGTGACAACCTGATTGCTCAAAAATTTTATTATAATTGTGAGATAAAATATAAATTGCATGCAAAATATATATATATATATATATATATATATATATATATATATATATATATATATATTACAAGACCAATATATATTATTATGAGACCAATATGTCTCTGAATTTTCTTGATCTACTTTTATATTTGAGTCTTCATATTTGCTTTTAAAGCAATTGTCATTTGTGACATAAGTTATATAAATTATTGAAAAGAAAATAGTTTGAGTTTTTTTGTAGCTATACGTTAAGTGTAATATTCTACATATTACAAATTTGTGTATCATAAATTACTTGAAAAATATTATAAATAATAGTTATGGATCATAATGGATTTTCCATTTTATTAGTGAAAGCAATGATATGTATTGAATTTTCAATCCATTGATAATTGTGCTATTATACTTGATTATGATATACGTACTTAGAGATCAACCATACAAATGATAATTAAATTTGAGCATTTTATTCTAGAGATGGTTGATTAAGATAAGAGACTTAGTGATTAAAAATAAACCACTTATGCAAATATTCCTTTGACATATAGACATTTATAATTTAAGAAATAATATGTAGTAGAACAATTGTTTAAAAGATATAATTTTTGTGAAGTCTGGATTCGGTCGTTCCTTTTGACTTAAAGCCTTGGAAGAAAAAGAGAAGTTTTATTTATAAAACATTGAGAGGAATGAGACTTAAGCCAATTTGAAATTAACAGTAATGGTAACCCAACTTTTGTGATGGGAGATTCCATGAAAAAGGTTCATATGAGTAAAAACAAGTTACCAGTTAGTTCTGTTAGCACAATTTATTTTGTCTCTTCTTATGATGTAAGATGTGTTATACTACATTATTTAGAGGGTAAGCTTAAAGATTTTAATTAATTTCATATCCCTTATGAGTGGTGTACGAACTGTACCATACACTTGATGAAATTCACCTGTATGAGTATCAAGTAGGGCATTTTATATGAGATTTTGGCATAATTTCTAGAGTACTCATGAATTACTAAGCATGCACATCACCTATTAGTGTAAACGACGCTAACAACAAGAATTGTGGAGGTGTAGTGTGATTGATTGACTGCTAATATACATGAAAGTGTTTTGGTTCATAGAAGCTTAGTTCACCAACTCACTGATATATTATGTTTCATCATTCTATGTCTACTTCATAGTCCAAAAGACACTAGATTCATACACTTACACTTATGATAAGTTAATCCAAGATAATTATTTTTTTAAAAAAATTTTATTCAAATGTGTTATAATACTTTTGAAATATGTGGGGGATTGTTGGATATATCAAATGAAATATATATTTCACAAATATTATTTTTTTTTATGAAATGTTTTATTAGTTTTAAAATTACTTTATTCAACTGAGTTATCTTGTACGTGTTTTTAGACTGAGTCATACTTTTCGGTTTTCATTTATTATATTATTTTATTTTAAATTAATTGGAAACTATATTTTAACTTGACCAAGTCTTATATTATAGTTATGTATTTTCTCTCATATTTGTTGTGAAACAATTTTAATATGGTCGTTACTTTCATTTATCCTTTCTAAAGATTTAATTTTACAACAAATATCTTTTACTGACTTGAGAATGTTAGAGAAAAATATATTAGATTATTTGTATTCTAATAGAACGGTGGTTACAATTTTTTATAAATTTAGTTTTTTACTTGACTCTAAGAGTAGAGATATTTTTTAGTACTTGTTTCTGTTAAAAGAAATAATTCTCATTGTTCTCAAACCTTAGTCTTGTCTAGGAAAAATAAGTCCTAGAGGATTTTTATAACACACAAATAAATCTTTAAGAATAGTGTGTCTAACATACGTTTTATACTTATTATTTATCTTTGGATGTATTAATTACTCAAACTTTTCCAACAATTGGTTCATTTGGATTCATATATATTTAACAAAAAAATAAATGAATTTACTTCTTATACACCAACAGAGTTAGAATTGTTAATAGAAATACACTTTTAATGGTAATAAGCAAAAAAAAAAATGATGAATTCATCTTCATATAAATATTAAATTCAAATATAATACATACACACATTTTATAATGATTTATAATTTCAAAGAATGTGTTTTCATTAACAAACCTAACTCGATTAGCTTGAAGGGAACTTATACTAAGATCATACAAAATTAAATAAACTCAAAACACATTTTTTCTATTAATTTTTTTGGTAATTTTTAATTTGAATTTTATATATTCTTGCTAATATAAAAGTTATTAGTAAATAAAAAAGAATTAGGTGACACCTTTTTTTTTTCTTCATAACACCGGTATAAAGTATTATAGACTTTAGTAGCAATGATTGATATTTATAAAAAAAAAAAAATCTATCTTGAGTGAAATTTCAATTTTAATTAACCCAAACCTGAAGTGTTGAATTATTAAAAAAAAAATTAACCCAAACCTGAAATCTCATATAAAATATTGGCACTAACATGGCATTTATAAAATATATGTGAGATTTTAGACTTAACTAGCTGTGTTGAGTGGTATAGTTTTGAATTATAATTAGATTTGGTTTGTAAAAGATGTGAATTTGACATTGAAAAACAGAAAAAGTTGTCTCATATTTATGTTCTCGTACACCAACCAAAGAAAGGCTCTGCAGATTACAGTGGTTGACAGAGATAAGAAAGCGATATGTATTAACAACAGTGGGGCCCATATCTTCAGGGATTAACGGCTACCTTATGCTGCATTATCCTTTGTTTTCACTCACCTGTTAAGTGTTAACCCCGTGCATTAGTGCTAAACATCACATCGAACAAAAAATCATTATAAAGTCAAACAAAATTAAGAAAGCTTTTCGCTTCTTTTTTTTTTTTTCTTGATATTCATCCTCCTTTACTCCAACTAATCAAATAAGTTCTATTCAAACTTTTATGAATAGTATGAGGGAAAAGGAAATTAAAACTTTTATATTTAAAACATTCTTTTTATTATTTTAATATATGTTAAATAATTTATATATACAACGTATCTGATAAAAATCTCAAAGTTGTATATTAATAAACAATAATTTTGATTTTAATGAAAAAAGTAAACTAAAGATATAAAAAAGATGCGAGAAAATTTTCCTTTACTCAATTTTTATTAAATTATATAATTTCACTCTTTTTTATTTTTCTACACTAACTTCTCTCAATCTCTTAAGTTTAAAAACATTAGACTAACACTCTTTATACCTTTGAATATATTACACTAGCATTTTTGTAAAAAATAAATCTTATACTAACACTTCCATAGAAGTATAAAAGTAATGATTAAAAAATAAGAAATATATGTATGATTATACTAAATTTCAAATGAGTGTAAAACTATTAATGGTTAAAAGTAGAAAATTCATTAAATGATATGATATTTATTGATGGATTGAAAATGGAAATAAGATACAAATATAATGGTAATTTTTAACGGTTAAAAAGTAGTTAATTGGAGAAGAGGAGAATAAGAATTTTGCTTTTCCCTAATTTACTCTAATTTAGAGAGAGTATAATGTAAATCAATCAAGTATGAAATAGATTTTTCAATTTTTATATAATAGCGGTGTGTTGGATTAATATTTTAAAGGATTTAAAAAATTATATAAAAAATCCTGTGGTATTTATTCATAGTTTGAAAGGATATAAAAAAAATCTAATCAATCAAAATTTTTAAAAATATTTTTATGAACAACATAATCTCACTTAAGAATTTGTAGAATTGATAAAAGGTCTTATGATATTAATATATATATATATATATATATATAATTTTATTTCAAATAATCTTTTAATAGAAAATTAAATTAAACAATAATCAAAACTTGGAGATTTTGTCAAAATTTTATTATCTTATCTTGTTCCTACTTTATTTAAAAGGACCATTTCACGTTACAAAAAGTGCAACTGAATAAATTATTAATTTAGCTCTTCTAAAATACGAAGTTACACTTTAAAAAATAAGGTGCGATAATATGATTATTGTAACATTCTAAAATATTTTACTATTTACACCATTATTTTCTTTCGCTGTTCTATTTACTTACAATTTATATTTCAAAATATTAAGATATAAAAATTTCATTATATCACACTCAATATTACATCAAACATCATAATAATTTCAAAGTTCAAAGCAATATATAACATAATATACACAATTCTAGCTCGCCCAGCAAACCACATCGTTTGGCAGAACCTAGGATAGCTCGTCCAGCAAGGACCCTATAGATAGCAGAATCTCTACTGCATAATACTCAAACTTGTTCCTTGTTATTCCGTCATACATAAATATACTCTTTACCACTTAACATATTCATAACATATTATTTATACATATACATTACATGCCCTTTCATTGTAAAAACATAACCAATACTTAATTTACACTACGCAAATGTATAACATGGCATTTTTTGTTAAAACATAACTATTACATAATTCAGTCTAACCTAAATCCAATCATTATAACATACTTAAAATATAGTTTACAATCTCAATCAATCAATACTTTCAACCTTCTCAAAAGAGTCAATTGTGTATGCATATACATATATTAAACTTAAACTAGTTCTATTACAAAACAAGTAACTTTCGTTGTGCTTCCAATCCTTCGTCAACCCTGCAAGTTATGATCTCCACCATTATCACTAATATTTGTTCATGTGCAAAGTACAATAATCACAATCATACATAATACACACACAATGTAAGGGTAAACTCATGCACTATAAATCAACATAAATTATATTTATATCCAATTTTGATTGCAATAATCATAACTCAACCAATCAATCACCCTTATGCTCCACCTGAACATAAGCATTAACAACTCGTCAATCACACTTATGCTCCACCTGAACATAAGCACTACAATCAATCAATCACACTTATGCTTCACTTAAACTAAGCACTAGTAACCAATCAATCACATTTATACTCCACCTGAATATAAGCACTAACAACTAAGCAATTACACATTAATTAAATATCACAATCAATCAAATCAAATACACTTATGTTCCCCTGAATACAAATTTTTCACACAACATGATTAGACACGACATATTCCGGAATATCTACATTAAGTTTGGATGCCGAGGCGGCTTAAGACTCATTCCAATTGGCACGTGTCCAAGCTGCACTGTGTTACTATCAATTTAAGTCTAAGCAATACTCATCTAACAACCACAAACTGATGTCTAATGTCTACCTGGCACCATGTGACACACAGACATTGTTTGATTGTGTCCTTTAGGTACCTCTTTGCATATCTAGTACCAAGACCACAATGTAAATCATAGAAATATCCCTTACATATATGATATTCTGGATTACATTGATCGCAACTGTGTTCCTAACACCAATGTACCTCACCAAATATATCATTCAAGGCTAAGTTTCCCGACTGTAACTGCTCTCAACTAAAAACATCAATAAATATATTCTTCATTATGCATTTGAGCAATATGCATTATATCACAAACCCAAATATATCATCATCATTCCAGCAAATTCGATTTCAATCACATAGAGTCAATTTAATCAAAGTTATGTTACCCTACTATAACTGCCACATCCAAACTATCCAGTAAATCGTTTAATTCAAGATCAAACATCACTTCCATAATAATTATCATCTACGCAACACATCATATATCTCAAATTATTCCATATTAGAATTCAATCACAACTCATTTCAAGAACAAAAGTCAAATCCTCAATCACACCAAAACACCCAATTTGGCATAACACTCAATTCATAATCAAAACCTTAGTTGCTCAAAATCAATTAAGTTCTCAACTATTAAATCATAATTTCTCAAATTAAAATCAAAGATTTAGCTTCTCTTACCTATTTTTCCTTTCCAGCGCTAACTAAAAAGAAAAAGAGAAAATCCATCCGAAGAAATTTAACAAGAACCTGACAAAAAATCCCAAATTAAACAAGAACCTTAGAAATTAGGATTTTCAAAGAAAATCCATTTTAACGAGAACAATAGAATCGAAAACAATTAGAAAAAGGTTCGTTGATTTATTATCATACTTACCTATAATAGGATCACTAAGCAACAGAAGTTATGGAAGAGATCATGTCGAAATCCATCAACAAACTGAAAGGGAAGTGATGGAAGAGAAAACATACATGGTCTTTGAAAGAAAATTAGAAGAAGAAAATAAGGAATTAAAAAGAAAAAATATTTATATATATAGCACTAGAGGTGTATTTAGTATTGCTAAATGCAACCCCTCTCTAATAACAGCCTTTCCGAAAACTTATCAAAATTCAACTAATACCTTCTAAAATGAAAGAATAATAATTATTCTCATCTCCCCCATCCTTCTACCATCAATCGAATACAACCATATAATATTTAAAAAACTAATAAATTTATCACCTCTCAAATCAATTAGTAATTTAATAAAAACTTGAATTTAAGTCCCTCCACTATTTATTTTATAAATTTATAACCTATTAAATAAATAGGTCCTTACAATTACAAAGTTTCTAATGAAATGAAATTAAATCTATATATTACAAAAATCTAAGATGAATCATAATCTCAACCATTGTATTTCACATTAACAATTATTAGTGCACTTTATTATCCTCTAAAGTGAATTATCTACCCTTTAGAGAAGTCTATTTTGTCTACAACTTCATCTTTCTATCATTACAATTGACATCATCGCTAGATCAATATAACATATTATCATCATCATTGACATTACCAATATATCATCATTACCATTATAACACTATCATGGTCATCTCTATGAGTGACTAATTCAGAAATTTTACGTAGTGAGAACATTTAAATTTTTAAAATAAAATTTATAAAAATCAAAACTTTATGTAAGTATATCTGAAAGTTGGTAATGACATTTTCAAAACAATTTTCAAATAACACTTATTAAACAAGTTTTTTTTTCTCTTCTCCCAAAAAACAGTTCTTTAAAACTATTTTTGGAAACTCTTTCCAAATACTACAAAATTAAAACTAAATCAAACAAGCCCTTAAAGTTTGTTACAAAAGACTAAGCAGATACAATAACAGCATATTGTTACAAAACAAGTCATCATAATGTTAGTGGAGCAATTGCCCCCACAATGCTATAAGTGCATGTGTATCCATCCATGGTCTCTACTTTTTCTTTGTTTGGTGAATAACCCTGGCCTCCACTATCATGACATAATTATCACCTCCAACACAAAATACACCCTTAATACTAATTTAGCAACAAAAAATTAGAAATAAAAATTAGTTATAGCTTTTTAAAATTTTGAAACTTAATTAGAAACCATCTCAAACATATCCTAAAATATTAAAAATTTGTATTAAACTATTGGTTTTACTCTTCTATATTCAAACCTTATAATTGTTTGTTATATTTCTTCTATATTAAAACCATAATAATTTTTTGTCATCTTTTCATTAACTTTGAATGTTTTTTAAATATAAAAATTCATTAAAATATTATAAATCGTAATATTTTAAAACCTTATAAATTCATTAAATTCAAACAAAAAAAAATGAAATCCTGTAAAATATTATAAATAATTATATTTCTACAAAAGAAAAAATGAATTTTATAATAAATTTTATTTGAAAATACCTTTTAAATCTCAATCCAAATATTCAGAATGTAAGATTCTGTTTTTATCAATATGTTATAAGTGCATTAAATAAATAAAAGAAAGAATTAAATTTAATTTAAGTGCAATTATAATTAATTAACTATTATGGAATATTTAGTTGTGTATTTATATCTATGTTTTTAGTTTGATAACATGTATTTATTTATTTATGAGTGTAATTGGATTTAAGTGAGTTATAAATAATGGAATATAAGTGGGCGAGTTCAGAGGTGATTAAAATAGTTTATCTTTCAAGTTAAAGTTGTTGGGTTGGTTTTACAGAAATATAGTTAGAAGGGGGATGCAGTTAGCAAAAACCAGAATTCCTAAATACACCTCTAACCTTAAAAATAGTTGGAAAACCCTTTCTTCTTTCTTTTCTCCCTTTCTCAACTTGTCTTCTTTCTTTCTCTACACTCTCTTCTTCTTTTCCTTTTCATGTAGACTGATCATCCATAGAAAGCTAGATAAGTTCTTCAATTTCTCCTCATTTTAACTATGGATTCTAGTGGGTAAGTCTTGTTCAACTTCCATGGACCATTTTCCTCATCTTCTGGGTACATGCATCTCCATTCTAGGAGGATTGACCTTGAAATTCTAATTTCTTAATTTCTCTTTGATTTTTGGGATTTTTGTTAGGTTTGGAGTGATTTCTTCAACTGGGTTCTTCTCCCTCTACAATTCAGCTAAAAAAGAGGTAAGGAAAGCTCAACCTCAATTTCAATTTAGGAAATTATTATTTAAAGTTGTATGGATATTGTTGATTTTGAGTAATTGACATTTTGATCTTGATTTGAGTGCTAAATGAATTTGTATATTTTACTTTGCAATTGATATAATGTATGCTTGAATTTTATGCTTTAATAGAATGTTGAATAGGACTGTTAATGGGTAAATTAACCTTGATTGAACTATATGGTGTACATTGAGTTAAGGATGTAGATAGATCTTTATGATTCAAGGTGCCAAATAGGGTACCAGAGTGATATACGCAGATATCACTTAGGTGTCAAATAGGTTAAGTAGATGTCAGACATTAGTTGGGTATTAAATGAGTATGCCTAAACTTCAGTTGGTTATCAAATGGATCAGGTAGACGATAAACAACGGTTGAGATAAGTCTGTAGACTTCTTGGGTATCCCAAACTCAATGGGGGTATCTGAAAAGCATTGTATCATATGATTATGTTGTATTGATTGCTTATGCTCAATGGAACATAAGTATGATTGATTATTTGATAATTCTATTTAATGAATGCAGTTATGTAATTGTAATAGTTCTTATCCAATTTTTTTTTAGGTTATTAGAAAGCTTACTCATGCTTGTGCGTGTTTGTGCATGACTATTATGATCATCTTTTATAGGGAGTCTATAGTAGTGTAGATGTAGAGAGACATGATACTCATGAGTAAGGAGATGTTGGGATGACTTGGAGGTCTCCTGTGTTTTAGCTTTTTTATATCCTATGGCCTTTTGTATTCATATGTATATAATATAGACTACCATAGGAATTTATCTAATTATAAAGATATATATATATATATATATATATATATATATATATATATATATTTATTATGTTAGTGGTTTACAAATAGAAACTTATAAGGTGCCTTGTAATAAGTTTGAATGTTAGTACACAAGAATATGGTCAGACTGTATTTAGAAATAGGCAATTTATTTTAACACCCCCATTTTCTATTAGCACCCCCAAGGTTTATAATTTTTTACAAATTCCCAATGTACCCTTACCCTTATTTAATTTTTAAACTTTTGAATTTTTCCTTTTTTATCATCCCCTTATGCATAATCTGTCTCAATTGTTCCTCTTGTGTGTCAAACATCAATTGTCACATTGTGTCTATTGTATTCCTAATCATTCTTGCAAGTCTTTAGGGTATTGTTCGTTGATTTAAGAATTTTTTAAAAAGGAAATATACAATTTTGTTAAAGTATGAATTTCTCGATTTAAGGTTTATGATTTAGGGTTTAAGACATTTTTTATTGATTATAATTGGCTTAAAGTGGTTTCACGTGATGATAATGGAGGTTTTGTAGTACAAAAATTGTCCCTCTGAACCACTTCTTCCGGAATACAAATTTGATACACTTCCGGATTTGCTAATCCATAATGTATACAATATATCCAGATCAACTGATCTAGAATACATTATGCATATTCCGGATCATCCTATCCAAAATACATTTGCTAAATCTCGTTTCTCTTCTGGATCACTTGATCTGGAATGTAATTGCGAAGTCTATGTTTGCCTTCTGGATCAAGTAATCTGGAATGTTTTATGTGAATTTAAAAAATTGCATTATGGATAATTTGATATAAAATATATTATGTGCATTCTGGATCAAGTGATCCGGAAGGAAAACAAGATTTAGCAAATGTATTCCGAACATGATGGTCTGAAATGTGATAATGTATTTCGAATCGGTTGATTCAGAACACTGCAAAACCTCCATTATCGTCTTGCAAAACCACTTTAAGCCAATTATAATCAATAAAAAATGCAAAAAAAAATAAATCTTAAACCCTAAATCATAAACCTGAAGTCGAAAAACCATACCTTAACAAAATGGCATTTTTCCTTTTCAAAAAATGTTTAAATCAATGAACAATACCCTAAATACTTGCAAGAATGATTAGGAATATACAATAAGACACATCATGACAATTGATGTTTAGCACACAAGAGAAATAATTGAGTAAGATCATGCTATAGAAGATGATAAAAAAGATAGATTCAAAAGTTTAAAAATCAAATAAAGGTAAGGCTACATTGGGAATTTGCCAAAAAATTATAAACCTTTGGGGATGCGAATAGCAAATGGAGGTGTCAAAAGAAATTGCCTAGAAATATGTAACTCAAATAAAATATGGGTCAACCTGCTTGACCCATTTTGTTGTAAAAGTCCGATGGACCGAGCTAGTCCGTTCAAATTGTCAGCTCTAATAATAAACTAGGCATTATTTTGGAAAATATAGAAGTTAATATATATTGTGATTTTTTATTCGGTTTGGATTGATTTTCAAATCTTAAACTTCAAACCAAACTAAACTGCACAATTTAGGAATTTATTAAACCAAATAAATCCAATTAATTTTGATTTTTATTGGCTTTTGATTTTTTATTTTGGTCGATTTAGTTTTGAACACCCCTATTAGTAAGTTGAGTATTTTTTTTCTAAACACAATGACAAATTTAAGAATCAAATTTAAGACTTTATCTATTATTTTAATTCTTCACCACTAAGTCAAGCTTAGTCAGTGGCGGAACATGGATAAAAAATTTAAGGGTGCCAAATTAACTTTTTTATATATAAAGTAATTTTTTAATTAAAAAAACAAAAAAAAATCCTCATTTCCTCTACTCAAAACAAACATTTATGATAATGAAATCTAAGAAAATTACTATCATTTACTATTTATTTTATAAAATAATCATAAAAAGACTATTATTAAATGTCAAAGGTTACATGGCATACAACCAGCCAAATACTTGAAGTAAACTCCAATATAAGTGTATACTTGTCTCCTCTTATATTCAAAATAATATATTATTAAGCTACTTATATTGTATAATATTACTTGCATACAACATACCGGAAATTGTGAAATGCAAATCAAGCAAAAAAATTACCTAAAAGCCAATTATTATTTATAGATGGGTCAAAATTCAGGAACAACTGCATAAATGACATTATTATATACATCTAAAATTTTAAATATAATTCTAACATAAAGTTTATCATCAAAATAATATAAAAAAAAAATAAGTAGCTTTAGTCAAAGTGTTACTCTAGGCTCTTTGAATGACTTGTTTGTCGCCGTTAATTGCATTTGTCGTCATTAAGGACTTGAGGTGAAGTGAAGCTAACTTCCCTTCTAGACCAGTCTTTCCTTCCTTATGTTGTAGCAAGAAAAGATTGATGATATGTCTTAAAAAATAGTCTCGCAAAGTAGAAACAGAGATGATAGATTAAGAGACTGAGTTTTGGGAACAACATGAGACAACTTGTACGTAGGAAAAATTAGTTGTGTGAGTGATAACTGCCTAATTTACCTATTTTTACATAGGTAAGATAGAGCAATTATCATAATTCTTTCTTATTTAAGGCATTGTTTTCTTTTTATTTCGCTTAAAATTAGATTTATTTAGAAATTTAGGTTTAGATTTATGTTTATGCATATTTTACGTTTATTTGCTTATTTTTAGATGTTTTGAGTCGGTTTTTGGGTAGGACTGAAGAAGGGAAGAAAAACCAAAAAATTTGGTTTTGCATCTAATGTTGAGCACTCAGTGTCCATGGCATGACCGCCTAGTGCTCATCAATTGAATGCACCTGCATCCACCAGCTAACGTCCATCGCCCATTTTGCCGCCGCCCAACGCCCACCAAAACTTAGCCCTTAAGGATTCTTATGGCGTCCAGCGACCAATTTTTTATCATTGGGCACTGGTGTTGCGAAATGAAAATATAAAAGGCTGAGTTTTCAATTAGATAGGAGTTTCTTCTGGGGGTTTCACGCTCTTTCTTGACCCGAGGTTGCACACCTATTTGCTTAGGACACACTCCGGACCATCTTCGTTCATCTTCAAGCTCATTCATCCTTGTGATTAGCTAGGTTTTGTATTTAGTTGTGATTTGATGTTGCTTTACCCAAACTATTATGTATGCTTGTACTTTTAATCTAAGTTTACTTTCCAATGTTGGTGTTCTTCTTTACCTTACTCTCTATTTCTAAATATTTTGTGGTACTTGTTGATGAGCTCGAGAGAGAATTTTGACTTGTAAAATGAAAAGAGATCCCAATGGGTGTTATTGCTCGAGAGAGAGTAATACTCATTGACTATCTTGAGTTGCTTTCCTTAATGCAAGTTGTTTGACTTTAGATTATGTGCAAGAGCAATAGTCCAATACTCAAATACTTAGTTCCTTGTTGGCGAAAGATCAAGGTTAAGGATACTTTTATGGGTGATGGAAACATGGGAGTGAACGAAGGTTTTGAGTCCATTTATGTACTTGATGAATCGTTTAATGAGTCTAATCCAACTGAATTGCATACATGTAATTTTAGCATTTTTATTTATTTTAGTTTCATTTACTTTATGTTTGATACTTGTAGTTTATTTCTATAATTTTTCTGCACAAGTATGAGGTATTGAGGTTTTTGAGTATCAACAAGTCTCTATGGATTGACCTGATATATTTATCGATTATTATATACGATTGGGACACTTGATATTCAGGAATTTCATTCTTTTTGCTTAGAAAATTTTGTTAGGATAGTGCAACACTCATTATAAACTCAATCTTAAAATTTCTGTCACACAGTTGACCTATACTAAGCAAATTAAATTTCAAATCATCAACTAATAGAAATCATGAATTTGAATAGAGTTTTTGTTACCAACACTTTCGATACCGAGAATTCGACCTTTATTGTTGTCTACATAAGTAACAAAACCACTTGTTTTTGCTTGCAGAAAGATGAACTTGCTTCTATCTCCCGTCATATGCCTTGAGCATCCATTGTCCAGGTACCACACGGACTTCTTTGCTTTGAGACACACCTACAAAATAAATTAATTGCAAACTTTGGTACCCAAATAGAATTGGGTCAATTTGGATTAGTAACAATTTTGGAGCCTTTGGGAATCTATATGTATTTCCCACTTGGAACTCCAATCTTTCTGATTAAGCAGTTATAGGTAGTGTCTCCTTTAAGGAAACAATAATTGCATGAGATGTAACATTTGTTTGATGTTTCCCTGAAATAATGCATTCTTGAAAGCATTTTTCATAGAAGTGTAGTTATATCCAAGACCGACTTTACTTGCCATGTATTGTCGTTTACCTAAAATAGCATCAATGTTTGCACTTTCCATTGTGAAGTTTGATAGGCTTTTGCATGGTAAGCTACTTACCTTTAAGGACTTTACAATTAGCACAACTAGAGGATGAAACATGATTGCAATGAGAAATGTTTTTCAAATTAAGATTTTTATCTTTTAAAACTTTCATTTTTTTTGCAGATCATTTATGTTAACTTCATATGCCTTGACCTTCTTTTTGTAAACACCATTGAGGCAACTTAGTTTCTTAGTCTCATCACACAATTAAATAAAAGCTTCTTGAATTTGATCATAGCCACAATCGCAAGAAGAGTCAGAATCACTTGCCTCACTCTCTAATTTACCTTTTATAATTAAGCCTAGGTTGGCTTCTTGGTCACTTTCACTCTCGCTCGAGGTGGTGGTGGAAGCATTGTCTTCCTATGCAATGTAGGCTTGCTTCTTATTGTTCTTCCTAAGCTTACATTTGGGCTTTTCATTGTTTTGTTTTTTGGATAGAGAAGGACAATCAACTTTCATATGACCCGTCTTGTCACACTCAAAACAAGTGAACTTAGGAAGAGTAGTGTCCAACTTCTTTAATTGATTTTTTCCATATGAGTTCTTTCCTTTCCATTCTTATTTTTTCATGAACCTTCAAAATTTTCTAACCATGAGATTAAAGTTTTCATATTTTTATGATTCACTTTCTATTCTTTCTTCATCACTTGACTTCTCATTTGCTTTCAATGTTAAGCCTTTGAATTTCTTCTCTTTTTGTTTCTCTTCTACCATCCTAGTCATGTCCATCTCATATTCTTTGAGCTTTCCAAAAAGTTCAGCACTTGTCATAGCCGTTAGATTCTTGGATTCTGTTATAGCTGTTGCTGTGGGTTGCCATTTGCGGTTGAGAGACTTGAGTATCTTCACATTCAACTCTTCGTCCATCCTCAAATTGCTTTCCAAGCGCTTTCAAGTGGTTAATTATATGTGTAAATCTCTTTTTAACATCCATTATAGTTTCACCTTGAATCATCTGGAACATTTCGTACTCTTGAATTAGTGTATTCTTTCTAGCACGTCGCACTTCAAGTGTTCCTTCATGAGTGACTTGGATTAGATCCACGCTTTCTTAGCTGTATTACATGCCGAGACCCTGAAAAACTCATTACTATTCAAAGCGGAATGTATAATATTCAAAGCCTTAGAATCATTTCCAGCACATCTTATTTCATCATGAGTTCATAATTCATAAGGTTTTTCAACTATTGCATTTTCAACCATATACGTAGGAATTTTATAGTTAGTTATCACAACTTGCCATATACTATGATTTGCAAACTCCATAAAAATTCTCGTCCTTACTTTCCAAAAAATATAATTTTCACCAATGAATAATAAATGTTTGATAATAGAGGCACCCTTACTGAAAGGTAGTTGATTCTCTGACATGTTTCAAAAAATGGATCAATATAATCTTGAATATTTCTCAAGATCCTACTGTGATACTAATTGTTTTTTCTTGGGGGGAACTAGAAAGGGGAGTTGAATAGATTCCAAAATATTTTCACAAACTTTTCTATTCAAATGTAATATCAGAGTTTTAAAAAATCTTCCCTTTAAAGAAATTTCCAAAATCTAGCTTTAGAGTTTTCAAAAGCGATTTCAAATAAAGCTTGAAACAATGTTTAAGATTCAACTATTTCTAGGATTTAAACACCAATCTTAAAAAATGACTATTCCTTCAATTATGATTTCCAATTTAGCACTATAAAAAATCACAATTGTTGGAACCAAAGGAACTACATTGAAGATTAGTAAAGCTTTGGTTTTGCTTTTCTCTCTTTATTTTTGCTCTTAAATCAATTTTATGGTACCAAACACGTTTATAGGTGTGGTACTTGTATTGTGTGTTTTAGATAGGCTTGAGAATGTGTTTGGAATGATTTTGGATAGATTACATAGGCTGGGTTATGTTGGAAAAACTTCAAAAATGGATTTTTAAGTAAGGTAGTCGATTACCTAAAAATGGTAATCGATTACCCTACGAGAATTATTTAGAACTGAAATTGATGCTCTCTGTGGTAATCGATTACCTGATATTAGTAATTGATTGCTCCCGAGAACAAGCACTTTAGATTTATTATTTCTACTATTTCCTTTTGATCCTAAATTACTTTAAATATAATTCTTGTCAAGTTTCTCAGCTACTTTATTTGAAATCATTATTGAAGGAATTGAATTGATTGGTGCTCTTCCTAAAGGATTAAATTCTTGAAAACCAGCTTTCGTAAAAGAAGGTAGATTTTGAAATTTTCAAAAAGGGGTTGTTTTTGAAAATACTCTAACACTATTGAATAGCAAAATTTTGAAAAATAATTTGGTGAATCTATTAACCTCCTCTTCTAGATTCCCCTCTAGGACCAACAACAATATGAATTTCACTTTACAATCTTCACAACCAAAGATTAATGTTCAATGAAATACAATTTCAAGATTCAATTACACAATTAAAGATTCAATTACCTAGCACTCAAAGATTCAATTTTACTTTTGCAAAATACCTAATACAAAATAATCAAGATATCAATTCAATCAAACTTAAAGAGTTAGAGAAAGAGAGAATTTTCACAATTGTTTTATACTGGTTCGGTCTACTAACCTGCATCCAGTTACAGACTTAGCCTTCTATTAGTCTGCTTTCCACTAAAACTCAAAATACATGCACACCAGACATACAAATTTTTACCTAGAAAGATTCAAAACAACGCAAGAAAAGAGGCTTCTTCTTGCACCCCACAAGAGTTTGCTAAACCATGACACCCTGTTACTCACAACACCTTGTTGCAAGATTTCACAATAACCTCAAGAGATTATCAAGAACATGTGCCAAAACACATCAAGAAATGGGTAAAGAACAATATCACTTGATTATGATGAATACTCAAAACAATAGAACTCAATAATTCTTTCTCTTTCTATCAACCAATCTTGATTCTCCAATCATCAATTTCTTGGTTTTTCTCTGGTTTCTCAAGGGTTTCTCACTTTAGAATTTGTTTTCTTTTGGACCTTTTCTCTTATGAAAAACTATTTCAAAATGCAGTAGGGTAATTGATTACCTACTCAATTACCTAGTAGTTATCTCAAAACAGTCCCAAAATAGTTTGTTCTCCGGTTTAATCGATTAACTTTTTCAAGTAATTGATTATCACAGGGAGCTTGCAATTGAAAACCCCAATTTTTAAGCTGGAAATCGATTACTTCTCGAGAAAACTCAGCTTTGATGATTTTCTTGCTTGTTCCAACTTAGGTAATTTATTACCAATTTAAGTAATCGATTACCTATGAGATAAATCAACTCTTAACTTAGTAATTTTGATTCCTTTGCCTTCCAAACAATACAAAATCACAAGACTCAAGATTCAATCATGAAATAGATAAGAAACAAACACTTAAGCTACTCATTCACAGTTTCATGCCTATCTAAACAATCAATACAAGTACCACACCTATCAAATGTGTTTGGTACCATAAAATGAATTAAGCTAAGACTACAAAACCAAAATTCCAAGGACTTAAGATGTTTCACCATTGCTTTCTAGCCTTCAAGGTCAACACATTTTTGCATTTTCGCATATCAAATCCTAAAGCCCATTTCATAGCCGTTGGCGCTCATCCCATTTTTCTACATTATAGCACATGAATGCCTAATGCCCGTTGGGAGCTCATCTAGTTCTTCATATCTGCAGAGGAGCATTGGGCACTCATCCCCTAGGCGTTCATCATCTGTCATGCATTCTTATACATTTCTTCCATCTCTGTTAGGGGGCGCCCAATGGTGGTCCTATAATTGTTGGGAGCCAACTCACAAAGACATCATTCATGCATTTTTCGTTTTGTTTTCATGCATCATGCTTACATGCATATATCATTTTTGGTTTTTGAATTTTGTATAGTATATCTCTGTTCATTTGTTTTTGTGCATTATGTTTTGTAAATATTTGTGTTTTTTAACTGTGTGTTTGACATTGGTGTTTTTGGAATTTATTTTGTAGATGCATCTCCCATGGGCTTCATAGTTGATCGGTCCTTATTAGCCTGAGGATCGGCCTCACTTCTAAAAGGGGGAGGGTCTTTTCGGAGCAAAATTGAAGATGCAATGTGAGGAGAAGGACCAAGTTAGACACATCTACAACTCCAAAAGCACTATTTTTTGTTATTATTTTGTTTAGTTATTACATTGCATTCTATTTTGCATGAGTATAATTAAGATTTTTTAAAACTTTATTGGATATTATGTGTTTAGCATTTTGTTTCTATCTTGATTCATTATCTGTCCCTTTGTTGGTAATAAATATCAATGTTGATGTGCTATTTTTTATTCAATTTTAACTTGTGGTTGCTCTTGAGCAGGTTAAGTTAGCTTTACTTAGTTTAGGGTTTTGGCGAGTTTTGTGTGATCTATGAATGAGAGCATTAGCCATGTGAGGTTTGAGCCTAATTGTTGATTGTTGTGTGAGTCACCATGCACTTCATAGAGTTGATTTTTCTTGACTTTTACTTATTATTGCTTTGCGTACATGATTGAGAAATGACCAAGGCCATGTTTCTTAAGTAGTCACTTAGCCAAAAAGCCTACTTGTACATTACTTGACCCTTGATGTCTCCTTTGAGCCTGATTGATTTTATTCTTGATTGTATGAACCCTTAAGCCACATCAGATTTATGCATGTGTTCCTTTACCCTAGGGTTGAAAGAACATTTGAAAGAGAATGGCTCTACAATAAGTTTGGGGGAGTTCATTTTGAGAAGTCAAGTACATTTAGAGACTTTGTGTGTTACATATATATATAAAAAAAGAAAGTGTGAATAAAAGCTTGAAAATTGACTTGTTCTTATTGTAAATGTTTGAGTTTAGTAAATAATGTTAGTTGAATTTTGGGTTTTGGGATTGATAATTATGTAAGGGATGAACTGATCTCATTGAATATGCCTTTTTTAACTCTTCTTGATTTCTTTCGTAGAAAACCGATTTTTCTTCTAGCCCAGTCAAGCTACAAGCCAAATAAATCCCTTGTGATCTCTTTGTGCATGCAGTAGTTGTGATTTTATGGAAATGAAAAGCAAAGTTGATTCGTGTGATTGCATTGTGTGGCATGAGTGTATTATTTTATCATTATACAACTGTGTGGAGAGAAACACCTTACTGGTGAGGTTGCTTGAATTCTGTACTTTATATAGCTTGCCATTTGAGTTTACTTTTACAGGGTGATTTTTCTTTTCTTTATGGCACCATAGTTAGATTGATAACATTTTGTGAGCATTTAATTTTTAGTATAAAGGTTGTGAGTCTGGACTGCGATTTTGTGATGTTGTGATATGTGTTTGTCATTGTCCATTTTGTTTTAATGCATATTATCAGTGTTCATTCTGTTTTAGTATTGTATTAGCATGCATGTTGTTTGCATCGTTGTTTGTGTCATCCACTAAAGTGTCTTTGCTTGATGACAAACAAAACTTTAAGTTTGGGGGAGTTTGACAACTTGCCTTATTTATCTATTTTTACATAGGTAAAATAGAGCAGTTATCATAATTATTTCTTATTTAAGGTCTTATTTTCCTCTTGTTTCGCTTAAACTTAGATTTAGTTATAAATTTATATTTAGATTTATATTTATGTATATTTTATGTTTATTTGTTTGTTTTTAGTTGTTTTGAGTCAGGTTTTGGGACAAAACTAAAGAAGTGAAGAAAAATATTAAAGTTTTTTTTTATCTCAATCTAAAATACCTTTTTATAGTTTTACATTGGGCTTGTTGGCTGGATTACTAGTTTACTTAGCTCTTGACAAAAGAATGATTTGCATAACAAAATCGCCTCACAAGAATGAGAAAGTTGGGCAGAAAAGGTTGTTGTATTATTAAAAGTGTCCACTGTAATTAATAGGTGCTGCTTTTGTCTTTGTCCACTGGCATTAAGGTTTATTATAGTAATTTAAATTTGAAGAGAAAGAAAACTGTTTGAGCAATTTTCACGAAGTGATATCTCATTTTTATATAAAGGCCATAATGACAGAAGTTGGTGGTAGCAGTTCCCTAGTCACTGCCATACGAAACATGTACTACTGTTGTTCATATTTTAACTACCCGCCACCTTCCTGCTTCAATCACAACGTGGGACTTAATTAACTCATACTTTTCTTGATTACCATTTGAACTTTATAACTAATTTTTTATTGAATTTAAAGGTGATGCATTAAAAATATAAAATTAATTTTACATTCTTATATCCAATATAATCACAAACATAACTTCAATGATTTTTAAAATATTTATCATAAAAATTAACAAATATATATTATAAATTATAATTAAATAATAGTGTAAAATATTTTACATTATAAATGTATATTTTTTCTATTTAATTTTGGATAAATAAACACAGAGATTTTATATATAGTTTACGAAAACAATGAGAGAAATAATTGATATTCTCTACTTCAAACAATTTATTAACATATCTATCATTTTTATATTTTATTTTTCATATCACATCTTATGTGAAATATGTACATTTAACAAACTTGAGATCAAGATTAATTATCTTTATCTTTATGTTAATAATGAAATTTGAATATATCATGTTGTATAAATTACTCTAATTTAAAATTTATTTTCAATTTAAAATTTTAGTTTTAGATAAAATGGTAAAGAAATTAAAATTTAATTTAATATATTATTGGTATGATGACATTAACTAAGATGAAAAATTAAGAAATTAGGAAGACTATTAGTTTTAATCTTTTAAGATTTGCTTTTTATCTTTTTAGTTTTATTAAAAAATCTAAAATTTTCTTTAAAATCCGTTAATCACTCCAAGTTTGATTTTTTTATAACTCCAATAAATTTAATCCGATTAAAATTAATTAGATTTTATTTTACGCTAAATTCTATATAATATGAAACAAAGCCATTTCTACAGAAATTAATAATTGAAAAAACTCAATGAATATTTTACAATAATACCGTAGTTATTAAAATAATATTTGAACTTTTTTTTGTCTTATAATTATCCGGGTGAAAAAATCAAATTTACATGAGTGAAATGGACAAACATTAAAATAAAAAATTATAGTTAAAACTAACTAATCATTCTTTCTTCCAACATTTATTATTTATTACTTTTTTTTTCTTTTCTTTACAATTAATGGCTAAATATTCTTTTCTCACTCTCTTATAAAATTGATTTTCTCCTTAGGTATTTTTCAACCATTATTATAATGAATATAATTTTATTTATTTATTTTTGCAATCTTCTCGTGGTACACACGTTCACACAACGATAGCGAACCTTCCCCGTTAGGTGAGTGCAGCAGGTGTGATTTGTGAAGTACAATGGGCATGATCAATTATTATATACTCAAATTGTCAAAATATTTTTATTTTTTTACTTTGAGCTGCATAAACCAGCTGATTAGTTTAGCCAGAAATTGTAATTTGATTTAGTTGAACTAATGTTTGAATTTTCATGTAATCAATTGGGAGTGATCCAAATTAATTTAATATGATTGAATTTGAAGATGATTCTGTTTGAATTGATAACCTAATTCGAGTTATTCAATTTTTTTAATTAATAAAAATATTTTTTTATTAATTTAATGTTTTCAATTAATATATTGTTAATTATGTAATTGTTGATTTAGTTTTGATATTTTGTATTCAATTTGTTGTATTTTATGAGTGTATACACTTAATTACTATAAATACTTAAGATTTTGTTTTAAAGTACTATTTTTTTATTTATTTTAGTATATCATTAGCAAATGTCATTCGAAATCATACTAAAATCAACAAATTTATCATGACATCTCTTATCCTTAGTCATACATACAAATTCATAAAAGATTTTTTAGACAAATTAGCTATCTGATGATTATTTTATTGTGTTAATTAATCTTTAAAATACTTTAGATGATGCTTAAAACACTTTAAGAGTTAACTTGTACATCAATATAATTATCGAAAGACTAATTTACTTAATTTTTTTTTACTTTTAAGTATTGGAATGATGGTTTACTCATCTAATTTGGTTGTGAAATGAATATTAGTAATATTTTATACCTCTTGTTCTATGTCACATTCTTGGACTTCTTAAAACTAACCTTTAAACTAAACATATTGCAAAACTTAAGGACTTGCAAAATACTCTACTTGGGATAACTTCACCTTAGAAAAAAAAGTACATCATATGTAAAAAAAAAAAGGATCACACCTATAAATCTAAACCAAAAGTCATTTCCCAATAGTTACTTCAATTGATACTAGAACATCGAGTCTCCCTATAAAAAAAATAAATATATGAGGTGAACAAAGGATCTCCCTATCTTAAATCTTTCCAAAGGAAAAAATGGTTATATTTTACTTTCATTCCACAATAATGAAACAAATGTATTGATAAATTGCATAATTACATTGGTAAGGTTTGACACAAGAAGTCACAACTCACTCCATCATAGGTTTTCTCTAAGTTTAATTTGAAAGTCCCATCTCTTTTTTGTTTATTGAACTTTTGTACAAGATAAATAATTTTTTGAATAATAAATATTTTATCTGTGAAATAACAAATATCACACAAAAAGGAAGATTGGATTGTGGTCGAGTTTTTTGGAAACTCTTTTGCAAATCACATTTTAGTAATTTGCTAAAAATGAAAAAATTACCAACATCGAAAGAGTAAATGAACAAGAAAGAGAGAATACATGCAAACTTTTATATTGGTTTGCTCAACTTTAACCTACATTTAGCCCCTTTAATATAAAGAAGTTTCACTAGCCATATTGGTGACAGACAAGTTGTCTTTGAGCCACTTTTGGCATTACAAGTATAATCTTATTCTTTTAACACTAAATATATTCTTTTAACACTAAATATATTCTTTTAACACTAAGCATTTATAGCCTTCACAAACAAATAATTTGATATATAAACAAATCAACTCCGAATGAGAGAGCACGGAAGTTTATGCATGATTACAATATGACTTTGCAATGCATAGAATGAACTTTAAGACCTTAAAGTTATGTATGATAGTTATTTGCAGGGATGTCAAAAATATTCAAACATACCCCAATTCTAATAGTTATTACCCACTTTAATTTGGTACAAATATTATTCGATTATTTGAATTAGGTATAGGTATAAGTATTAGTGTGTAACTATTCGTCCGTATCCACCTTGTTATAAATATAGTAATTATATAATAAACTTAAGGTTATATATTTAAGTAAGAATTTTAATTCTTAAATTTTAATATATAATATCTTGTTATTTATTATTATTTATATATTTTAAAATTAAAATATAATTAATAATTTAATATAAAATTTATTTAATAATAAATATGTAAATATTACTTGCGAAAAATAATATAACGATTTATATGCAAATGTACCTGAACTTGAAAATACCTTATGAAAATTAAAATTACATACCTACTTCTTTTTATACATGGACATGTCTCACACTTTACAGAGACAAGATGAGAAATGTCACATTTGTTAGTTTTTTTTACACACTATTATTTTATGTCATTCCTTCTTTGTTTTGTCTTTTTGTACTATACTTCGATAGGTTGACTAATTTTTTTCTAGATGTTAACTTATATTCAGAAAATTGTTTTCTAATAAGTTGTAAGATAATTAGAATGTTAGAGCATATATATCAAGAAGGATTTCAATAGTAGAACACTTAAGAATCTCTTACATGTGTTGATGACTTTTTTTACTAACAAAGTTTTACGCGTTCAATGCTAGGATAGGAAAATTAGAAAACAACCTCATGAAGAAAAGAGAATAATTCATGAAGAAAACTCTTGTGTCACTTAAGCATTTCAGGTGGCGTTTTCATAACCATATCCACAATCTTTTTGCATAAGCTTCTTATGTGTATCACATTCTATAATTTTAAATGTTGTTATGGAACAATTTCTTACCAAGGGTCAAGTGACTCTAATTTGTCAAGTAATATTGATTTATGTAACCTTATAATTTCATCATTCATGGTTGAGTATGCCATATGTCAACACTTTGGGGTTGGTTTCTTGAGGCACATTATGCAACATATGCATTATAATCTTCTTATATTAAGCAATAACATTACTAACTCCTAAATATACGTTTAAATGGAAACTTGTATTTTAAAAATACATCCTCGTTTTAATGACAATATGCTTTTTTAGATGATTTAATTCAATTTGTTCACTTTTGTTATTTTTCACTTTATTATTGTTTGAATTAGTAATTATCATGTTTCTTTATTGGACTCATTAATAATCTTTATATAACTAGATTCTTGATCATGACATGCTAATAGATCAAATTTATTATTCCTTGGCAAAACATTGCACATTGCATACCCCCTATGATAAATTACATTATTCACCCCCTTATTAGGATTTAATCATTGATTTCCATTCTTAGCTTCTTCTTTTTTTACAAATAGTTAATCATCTTATTAATTTTGTCTCCCTTCATTTTGCCAATTACATTTATTTCTACAAACCTAATTGTCAATATCTAAGAATTATTAGTACTATTCAATTTCAATATAGGATCAACCATATTAATTGCAATGACTCACTCTCCTTTGCGATGTTGAAGTTGTTCCTACTCCATTTTTCTTTGTTAGTAACTCTCAATGATATGCTTGTGCAATCAATGACATCTATAGATAAGATGAAGTCTTTCAAACTCAACATGAAACCAAAGGTCACAAAACCAAAACCTAACTAGTACCCACTGCATGTAGGTTTAAGTTTATTTCATCCTATAACCTAGTAAACTTACTCCTCATGTGATACATTGTTGTCATGTCAACATAGGTGTGCTCACTATGAATTTTGGAGTTAGCAAAATGCTTCCATCAAGTATTCCATTCCCAAGTACAAAAAATAAATGCCTAGTAGAACACTAATAATCTACACATATAAAACCATAAGGTTTCGTCATAAATATCATTCATGGCCATATACTAATAACATTTTCCTTATTGATAATCTTGTTAAATTTGACCATAAAGAAACCATGACCAATATCCATTACATATAAGCCTTTTGAAAGTCTTCATATCACCATGTGTCTTACAATAAAGATCACTAAGAAATCATGACCAACTTTTTTTCTAATTTAAGCCACATGTATTTTTTTTTTCTTGGAGACAATTATGTTCAAATTTTGTATGATCATTAAGTATTTAATAGAATTGTATATTAAAAAACTTAAAGTCAAAATTACTAGTTAGATTGAGATAATTATGAATCAATTGATTTACACTCGGTGTTCTATTATCACTTTTGTTTGGTAACGTATATAGATTGTAACATCCCAAAATTCAAAATACTAATATTCGAATAATCATTTAGCTAACAGAAGATTAGGTTGTAAAATAAATATTAAAATAAAGATTCATTGGGATTTATAAGATTAAGAATATATTATTATGAAATGATTATTATAGTCTAGATAAAATACTTATTATATTTGAAATTGACGAATCCTTAATAATGATATATGTATTTATCATATTATATATATATATATATATATATATATATGTATGTATTTATTGATTCTATAGAAAATATAAGGTGAAATTTAGATAAGATGGTCTTCAATTTTTATTTAGTCTTATACATCATATTTAATATAATGAAAGAAAAATAAGAATAAAATAATATATTATATTTTGTTAGATAAAATTAAAATATTAAACTATTAGGATTTTTAAATAAAAATTAAGTTAGGTGAAGATAATGCTATTTTTAAAATAATAGTAAGATAAGATAAAATAATATTTTATTTCTTTTTAAATTTGAACCATAAACTAATCTTACATTAAAATAAGTTATTATATAGGTTAAATAGTTTGTTAAAAAAAGATAGATTAGTTGATTATTCAAGAGCAGAGGACAACAAATTAAAGTTTCTCACTTCAAAGATGTGAGTAAAACAATTTTTCTAAACCTCGATGGTATACTTCTTAAATGATATGATTTTTAGCGTTTCAATGATTTAATTTATGCATATCATTTTAAAATTTATTTTAGAAATTGTCTTGCTTGAGATGCTTCATTCCATTTATGATGGAGAATTTATGATGCTTCTTCTAGGATGGAGATCAAATTTGAGATACTTCCATCTAATATGAGGAAGAAGTTTTAGATATTCCATTTGGGATGGGGAAAATATTCTGGATATCTCCATAATAGTATGAGGAATGCAATGAGATGTCATTATATGAAATATGAACTTATAAAACTTTTTGAAAACCTAGTTTTGGGAACCGAATGGTAGGAGTAACTGATGATGAATATCACTATACTTTGTGAATTGTGTATTTGCATGAGGATGTTAAATCAAAAACTATTTTAATCGTGTTTCTTGTTATGGTTAGAGATTATTTGGATTAAATTATAATTTATTTATAAAGAAAATTTTTTATTACTGCAGGTACCATGATTGTTTTTCTGGATTCTACGCTAATTGCGAACTCTTTTTTGAACCTGTTTTATTTCCTGGGATTTCCATATCATGAAAAATGTTGTTTTAAGAGTCACAAAAGGAAGAATTGCGAAGACTAAAGAGACGTAAAAAATTAATCCATAACTTAAATTTTTTTTCTTCTTTGTTGATATTTCAATTATCTTTTATATTTGTTTTAAAGATTTCCAAGTTTAAGAATTATGTTTTGTAAGAATTTATGAATTTATTTACCTTATTTTAATATATTATTTCCAAAATTTATTTATTGCTTACTTATTACTATGGATTATATGAATCAATTGATTTACACTCCGTTTTTTTATCACTTTTTGTTTAATAACATATATAAACTCACTTAATTTCTAAAATAAGTGTAACAAACTTTTTGTTCATCTCCATCATTCTTTCTTAAAATTTAATACATAACAAATATTAATATCAAGCATTAGATTTAATAAATGAAAAGAGAGATGAAGAAATAATATCAAGTATTAGTCATAATAAAAAGCATATTATTTCATGTATATTTCATAAAAGATGATTTTGCTCAAATCATATAAAATTTTTATCAATAGCAAAATTTTATTTTAAATATTACATACATTTGTTTGTTTAAAATTTGAACTTAACGTTACTTATTACATTTAAACAATCTCATCATCAATCTACTGCGGTCAAAAAGTGAAAATCCTGTTAGATTTTTCTCGAATCCTACATGGATAAGAAGAAAAAACGGCTAGTATATGTGATGATAGATAGAATAAAATTCTTAAATGGAGTGTGAATAAATGAGACTTTAGTGAAGGTGGATATTTGCCCCCGAAAAATACTTAAGAAATAAGAATGTTGGTATGAAACAAAAAAAAAAAAAAAAAAGAAGCAAGAGAGAATTGATTAATTTATTATTAATAAATAATGAATTAAGGTGATTGTGCGTGTTACCCGTAATCCAAAAGTGATATATTATGAATCGTGAGTCCGAAGAAAGGCTTTGAAGTCCGACAAACAGACTGAGTCGGTGGACGACGCGCACAGCTAAACAACACCACACCACACTACACACAAGCGCCATTTCTCTCTCTCTCTCTCACTATCTCTCGCCGTCGCTTCCGCCACCGTCTCCTCTGGGAATGCCACCGTCTCCGGCCACCGTTCCCCAGGTCCGGTCTCTCATTTTTTCTCTCTGCGCTTTTCGGCCACTTTCTCCCCCTTTTCGCTTCGCCTCGATCTAGCTGCACTCGATTTCTCTGCTCCTCTCTCTTTCTAGATTTGCTTTTCTCGTAGCTTTTCAATTTCCACGACCGAGATTCCGCTTTCATCATTTCACACTTTTTCGCTGTTCGGGATTCGGGAAGAACAGCCCCCTCTTTTGCGTTCTCCCCGCTCTTACTGTTAATATTGCCCTTTCATCACTGTGCTCCTCTCTCTGTTTTTTCCCCCCTTTTTTTGTTTTATTCTGTTCCTAACGCTTGAGCTGATTTGATTTTTCATCTGAATTCGTTGTCACAGTTCAACAATATGGGTTATTATGCTTCTCTGTTCACTCTCCCTTTTGCGCATGTTTCTGCTTACTGATAACAAAATCATTTCAAGTTCACACTGCATCACTTCTTTAGCGCTTCTTCTACTTGTTTTCTAGGTATCGCTAAATTCTTCGCAATAGTGTTTGGATCTTGTGATTTTTCTGTTGATTGATTCTTTTTCCACTTTTAATGTACTTGGCTATGTTTTTTTACTCATGTATCCACTGTTTATGATGTTGTATTTCGGTTAGAGATCTAGGTGATTAATCTAGGTGTGTGTAGGGATTATTAATGTAGGTGATTTGTGCTTGCAGCTGTTGAAATGAATGGGGTGGAGAACAGAAGGGTTCACAATGTTGAGAAACCTTTTCCAGGATGCTTGGGGAGAATGGTGAACCTCTTTGATCTGACTGGGGGTGTAAATGGAAACAAGCTACTAACGGACCGGCCTCATCTCGATGGTGATCTCCCTTTCTTTCTTCCTTTCTTTGTGCCACCCTTTTGGTTTTTCATGTTGCCTTGGGGAGTTTCCTTTCTACCCCTCAAAATCATTGCTTTACTTGCTAGATGATTGTTGGGATGATCTTCTTGTTGGCCATGTTGACTCTTCGATTGGAATTGTTGCCGACGGTTATCTTAAGATTGGTTTTTGGCTTTTTCTTTTCAGTGTTGGGGTTTTAGTGAGCGCTGGGTTGAAGTGATATAATAAACAAAAATAGGAAAGTGTAATCCGTTGTTTGACTTTAGCTGCCTGTTTTCCCTGTTTTCTTTTTAGCTTTTTACCTTTGGGTTTTCGTTAACTGAGGTTTGGATAGGCACATCTCGGTGCTCTGTCTAGTTTTTTATATATATTCCGCGGCATTATGAAACCCAGCTGGAGATTTCTCTAATGCTTTTTTTCTATCTGCTGTACTTATGATTTCTGGTGTTGAAATTTTGCAATGCTCTTTTATTATCCTATCTCAATCTCACTAAATTGCACCTGGATTGTAGCGTCTTCACTTTCTAGAAGTCAATCAGATGTTGCAAGGATCACGAGTCCTACCTTGGGTGATCAGGTAGAAGATAAGCTGGTAATTTGGAGAAGGATTATTTTTTTATTGTCATTCAAGCTAATTGCAATGTCCTGTTGAATGTTCTTTTCATTTTCAATTTGTTATATTCTTTGCTGTACTTGCTTTTGTTTATTTATTTATTTATATTCCATTTTCATGGATTTTGTAGATTGTTTTGGACTCAATGAGAGCTTCTTCAAATAAAAAGATAAATGGAACACCCATCAAGATGCTCATAGACCAAGAAATGTCCAAGGAAGTCGTTTCCAGGCACAGTCCACCACCAAATGTAGTTGCAAAACTAATGGGGCTTGAAGCCTTCCCACATGGTGAGCCTAATTTATCTGTGGAGAAAAGCCATAGAGGGGATTATTCTCAACATATGTGTGGTCATTCAGGGACACAGTTCAAACACTGCCAACTGGAAGATAGGTTTATGGACAAGGAAATGCTTCATGAAGTTCATCCAAACGGAGAGCAGATTGCTTACAGAGATATTTATGAAGTATGGCTGCAATCACAGAGAACAAGCAATGTAAGAGACAAGACACCAGAGAGAGAAAAGTGGACTGAAGATGTTAATGGTAAGAAAATGGCTCTTATTCGCCAGAAATTTATGGAAGCTAAACGTCTGTCTACAGATGAGAGACTACGCAAGTCCAAGGAGTTTGAGGATGCCTTGGAAGTTTTAAGTTCCAACAATGATCTATTAATCCGGTTATTGGATTCTCAAAATCTTTACGAACTTCAGTCTACTCCTGTAGCAGAGACAAAGCGTATCACTGTTCTTAAACCTTCGAAGATGGTTGACAATGAAAAAATTGGTGGAAAGGGGAAGAAAAACGACAAACAGATTAAGAAACAAACAAATGTTGGTGCTGGATGGGAGAAATACAGTCCTGCATACTCTCCAGCCAGTAAGAAAGGTGATGAGTTTCCAGTTCAACCTACTCGAATTGTGGTATTGAAACCCAGCCCTGGGAAGACTCATGAGATTAAGGCTGTGGCTTCTCCTACCATGTCATCACCTCGAAATTTGCAGAGTGGACATTTCTTCCAGGAACCTGAGGATGATGATGTACTGGCATCAAGAAATGTGGCTAGTGAAATCACACAGCAAATGCATGGAAATCTGGGGAGCCGACAAAGAGATGAAACATTGTATTCTTCAGTATTTTCCAATGGCTATACTGGAGATGAGAGTTCATTCAACAAATCGGATAATGAGTATACTGCAGGTAACTTTAGTGATTTGGAAGCTATGTCACCATCTCCAAGGCATTCTTGGGATTACATCAATCGCTGTGGCAGTCCTTTTTCTTCATCATCTTTCAGCCGTGCATCCTGTTCTCCTGAGTCATCAGTATGCAGGGAGGCAAAGAAACGACTTTCTGAAAGATGGGCCATGATGGCATCAAATAAGGGTCCTCTAGAACAAAGGCATGTGCGTAGAAGCTCTACCTTGGGTGAGATGCTTGCTCTTTCGGATATGAAGAAATCTGTAATATCTGAGCTTGAGTGTATTCATAAAGAACAGGAACCGAGTGAATCTTCTTGTAGTCAAAATTTTAATGCTGTAACATGTGTGGATGGTTCTCCTAGAAACCTTTCTAGGTCAAAATCTGTTCCAGCATCTTCCACTGTCTATGAAAATGGGCTCAATGTCGAAGTTTGTGATAATGATGCTGGCAAAGAACATGTGTCTGGGGAGCTGACAAAGTCAAAGAGTATGAAATCATCGTTTAAAGGGAAAGTTACAAGTTTCTTCTTCTCAAGGAATAAGAAACCGAGCAGGGAAAAGTCTTGTCTATCTCAATCTAAAAATGAATCCCAATCTACTGTCACTGAAGCATCAGATTCTCCAGTAAATTCATCTGGAGCCCTTAGAGATGATGTGTCTAAAAGTTTCCACAGTGGATCCATTGGAGAGTGTTCTCTTCCAGCAACACATGAATCAACAGGCAAAATTTTGTCAGATTCTATCTCTAATGGACTGGGAATTGTACCTCTGGAGGTAATATCCACTATTCTGCGTATTTTAATCCACTTTTGTACTATGCATTATATAAGTTTTCTTTCTATTTATTGGCTTAAGGTTAATGCCCTAAATTTCCCACCACCTCTCAGTTCCTTGCCTCCCTCTCCCCTTGCAAAGAAAGGCAAATAATGGAAAAAACAAAATAAAGGGAAAAACAGTATTGAATATATATTGCATCTTCTAAGCTCCGAAGTTTTTGGCTGGGTTTTACTACTGTTTTTCTTCCCTTCTATTTTTATCTTTACCAGATATCTTGCCAAGTAACTATAGTCTGTGGCTTCTCTACCTAACTGATGAAATTAGTCCCTTGAAACTTATGCTACTATTGATATACTTGCATGAATTGGAGGCTGGATGGTGTTCTGTTATGGAAATTGGAAGATGTGGTAGCAGATTGAGCAATATCTATTTACTTGACTAATTGTTTAAGGATCTACTGCTACTACTAGCTTTTCTTAGTCAGCATAAGTAGTACTGTGCAGTACAACCTCTTCGATTTCTTGTTACTGAATGCTGTATGTCCTAGGATCGTATCAGTAAAATCTTATATCTGTACTGAAAATTGGTAAATAAATTGACCGGAGGATTCTGAGGTAGCTGTGTTTGTTTTTACAGCCGGGTTTGACTCTGTCAAAGCCCATGGTGCCTGGGATTTCAAGTGAAAACCAGGGTCAGCCCAGTCCAATATCAGTTTTAGAGCCTCCATTTGAAGACGATAATGCTGCTAACGAGTCCTTGGGCTGTGGGAAGGGTGGTCAGCTGGGTAATGCTTAGTCCTTTCTCTCACTATATTACGGGTTCTATTTCAGGAAGTTCTTATCTGATATTCCTGTTTTATCACATGACTGTTGATTTTTCTGTAGGGACACGGGTGCCTCTGAAGTCTAATTTAATTGACAAATCACCGCCTATAGAATCGATAGCTCGGACCCTCTCATGGGACGATTCTTGTGCAGAGGTGGCAAGTTCATACCCATTAAAACCGTCGTTGGTTTCCTTAGACACCAAGGTAGAGGATCAAGACTGGCTTGTCTTTGTCGAGAAACTACTATCAGTTGCTGGAATCGATGATCAAGTGCAGTCTGACTCGTTTTACTCAAGATGGCATTCCCATGAAAGCCCATTGGATCCATCATTGAGGGACAGATATGCCAATCTCAATGACAAGGAGCCTCAGCAAGTCCATGAGGCCAAGCGAAGGCAGAGGAGGTCTAATCAGAAGCTTGTATTCGATTGTGTCAATGTTGCACTAATAGAAATTACTGGTTATGGATCAGAGAATTACTTGATGGGTGGTAGGTTGTGCAGTGGGAGCCACAGCAGGCTCCAAGTCTCAAAAGCTGCATCTCCCCCATTGGTGGACCTCATTGTGGCCCAGATGAAGGAGTTAATATGTAGTGCTATGAGGTATGTTTGGGTGGATTGTGGGGACAGTAACAGCCTGGTGGTAGAGAGTGTTGTCAGAAAAGAGGTAGTGGGGAAAGGGTGGGTTGAGCTCATGGCATTGGAGATGGATATTTTGGTGAAGGAAGTAGAGGGGAAGTTGCTAGAAGAACTTGTGGAGGATGCGGTGGTTGATTTGACAGGCAGGGTATGAATGGTTGAAACCCTGACATGGCTTTCCACTCTGGCTTTGCTTTTTTTAATATTGTAATTGTAACTCTATTATTGTTGTATTCGATTATCAACACACGGCCCTACTTACCTAATTTATTAAATGCTACTAAAAAATTGTTTCAACTTTCAGCTATTTCATATCGGTGAAACTGTAATATATAATCACCCATTCGACTGCAGAAACAAAGAATAAATGAATCAAACAGGTTATAAAAGACCGTCCACAATTAATCTTGTATGCTGATTGGTTCAAGTGTAAGGTGTTTCAAGATTGTTTTATAGACGTCTCTCTTCCTTTTCCTTTTCCACAGAAAGAAAATAGATTGTTCTATGACTAGTTGAAATTTGCCAAGTTCAGAAGAAGATTGTTAGTATGATGTCTACAGATGGCATGATCTCAAACTTTAACCCAGAAAAGGAAATTCAGATTTTGCAAATTCGGAAAAGGCTCTTAAGAGAAAAAGACTAGCAAAAGTAGATTGATACACTGTAACAATCTACATTGCAATAAGTATGTAATCTACATTGCAAGTGGGTAATCTAAATCAGTCCCGACAGTAGAATAAATTAGTAATACTTGGTTTTGAGTACTCAATCATCAACGTTTCAACGCAACATTGTCAGTGTGTCTCAGCGGGTACAAGAGCAGACATAGCTGTGGGTCTATGGTGCTGCAACATCTGTACAAGCTGTATGGAACAAAGGACCCACCATAACCCCAAACAGTTCAATCCCCTATTTCCTGTCTCCTCCCTTTCAATGATCAGCTGGCTCCAATTAAATCATGATGTATTAGATTCACAAATCACAACATGATAAACGCATGGCCACACTAATAATAATGTTTTTTTTTTTATTAACGTAACCTAACGGTATTCTGTTCACGATTCTAATTTCCTAAAACCGCAGGACAAACCTAAATTGATAACACGTTCAATTTGCCTGCTAATGAATTGATGCACACCTTTCTTGGATGATTGATACACTATGCCAGTACTAAGTTACCAAAATATATACGTAACAGCTACACTGTCCAATCTACGTCCCCTTTTGCCCTAATAGTTGTCTCCCTTCTTTTCATTAAGGAAAAACCTAAACCACCCTGTTCTGTTCTATATTTTATGTTCAAACTATATATATATGAGATCTTGCATGTGCAAATTATGAGGGATGATTTTGCGCAAGTTTTAGGTTTTATATTTTTAAAATACATCCAACGTTTGTGCAATACAATAAAATAAAATACAACGAAACTGTGACTTGTTTTATTCATAGTATTATTATATAACTTTCTATCTACTGGCTTCCAATCTTTTTCTTTCTACCTATATCTTAATATAAGATTCTCCTACTGTCCTACAACTCATCGAGTGTACTAAGAAAAGTATGTGGTCCAAGAACGGGTCACAAGTTGTCATTTATTTCCTTTTTTTTTTTAATATCTCTTGTCAAATCCCTTGTACAATTTGTCATATTTGAGAAGAAGGGGTTATTCAAGATCACACTGACCAAAAGTGGAGTTTATCTGAAAAACGTTACTCATTCGAAAAGTATTGTATCTGATAAAACGAGTACAAATTTAGGTCAACAATTGAAATCAACAGGATCGTGGCATTTTCGTGCCAAATTTTGCCTGGCAAGTAGGCAAATTGTAAAACATTCCTTGAAAAATAATGATAATCTTACGAATAATGAGAAGATAGAGGGGTGGTCAACTTGTATTATTTTTCAGCCGTGGAATGCCAATGCAATGAAAGAGAAATGGATAAAAAAGATTCTTGGGTGCATATGGTATGAGGCAGATAATAGTCATAGCAGCTAAGTCTCAAACCTGAATCACAAAGGACAACTATTTTGAAATGCAAAAGGGTAGGGGCAATTGTCAACACTGAGCGAAGAAAAGTGAGAAAAAGGAGGAGAATATTCCCTCATGGCAGGTGTTACTGTGCAAATTCTAAGTGGGGAAAAAGCCAAAATAATAGCATCTTCAACTTAAAAATTGAAGCACAGCCCAGAAATCCCGTGACAGCTCTATCTCTATTCTATTAGACTGTGTTTCACACAATATAAGCTTTTAATATGATGAACATCATGTAGAATAATCAACTTCACCCATTCCTTGAGATACCAAAATTGCAGGCCACACCCACAGAGTAAGCATGATTCTTGAAAGGGACTAAGGTTTCTTTCTCGCTTGAAATTTCTCTATCAAATAAAAAGGAAATAGAGGTATGCATGCCTACTTGCCTAGCTCGCTAGACTCACAGGGATACAAAAAGCTTTTCCTTTAAGCACTCATGATTTTAGTGTCTTACATCAACTTGCCATCTTCATAGAATCTAACACCTACAACACAAAATGCTTTTGACCTCCCCCTTTGTGTCCCCAGCCATTTTTAGTTCCGAACTAAGTATATAATTTATATAGAAGATTAATTCTTTGAAGGTAATAAGAGACCAATTCAAATAAACCACAAAATCAACTGGGATCGCGAGACTTATACAATCTATAATTTTCCAATTGTCATAACTCCCATTCATTGTAAAACTAGGATTAATAGAAGTTTTACAACTTGTAAAAATGAATCTAATTACTAATCCGATCAAGGTAGTAGATCAATAGGTTAGTGGTCGGACCAGTTAATTCGGTTTAATCCAATTTATACATAAAAAAATTATAAGATCATAGTATCGCAATTCTCGCTTCCTATATTCGTAAGTTGTATAAAAAATAAAAAGAAAATAAAAAAAGTAAGAAACGACATTATTTAATTTTTTAAAAAAATAAAATAACTCAAGCTTAACATGATCTTGGACAATGATTTTTGAACTGACCAGTTCTAACCGGTTCAAACCAAACTAACTACATATCCAATCTATTGGAAAAATCGACCCGGTTATGAATCGTTCAAAATTGGTTTTCATTATTATTATCACGACTAATTCAATCTTAAATTTAATTTGGTTTAGAACATTTTTTTTAGAAAACCATTTTAGAATATCAAATTCTAACTTGTACTCCAAAACTTTTGAATTCAAAATGTCACATTTAGTTAGTTCTGTCTTTATTACAATTTTTGTCATTATTATTATTTTATTTTAGTTAAATTGTAAAAATTAATTTTTATAGTTGTAAAATATTTTGATTCAAGAATGTAAAATAATTTTTATTTTTTATAATAAATTCAAAAAATAAATTTATTATAGAGAAATTATTGCTAATAGTTATTATTGACACTGATTAAATCCAAGATGAAATTTGAGCATGATAAGTTGTTATAAAAATTGTAAGGATAAAAAAATATCACATTTAATCAATATTTTTATCTTGAAAATCTTATTTTTATTAATTATAAATAATCAATTTTAATCACTTTACTATAATTATGAAGTATTTTTTATTTAATTTAAATTTAAATTTCAATTTATTTTTATGTTTATCATTATTAGTAATGAATTAATGTAAATATATTTTCACAATTTTAAATTACTTATTTTTATTTTTTATTTTGACTCATATATTATTGTATTACTTTTATTAACTTATTTTTTGTTAATTTCTACAATATATATAGATTCAAATATCGATGTTTAATACCTACAATTTTTCTAACAAAAAAAAGAAACCCTACTAAGATCGGTCAAATTGCACATGTAAACAAAATATTGGATCTAGCTCAAACTGATTCTAGAGCAAGCCGAAACCTGAAAACCAGGAAGTTGAGCTCGGCACATAAGACAGGGTAGGTGAAAATGTAATAGCTCTTTTATATTTACGCTCACAATTTTACTAAATACACCTATTAATTTTGTTTAGTGAAAATATACATAAATGCCCTTACGAAAAGTAATATTATAACTCTGCTTCTTATGAACTGTAAGTCTGCAATAAAACATAAAAGGAGGATTGATTAATTGTGGTTTTAAAAAAATTTCGCAAACATTTGAAATCAGATTATACGCGTCTAATAAGGCTTTAAACCACTTTTTTATAAAAGGAAGATAAGACACAATATTTAAAGAAACATTTTCATAAAGATCTTTTTAAAAACAAAATCTCACAGTTCAAGACTAATTAAAAGTATATAAAAAACAAGATTTTTATACTATTTCAACTCCATCTTGATATTACATTTAGTTCTTAGTAATTATTAAAGTTTCACTATCTTTACAAAAATGTAAAGTTTCTTCAAGTTTATGCTCAAGTATTTTTTCACTAACTTTTTTAAACTATTCTTTTATACAAAAAAATTATTTTATTAAAGAAAGTGTATGAAAGCATAAGAAGTGTGTTTCGCACAACAAAACAACATAATCCTAAACAAGCAACAGAACACTAAAGGTAACACCCTCATTCAATATAATATCTTGAATTCATAACCTATTCCACATGAGAATAGGATGTTAAGTTGGTTGTACAATTCTATTCCCTTGAGCTTAATTGGACATCCCAGATAATTTCTTGAATATCATCCACGTGAGCTCTAATGATTGTCGCATTTTTTACTTTCCATAAGTATCATATCCCTACAAACCACACAAAAAACTATACTTTTGTGGAGCTCCTTTGATTCATCCACCAAGTCTTAGAATTGGTAATAGTTCATGTTGATGTCTATGAAAGGATTGTAGATAACCTCACCAACGACAAATTGATTAAAACTACTTTTTCAACTATACTTTCACCAAGTCTCTTTATAATTTTGATTAAAACAATAGTTTTAGTGGTTTACAAACACATGACTCAAAAGACTATACAATGAATCTACAATGAATTTATAGTGTAACTCTGAGTATATGCAAATGTTGAGAAAGTTTTAAAAAAACAAGGCTTTACGAAATATTAGAGAAAAGGGGCGCTCAAAGAATTTGAAAATATTCACTTGCCTTTAATTCTTTAGCACTTTTGTTTATAGGCTTCTTGAAAATTAGATGACTATTTGACATAAAAAGCTTGTTAATGTGCGTCTTATGCATCTTCATCTAATTGATCCTATGTTAAATGCAACATTAATTGTTTTTCACCAACTAATCAACCCTTAATATGATATAACACTTTGTTGATCTCCTTTTGTGACTTTTGAAGTAACTTTGTTATATCGAATAATTAGGAAAATTGTCCAATCACTCTTATTAATGTTGGTTCATGCCTTTTGATACACATAACATGTATTTTTCTTTCCACTTGCAGTTCATATATTTACTCATTTGATTTTGTATTTTCTAAATGAATACTAGACATTCTTGAGAACAAACAAATATGTTAAATACAAATAGTGATAAGTGCAAATTCAAATGTCACCTCGAGTTCTTTTTAACATGTAATGCTTCCTTTTGATTGTAATGTTGCATTTGCATTTAAGTTAGGACTTTGACATGTCTTTATATTAACTTCCTTTCTTGCTTCTTTACGTCTACGCCTGTTTTTCTTACGTTTGCTATGTTTTTTTACATCTAAAATATATTATAATAAAACATAAGTAATTTTTATTTTCCAAACATCAATATTTAAGGGTCTTGGTTCATCTATTGACTTAACTTAAACCCTTTCATAGTACTAGAAATAAGTTTTCAAAATAACATATACCAAACACTACAACAAAAAGTAAATTTGCGATGCATAAATAGCTGTAGTTCAAAGGAAACCGTCATCACTTATATATTATTAGGGGTGGCAAAAGGGTCGTCTCGCCCAATTTTGGCCTACCTTGCTTTTGGCCCGCCAAAAATGGGCTGGGGCAAGTTGATCTACCATAGTTAAGGTGGTCAAAATTGTTTTGCATGTCCCGCCATTAGGCAGTTTGGTGGGCCAGCAAGCCAGCTCGCCAAAGTTTTAAAAATGAAGGTTTGGGTCAGGTTGGAGAGACAAGGAATGGAGGTGGGGCACTACTTCTTGAAAAAAGATAAGCCAAAATGAAGGTTTTCCATAAGGAAGATGACCCTTGATAAAAACTCAACTAGAAGAGTCTCTTCAAAAGAGAGGAAACACAGTGACACTTTACTATATAGAAAAAAGCTTTCAAGGAGTCTTATATTAATTCCAAATTCAAGTGTAAGGATACATGAGAAATGAAAGAGTATTTATAGGTGGGGAAAAGGAATGGAGTCATTATGATTAGGAGAGGAAAAACAAGGTTAATCCTCCCTAATCATGACCTCCCAAAACAAACTAAGATTAGCTTAGAAAAGCTCCTAGTTTAGCGCCTAAAACGAAGGGAGAGGGGAAACATGTGAGATCTTGTGTTGGTCATGATTTGTGTGTTACAAAGAGGGTGCAAAAACAAGATAGGAGTGTGGAAATGAACCACACACCCAAACATGGGTTGGACCTCTTTCTTCATACACTCCACAAAATAACTAAATGCACATCATGCTCTTACAAGGAAAAATGGCCAAAATACAAGGCCTAAAGAAATACTAAGGTCATGCCGCCTAATACTAAGATTACTAAAATTATTTACAAGCAAATTAAGTCTAAAACTATGGCTTAAGGTATTTAATGGAGCGTCATCCTTACCAAGCCTTCCTTTATTCTCCTAGCTTAGTTCCATACTAGGTGGAATTGCATTAGTTTTCTTCCTATTTTTCATTCTCATTCCCCTAAATTTTTTAATCTTACTCCCCCTTCATTCCCCTTTGGGAAACCTAAATTTTCTCCTGTCTTCTCATTCTCCCGAATTTTAGAATTTCGTGATGCGTCGACATTTCATAGAACACCCTCTTTACGCTTGAATTTTGTGGTGATCTTGTTTGCTTCTGTTTCGTTTTATCGTGCAATCTTCTCATTAGTTTCCTTGATCTTTTCCTCAGTTTTTATTTCTACATTTGCTAAGTGAGGTGTGTAGATTTAAGTGCTAAAAATAATAAAGGTTGTTACGAGGAGATTTAAGAGTTTACCTATATTTTTTTCCTCCAAGAGATGTCCAATATAGCATGAAGATGTCCTTACATGATTTTTCTTATTATCTAAGTCTAGTAATATACATACTTTATAGACTTCATTCTACCATTACTTGATGTTGTTCAAGCTTTAATTTCTACAATTTAATTACTTCTCTTATTATGTGTGATGTTTGATACCATGAAGTCAAAGGAATATTAACAAATTATATGTGGTTTTTGTTATTATTTGGACTTTTTACTTAAACAAATACAGAAACTTTTGTTAATACACAATATAGTACTTATAGAATAAATAACAATTGAACCGCATGCAAGACAATCTTAGGCTGTTTAGGGGGAGAAATTTTGGTTATGACTAAGCTTTAAATTAATGTTTTGTTTGGATAAGGTAATTCAAATTATTGAATTTTAATTTTCTTGTTTGGATAGAGTACTTCAATTCCTACTAAAAATAAAAATTTATTTTACTAAACAATATTTTGAAAAAAAAAATTCTTTCTAAAAATAATATAAAATTTTATTTAAAAATAAATTTTTAATTTCTCAAAAAAGTAATTCTTTTACAATAAATAAATAGAAAAATAAAAAAATTAAACCGTGCATAATTGGTTTTATTTTTTGACAATATTATGCTTTTAGATAAATAAATGACAAATAAATTTATGACAAAACTTATTTTATTTTCTTAGCAAATCTATTTTATAAATTCTACTTAATAATTTATTTTATATTTTAATTATTATAAGTATTTTATTAATTTATATAAATATTATAATTTTTAAAATATAAAATATAATATTAAGGGTTGACGAGTTAGACAGGACAGACCAAAACGGGCAAGCGATTGAATATAATAGTTTAGCCCGTAAAAAGAAGGGTCAGTTGGCGGGTCAACCTGCTTGGCCCACCCCGTTTTGCACCCCTAATTGATATCAAGTAAAAAATAACCTCAGTTGATTTTAGTAAAAGAAAACTAGGTTTGAAGAATTTCAAATTCTTACTTTTTTGAAGGAATTTGAAATTCTACAATTTTAACTAATCAAATGTTTTCTAAAATGCCTAGAATTTCAAATTCTTTTAAAATTCCTCATCCAAACAAGATATTTCATCACAAAGCATTTGAAATTCCAAAATGAAATGAATTACCCTATTAAAATTTCCAATCCAAACACACTCTAAAGATTAGTCTTATAGTCAAACATAAAATGAAAATTTGTAGAGAAATCTCAAAATTTCACCGAGAAGTCAAAAGTCTTACTTATGAAAGTTATTTTTTTAACAAATAGAAACAATTAAAAATATAGAAAAACTAGGGGATGCAGGACATTGGTTTAAATTTATAATTATCTATTTATTTTCCATTTTGAATCTAGCCACATGACTTGGAGTCACCAAAAAATGAAAGACGCTTCTTTGAGTTTAATTGTATGTCTGAAGACCAATAATTAGTTTCACTTGCAACTTAGATAATTCTTGTTTTTATTATACGAACTGCAGTATTTTTTTTTATTTAATTTGTGAGACATTGAAATAGTTTAACACTATTTTTATATTGGATGATTATGTGTATGCTTGTAGTATATATTATATTAATCCATTTTTCTTTTCTTATTTAATGTTGCTATATTTTATTTAAAATTAAGTATAAAATTATAAAAAAGTTAATAAGAAAAAATAATTTTAATTCATCATAAATTACAAAACTAATCTTTAATTTTAATTCATCATAATTAAAAATATTTAAATTTAGAAAGCATTATGGAGATTTGAACATTGTTATTATATATTTTAAAAAATATCGTAATATATTATTAGTAAAAAAAATTATAAAATAAAAAATATAAAAAATTATCCAAAAAATTTTGCATCGGTTACATAATTGTCACAAAATATAAAAAAATTTTAAAAAAATTGCAACGGATATTAACTATCGCAATCATAATTTAAAAAAAACATACAAACTATATTGCGACGTGTACCTAACTGTCACAAAATAATAAAAAAATTGTAACAAGTATGTAACTATCACAATCATGGTTTTAAAAAAGCATTAAAAAAAGACTGTGACGGTTACGCAATCGTCTCAAAATAATTAAAAAAATAGAAAAAAGATCATGGCGGTTATGCAGTTATCCAAATATGTTACACGAAACATATTTTTCATTTTGAGACAGGTTGTAATAAATGCAAATGTGTGGCTAATTAGCGATGGTTTATGTGACGCTTATTTTAACCATCACAATGTTAGATATAACATATAACATATAACATATAACATTGTGATAGATTAGTAACAGCTACAATGTTGATTTTGCGACAATTATAACGGGTACAAATGATGTTTTTAACTGTCGCAATATACATATTTTTTAATGAAATTATCTATATTAAAAGTAATTTCTAGAATAATAACATAGTTTGAAAAGTAATTTCAATAACTATGTTATAGGTATAGAAAGTAATCCTCATAACAATGATATAGTTCTAAAACGTAATTGCTATATTATTGTTTCAGAAATTCCTTTCCAAAATTGGTATATTTTATTTTAGAAAGTAATTTCTGGTTTGTAGTAAAACTGGTTGAAACCGAATTTGACTAATTGATCACGATGGACAATTATCATTGGTGATAAGACGTGTTCACCAAGTTCCTTATATGAATGTCAGATTCTAGAAGATATAAGAGAATAATAAAAATTCCCATGAACAAAAGAACACAAATAACCATTGTCAGTAAGTAATATCATAGTTCTATTTGCTTATGGTATGTTTCCTCTTAGTTTATAGAGAAATATGATGTTTTATTATATTGTATAATAGATTAGTGAAATTATGAACATACCTTTTGAAACATAAATTCATATGGAAGAAAGCACACAATTTCACAATAATATATATATATATATATATATATATATAAATTTAATAGAAAACAATATTATTATATGATGAATATGGAGAATATGAGATTCAAAATTAGGATTTAAAGAGCAAAAAACATATGGTAAAAATAATATTGAAAGGATAATAATTGTGAAGGTGTAAAAATAAGATTGAAAAGATACTTAGGTAATAAAATGGGAAATGGAGGTATATAATAAATATAAAGATGTAAATAGAAAAATTCATTATAAATAATAAAATATGAAATAAAGTAGAATATTTTTTTCTATACAATAATCAAATATATGTAAAGAAAATCTACAATAACTTAAAGATTCTACTCAATCAATTTAATTAAAACCTTTAACAAATATAAAATAATTATTTGAGGACTGTTTTAAACTTTTAAACAATTGTGCCTATAAATGGTATATCCATATAAATTTTATTTTCATTTTTTAACACTAAGCTATAACTAAAATCCTTTTTAGTGACATTCACAATCAATAGCGCCTAAATTATTATTTTTTTAATAAATAGTCATTTTTATTTTCTTTACTTATACATCTAATGTGTTGATGAGTAGAAAAATTTGTATTTGAAATTATGTTATAATTCAGAAAATTAAATTATAATTAATATTATTCTGAATTTATAAAATGATAGATAAATAAGAATTACAAATTCATGAAAACGAGATCTGAAAAATGTAAGCAATATTTTTAAAATTAAGATAAAAATTATGTTAATACAATGAAAGTAATATACTCAAGGACACCTTAACACTTTATCAAAATTATATCTTTTACCTAATCAAATTATATCTTTTACCTAATCAAATTTAGACAATAAATTGTCACATTTCAACTAATATAAACTTCAATTTAAGTAAATAAATAATATTAGAAGTATTGTTAGATAATTGGTTCTAAGCACCCAATTTTGTCTAGAAATGATATAAAACTGAAGAAGTTTAATAAAGGAATTAAAAATAAATAAAAAACATTTGATTTGGCACAAATTTTAGCATTCCATCCAAATTGGAAAAAAAAAGAAGGAGTTGGTTTATGCTTTCATAAAGCAATATAAATACAATATGGACATGGTTCATGATTGAACACAATTACAAAATATGATGAAAAAGGCAGAAGAAAATTCAAAGGAGTATATGGTGCAATCCTTCCTAGCAAAGATTCTCTCACAAGGGTCATGACTAAGAGGATTGAGAAAGACATGACTAAAGGAGAGGAAGGAAAATCTCACCTTGTTTTGGATATCAAAATTAGGCCATAATCTTCATTTTTAGCCTTGTACTTTGTGCCATTTAGTTTCATGTACATGGAGGTGTATTTAGTATTTCTTTTGGCCTTGTATTTTGGCATATATTTTTTTTATTTTTATTAGAAGGGAAGTGTAACTAGTCTTTTATGTAGAATGTGTGTATTAGTGGGCTTTTTGGGGCATGTGGATGTGTGGATTTGATAACGAAACCCCTCTAGCTTGTCCCACACCCTCCTGAGTCACACATGAAGCATGAAAGACAAGTGGGACCCTTATGTTCCCTCCAATTGGTGCCAACATCTCTCTCTCTCCTAGTTGGCATTTTCAAATTCAAATTTGAATTTGAAGGGAGTCTACATGCACTCTTAAAATTCAAATTTGAATTTGAAGGGAACATGTGACACGTTAGTAGGGCCTTGTTTGGATCTTCTTAGTATTGTTTGAGTGATAATTGGCTCTAACTCAACTAACACTTAATTAATCTTCCCAATCCCCTACTAATGTTGGACATCCACCCTCTCCTCCTTTAGGCCCATGCTTCTCTTATAAATAGACACCTTCACTTCTTGTTTCATTTTTATACTTGAATTTTATAAAACTTGAGCGAGCTTTCTACTTTTGACTGTCTTCTTCCTTTCTCCACTAGAGAGAACTTCTAATGGCTTTCATCAAGGGCTCCTTCCCTTGTGGCAAGTCTTCCCTAGGCTTATCCTTCTAAGGTGGCACCTCCAACCTCCATCTTCTAACCTTTCACCCTTCATTTTCTTCCTTGGAGCAACCTCTTAAAGAGATCCTTAGACTTGCATCATGAGGAGTGCATCAGTATGTGCAATGTTGGAGAAGAATAATTGCTCATGTGCAACCTCCGCTAGCAGAAGAAGAGATGGTGACAATGTTTGTTGATACATTGAGATCACCTTTCTATGATAAGATGATAAAAAACGTGTCATCAAAGTTTTCAAATTTGATCATCATTGGGAAGCATATAGATACAGGAACGAGGAATGGAAAGATCACTCATGCAGGGACAAAATAGTAAAAAAAGTGATTGTAGACAAGAAGAAAGGAGAAACTAATGCAGTGATGGCAATTACACCCAATTATACCCTCACTTATTTCCAACCAAATTATCCACCCAATTTTCAACTTGCTCCCATACATAACCTTAATGTGGCATCATTAAATCCTTTCCCTCAACTAAGAATGACTTATGCCCTTCCACCTCCACTAGCACTTCACCAATTAGCGCCCCTAGCAAACCAGTCGTAGTACCAAAACTCTAACCAAAATGCTACCAAAAACTCTAACCAAAGTACTACCCAAAACCCTAGCCAAAACATAAACCAAAAGAAAAATTACCAAAAGAAGAAAAACATAACCTATACCCCTATCCCTATGACCTATATGGAGTTACTTCCATACCTTCTCTACAATGCTTTAGTTGCCATTATCTCTGCAAAACTAGTGGAACCTTCGTACCTAAAAGGATATGACCCAAGTGCAAAGTGTGATTTTTATGCAAGAGCCTCAAGGAATTCTACTAAGAAGTGTTTCACCCCTAAAGGCTAAGCGAAAAAATTGATTGATCGTGGATGGTTGAGCTTTAAAGAAGATAGTCTTAATGCAGGGCATAATCTGTTCCCAATCATGGGAATTCATTAGTGAATGATATTAATGAATGGTCAAGTTAGCTTTTGATAAGGGATGTGAGAAGAGTGAAAACTTTTACGTGTTTCATTTTTGTAGGATATGCAAAACTCGCATTATTTCATGTGAAAATGATACGACAAATGTGTGTGGTTATCACCCTGAAGCCTAACATTTCATTAAAGATTGTGAGGAGTTTAAGAAGCTTTTGCAAAGTCTAATGAACGAAATGTAATCCAGATGAGTTATTTGAAAGTTATGAAGAAGTAGCAATGGTGCAATCAGGTGAAGAGCAAGGAATTTCAATTCCAAGACCACCAGTGATTCATTTCACTAGAAATGCAACTACATCAATTTCTGGCAACCTGAAGCCCATAACTGTACAATTACCAGCACCTTTTCTTTATAAATATAATAGGGTTGTTTAATGAAAATATGATGTTAAATTGCACGAGGATAGTCAAGAGGAGAGGCCACATGAAGATACTTTCAACGTTGGGGGTTCGGAAGTCACTAAAATTTTGGGGATTGGTGGGATTACCTAAAGTGGTTATATTTGTTCTCCTTAAGAATTAAAAATAGAAAGATTGGTGAATAAAGAAAAAAATTACTAAGAGAGAGACAAATAAAAAAGAGTTAAGAAAAATAAGGTTGAAGAAGAATTAGGAAAGAGTAAAAAGGAATTCTCTAAAGAGGAAGCTTGTGAGTTCCTCAAGTTAATCGAACAGAGTGAATATAAGGTGAGAGATCAGTTGAATTGTATGCCCACTAGAGTATCTTTTTTCGGTTTGCTAATGAGCTCATAGGCACATCGAAAGTTATTAATGAAGATTTTGAGCCAAGCACATGTGACACATGACATTTCTTTAGACAAATTTGAAGGTATTATTGGTAATATTACTGCCAATAACTATCTTACTTTTACTAATGATGAAGTGTCAACTGAAGGACAAGGACACAATAAGGCTTTGCATATTTCAGTCAAATGTTTAGATCATATTGTGGCTCAAGTACCTGTAGATCATATTGTGGCTCAAATGTTATGTCAAAATCAACGTTAAAGAGATCACCTTTTGATGAAACATATATGAAACCTAGCTCTATGGTGGTGAGGGATTTTATGGTAGTTAAAGAGAAGTAATGAGGGAAATAGAACTTCGAACCCAAATTGGTCCTTGCATTTTTCAAATAACTTTTCAAGTCATAGACATTACTCAGGTTTATAGTTGTTTGTTGGGATACATTTAGATCCACTATGCGGGAGTAGTACCATCAACTTTGCATCAAAAGTTGAAGTTTATGATAGATGATAAACGTGTCATTGTCTCGAGAAAGGAAGATTTTTTAGTAAGTAAGCCATCAACTACACACTACATTGAAGCTGCTAAAGAGGCCCTTGAAAAACGTACTGCAAAGCTATTGGAAATTCTTGAGAATAAAGGCAGATGTAGGTTGGGATATAACCCTCTAGGGTTGACAAGAAGAGAATAGTATAGGAGAAAAAGAAAGAAGGTTGGCTAGCTTGGAGAATCGAGAACCAAAGGCTAAGAAAATTCTCATTTGCAACCTTTATCAAAGTTTTTATAGTGTAGGACTAATGTATGCAGACCAGGTGGCTATGGTTAAGGAAGATTAAGTTAGTGATGAAAATGTTAGTTGGGTGTACCTTTGCACCCCTCTTGAAGGGCTTTGCAATTAGGATATCATTGAATTCTCCAAGATTGAGGATTCCATTTCAAAGTAAGTGTAATACAATTTGTATTGCTCTTCCAAGACTTTAGGATATCTCCATGTTTAAACGGGCTTGCATGTTTCTCTTTCAATTTTTGTTATTAATAAAATGCATGTTTGAACTTTCCAGTTATAATTTTTAGTCCCTATCATTTATATTTTATTTTTGTTTATTTTTTCTCCCTTAAATTGCAAAGCCAAAAATAATCCTTTTAAGAATGATAATACCAATATTTCATCCTACAATTTTGATTATCCCATTAATCAAACAGATAAGGATGAGGAAGAAGACTTGGAAACTCCAATTGAATTAAAAAGGTTGAAGAGTCCAAAATAATACAATCCCATGAGAAAGAAATTGAAATAATTAATTTAGGAACAAAAGATGCTATGACAGAGATTAGGATTATCGAGACTGGTTTTCTTATTGTAGTCAGATACCCTCAATGGGTTGCCAACGTTAATATAGCGAGCCCTAAAGATGGAAAAGTATGGATGTGTGTTGACTAGCGAGACTTAAATAGAGCGAGCTCTCAAGATGACTTTCCATTACTTTATATTGATATGTTGATAGACAATCCCAACACACATTCTTTTCCTTTATGGATGACTTTTTAGGGTACAATCAAATTAAAATGGCACCCAAAGACAAGGAAAAAACCATTTTCATCACATTATAGGGAACCTTTTGCTAGAATATAATGTCATTCAGATTGAAAAAATGTTTGGGCAACATACCAATGAGAAATGATGACTCTATTCCATGATATAGTTCATATAGAAATTGAAGTGTATGTGGATGACATGATAGTCAAATCAAGATTGGAAGGGGAACATATTATCCATTTGCAAAAATTGTTTGAGCGCTTGAGAAAGTATAAGCTTAGACTAAATTTTGCTAAATGCACATTCGGTGTGAGATTCAGGAAGTTATTATGGTTTATTGTTAGTGAAAAAGGTATAGAAGTCAACCTTGATAAGGTAAAGACAATCATGGAAATGTTAGCTCTCAGACAAAAAAAAAAGTTTATGGCTTTTTAGGGAGGTTGAATTACATTGTCACTTCATATCGTATTTGACTTCCACATGTAAGCCAATTTTCAAATTATTGCGCAAAAACCAGGTATTGGAATGGAATGGAGATTGTCAAAAGGCATTGGAAAAAATCAATATTTGCAAGAACCTCCTATCTTGATACCTCTAGTACTTGGGAGACCTCTCATCATGAATCCTACCATACTTGACGAATCCATGAGATGTGTGTTAGGACAACATGATGAATCTGGATGGAAAGAGCATGCCATTTATTACTTAAGTAAGAAGTTCAGTAATTGTGAATCAAGATACTCTTTGTTAGAATGAACATGTGCTCTAGCTTAGGCAGCTCAACGACTTAGGAAATACATGCTTAATCATGCTACCTGTTGGTTTCCAAAATGAACCTAATTAAGTATATCTTTGAGAAACCTGCCCTGACTAGAAGAATTACTCGTTGGCAAATGTTTCTATATGAATATGATATTGTTTAGGTCAGCCAAAGCCATCAAAGACAGTGAATTGGCAGAATACTTGGCTCACTAGCTCATAGAGGATTATTAATCAATGCAATGTGAGTTTTCTAATGAATAAATAATGGTTTTGTTGAATGAAAAAGAATATTCAAGAAAATAAAAATATGTTCTTTTATTTTATATGGCTACAAATGCACTAGGGCATGAAATTGGGTAGTTTTGATTTCTCTAGAAAAATAATGCATACCATTCACTCTAAGATTAAGTTTTGATTGTACCAATAATATAGAAGAATATTAGGCATGAACAATGGGGATTCGCGCTACTATTGAGTCAGAAGTCAAAGTTTTAAAGGTATTTGGAGATTCAACGTTAGTTATTCATTGATTCAAAGGTGAATGGGAAACTTGAGATATGAAATTAATTCCATACCACTCTCACATAGGAAATGATAAAGCAATTTAATGAAATAACTTTCCAATACATTCCTCATGAGGACAATCAGCTAGCTGATGATTTGGCTACTTTGCCATCAATGATCAATATTAGTCAAGAAAATGAGGTGTCAGTAATCAAGATATGAAGTTTGGATAAACCTGCGTTTGTCAAGCAATTAAAGAAGAGCTAGATAGAAAGCCTTGGTTTCATGATATCAAGTGTTATATTGCAATGAGAAAAGGACCCTGAGAAGGTTAGCAATGGGTTTCTTTTTTAATGGTGACGTGCTTTACAAAAGAAATCAAGACATGGTGTTCATTAGGTGTGTCGATGTTATTGAAGTTGAAAAGATAATAGAAGAAGTTCATGAAGGTCTATTTGGAACTTACGCAAATAGGCATGCAATGGCGAAAAAAATTTTAAGGGTTGGCTATTACTAGTCAACCTTAGAGCCTGATTACTTTAACCATGTGAAGAAGTGTCATAAGTGTCAAACATATGCTAATAATATCCATGTGCCTTCAGCATCTTTAAATGTCTTAAGTTCCCCATGGCCCTTTTCTATGTAAGGGGTTGTGATAGGCCTAATCAAACCTAAAACATCAGATGGGCACCGCTTCATACTCGTTGCCATTGATTATTTCACCAAATGGGTGGAAGCTGCCTCATATGCTAGTGTGACAAAAAATGTTGTGATTAGAATTATAAAAAAGGAATTAACTTGTCGTTATAGGCTACATAGTTGTATCATTTGATAATGCAACCAATTTGAATAATAAGATGATGAAAGAATTGTGCGAAAATTTTGAGATTCAACACCACAATTCTTCCCTCTACCAGCCAGAGATGAATGGTGCAGTTGAAGCAGAAAATAAAAATATCAAGAAGATTGTTTGAAAAATGGTTGTGACATACAAGGACTAGCATGAAATGTTCCTTTTTTCCTTTGATGGGTATTACACTTCAATTCATACCTCAAATTGAGCAACTTCATATTCTTTGGTGTATGGGATGAAAGTTGTGCTTCCTATTGAGCTAAAGATTCCTTCACTAAGGGTGTTGGTGGAAACTAAACTTAAAAAAGCTAAATGGATTCAAACTCGACTTGACTAATTGAATTTCACAGACGAAAAAAGGCTAATTGTCTTATGTCATGGTTAGTTATACCAAAAAAGAATGAAAAAGGCTCATGATAAAAAAGTCCACCCTAAGGAATCTCGAGAATGAGATCTTGTTCTAAAAAAGATTTTGCCAACTCAAAAGGATCATTGTGGAAAATGAATACCAAGTTATAAAGGACCTTAGGTGGAGAAGACAACTTTCTTTGTAGGAGATTTGATCTTTTCAAACATGGATGTCAATGATTTACACTACCAGTAATCATTCAATACCCTAACTCCAATAATGTGATTTGGTAGTTGAGATCAAATATCACTCTCATAATAATCATCAACTACACAAGAAATCATATATCTCAACTATTAAATCCTAATATACGCTAGCTTAAAACACAATTAAAATAAATGTTATCTTAAATAGCTCAAAATATAGTCAAAATGTAACATCCCAAAATTTAAAATACAAATATTCGAATAATAATTCAGTTAAGAGAAGATAGATTAAGTTGTTAAAAAAAATTAATTAAAAGATTAATCTATCGTAAATTTTAAATAAACAAGATTAAGATAATATTTCCTTTAAAATAGAAATAAGATAAAACAAATAAAAGATTTTATAAATAACAAGATTCAGATAATATTCCCTTTCAAATAGAAATAAGATAAAACAAATATACTATTTTGGATTTAATATGGAAAAATCAATCTTTTATAGAAAAATATAAAAAGGGTAAAACCAACCCTAAACTATATATATAGGATTAACTAGTTCCCTCAGAATATCATAGATTAGTTGATTCTTCTAGCGTTGAGCAAGAGGGACATAGGAGCAGAAGAATTAAAGTGGTGGGATCTCGCTTCAAGAGGTGAGTAAAACACCTTATTTAACCCTCCATGGTATGACTTTTAAAATGTGTGTGTGTGTGTATATATATATATATATATATATATATATATATATATATATATATATATATATGTTTTTGAATCATGAAATAGTATTAGCGTACTACTTTAATAGTATAAATTTATATTGTTTATGTTGCGCTAATTGAGTGAGATATCTCCATTTGGAATGGGGATGAAATTTGATATACATCCATTTGGAATGGTTGTATAATATACCTCCGTTTAATATGGGGAAGAGGTTTTAGATACCTCCATCCGGGATAAAGAAGAGATTCTAGATACCTCCATAATAGCGTGGGGAAGGCAATGAGATGCCATTGTATGAAATATGAGCTTATAGGCCTTTTTGAAGAATCTACTGAAAACCTTGGTTCTAGGAACCGTAGAGTGAGAGCGAGTGATCATGAGTATCACTATAATTTGTAGATTGTGTTTGTATCAAAAACTATTTTATCGTGTTTTTATTATTGCTAGAAATTATTTGGGTTAAATCATAATTATATATAAATAAAAATATTTTTTATTACTGCGGGTACCATGGTTGTTTTTCTGGATTCCGCACCGGTTGAGAACAACCGTATTTACGAACCTCTTTTAAAAACATTTTTTATTCACTGAGATTATTATTCCATTAAAAGTTTTGTTTTTAGAGCTCTAGAGAGAAGTTTTGGAAATTTAAGAAGGCTTGAAAACCTAGTTTGTCATTAACAAAAAATTTTCTTGTAGTATTTGTTTGTAACAATTTTAGAATATAATATATGTGTAATTGTTTTCGTTTTCTAGAGCCCAAATTTGAGGATTATATTTTGTTTATTAGGTAAGAATTCATGTATTCAAATACATAATTTATTATTTGCTTTAAATTTTTATTATTGATTATTACTGTAACAACGGACGTTGCACAAAATACTCACTATTTCAAATAGTTCAAATCTATCAACTATCAAATCACTTATCTATTAACCAAAATCAACAAAAGAGCTTCCCTTACCTATTTTTCCTTTTCAAAGCTAACTCAAAATAAAATGAGGAAATCCACCCAAAGAAATTGACAGAAATCTGACCAAAATCCAAATTTAAACAGGAACCTTAGAAATCAAGATTTTTAAAGAAATTGCCTTTTTAATGGAAACGACAAGATAAAAAATGATTGGAAAAAGATTCGTTGATTCAAGATCAAACTCACTATAACAACAATAAGTTACCAATGGGAGTTATGGAAGAGACTACGTCGAAATGCATCAACCAAAAGCTTCACAGGCAAAAGACGCAAGAAAAAAATGGTATGCAAAGTGTAGAAGCGGTAGAGAAGAAAAGAAACTGAAGAAGTAGGAAAGAAAGAGAAAAAAAAAGGAAAACAAAAGGAAGAAAGAAAAAAGGAAAGAAAAAAAGAAAAAAAAAAGGAAAAAGGAGTGGGGTGAGTTTAGTAAGTTTTGACTTGCTATTTGCATCTCCTCCTAAACAGATTTCTGAAAACTCCTCAAAATTCAATCAAAACTCTCCGAAATCAAGAAATAATTATTATATTTCACTTCTCACCTTCCAACTATTTTTAAAAAAATAATTAACTAATAATGATATTATAAATAAACCCAATTATTCTCCCACTGCTATACTAATATAAGATAATTAAACATTTAATTTTCCTGTAACGTTTATTTCTTTTTCACTAATAATCTATTAACTAAACCGGTGCTTATAGGTATTGTTATTACAATTTCCACTTTGCGATATTCCTTTTAGGCTTACCATGCAAACCTCACTCTGGGCTTGTTCATGTAATCGCAATTTCCTTCAAAGTAATAAGATCTCATATCTTTGTTCATATGTTGGTTTGCTATGCTTTTATTAACACAAACTTTTGAAATATGAAACATGCAATTGCATGTAATAATCTATTAACTAAACCGGTGCTTACAGGTATTGTTATATACCATTTCCACTTTGCAATACTTCTTTTAGGCTTACCATGCAAACCTCACTCCGGGCTTGTTCATGTAATTGCAATTTCCTTCAAAGTAATAAGATCTCATACCTTTGTTCATATGTTGGTTTGCTATGCTTTTATTAACACAAACTTTTGAAATATGAAACATGCAATTGGTCTAAGGCTATTAGAATTATCATGAAAAAAATCTTAAAGGAATTTAATGAAATCCTTATAATCAACAATTGAAAATTTAAGAGATTCGATAAGACAAGTACTCTTCTCAAGTAGATTGAAATCTACACATACCTTTGTTCATCTCTTAGTCTTCGTACGACCTAAGTCAAAAAAGGAAATAAGCTAATAAAATACAAGGAAAAATAATATAAGAATAAATGAAGGGACAACATGTCATTCCCATCTTCATTCAATATCACATCATGAATACATATGCATCACTACTTCATGCCCACTTTAGTTTTTTTTTTTGGACCCCAATGTCCATTGGCTTTATTTGTTTCGAACCCTAATGTCCACTTTAATATTTTTTTCAGACCTTGATTCGTTTGCTTTTATTTATTTTGGACCTTGATGTCCATTTTATTTTATCTTTGAACCCTCATGTCCATGGTTTATTTCGGACCCTGATGTGTACTACTTTTATTTATTTCAGACCCTGATGTCCATTTTATTTTATTTTGCAGACCCTAATGTCAATTTTTTTTTTACCACGATGTCCATTGTTTTTATTTATTTCAGACCTTGATGTCCATTTTATTTTATGTTTTGGATCTCAATTTCCATTCATTTCTATTTGTTTTGGACCTCGATGTCCATTGTTGTTATTTATTCACCCTAATGTCCACTTCTTTTATATTTCGAACCCTTGTGTCCTTTGCTTTTATGTGGGTCGAACCATGATGTCCACTTTATTTTATATTTTAAACCAGATGTATATTTTTATTTAACTCTATATTTCAATGTCCTTTGCATTTATAATTTGAGTCTCGATGCTCACTACCTTCATGCTTTTAAATCCTTACACTATTTTTTCTTCTTCTTTTAGTTAGGAACAAATTGAAACTTTGTATCTTTACTAATAGTTTACTTCGATAATATGAAAACTTTTCAGTATTCAAATTACCTAGTAAATTTAAGTAAAGAGAGGTAGCTATAAATACCAAATTTTGTCTGGAGACTTGATAATGTGACGATTTGATAAAACTTCTCTCAAACGGCATTATTAAATCAAAATAAAATTAAAACATAAATCCAAATATCAAATTAAAAATTTACAAGTAAAAATTAAAATTATGTGTCTTAATAATTATAATATTATATTTAATACAAGTATTTCATTAGTTCTTAATTTAACAAAGCAAACATTCAATAACAAAATATAGTTACTAGATAATGGATTATTTAGATGTGACATATTTTTTAATCCTGAAATTTTAAAATGAAAGTCTTGACAGCTTGATGTTTTAAATTTTTCTCTCTAAGAAACACTTTAATTAAAATTAAATTACTACAAAATAATATATTATAAAATTTGAAATATTATATTATAATACAATCCCAAATATAATTAGTTTATAATTTAATCAAAATAGTTATTAATAACAGAATTTTCATTAGAGAAAGGGTTAATAAGATGTGACATCTTTTCAATCTTGAGGTTTTGAAGCACAAGCTGATGAGTTTGATATTTTGAAACCTCCCTCTAAAATAATAATTTAAAATAAAATTCTTTTCTATAAGAATAAAAATATGATATTAATATTATAACATCTTAACATATGTAAAAAATATAATAAAAATAAAATAAAAACTCAACACCCAAATAATTTTAACAAAGAACTACGTAAAAAAATAATAACAAAATTATCCACTACACATACATATACGTAGAAGTGGAAGACAATTCGTGTCGAACCAAAAAGATAAAAAAAAATATGTATTTAAAAATGGTAAAATACAATAATAATAATTCTTTTTAAATAATGAATTTATTTTCAATATGTTAAATTTATAAAAAAATAGTATGCATGTCTTAGGGATGAAATAAATATCGTTAAAATTATCCAATTTTGCACATATTTATTTAAAGGTAAAATTGTTTTAGGACGAACATTATATGGTGTTAATGCATTTTCTATGCATACTTGACTCCAACTTAAAATTTGGTTTTGTAGTTCACTTTCTTTAAATATTTTTTTAATATTTTCTTAAATAAATATTGGTGATAACTTTTCCGATTTTTTTTTAAACATACTTTTTTTCTATTCCATCAAGACCTTGGTGTGGACATTGGTTAATGAATATTGAATGACACCATTAAATGGCATTAGAAGGGATAGATGTAGATTAAAGAAATAAGTGTGGAAACCTAATTTTGTCATTTTCCATATAATTTTGTCATGATAAAAATAATAAGTCCAAAAGAACAAAAGATATCTTGCCATTGTCATACACTGTCAACATATGCATCAACACTCAAAATATATATATCAATACTAGAGAGTTCAAAATAGAATTTCAATAAAAAAATAAAAAATAATAACAACAAATAACTAGGAAAACAGTAGATGAAAATGAAATGAGAGATGTCAACCTATGTCATTGTCATGTTTGTGTCATCTGAATCAATGGGGTGCTCTTTGTCTCAGTTGCAATCACTAGCACAATCCCACAAAATCTGGACATACAAGGTTTAAAAATTTCATGAGTAACAAACCACAAGTTGACTCTATAAAAAAAAAGCATTTGAATCAGAAAAAGGGGGAGAAAAAAATTTGGTAGGAAGTATTTGAAAAATTTTCAAGGAGAAGAAGAAAACAGCAACAAAATACAAGATTGGGAATAAAGAATAAGAGATTTCAAGCTACAACAGGTATTAATTTGTACTATTCTTTTTAAAACCCATTAGAAAAATAATAGGAAGTGGTTAAGGTTTCGCTAGAGATGGTTTACGAGAAGCAACCATTTTCTCTTCCTTCTTCACGTTGCACTTTTTCTTTTCATTGTTTCACGCCATGAACCTGATAATGGGACTAAAAACCCATTTGTTATGACTTAGCGTGGAAGGGACACAACACACGTCCCCCTTTTTTAATATTTTTTTTTTGAAAAATTTTATAAATTACTAAGTTCACCCCCTATAAAAGCTATTCGTACACCCTTTCAAGTTTTCGGGGCCAGGTTCCTCTTTGCACCTCTGTTTTCTACTAAGCGCACCTGTCCATCTCAAAGCATTATGGGTTATTCATTTTCTGTTCGCACCTTTGTTTCCTCTAAGCACACCTCTCTCACTTTAAGACCCAAAATGTATTATTTTTAGTTTTTTGTGAGTGTAAATAGTAAGCTTTTTTATTTTATTTATTCTATCATTTTCTTTTATTTAATTTTTTTCTAGTTAACATATTGTTAAGAATACGTGAAATAGAAAATAATAAAATTTTGATTAAATCTAACAATAATAATGTTAATAATATTAAATTAAAAATGAAAATTTAATAACAACTATTTTACCTGCTTTTCGAACATAATATCATAAAATTTTTAGTTGTTTTAATTATTAGGTATTTCAATTATTTTATCTAATAATGGTCACTTTGGATGCACTTTTAATTTGACTATTATGAAAACTAAAATAGCCACTTTAGATTTACTTCTAATTTGATTTCTTTTATAAAATTTTGAGTTGCTATAATTATTATTACGTCATTTAAATTATTTAATTTAAAGGAAAGTTTAATAATGGTTACTTTAGATGCACTTCTAATTTGACTATTGTAAATTATGAAAAGGTTCATGATGATCACTTTGGATGCACTTCCAATTTTATTATCTTGAACTCCTTTAAAGTTATTTTTTTAAAATATAAAAACATAAAACATAAATTTTTAATTATGACTACTTGGAATGTACTTTTGATTTAGTCACTATAAAAATTATCCTAATTTAATAATTGTCACTTTGGATGCACTTCTGACTTGACGGTTACATTAAATAATCATCGTGACTTCACCACTTTGGATGCACTTCTAATTTGATTGCGATAATAATATTTCAAAATAAATTCAAGAATATTAAAAATTTTAATTACCAAAATTAAAAACTCAACACACAAATTATTGCAACAACTAGGTATACTCTAACTCTCCATTATACATGGAGATACGTAGGAGTAAGAGTCTATTCTTTTTGAGTCCCAAAATATAAAAATAAAATAAGTTAGTGAAGTTAAATAAAATATTAATAATTTTTTATGAAAAAAAAAATTTTCAATAATATTTTCTCGTTAAAATGTTAAAATCACTAATAAAATAAAAGTAGTATTTACATTCTAAGGGTGAAATAAAATATTTTGAAAATTTATTTAATTTTATATATTTAATTAGTAGTAACTATCCTAAGATCGAATGTTATAGAGTATTAACACTTTCCCTACATGTAATAGGCTCTAAATTGAAAACTTGATTTTAAAGATCATCTATTTTCAAAATTTTTATTATTATTTTTTTAAATAAATATTAATAACGACTGCTCTAATTTTTCATTTTTTTTTTACCATCTTATCGAAACCCAAGTATCTACAATAAATATCTTCTTTTTTATTTTGTAGGTTTTGCCATCTGATTGATTAGACCAGCAATTTTTTCCTGTCACATGTAACAAGTTACTGAGTTTATATCTTATAAAGTCACGAATATATATATAACATGCTTTGTCGAGATTAATTCACTCTAGAAAATTCCTGAGTAATGGTATAAAAAGATAAAATAATTTCCAGAGTATGTGCACCACTATTAGTGGTACTCCGTAGTAATTAACCTGCGTTTCTCCTTATATCTGAGATTATCTTCATTTATTACCTTGGCAATTTATGCGATTCACATGGAAATTCAACATCATATATTCGTACCAGCATAATAATTTAGATTGCGCTGAGATCCTAACCTTAATGAGTAGAGTTCCTACTTCCTAGATAGGCGAGGTGACAAAAATTTCTAAGTTAATGTTTGATGATTAAGCATGGAGCTATAAAATCAGTTTAGTAGTATCTGACGAAATGGACGAAATGAGGTAAGACAAGTGGTGAATTCAACTAACATGGTTAAGAATTAATATTTATCTATAAAAAAAATAAGCATGATTACGCTTTTCATTTTTATTAGAAAAGGCGAGCAATGACTACACCAAGCATTAAAAAATATAGATGTGCGTTCTTTGCCATTTTTGTTAATCTGGGTACAAGTTGTATTTTATATATTTAATGATGAGTTTTCCCCCCCTATAATTTAGAGGCTACGAATGTTCCCAAAATTTAGTGACTCATAGATTAATTCCACTTGTGGTGTATGTTGCCATTGGTCCTATAGAATTTTGGATTGACGAGAAATTGAACAGGGACTTTGCGTTAAATTAATAGTTTTCTCACATGTGGCAACGGGCTTTATACCATTGTGTCAACCTATGGTTATTTAATGGTGAGTTTGTGTTTATATATTTTGTCTCAATTATTTTTTTTTTCCTAATTATATGCTTAACAATAAATAGTTTTACTTAATGGATAACATTTTCCATAACATAATTGTTTGTTTAATTAATTTGGTTTTTTGCAATCCTACTCTGATTCGATGGACAGTCTAGGACTCAAATCAGATTCGCAAGTGGATTGCTATTAGTATCTTCACATTTGGCAACTGTTAAATGATTATGATTATAAAGGTTGTTTCTATGAGTTCTTGTCAAGCGTTATGGCTTGATAGATTGCTGCAAGGAGATGAAGGTAAAGAAATTAATAACTGTTAATTAAATTGCTGGTCGATAACAAGTCAGCATATCAACTTGGTCAAACATCTAATTGCATATGGTAGAGGAAGGCTGGATTTGGAATATTGCATAATAATTTTTTTTATTGGTAGATGTTAGTTTATTAATTGTTATTTTTTTTATTAGTAAAAAATTCGAACCCATGATGTGTCATTTTCTTACTTCTCCCTTTATCCTAGTGTTACGACTAGGTTATGTAATTTAATAGAGTGTTTGAGAATAAATCAAATTTTATATTAAATTGAACTAATGAAAATTTATAAGGGATTACAAAATATTTAAAATATTATTTAGGTTTAAAGATTTTATTAGATTGTTTTTAAATTAATTTAATTATTTGTTTCTTTTTAGAGATAATCATATTTAAATTTTATATTTTTATTTTACTCCACATAATTAGTCCAGAAGTAAGAAAAAACAATGTGATTTTTCCATTTAAGAAGATTGAATAATTTTTGTAAGGTGCAGAGAAGGAGAATTTCCCCATACATATTGTAACTAAATCATTGAAGGAGTGTTTGGAGTTAGCTAATTCAACTGTAAATGGTAATTATTGTAGTTAGGTATGGGTGGTTGTTGTTGCAATTGTATAAATGGGTGAACTTGTTCTATGTGAAAATTATTTTATACCGGAGGAATCCCTCAATCTAGACTTACCTCAGACCGAACCTATCCCTAAGTCGAACCTCCAATCAAGGTCAAGTCTACCCTCAATTGGGCCTGTCATTCTACTGAAGGTGGGACTTATAACACTACATCAAAAAGTCCAAATTATCCCTTTTATAGGTTAAAGATAAACCCTAATTATCTTTTATAGATATAAGATAAATCCAAAAATTATCTTTATAGTCCAAGTTCAAGCCTAGAAAGATAAACACTATAAATAATAAGGCACAAGTACAAATTTGATCACTAAATTATTATATTACTTTCTTGATGAAATACTTTACTTTCTAGTGCACCAGTCAACTCTCCTCTGACTTCAGCATCGAAGTGCTTTTGCAGACACCAACCTGTACTAGCTTGGAGAAACTGCTGGATTGGAAGATTGCATCATCAAGGAGGAAGACCCGCTCAGTGTATGCAGGAATAATTGGTACCCACCGTAGGATCGAGTAAGTAATATCCTTCGGCCTCAAAGAGAAGATTAAGCAAGCGAGACGATGGTTCAAACAAGGTTTCCCGCTTGGGCAACCAGCCCAAATAAGGATGCACCTTAGTGCAGACCGGACCTACCCACATGGTTGGGCCTACCAGAGCATGGCCAGGTATCACAGTTTGTGTAGGGCCTCAAATGCCTCCTTCAACACTTAGCCTTGAATGCACGCCTCAGCACTCAGCCTTGAGTGCAAGTCTCGGTACTAACTTTTTATGCAGAAGGAAATTTTATTACCTTAATCAGAAGGAAAGGCCAAATACTTGAAACCCTCTGTTGCTGAATTCCTTATGCAAAAGGTTTGTAGGGAGTAATTGTTAACTCTATTTTATATATTTGGTAATTTATGCAATTGGTTGATCTGTTATTTAATTGTTTGAGGAGTTTGTTTGTTGCTTCCAACTCATGTGGTTATTGCAGAAAAATTTGTTCGATGCTAACAACAAGGTACTAGCTTTTTATGACTATCTAACTGAACTTAATTCTAATTCAAAGTTTCATATACATTTTTAAAAGTTCTATGGAAGCATTGACAATTATTCTATCTTTTGAACCTCTAAAATAACATGACACTTTTAATAGCTTTTATTATCATGTACTTGATCATTTGTAGTGTTTCAGATGTTGAGATATACTTAAAATTTGATATATGTTCTTAGACCGTGCCAGCATCAACCATCCCTGATGGATGGATGGATGAGATTAGATATTGGACCTGATTCTATGAGGACATTTAATGTATGAATGATAAAATGTACTAATAAATCATCCATTAAATTGGGCTATGTAGAAATTCTCACACTAAATTTATTTCTCTTTGTGTGGCATTAGAAAAGACAAGGATGTGATTTAATTATCAGTCTTATTTATAATTTTTTATTAGAGATAAATAACCTTAAAGTGTACTATAAATATACATTAAATATATAGTTACATATACTTAATTTCAATTCACATCACTAATTGAATTAAAATATCTTCTATTCATTAATTTATCACCATCAATGATAACTTTTTTTATAACTTGTAAGAAAAATAACAGATAAAATAAATTTTATATTTCTTCAATTATTAAGAAATAGATAAATTAGTCTTAAAAATTTATTAAAGTTATGACATACATAAGACTCTGAGTAAAAAAAAAAAGTATGTAAATACTTGAATAAATTATAAGGATTTAAAAACTTCCCCAAAGTTAATTCTTATTATAGTGAATACTTTTATATTTTTTATCTTACAAATATATTTTTTTAATTTTTAATTAGACTTACCCATCTCATATGTAAATCATTATATAGATCACTTTTAAGCGTAAAAACTAAAAATAATGTTACACTAACTCTTTTATAATAAATGGCATAAAGTATAATAAGAACAAATATAAAAATAAGTCTATCTAATTTATCAACAATGTTGATTGTTACTTTATTGTATTTTTGGGAAGAAAAACAATTAGAATCCAGTATTTGTGTTTTATTTGTTTTCTCTTAATATAAGTTTTGTTGGTTGGACATCTTACTGGAAATATTTTCTATTAACAAATTGATAGAATTAAATTTCTATAAAAGAATTGAATTTGACAACGTAAGAAGAGGACAAAAAAGTTCCAAGCCCTATAATTATTGGGTTTCGGAGGAAAAAAAAAAGGGGGGGACTTGTTTAAAATTTTCATGCGTATGTTTTAATTTTGTTTTCGTGAATCCTCTCTCTTTACTCATTGCACAAGTGTGGGTATGATGATCGTGTGACGATCCTTTTTCTTTTGTACGTCATCTAAAAATTTCCTGTAGATTATAATTTGTGAGAAATTCACAGGAATTTCCTGCCGTTTTAAATTCACAGAAAATGTTTCTGCCATTTTTAAATTCGTAGGAAACTTTACTTTGAAATCAGCAAAAACTTTCTTATAGATTGTCATTTCCATGAAAATCTGCAGCAGAAAATTTCTGTAACTTTTTTTTCACATGAAAATCCTTAGAAAAGAAACATTTTTCTAGTAGTGGGTGCGTAAAATGTTAATGTGTGATTGTTGGCAAGGGAATTGGGTGTGAACCCATATTGTCTTTTTTGAGTCCTGAATTGAAGAGGGGTGAAACACATTTCATGTGTTTTTTCTTTCCTAATATGGAACAATTCCAATATTGGAGAGAGTTTTTTCCATCAAATTTGTAAAGTCCTGCATGCAATTATTATTTTTTCTTACCTTAATTAGTCTTTACCAAGTTGGTGAATGATTAATAAATAATAACTTGTAATTGAATTTAGTTGTTACAATGAGCAGCTGATAGGGGCTAAACGGGCCAAGAAGGTTGTGAATGGATCTCTTGTGTTAATGACTGTACTGGGTGATGAGTGATGAGTGATGAGTGATGATGACCACTTTATTAATAACTACCTCTTGACTTCCATCACTCGCCAATGAGTACCAAAAAATGTTGTGGTTCTACATATTCTTCTCTTCTACTAATTTAACTTTTTAATATATATATGCTCTTTGCCTGGTTTCTCTGCAAGTTTAAAGTGCTACCTTTGTATATTGTAATGTTATATTAAAGATACGATTTGTATAAAAAAATAAATAATAAATAATATCAATACGTTACATTACGATTACGATTAGCATAGTGCATCATTTTGTTAATATAAAGTTTAACTTTGTGGGATGCATAAAGTAATTAAGTCGCTTAAGGAACGAAGGAGATAGAAAAAAAGTCATGGGTTGAATTCTTATCATTAACAAAATTTAACATTAATAAGAAGCAATAAACATTTACCCGATAAAAAAAGTTTAGCTTTGTCCAGATGAAAACTATCAACAGTGTTAATTGCAAAGTATAAATTCGCATATAAAAAAAAGAATTTTTATATATGTTTTAAGAACCAAACCAATCGGTAAAGTACTATGTTAAAATTGGAGAGCAGCTACATCAATTATTCAATTGGTTCGACTGGTTTATATTTTTTTTTTAAAAAAATTAATTTTGTTAAATGCATCTACCTTTTACTAAGTCAATTTTTTTTAATTCAAAAATTGATAAAAATGCAAGTTAACTTGGTAATATGAGAATGTATTTAATAAAATTAATTTTTTTATAATTACAATCTTAATTTATTTTTTATAATTTTAATTATTATAGTATATTAATAATAAAAAAAAATACAATCATTCAATTGGTTCAACTGGTTTATAATTTTTTTAAAAAAATTTTAATTTTGCTAAATGCACCTACTTCTTACTAAGTCAACTCTTTTTAATTTAAAAATTAATAAAAATGGAAGTTAACTTAATAATACGAGAATGTATTTAATAAAAAAAATTTTATAATTAAAATATTAATTTATTTTTTATAATTTTAATTATTATAATATATTAATAATAAAAAATACAATTACTTTCAATCGGTTCGACTGGTTTATAATTTGTTTTTAAAAAATTTTAATTTTACTAAAGGCACCTACATCTTATTAAGTCAACTTTGTTTAATTTAAAAATTAATAAAAATGAAACTTAACTTAGTAATATAAGAATGTATTTGATAAAATTACTTTCTTTTTATAATTAAAATCTTAATTTATTTTTTATAATTTTAATTATTATAGTATATTAATAATAAAAAATATTATTTTATTAAAACCGATTTTACAACTTATTCAATAACAATTGAACGAATTAATGAAGTTGCTAAAATTAGAAGCCTTCTAATTTTCATAGTATATGTTGTGTTTAGGGTTTTGGAACTAAATGTTAATTGATGCAGAACTTATTGGAACCGGTTTCTTTCAATATTTAACTCTTTTATTTTCACTTACAGGACAGCATGCGGCAAGGCCTATAGAATGGACTGGGCTTGTGTAAGCCTTTATGGAGCCTGTGTGTGAGCGACATATGGGAATTTTGATTTGTATTACTTTTTATTTGAATAACACTCTTTTTTTTAAAGAAATTTAAATTCTTATTTTATGCTTTATTTTCTCTCTTTTTTTTTCTTGCATAATTTTCTTCGCTTATACTCTTTTTCTTTATCTTATTTTCTGCCCCACTCTCTTTCTGCTCCCTTCTCACTTCATAATTAGTATAGTTAATTACATGTAATATAGTTATTTACTTTCTTATTTTTTTATTATAATAATTTAATTTCTTATTTTTTAGGATAATAATTTAATTAATTTTTTATGTACTTAATTTATTATTTTTAGTATAATTATTTAATTTATTATTTTTTTATTATAATAATTACATGTTTACTGTATTCATTTACTTAATAAATTACGTGTTTATTATAGATATTTAATTAAATATTTGGTTAGTGTAATTAATTACATATAGTATAGTTATTTAATTTCTTTTAATAAAATAATTTAATTTTTTAATATAATAATTTAATTTTATTAATGAATTATGTTTTTAATATAGTTAAGATAATGAAACTTTAATTTTCTGCATCTTAGTGTGACTACTCCATGGGGTATAATTGCCTAAATATATATTGTATGTAATATGCTCAACCATCCGTCTGTGTTGTGTGAGCAAACAAAAATGTGTAAATATGTTTTGTGAACAGGATTTGAAACACCCAAAGTAAGTTTCTAGAACACAATGCAAGAATTCCAATAAAATTCTGATCTTCATGAAAATCTAATATCATGGCATATAAAAAATTAACATTTTAATTGATATATATTTTTCTGTAAAAGATTTTTATACTGACATTAATGTTCATTTATATGACTTTTAAAGTAATAATGAGTAAAGTTAAATAAATTTACAAATGAATGAAAGATTGTAATTGAATATCAGTGTAAAAATATTTACACTGATAGTGTATACCAATTAAACTCAAAGATTAAAATACATACTATAAAAAAATGTTATAATATAATTTTGGTTTATTTATTTTTTAATTTTACAATTTCGACTTTATTTAAAATAAAAATATTTAATTTTTAATTTTTCAAAATCAGTGATTTTAGTATAAGAGTATTGTGTAGAGGTTAACATCATATTAAGTATGTAATGAGAAAGTAAACTTTGATATTATAGCATTTAACTATTTAATTTGAGAAGTGATGAGAAAAAAATTATTTATTTTGAAATTTTGGAATGATTAAATGTTTCTCATTTAAAATAAGAGTCAAAATTATGAACTATAAAAAAATAAAAGACAAATATTATATTTTATCTTAGATAAGAATATTAACTTTTTGCTCTATATGAACTATTGAACTCTTGGATTAATCATATGAGATAATTAATCATATGAGATAGTTTTGTTGTGATTCTCTTATGTGTATGATAATTATCTCATTTACCTATTTTTGTATAGGCAAAAAAAGCAAATTATCTTATTTTGCGTTGTTGTAATTATGTGTACGAACTTTTATGTTGTAATTATTTCTCATTTAAAGTCTTGTTTTCTTTATTTTGTTATATAAAATAGAATTTAGTAGGAAAATAGTCTTATAGTTAATTCAGTATAGATTTTTTACCTTTATTTCTTATTTGTTTAATATTCAAAAACAAGTTTTGAGAATGATTGAAGTAAGACTAGATAAATTGAACTTTTGGTTAAGTGGTTAGCATTCCATTACCCAACACTCATACAGTGAGTGTGCCCAACGATGGTAGGCAAAATTACCAAAGTATAAAAGGAGCTTTGTGACTAGAAAGATGTGGTTACATAACTTGACTAACTAGGAGCACGTTCCAAAGTCATCTCCTTTGTCTATTCTCCATTTTTGCTGCCATTTTTGTACATCCCCACCATTAAGGATGTTTCTCATTCTCATGGTTGACTAGGTGTCTCATTAGTTGGGGTTTGATATAATTAAACTTGAACTTTTGTGTATATATTGTTCTTTAATTAAATTTTATCATTCCATGTTGGTGTCTCTTTTTTACTTTATTCTTTATTGTTTTATCTTTAGTAGGTTTTACATTTCGATTGAGCTTGAAAAATAATTGACTCGTAAAATAAGAAAAGCTTCCTATCAGGTTTATTGCTAGAAATAGAGTAAAACTCATTTGTCATCTTAAGCTTTATTTCTTAATGTAAATTATTTGAATTTAGGTTATGCAAGGAATTGATAATCTAAATCTCAAATAGTTTAGTCTATGCTTGCAAGGAATTGAGGTTATGGTATTTTTTATGAATGATTGAAACATGAGTAGTAAACAATGATTATGAGGTCAGAGTTCGTGTATGCATTTGAGTGAAAGTTTAGTAAAGTCAAAACTCAACCAAATTCTTATCTTGTAACTTCTTTTATTTACTTATTTATGTTTTTTTTTAATTTCTTCTTTAGTAGTTGTAATGAAAATTTCCTTCCTTTTATTTATTACAAAGTATTGAAGTTTCTAGGCTACACTGCACAAGTGGTGCACTTCCCAAAGGATTTTATCAACCTTGTACATCAACTTTGATTTATTTACCTCTATATTTTATTATACAATCCACAATAGTAAATTTGTCCATGCTTGCATGAACTCTTTATTCATGTTAAAGTTAAGTGTAATGACACTCGTGATTGCACATCAACCTTGTATTTTATCAACCTTGTTAAAGGATTTTATTCATGCTAAAGGATTTTATCAACACTCGTGATTGAAGTACATACTTAGTTCAAGAGGTTAAGGGATTATATTTATTAATAATCTCCTAAGATCATAAATCCTAGATTATTTCGAATCTATTCCTTCAAATGTAGGTATTGATATGCAACATTGATCTTATTGTACACATAAACTTTGTGGTTGAAAGGACTTTTGGTGTGACAATGGGATAACATGATTAATAACAATATACAATAGACCGAAAGATGAGATATCATGTAATGAGAATAGTCAAGCAAAATGAGTAGATGAATTATTTAGTCTAGTTTAAAAAGATTACATTAACATTCTTGAATTGTTTACAATTACACACCTACAAAAGAAGTGAATGGTGGTTAAGAAAACAAAAGGGGTAAATTATGTTTTTGGTATATGAATTTTTTAAAATTTATGGTTTTGGTACATAAATTTTTTGTTGACTGGTCAAGATATACAAACATTTTTTCCATCTAACATTTTAGTCATTTGTTTATTTTAACTATTATGTGATGACATCATAAAAATAATAATTAATAAAATAAGGATAAATTATGTTTTTGGTATATGAATTTTTTCAAATTTATGATTTTGGTATACAAACTTTTTGTTGACTGGTTAAGGTATGCAAACATTTTTTTTCCATTCAAAATCTTAGTTATTTTGTTTATTTTTGTTGTTAAGTGATGATGTGTCACTCTATTTTTTATTATTTTTATTAATTAAATTTTTTAGCAATTTTTATTACATTTTATAGCGACTTTTAGCAGCCACAAATTAAAAAAAAATACTATTTATCTTTATTTCGTACTCTTATTCACTGTTTCCCTACCTACTATATTCTCATGTGTCCCCTCTATCTCCACCTCATGTGTCCCCACCCCATGTAAAACCCCACTCCCTAGCCTATAATTCTCGTTCTCCCTTTTCACCAGTGCCCTCTTTCCCTCCGCCTTATTCACTTCTATTTCATAATATTGTTTAGATAATGAAAGATATTGCATTTTTCAATTTAAATTTTGATTTCATGATATTGTTTAAACAATGAAAGATATTGTGTTTCTCAATTTAAATTTTTATTTCATAATATTTTTAAAGTTTTTGTTAATATTTTTTTAAACACAATGTTACTTTTTTAGTTAACTTTAAAACATTTTTTTTTTAATATCATTACAAGATATATCTCTTTTCTTAAATATTTTCAAACAAAAAATGTTTCTATATCCTAACCAATCAACAAAGTTTGTGTATTAAAACTATAAATTTGAAAAAACTCATGTATCAAAAAAACTTTACCCATAAAATAATAATAAATATAGTGACATATCACTACTTAATAGCTAAAATAAACGCAAAGACCAATTTTTTTTTGTAAGCAAAAAAACTAAAATATTGATTGGAAAAAATGTTTGCATACCTTGACTAATCAATAAAAAAATTATGTATCAAAACCATAAGTTTGAAAAGTTCATGTACAAAAAACATAATTTACCTAAACAAAAAATACTTATGTAATTATATGAAACTTTAGAAGGTATTAATTATTTATTTGATATTTATCATGAGAGATTTAGATAATATTTGAAATGAATAAAATTATTATAAATGATAGCTTGCACTTATGTATATTTATTTAATGCAATTATTAGTATATATTTTGTAGACTAAATATGTAGAAATTAACTATTAGAAATAAGATAGTGAAAACCCTAAATCAATAAGATATAATACTATAACATGTTCATCATTTTCAATTTCATAGTATAGAATTAGAGTTGTGTACCTGGGATAAGAGAATTAATGGTGTTACTGTAAAAAGAAGTAAGAGAAACTGCTTTCTTTCTAGTAAGAGTTAGGAACCATAATGCATATGCTGAGCTTTCTAATGGGATAACAGTTATATCCTTATTAGTAGAGATGAGAGACCTCTCAACAAGTTACTCAACTGAACAACCCAACCCATCATGGGCTATTCACAATAAAAGCCCAATATCTTTCATCTTTATATGTTATAATAACTTCATCTATAATTGATATTAATAATTCAAATAAATGTAATCTAAATAATTTACTAATGCTAATACACAAAACAAATAGGGAAAATTTAACATTCTCTCACTTGGATAGCATTAGCCAATTATTAAAGTTATAAGAAATTATTAAAACTAAAATACCAATTATACTTAACGCACATAACATTGAATAATTCTAAGAAATATGGCATTAACAATGTAGAAGATAGCATCCGACAGAGATACATACCATATGCTTGCATTTCATAAAATGATGGACAAGATAAAACATAACTCAATAAATCAATATACAATCCAATAATGGTCCCGACATCTTAAATGTTATAAGAGATGTGATAATAAAAGTAAACTAACACATATCTCATAATGTTGAGCAAATACAAGATGACAAACTCCCATTAATCCAAAACATCAAAAGACTTATACAAATATACTAGGTTATGAAAACTCTAATAATCAAGTCTTTGATTAATGGATTTACTTAACATACATGAAAGTTGTTGCATATGTCTTTCTGACATTAATTCAAGAAACAACTATTTCTGCTATCATAATTTACCACAAATTCGACATAATCCATATGGGCATAAGTTCTCACAATAGCCCAGTAATAAAAGTAATCACATAAGAATAAAAAAAATAACAAAAGTAATCTAAAATTTATCAATTAAGTTATTATCCATGTCCTCACAGGATAAATAAATTCAACAAATCTCCCACTTGAACAGCATAGACACTTAGCTTAAAATATGGAAAAAAATGTTAACAATGCGCAAACACTTATAGCAATTGGTTCAAATAAAATAATACAAATACCTTATGAATGCAGAAATGTGGAATGTCAGTTAAAGGAAAACACAACAAATTTGCATACTGAAATAATCAAAGTTTCTTTCACAACATAATGGTCAAATAATAAATAAATAAATAAATAACATAGGTCACATAAACTCAAGTGTCTATTATAACCCAATAACAAGTAATAAAAGTAATTGCATATGGGAATAACTCAATAAGCAAGGTAATTACAAAATGGGCTTGTAGAATCTTATCATTAAGTAAGCATTTTATTCGTCCAAATAATAAGATTTAGAAGCACCTTATTGATCCAAAGAAATCATACTTGATAAGAGTATTAATTTCATATAAGATACTTATAAGACTATAACCTTATAAAATGTGGAATGTTGGTCAAAAGAGAAGCACAATAACCCAAATGTGCAATACCAACAAAATATCCTTAGCATCCACTTAATATTCTTTACTAAGATCAAATAAAATTGCACATAATATATATATATATATATATATATATATATATATATATATCAATAATTTGTGTATAAGAATATATCTCAATATGATGGAAAGATACTACTTCCCAAAATCTCTAAGAGCATTTCATATGATGAAATGCACATAAGAACATATGATACAAAAAAAGCCAAAAAAAAAAAAATTTAATAAAAAAGTGCACACAAGAATATATAGCAATATTATTATCCCAAGACAAACAATTATGTGTGCATTCCTACTAATCCAAAATAATAGGATATTAGTAGGATTCTAGAGCCAATTAATATTAAAATACTCTAATGTTACAATATTTAATAGTGGGATTGTAATTTTGCTAAGGTACTCATTATGAGTCTAAAATTCACAATTTCTCTCCAAATTTTTATATTGAGAGAACTATAATAAAGCAAAGTCAATAAAAAATGGTTGCAAAATGGAATATGAAACCAACCATAGAACCTTTAATAACGGTTTTACAAAGGAGTTTCATAGTTAATCATATACTTTGCGTACAAAATGAAGGAAATTATAAATGTCGTCTTAATATTTTAAAACAAAAATCTTCTTAAAAAAATATTGTGACATATAAATTTATAAAATATGAAAGAGCCAACATATGAATGAGATTATAATCTCCAACATATTTAAAAAATAGATCATAAAAAAAATTCAATAGCTTATTCTCATAACTCAAGTGTTATGATTTAAATAATAACAAAACAACACACTCAAGCGGAAGTGGAAATAAATAAGACCTACATTAAGGATATAAGAAAAGATTTAAGAAGTGTGTAACTCTCATCGTTCTAATAATTATAAAAATATAATAGAACAATATTGTATTGTATATATCCCAAATTGGTATTGACAATAAGGAAGATTAATGGTATGTGATAGAGAAATTACTCTTTTCAAACAATAACAAGGTAATTTTGGGACATCTACATATTGTCTTGATAAGTATAATTAATTATAAATATTAAATAATATAAGACATCATATGGAGTTAGACAATAAAGTTCTCAAAGAGACTTAACCAACAATGTCCTCAATATAAAGGAATAGCTATTTGTATTTAAAGAGGGAAAAATATTATAGAGTAAGAGATTTTTTTTTTCTCATGTTTAATTAATTGAAAAAAATTGAAGAAAAAGTAGTCTTTACATTACTACAATCTTGCTTAACAAAATCATAGCATAATATATAAATTTCTCTCACTTGAGAGAGAAAAGTAGTTAAATAAATAATATAATATAAAAATTATATAAAAATATTTTAAGTAAATATCCAAATTATTTTCTCTATCACACAATGATCATGTCAAACACTAGGATACCTAAAGGATATATCCATCACCTACACAATTCATTTTCAACTTGTCTCATTAAATAATTTTATTTAACAACAAATGATAATGTCAAGTAATATCATATCAACATGAGATGCTTGTTACCTATACAATTCAATATTAATCGCAATTAAATGCTTAATTAATTTGTCAAATTTCACAAAAAATGTTTGTAAACAAAATGTACAATATATTATATAACAATTAAATGCTAATACCATACATTATATAAATAAGAAAGTTCATTAATTGATAACATAGATATAATATTATTAGAGTTTAACTGGTATACACTGTTAGTGTAAAATATTTTTACACCGATATTCAATCATGACTTTTCATTTATGTGATTTTTAAAGTAACAATGAGTAAAGTCAACAAATTCATGAATGAAGGGTTATGATTGAATGTCAGTGTAAAAATCTTTATACTGAGAGTCTATACCAATTAAACTCATATTATTATTATTATTAATGTAAATTTATATACACAATTGATATCCATAATTAATTTTCTTATATATATAAATGCTAAAAATTAAATATATGTTTTTTTTTTACTTTTTGTTTTTAAAAATTTTGCATGACAATGCCACGATAGGTGAGATCATGAGCATATAAAATTATAATAGAAAACTAAACATAACTAAAAAAAAATACACACACTAAAATATATAAGATTTTAATAAAAAAGTCACGACTTTGAATCTATAAAGACCCATAGATAAATTCTCTTCTAGAACATGCCATTAAATAGAGTGTATTAATGAGTATAAATGGGGAAGAAAAAAAAATTCACCACATGTGGATTCTACTCAAGGTACGAAGAGAAGTGAGCATACAAGCTAACACCAAAATAATAAAGAAACATATAAGATGCTCATTAACCAAAATTTCTTATCAACAATCCTACCTAAGGGTCTCAATCATAATAAATAAAAAATAATGAATTATACAATATACCAATCTCATGTCCCAAAAACAATCTAATATCGATAAAGTATTAAATAAAAAAATTGACATCAGTTAAAGAACAAAATATATTGCATAAAAAAATAAAAAATCACATTGATAACAACACACCGTTTTGGTATAATTATTATTAGTGCAATAAAAACATAGTTTAAAATAACTAATTTCTCACAAAGATTTGTATAATTATATTCGCAATAGGTGAGCTCACAATTATAAAAATATAAAAATATTGCTAAACATAATTTAATTGAATAAATAAATTGCATGATTAACACAATAAATATATTATAAATACATAATATATGATTTTCAAAATGGCAAAAATTAATTTCATAATATTAACTCTCAAGCAGACAGAGTTAAATATACCCAAAAAAATCTCTATCAAATTTAAAAATTACTCTCAAAATAATTAAAATAAATACTTTTAGGCATCCAAAATAGAAAAATTAATTAATTAATTTTAAGTATGAAAAATCAAATTTTTCTAACTCTAAAAGTGGTTACATGCACTACACATGCATGCCCCTACGAGTGGGATGCATAACCCAGTAAACTATACGGGATCTTCTTGACTTGCAGAAAGGGAAACTGAGTCCTGTAGAACTTGATCAGAAACGACTACTACTGACAACAACGTACTGCAATTTTTTACTCATAGGAACATAACAACACGATAACTAGAAGCACCAACTTAATTGCAGGAATCGACGACAAATAGGATTAAAAAAAAGAAAAGGGATGAAAATAGGTTCAAGAAGCAACTCGATTAATGGTCACAAATGGCTTAACCACTGCAAGTTTGCAACCTTGGTCGCCTTGTAGATAGGATAAAAAATCCCAAACAAATTGCACAAAACATTGGTTCAATAATTGGGAGAAAATAGATTAATTATTTTCATTTTTTTATAGACTCACGAACAAGATTCAACCAAATCTCATGCTATAATCGACCATTAGAATTGAAACTTTGCATATTGGACCACCCATAAATAACGTAAGAAACCCCAAGTCCATTTCAAAAATATTCATTCAAGAATAGGAAAAAAAGGGATCAAAACAATGTTCTTAAAAACAAAAATAAAAGAAATTTTGTTAGATGCTGACAGCATATTGAACCAAATTACTTGAAGTTTATTCTATTAGATTCATAATCTATGTAGAAAAAATAAGACCAAAAAAGAAAACAAACAAGATGGATTTTGGATTTGTTTGACATATAATGAGGAATAAAAATCTTTATTTTATTTGAGTCAATTTGGTTAAAAATTGTTATACCAATTGTTAAAAATAAGAGAATGATAATATTTAATTTGATAGTATAAAATTAATGTTTGGCACGGGAGAGAAAAGGCTCTCCTCTTGACAAGAGTTGGAAAACATTATGGGTCTGTTGAGCTGCGTAAGCGTAATAGAAATAGCAAATCTATTGTATTTCTATTGGTACAATAGGTGTCTTTAAGAAGGTAGTTGAATGAAAAATCCAATATCTTCCATTAAGTTAGTGGAGTGAAAATATATAAAAAAATAAAATTGAAAAGGATGCAATAATAATAAAAAGGGTAAAGTTGAATTGTTGTTGTGTTTAGGGGGACGATGGTGGAGGCTCCGACTCTAATTTCTCTGTGCAGGGACGCTCTGACAGAACAACTTCTCCGACCATGGGAAGAAGATGACATTCTTCTTGCGTCCATATACGGCCTTCCTTCTCACTTACTCCACTCCTTAATCTCGCGTTTGCCCCCTTTCGCACTCCGCACTTTCCACCATCATCTGTACCTTCTTCTCACTTCACTCACTCGCTCTCTCTATTTTAATTTCTAACCCTTTCCCCTTCCCCTTCCCCTTCCCCTTTCTCTTCCAACAGTCCATTCCACGAGCAAGACTTTTCGGACGACCACTCTACCAGAAAGAGGAAACGCCAAAGGTTCGTTGCTTCCACCTCACCTTCTTACTTCTGCAACATTTCTTGCTTATACAAAGCTATTTGCTATTCTTTCAGTGTTTGGAATCTCAATTCAGCCTGGCAGAGCTTGTTTCACCTACGCTGGCCTCACTCCGTCTATCACATTCCCCCTACCGATTGGCACCAACTCTATTGGGAAGCTCATTTGCAAGAGTATATTATAAAATTAACTCTTTCTTACGCTTTCTTTATCGGTTATTCTTTCTTTCCTTCTAACTTCTTCTTTTTTCTTACTTTAAATAACAGTTGTCTCGATGAAGCAGCGGAGATAGCACTCATTCCATCGTTTTATGGATATATCGCTGATATACGTATTTCTGGTATCATCATTATGCTTTTTTCGTTTTTTCTTTTACTAATTGAAAATTTATGTCTCCAGTTGCCTTCCTCTTCTAATTGTTTCTAGACACCTCCTGGTCCTGCACTGGACCTTTTGATAAAAAACCAAGTTGCAATGTTTTTCCTTTTTCATCACTCAATATATTTATGGCGTCCTCAACTTTGTGGTAAATAATCTTATTATCATCCTGCACAACCCACTTCAATCTCCCTTTCTATCATTTTCAGACACCATACTGAAATCTATTGGATTTGTGGGGAATACAAACCATTCAACTTGTGATCTTTCAAAACTGTCTTACCATTGCCTACAATTTGGCAGCCATGTCAGGTGAGATTGTAAAATTTATATCCTCTCATAATTATATCTAAATGATTGATTATGGTTGCCTTTAAAGTTCAAATAATAAAGGAGAGAACCACGGATTACTTTTTTGTGTTCTTGGATAAAATAAATTACTTTTCTATTGGCAAAGCTTAAGTGTTGAATAGTTACTACAATCTTGCTTTGATTATCAGTTTCAGATTCCAGCTCACTAGTTAAGCTGTGTTTTCCATCAGTGTTATCACTGGTGATGAGTAGGTTACCCCCTAAAACACATTACTTTGATGTGGTGAGGAGTATAGTCCATCTCATTGTAGTTATGTGTATATTTAAATAAACTAAAACTACTTAGAATAAACAAGTGATAACCCAATTTTGATTAAGTGCAAATTAAGGCATGACAATCTAAGAAAGCATATTATAATCCAATTTGACTAGATTTCTAGAAATATAACAATGTAAATGCAAGTCAAGAAGCCAAGCAAGTCACAATGGCAAATCTTAGAGGATAAAGGGAGATGCTATTCACCAACTCTATTAAAACATGAATTGTTAGGTGAAGGCCTGTGAATGCTTTTATATCTAACACCCACTCAAACAAGCACCCTTTAGGTTTCAAAGGCGCACCCTACCTTTGGGCAGTGATGACCGATTATTGAACTCTAAAAGCATAAGATGTTCAACAAGGGATCATGAATGATTTTTCATTTAACTGGGAGATAAAGGGGGAAAATCAGTAGTTTCCGTCTAATACAGATTTGCCTATGACTAAGATCATGGAAATTAGAGGACAAATGAAGCTTTAACTTCTGGAATGAGTCACGCACAACCAGTAAATTCAGAGTTCAGACCTGTTTTTAGGGTTTTTACTTGGATTGCTAGGTAATATTAAGTTCAGATGGTGTCAGAATACCGCTTTATAATTTAGACACCACTGGCTACTGAGTGTTTTAAGCCAGAGTAAATAAGTAAGTTATGAAGTTATCTGAAGTTGCAGGATCTGGTCCCATTAGGTGCATCATCAAACTTGCTCCCCTGAAGTCATGTGAAGCAGTGTCGTTGCTTTCTGCCCTGCCTACAATCTGATGAACCACTTTTGACAACAGTTTTCCTTAGTTCAAAGTTTAATGTTGGATTTTGTTCATAGTAACAATGTATTATGATTATCTTCATGCTAGTTAATGTTATGTATTTCTGAGTTTTATCCTGATTCTTTTTCCATTATATATAAATTTGTCTTGATGCAGTTGTTTGAGGCTGCAAAATGTTCTATGTACTGCAGAAACTAGTGTAAGTTGTGTTTCACAGAATATCATGAACAACTCCTTGATTAATTCCCGAGTTTATTTGGTTTTTATCTTTTTTGAATTATGGTCATTATAATTCCAACAGTTACTACTCACTATTGTTTATATATTAAATGATTCATAACTTAATGTTGTTTATTCATTGGGAACTCTTATAATTGACAAGTTTAACAGCAGCAAGAGGAAGAGTAATAACAGAATATTAAAGCCACAAGGAGTAATTAGTAGTGTTTGTCATGTTTAGTGAATAATTAATTGAGATAATGCAAGGCTAAAATCAATAGGAAAGAGGCAGAGATTTTACTATAGGGAGGATTTGTATTAACAGCAAGGAGGGAGAGTTAGTGAGATGCTTCAGATTTGGATTGGAAATTACAGACAGTAAATTACTATAAAGTTTGCTCCATGGTTGAAATACCTGAAAGGGATACCTTCTGTTTTTCTGTATTCATCTTCTCTAACTCAGTTCATATATCAATCTGATATTGGCTTAGAGCCAGAGGTTTGTCTTGAATATATTTTCCAGTTTTTCCTATCTATTTTGACCCGGTTCTATCTGGTTCCTCCCAAGGGGCATTTCTGTGAGCAACCAATTTTGTTTTTTAATGTCATAGAATTTCAGAACTTTTGTGTTTAGCTGTTAGCACTTCAATTAATTTGGATTTTCTTATTGGCATATTTAAAGTTGCTAACTAGATTTAGGTGAGTGATGTCCAAAATACAATTTGAATGATGAGATAAATTGTTCATGATCAACAGAGATATGTGCATTTTAAAATGCTAACAAATGGAATCCCCAAATAATTATAATTTTAGTTTACAATTTGAATTCTGTATCATTTGATGCTTTCTAAATTAAATCTCTTTAATGCTTTAAAACCATGTAAAACAGTATATTGTTGTCTTATATTCTGACATACATGCAGGGTTTGTTGAAGGAATGCAAGCTGAAGAGTCTTGTACTAAGATGTATCAGATCCAGGGAACAAGTAAGGTTTCCTCCTATAAATCTGTATAAAAAGAATTTGTTATTTTGTATTTGGCCGTATATAATATATGTTTCTAAAATTTTAATGAATTGTATTTTCAAGTTTTGCTCATGCTATGATTGTGCTAAAAGGAGCTAAATGAAGATGTACTTAAGCCTTGTGTAGGGCGATACTAGTGTCTTAGGCATAAGCATGCTGGGCATGTGTATATGGTTAGGCTAGTCATGTTCAAGCTTCTTGAATTACTTGGGTTGTTATATATATATATATATATATATATATATATTGATGGTGTCTTTTAAGTAGAAAACTACATTTTTAGCTATAATAGATGTTTCTCTCTCTCAATGGGTCCTGGTGATGATTTACAAATCAAAGTATTCAATACCTTTTGAGTAACGAGGAGAATTTTAAAGTTACATACTTGGGGAAGCACCCTTCAGATTGGCATGTTAATATATTTTACTTTGTGAATACAATTGATTATATCAATAGTTTGTCCAAGTGTAAAATGTATCATTGTGACCTTGTTGATGTTCCACTTGCATTGTTTTTGTAGATTGATGGATTATGCAAACTTCTTGCTCAACATTGTAGAACATTAATGTCTCTGGAGTTTGTTCACTGTACACTCTCCACAAATTTTATCAATGTGATATTTGATTCTTTACTCATAGAGAATTTACAAAAACATGGGATCCAACATTTGTCAATCATTGCCTCAAGTTTTGTGGAACCATGCAAGGCTTCTTTACCTACTGGACTCGTGTCATTTTTGTCTTCGGGAAGGTACATGAGCATAAACTCACCTTTTTATTCTTTTTGTTTTATTGTTGGCAACTTTATTCATACTTTCTGGTTTTTTTACCTATGTTTGATATGTTCTCTGAATAAGTCGTAACTACTTCGAAGACTTAATTTGATTTTAATTAACTAAATAACTGCTGGTGTTTCTCCACTTGGTGGTATTTGGCTAGCATCTGGTGGTATTTGGCTAGACATAGAAAGAAATCTTATCTATAGTTTCTTCTTCCACTTGAATGTAATATTACAATTTACAAGATAATATGATTGTGACATCAATTTCAGAGATATTGAAGAATTTTACTAACTTGAAAAGCATTCATCTTGTGATAAACATTAGATTGAATACTTTAGTCAGTCAACTACTATGTTGTTCACACCACAAAGTATATGTTGGAATTTACATAGTAGAATTAATAACTAGTTTCAATTATCAATGGAGTCTTAGTATTCTAACAGGTTCTTTCTTATTTATTATTCTTGTAAATGCCACATTATATTTAATTCTTTAATATGTATATATAATCCTAAGTATGCTGTGTGCAATTCACATTCACTCAAGCAGTTTTTACAAATTCACAAGTTTCTTAACCTCTTCAAGAGTATTATCATATGATTTTAAATTTAATCATTTGCAACTATTTGCATAATGATTTGTTATGCTGTGTTTTACCTGGACACATACCTGGATAATAATGGCTTTTCTGCTGTTGAGCATTTGCTTTTATTCATGTTAATGCTGCACTAGGTCCTTGTGCTCATTAAAATTATCTGACAACCAACATGGACGGACTTTTGCCAAAGATCTTCTTGTGACTCTTCTCAATCTTTCCTCTGGCATATCTGTCCTTGACCTTTCTGAGAACAAAGTAAGTTTTTCTTCTGCATATGCATTCTGTATTTTGTTGTTATTGTAAGCTGACAAAAAGTTCCATGCACATGCTTTAAGATAGCAGGATGGCTTTCTGACTTTAACAGGAGATCCTTGAGTGGTTCACATCTGTCATTTGAAAATGGAAAGTCCTTGAAACTGTTGCGTGCACTCAATCTGAGGTAGCACCATACTAAATATAGTTGTATATTTTCTGTGTAATGTAAGAACTCTTTAATGATCAACTTTTTGGCTGTGATTAGTAATAGAATGTGTAAAGAAAATAAATGAGGTGGTTTCTCTATAATAAAATTATCTTTTTCTTTTGGTACATCTTGGTGCAGTGTCTTAGAGTAAGCTACTGTATAAGTGTTGATAAGTAGCATTTATATTTCCATTACCATCATTGTAACATTGTTTGATGAAGAAAAAGAGTTTTGATGTGGTTATAGTCTTCCAGAGGAAACAATTTAGGAATAGAAGATGGAAAAAGACTTAGATATGCTCTTGAACATATGCCTAACTTGGAGGAGCTGGATATAAGTGACAATTCAATTGAAGATGAAGGAATCAGGTCAAATGTATTTCAATTTCTAGAATTCTAGATATAGTTTGAAGATATTAAATTAGAGTAGAGTCTCTAATTGTGTTTCATCAATCTGACAGGAATTTAATTCCCTATTTTTCTGGAACATCTGAAATGTGTCCTCACATAACTTGTTTGAAACTAGAGAATTGTGATCTGTCCTGTGATGGAGTGAATCATCTCTTGCATGTCCTTTCTACTTTCAAAGGACCTTTGAAGTCTCTTTCTATTGCTGACAATTACCTTGGCAGGTTTGTTTATAGCAGTAAAATCTCAGTTTGTCACTGAATTCATCTCTCCACTTTTATTTTGACTGGGTTTTCTTATATAGTCAAGTGGCTGAAGCATTGGGAAAATTTTTTACTACCCCAATCGAAGTACTTGACATTGCAGGCATTGGATTGGGTTCTTATGGTTTTCAAGAGCTTCAAAATCTAATAAAAGACGAGCTTAAGCTGGTGAAAATTAATATAAGGTTAAGAACTCAAGATTTATACGTAATAAGGTTCTGCTATTGCTTTTAATGTTTCACAGACAATCATGAATCATGGATTTGTTTTCTTATTTGTTCAGCAAAAATCGTGGTGGGATTGAAACGGCCAAGTTTCTGTCTAAACTCTTATCACAGGCTCCACAACTAGTTGAAGTGAATGCAGCTAGTAATCTTATGCCAATAGAATCACTGGCCATCATCTTCTCTGCATTAAAGTTTGCAAAAGGTATATTATTGGTGACCTCTTGGCTCTTAATTCTTAAATGCCGGCAGGTGTTTGTAACTTCTGTGATTATTAAGTTTGATCAGTTGCTTAAACATAGGTACAAAACTCCCATTTTTGGTTAGGTGGAAGCTAGTAGTATAATATTTTAGTCAAAAGAAGCTACCAACTTCTGCTAGAGGAATACTGCTAGTTCAACCTAGGCTTTTACTAGAAGAGAGAGTACTTGATATGTGTGTTTATTCTGGGACAGCGAAACCATTTGAAATCTAGATTCTAGATAGCTAAAGTATGTTTCGAAGTTAATAATTGATGTTTTCTTGTGATTAATTGTTTTATTTATCTTGCTTTAGGTAATGTTCAGCAAGTGGACTTGACAGGACATATATGGGACTATAAGCCGGAGCATGTTTCCCCATGCACTGAATTTGTACATAATGGATTACCTATTTTGGTTCTTCCATCATCATCAGCCTCTGCTGCCCTTCACGACCATGATCCTTAGAATTAGAATTTTGTCCGATTTCAATTTATTTTGCAATGGCATATGCAATTAATTGTTGTCATTGTTTCTTTCTTTATCATTATGTATGTTAGCACAGTTTCATGCATAATGCTTGAAAAAATATCGTTGGCCATTCCTTGCCTTGGTGGTCTACTGTACAACAAATTTTATTTATCATTATTTACACATGGATCAATTTATCCCTTGTGTTTTGAAATTTTATTGTAGTCTGTTGTTCATTAGATGCTGTGCAACGGGACATGTAAAATCTGGTGTATCAATTGTCAAGATGCAACAAAAACACTTGTTTTTTTAGAATTATTTTCAAATGTACAGTAATATTATGTCAAGATTAAATTTAGAATTATTTTTAAAGTTCTTTGTACAGTAATATTATGTCGGAATGTGGGTTTTTCCCGGGGGAGATGTCTTAAATGTGAGCTTGAACTTTAACATTCGTGCGGGTCCACCTCGAAGTTATTGGTTTCATGATAGACCTCACTTTCTGACCCTTCGTTGTCGGACCTGCATCATCACAGTAGCAGAGAAAGTAACTATCTTAGTCATTGTGATGTTGAAATATGAAAAAGACATCCTACCCAAGAGGGGGTGGACGTTGTTGGGTTGGGTCTTCTTGTTATTGTTGTGGAATTCCTGGAGAACAGTGCGAGGATGCAGGTGCACTATGGCAAATTAATTATCTTCTTACACTTGGCCCTCTCAGTTCAGTTACGGTGATCCAGTTAAACATTCTTTTGTTAAACTTAATTAAAACTGACTCTACTAATTACTATACAAGTGTGGGTCATCTTCTAACAATGGTGCAAGTACCTACCTTGCTTTTATGTGTCGTCCTTTTCTTTTAATGCTTCATCTTTGTTTTCTGTATAATGCTTAACCTATAATTCTTTAGTCACTCAAAGCAGTTGAATTGCATGAAATAGGTATATCAAAGGTCAATACGATGACTTTTGAGTTTTGACACATCAACCTGCAATTTTGATATCTTAATTTTTACTTTCATAATAACAATCAAATATCTCCATTCATATGTCAACTGCCTAATTACCAATATGGGGTAATAAATAATAATTTATGAGTGATATGATACTTTACTGATTTAGCATCTTATCTCTATGGACTCGCTAGAGACTTTAATCTACTTAAATGACCCAATATAAACAGCACAGTGTTAAAATGAAGTTTTTAAACAGATTAAATTAAGTTCACTTTAATGCTTTATTCAGTAAATAATCATGTTAGGTGTGAAAATCGTGGCCATGTTTTGGAAGTCTGACAGAAATTGAACAAATGGAGTAATAGAGAGATGTAATTTTTCAAATAAAATAATTAGAGAATTTGTTGCTGTAAAAAAATGTTGAGGAATCAAAATTATCATATTTGGTTAGTCAAAAATATAATAAAGTCATGATATTTTCTTTGAACATCATGTGATTATTTTGTAAAGTCCATATTTTATGTATAAAGGTTTTGGATCACAACTTACCAACTGAATAGATTCTTAAATAATAAGGAATTGGTTTCAATATAGTAGACAAATGTCTCATTCCAATTTTACGAGATGCCACAAAAGACTATAAGCTGGCGTCCCTAGATCCTACGTACACCTTAAAATGCACAAGACTTCATCGAACTCGCATCAGCCAACCTGTAAAGATGAAAAAACTTTTTCTTTTTTTTTGTTTGATTGAACTCTAACAATGTTAGTATATAAAACCTAACGACTAACGTGATCAAGCAAAAGTGAAAGTGGACAACTCTTTTTCTGAAAAAGACATCATATTTTCTTTTATTTATTTATTGTTTAATCTTGAGCTATGTCCAAAACGGGTTGTTCACAAAGCTTTGTCATGAAGTTATCCCTTCCTTCTTTTTCTTGGCTGTTTTCATCATCCAATGCCAAAACTAATCCCTTCTCAAAACCCATTTAACAAACTTTATATAATAATGCTATTGAAAGACCCGTGAACAAACAATTTTTAAGTTTTCTTTTTTTTATTTATTTATTTTGTTTATCTGGTGGAACTTCTTATCTATTTTAATTGGACTGTTAACCATCATTACGTTATGAAAATAAAGATGATGCAATGAATCATGGGGCCATCTTAATGTCTAGTTTACACGCTGCCATTAGACGACAAGCACAAATGAGATTTTTTTTTTCCATGTTTGCATGTTAGAATAATTTCTTAAAAACCATCCACCTACTAGAAACAAATAATGCATCATTCACAGTTTTCCCTTTATAAAGTTTTCTTCTATTTTCCAACGACATTATGAACTTTCTCCAACGTGTCTTAGAAATAATGAAATATAAGTTACACCACAATTTAAGAGATGTGAAATCTAACATTTCCAACACAACGTGTGAAAGTAGAATCCTGTTCATTCATGTCTTTATTTCAAGTCAGTCTCCAACAGAAGCTTGTTTTAAAGCCTAGTTTTTATCAGAAAATATGTTGTAAATAATTCATCAATTACTTTATGGTAGGGAAATCGGTTATTCTAGTTGTGTTGACTAATGAGTTTTTTCTTCTTTAGTTCTTACTATTGCCTTCACATAAATGCTATATTTGGGATGCATTTGTAACAGAATATGTAAAAAGAAAGAGAAGGAATTATTATATAATGAATGTCAAATAAAAGAAAAACTTGTTTTCTAATATGTGTTGTCCATAGCTAGTTTAAGTCGTAAAAGTTCACTAAACGCATGACGCCGCAAGTTGTAACGCGAAATTTTTAGATTACTTCAGAGTTCAGAATCACATCTCTAATTTGTAGTCTTCAACTACAATGGAAATTAATTCATAATCAATTGTTTTATATGAAACAGTGTTTCGTTTTTTGCCATTAGCGTAAGTCCAATGTTCCCGAACGAAACCCCAGTGAGAGATTTTAGTAATGGGAGATTAGGTGAGGCTCTTTAGTCACATATTGTTGATAAATTGATGTCAACTATTGTCATCACAATTCTTACTTCTCATCAGCTTAATAATTATTTTGGTTCTGTAATAATTGTAAAAGTCTTGTGAAAGCAATTTGAAGTGTGAACTTTTATTTTGTGTCTGTAACACTTTAGGGATTGCTCTATATTTTGGAATGCAACGCAATGCTTGACATCTAAAAAGAAAATGTTATATCAACCGACAAAGAATTTGCAGAGACAGATTTGGCTAAAGTTGCAAGTGTTAACAAACATATTATCTCGAAACTGTTTTGTTAAAATGGACATCCATTAATTTTGAAAGGTCAAATATCATTTCATTTGAAAAAAACTAGAAAACTATATTATAAGCCTGTCTTTTGTAATCCCAAATCAATAAACGGTTGAGTACTTAATAAATTATTGAATTTATATTTATTAAGTACTGATTTTTTACATCAAATTTGAATGTTTAAATTTCATTTAAATATGTGATTAAAATTGACGAGAAAGATATACAGGACCTTCTTTGGGGGATATGGACTAATACGTTTTGTTATTTAATTTTCAGCAAGAAAAAAAAAAAGAAGAAGAGCACCAATAGAGTTTTTTACGAAAAAAATAAAATAAACATTTAAAAATATAAGTTTTACTAGTTTCATTGAATGAATGCGTATGAAATACTGAGTTAATACTTTTTCTTTTCCGTATTTTTTCTTTCTAATTTTCAAATGAAAATTTAGCTATTTGTTTGTGAGTAGAGGAGAAAGGAGGTTATTTGTTGGTTGTTTGATGACTTCTAGATTTTTCCATGCCGGAGGTAGGCAGGCATTGTTGTACACCAAAACTTTTAGATTTGTTTATTAATCAAAATTTGATGGTGTTTTTGACATTTAGTTGTTTTGATTGAACCTTGTAATAGAAAATTTGATATCACTCAAATTTACTGAACATGGAACATGAGCAAATTATACTCCGGATAATAGTGCTATAAATGAGTTTAAAATATAGTTAAGGGGAGTGTATTTTAGGCAGTAATAATAATAGATAAAAATCTGGATATTAAACACAAATTACTAATTGTGAAATTCCTATCAATAAATTTTATCGTCATTCAAACGAATATTAAAGTTTGTTTATAATAAAATAAAATAATGAAAATAAAATAAAGCTTGAGATCATGTGATTAAGAAAACTTATGAATTAAGAAAATGAGAGACTTCGCAAAATTCATAATGCTCTCCTAATTTTTATTCTAATTAAATCCTAATGATTACCAATTTAATTTCTATAAGTTACTGAGCGTGGTTGACTTTCAACATTAATGCTTCCTTAGTTAATTAATCCTGGTTTGATCTTTAAGAAAAAAGGTTTAAATTAAAAGAAAAAATAAGAGTCATAAACTATTTTTTATCATGCAATTCATTCAAAACCAAATTGTTAACGAGTTTTGTTAAAGGAGCTTATCCTCTCAATCCTATTAATTAGGTTTATATTGATGTTATAATAATAATTAAGTATATATGAAAATTCAATCATAAATAAAAGCAAGAATTTAATTCAATTATAAATTAGAGTTCACAAAGTCTTAAATAATATAAAAGATATTAGATAATAAAAACCTTAAAAAAATTCACCTCTAAAATTCTTGGAGTCTCTTCTTAAGTCTTAAAGCTCTCAAAATGACTTTAATCTCTAAAAAACATATAGATAAAAATAAAATATAAAAGGGTGCTTTCTAGAAAGGAGTCAAGCACAATTTATAAATTTGGTAATAGATAATTATATCTGATTCATGTTTTTCTTGTAAGTGAAACATGTCTTCACATACAAATGTCTTTCTCTCTTTCTTAACTTTTCTCCAGTTTTATATATATATATATATATATAAAAGACTCCGTTTAAAAAAACTTATAGTATAAGAACTTATTAGTAGGGGTGGTTATACGAACCTAGGCCTACGAACCTTCAAGTTCATGCATGTTTTGGACCTTTTTTTTAAAGAATCATAACTATAAGAGAATTTTGAGTCCAGTCTGCGAAATCTGTGAACTTTGTGAACTAAATCCGTTGGCTCACAAACTTGGCCTGTAACCCGTTTAAAGGGAACAAATTGTCATTTAGGCTATTAAAATGTATTATTGTTGTAATTTTTTGTTGTAATTATAATATTTTATATTTTTAATATTGAAAATATTTAATGTTTTAGATTATTATAAATAATAATATAATTTTTAGTAATGATATTATAATTTAGTTAGTTTAAAAAATATTACACATTTTTTTAATATTTAAAAAATATGTGTATACACAGGTTCATGGACTTCACAGACTGAATATGGACTCGCAAAAAAAGTTCATTTATTTTAACGGATCGAATTTATCCGGCCCGTTTAAAATGGAGCTTCACAAGCTAGGTTTAAACGGGTCAGATAAATCCGTATATCCACCCATAGGTATTAGGTGAACTTTTGTAAGGGAGATAGTTTTTTTTTTTTTCAAAATCTTCCAAGTGCTCACAACATTCTACAATTTTCCACCAATAGTATTTAGTATAGTAAGGATAACAAGTAATATTTTTAGACCCAATGTAGTTAATTATTAAAAGATATAAAACATGCATTACACACAAGCTTTTTATTCAAAGGAAAGCAACCCTAAAGATCCCATATTTCACAATTCAATAATTACTCAAATTCATACATGCATAAATGCACAAGTTTTAGTATACACAAATTATAAAATCACCTCTTTAAGAAAGAAAAATCTTCAATGTTCATGAGTGTCACCCCTATTCAAACTCAACCCCCACAAATTTAGGAAGATATATTAATCAGAGTTCTTAGAATTTAGGACTCATGCTAACTAACAACATTTGTTATCAAGTAGCCTTGATAATAAGGTAAACCTCAAACAACTCGTGTACTTTGTTGTTTTTTTTTTGGCCTTGTATTATTAAATAAATAGAAAATACAAAAATTAAAGAAAAAGAAACACAAAAGTCAAAATTATACTAAAGACAACAAATATAATTAATAATCAAGAGTATAATAATTTAATAAAAAATCCTATCACAATTAGAACATAGCATGGTTCCCAATGTGGAAATAAATAAAGTAAAAAAGAAATATCATAGAAAAGAAAATAGGAAAAATAAAATTTCTCCAAATATATCTATAATAAGACTAAAGTGCTACAAAACCAGAAAACTTAAGAAGAGTAAAGAAGTTTAAGAGTTTGTCCCCAAAGTTAAGGTGGAAGCATGACTCGTACATACATAAGCATGAGTCATGCATTAACTAAAAGTAATGTAAAAAATAGTTTTAAGTGTGGTGTTGTTTTTTTTTTTTTTTACATGGTGTCTCCTGGAAGTTCTTGTTAAAAGTGTCAAACCTGACAATTATCCCTAGTGGTTCTCAACTGTGAGATAAAAATAAGCATATTTTAAGTTAGAAGAAATTTTAAATTTCAAAGTAAAAGGTTTCTTAATTGAGAGCTTAGGCAATGACCTACTACCCGTATCTTATTCATCAATCATCAAATTTACTAGTTCTCACAGGTTCCTTCTTGTGATCACTCAGTTTTCAATTAGAGTTCTAGAATATGGGAACTTTTTTAGGATGGAATTTTTCTTCCAAATATAGGATATGATCCTTTATATGCTCATCTAACTTATATTTGACCTATAAAGAATTACAGGCAACAAGTTTGGTGGATTTCTTCTTAGAGCTCAAAATTTGAAAACCATATTTTCATCACCCAATTGAAGGGGTGAATATGATTTTTATAACTTCTATTAAGGCATCACAAGTGTTGAGAAAAGGACATCCCAATATGATTGGAGGTTATCATCCTCATCCATGTCCACAATCACAAAGCTAGGGGGAAAAATAAATTTATCTATCTTAACTAGTACATCCTCCAAAATGCCCCTGGAATGGGCTATTCATTTGTCAACCAATTAGAGTGTGACATTTGTGGGTTGATACTCTTGCATCCTTAATTTCCTAAAAGTAGAAAAAATCGTAAAATTAATGTTAGTTCCTAGATCACTCAAAACTCTGTCAAAATAGGAAAGTCCTATAATGCATGGAAGTGTAAAACCCTAGGAGAAACGTTGTAAGCACCATCACAAAACATTCATCAATGAGACCAATTGTCTCAAATTCAATCACTCTTTTTATTATAACTTTTTTAAAAGTTAGCATACTTTGACATTTGAGCAATAACTTCAGCAAAATGAATGTATTAATGCAACTTAAACATTTCAAGAAAGCAAGCAAATTGTTTATCTTATTGTTCATTTCTAGCCCTTTCCGGGGGGGGGGGGGGGGAGGGGGGGAAGGGAACGAACACTTACCTTAGGAGGTTTCAATACGTCCTCATTCTTTGTCCTTATTTCCTTTGGTTCCCCTCAATAGAAACCTTTTGTTGGTGTTGCTTAACCTCTTCCTCCTTCTTTTGCTTTGGTTATTCTAGAACCTTTTCACTACTAGTAGTAATTATCATCATGTCTTGCTTTGGGTTTGCCTTAGTCTATAAAGGTAATGAACAAGTGTTTGCCGTGACATCTACCTAACCATATCACTCATATGGTCCTCAAAGGCCTTTATCCTCTTATTAGTTTTGCTTATGTACTGCATCATGGAATTTTGAAATATTGGAGATCTTTTATCATCTTGCATAGGTCTTTGGTTCTAGTGTTGATATGAGGGGGCAATATACTTATATTGACTTTGGCCTTGTTTGGGTTGCTGATTCTTATGGACCTTCCAAGAGAAGTTGGGATGGTCTTTCCACCCCTCATTGTAATTTTTGGACTAGTGATCATACTCCAAATTTTTCCATGTGCATAGTTAACTTTTTTAATGACTTTGGTTACTATGTTCTCCATCTAGAAATAATTGATCTTATGTCCTTATTTTTCGCACAAGCTACAAACTAGTAGAGGGGTAAATGACTATAGTAATTATGTTTAAGCTCTTATCAATGTCTTTATTTGCTTTGTTAATGTGTCAAGATTATGCTTTAGTGGAGATGATGATGGTTCTACTTCTATATGATTTAGCTCATTGGCCTTTCAAGGATGTGTCTATCTTTAGAAAGACAAGAGTTTATAGCTAGATTCTCAATTATCTTCATTATCTTTGTTATACTTTTAACTAGAATGTCTTTATGACTAGCAATATTGATGCTTGCTTTATTTTAAAACACATTAGAAAATCAAAACCCTTAGGAATGAAATCACAAGAAATAACTAGTGTCCTATAATGCATTAGAAAAATGAAATATATCATAAACCTAATATTATTAATTATTCAAATCAAATGGTTGATAAGATCCATTAAAAAACCACTAAACTCAAAATGAAAAAAAAATTAAATATAGAAAAGTAAAACAATAACATGAAAAGGGAAGAGAAGGAAAACTCTACAAAATCGTTCTAAGACATAAATTTTCCTTCTTGTCACTTTTATATAAAGAGAACACATAGTGATGATTGTCGTCTTAAAATAAATGAAAAGAAAATCCTAATATTCTTTTTCTAACTCATTTTATATGAGAATTATAACTACAACATGAGAAAAAAAATAATTTTTTTAATAATAAAAAAATAGATATTTCAATATATTAATGATATTTCAATTTTTTTCCAATAAAAAAATAGTGTACTATATACTTATATATTTTTCCCAAATTTTTTATTTGGAATAAATTGTCTTTTATAAATCACTTTAAGTTATACAAATAGTGAAATACTCTAACAACACATCTAACAATTAATTTTTAAACATAAATAAAATAATAACTTTCAAACATAAATAAAAAATTTAAATTTAGCATATTTCTATAAAAAAACTTCTTGTTAACTAGTTTACATTCATTAATATTAAATAAATTGTATAATACGTATAATATTTAAACTATTCTTACTATCTCAAACATCTATATACCTACATTACAATAGAATTAACAAAAAAATATAATATATTAGTTCTAATTACTCTAATTAAATTAAAATAACTCTACAACTTGAATTAAATAAGTGCATTGATTCAACCTAGCTTTAATTACCAAATATATTGGTTGAATTATAAAAAATATAATATACTAATTTTAAGAGTTTAATTGGTATACACCGTCGGTATAAAAATAATCTATTGACTTTACTTATTATTATTTTAAAAATCACATAAATGAAAAGTCATAATTGAATGTTAGTATACAAATAATTTTTACACTGACAATGTATACCAATTAAACTCTAATTAAAATATATATTAGTCATAAATACTCTAATTAATTCAAATTAGAATATTAATAATATAATAATGTAAAAGTTAAGCTAAATTTCTATAATTAACCAACATTGATAGATTGAGACAAATCATAATAGTTTGTATTCTTTAACAAGTGGTGCAAGATTATGTTAGGTTGACTATGAAACCAATTATATTGAATGAAGAATATCTATCTTATATATGCTCAAAGTCTTTAATAATATATTAGTCATTTTTACATGTCATAACTAACGCCTTATAATATCATAACATAATTAAAAAATTTTGACAAGTAAAAAAATATAAATTATTACTATATCAGGTGGGATGTTGTGCCTCTCTTTTTTAAATAATAAATGTTTTTTTAAAGAGGTAGTTATAAAAGTAAAAAGTTTTAAGGAGTAATTATAAATCAAAGATAATCACTACGTTTTAGAATACATTTCAATTATTACTAGCTGAAAATTTTGTTATATTTTAGAATATACTTCTATCTAGTTTCTAATTTTTTATTAATAGAAAAAATTGTTTGATCGTTAGGTAAATAAGTTCTTTTAGTAGTTTGTAATATTTTCTGAAACATTACTTTAAATAGAATTTTTAAAAAAATACTTTTTTTTGGTAAGCCATTTTTAAAAAATAGTAATTTATAGTTTTTATTTTTTTGTCCTTAAATAGTTATTACATTTTCTTTTTTTATCTTTTGCATATTAGGTAATAATTCATTATGTTTATAGTTTTTTATATTTTGGCATTTCCAACTATTTCAATATATAATTTTATCAAAACTATTTTAATATAATAATTTTTAACTATGAAGTATCAACTTCCACTTATTAATAAGTTTTTTAGCTTCTGACGAAAACTTATTTTTCAACTAATTTTCTAAAATATATTGAAAATAAATATAAAAGTGCATATATTAAAATATTTTATATATATATATATATATATATATATATATATATATATATATATAATTTTTCCAGCCATTATCACTTGTCAACGTCTTCACAACGTTCATTGATGTTCTTTATTTTTACCATTGTCAATAAAATACTGTATTATTTTTTATTTGTTCTCTTTCTTTTACTTTCTTTTTTATTCTTTTATGTTTTAACCGTGCAGTGAATATATTTTACATCTAGTTTTTTTTAATAACTCTTAATATATAATTGTAGATATGTAACCGTGGTAGGGTGAATTTTTGTTAGTGTAAAAAGTTATACTAATCACTAATAACAAAAGTTATATCAATAATGTGTGTGTAAATTAAATTGTAAAAATAAAACATTTAATTGATTTTTTTTTAAATGGCCTTCTGGTTTTTCCATGTTCTTTGAAAATTGTGGTCAAAGATACAAACTTACTTGCCCGTTGCACACTTTTTGTATGATTTGGTTTAGAAAAATTGGGGTAAGCAAAATGGAGCAACTTGGGTCAAATGAGAAGGAAGGAAAACTGAAAACTCTTGTTGACAAAAGCATCAATTTATTTTTCGTGGATAATAATTAAAAGACATTACTTACGCAGTCATGAAAATAGACAAATACACAGACAATGACAAAAATATATCTTATAATGCTATTTTGACACCTGAGAGGATCCTTCTATACCCGTCAGCATTTTAAATTATAATAAAAAATCTACATCTTCTAATTTATCCCTGGTAATTGAAAATACACTACTTTAAAAGTTAATCTTTTTTCAGTTTTTATAGTTTAGATATTTAAAAAAAATGTATTTTTAATCTCTGATAAGAATATTTTATTTTATTATTTTACTAAAATTTAAATAATAATTAAAATAAAAGTGGTATTTTTTTAAAAAAAATCAAGAAGGCAAATGAACAGGTTAAAATATTTGTTATTATGTATTCATATAAAACCTAGGTTGATTGATTGCAATTAGATAGATTATGGCATTTAGTAAGTTATTTATTTTCTCCCATAAGAAACAAGTTATATGCTTTCAAGAGAAAAAGTTCATACAAGTAACAAATTTTATACGATGGTTAATAAAAATCATTTATGTATTATATATTTGTTGATTTTATTAATACATCGATCTTTTAAAACTTATGTATTATATAATATACAAAAAGTTATGTATTTTATATGAGTTTAATTGATATATCTTCTAATATTCAACCATAACTTTTTATTTATCTGACTTTTAAAGTAGTAATGACTAAAGTTAATAAATTCACCATCAATGAAGAATTGTTATTGAATGTCGGTGTAAAAATCTTTACACTGACAGTATATACCAATTAAACTTATTATATATTTTGTTGATTAAACTCTTTTATTAATACGTACATCTTTTAGAAGTTATATAAACAATAAATTTTTAATTAATAATAATGTAAATTTATATATATATATATATATATATATAATACTATTTTTAATCTCCTATTTCAATTTCATTTGTCTCATTCTTTTCTTTTTAGTATCTTACTATTTTTTTAAAATGAAGCAAATGTAATTTATTTGTAAGTATTCAACGTTTTCTTATTTCAAACAAAAGCCTAGTAGTGTGTTTGGATAAAAAATTTTAAGAGTGTAATTCATTTTATTTTGAAATTTCAAATGCTTTGTGATGAAATATCTTGTTTGGATGAGAATTTTTAAGAGAATTTGAAATTATAGGCATTTTAGAAAACATTTTGCTTAGTTAAAATTGTAAAATTTCAAATTTCTTCAAAAAAGTAAGAATTTGGAATTCTTCAAGCTTAGTTAGTTATTTTTTACTTGATATGAGTCAAGTAGGTTGACCCGCCAACTGACCCTCATTCTTGCCAATTTAGTGGGGTGGGCTAATTCACCAACACACCAATATTATATTTTATATTTTAAAAATTATAATATTTATATAAATTAATAAAATAATTATAATAATTAAAATATAAAATAAATTATTAAATAGAATTTATAAAATGGATTTGCTAAGAAAATAAAATAAATTTTTTCATAAATTTATTTTTCATTTATTTATATAAAAACATAATATTGTAAAAAAAATAAAGCTAATTATGCAAGGTTTACTTTTGTGATTTTTCTATTTATTTATTGTAAAAAAATTACTTTTTTCTAGAAATTAACAATTTATTTTTAAATAAAATTTTATATTATTTTTAAAAACAACAACTTTTTTTTTCCAAAATATTGTTTAGTAAAATAAATTTTTATTTTTAAATTGAAATACTCTATTAAAAAAAGAAAATTAAAAATCAATAATTTGAATTACCTTTTTCAAACAAAATATTTGAAAAATGAAGTCATTTGAATTAAAAGAATTTCAAATTTAATGTATTTTAAATCCCTTGCATTTGTAAAATTCTCTATCCAAACACAATGTAGAGGTTTTCTTGAAGAAGCACATTATTATTCTCCCTTTCCAAAATTTAAAAAAAGAATCATATAATTCATAATCTTATCTTAATAATGTTGTTTTTTTTTATTTGATTGACTAGGCAATGAAGTGACAAATCTTTTATGAAATATAAAATTATTATTCTTATTTTTAATTAATACTAATTGAAAATTAGGGACTAAGAATCATATTTATATTTGTGATTGTGGGTTGTTTTCATAAAATATTGTAATTAATATTATTTGAATATATGATATTTCTTTAATTTTCCTGTTTTTTCTAATTTTATGTACGTGTAAATGAATGACGATCACTAATGGTATGTTTAATTAAAAAAAAAAGAGAAGAAAACGACTATAAAATGATTTTATAGAATGTTTTGTACAAAAGAAAATTAAAACTTTTTTTCTCTAGGTTAATAGAACAGAACGTAAAAATAAAGGAACAAAAGAAAATTAAAACCTTTTTTCTAGTTTAAGTATGTAAAATGACATAGATATTTTTAATAATAGTTAAAAGTATAAAAAAAGGTAATTTTCTATTTTAATTATATAAACAATCTCTCGTTTCTTTATATATAGGGTTAATCGCTAATGTAAACATTAAGAGGTCTTACATTTGTTGTTTTAGTTTTAAAATACTTCAAAAAATTTAAACAAGATTTAAAATATCTTATAAAGAAATATGTTTGGTCTGGTCAGAAATCTTTGTGATATTCCTAGGAATGAATTTTACATGTGTTTGATTCACATTAATGTTTCCTAAAAATATATGTTATAATTACTATAATGTTTTTATTCGATCAAATACATGGTCGACATAATTAAATGTGAATAGTGTCTAATAGTTCAATCTATGCATTCATCACATAAGTTATTTTCGTATCAACATTTGTTAGTAAAGTACTTATGTCATACAATTTAAATCTCAAACCAATTACATATTTAAACACTAAATTATATTGGTAAAGAAACTCAATATACACTAATTTTAAAAAAAATGAAAAAATAGAGAAAACTTACTATATTTGAGAAAAGGTAAAGGACACAAGGTTAAATTAGGAAATGAAGTATAATGTTATAAAAATGAGGAAGTTAGAAAAAAATTTTGAAAGCTTGATTTAGTATACTTAATCAAGGAGGAGATAATCAACTTTGCATATTGTGTAACCATAACAAGCCACAAACTATATGCAAGATTGAATAGTGAGTTAATGGATATTGATATGGAGGTATAATAGATTTTTCTCACAGTAAACAGCATTCTCACTACACTTAAATCTACTTTTCCACCGTCACACGAGAATATAAACTGTATAGACATGAGAAAATTTTTAAAATATAACACATATTGATACTTGGAGTTATAATCAGTTAGAAATTTTTTGTATAACTATTAATTATCTTGTTTTTTTGGAAAGCCCTAACGTTAGATATTGCTTCTAATTTATAAGGGCATGATTTACATCTTACTATTTTTTTAATGTTTTACATGATGTTGGATTGATTAAAGGATTGACTTTTTTAAATATTTTTTCCTCCTCCACGCTATTTTTGACAAATTAGCTTACTAACTCATATAATTTTTTTTTTTCATATCCAATAGTTCACCCTTGAACAAAGTGAATTGTGTGTTTTTAACAAATTTTTGTTGGTGAGTCAACTTGCCTCACTTCCATTTAAGGTAGGATGAAAGTAAGTCGCGATGAATTAGCTTATTTTATCACTTATACAAAAAACCCATTGTATTTAATAATTTAATTTAAACCGAATTATGGAAAGAGTTTATAGAATGTCAACTTTTAATGCTGTATCCTGTATTCACTTTTTTTTTATACTGTTTTATCTTTTTCCTATTACTAATTCCACTATGCAGTATTTTATTATACTTTAAAACTCCTTTTTTCCTTGGGCACACTCACATCAATAATGCAGTGCGGTAACAAAATCTCCTAAATCAATCATGATCATTACAAAAATCATTTTAACTTTATGCCTTCTTGTTCTTGTATAAGTGGTTCCTTTTACGGTGTCTTAAGCAAGTAATATTTAAAGGCACCAGCAGCTGCACAAGTACTTTTACTATTTTACGTTTGCGTTAACTTCGTTATGGAGTTAAAACAGTAATTGGGAAATTAATCAACTCTTAAATTAAACAGGTTTAGGTTTGATTTAGAAAACATAAAGGAAGAGTGGAAGACCAAATGAAAAACAGGAAGAATAAATAAAGAGATCGGACCTAGTAAAATAAGTTAATTAATTAATATAGTTAAGAAATTGGGTCATGGAGGAAAAAAAGATAATTTAAAATATGTTTGATAATATTATGCTTGTTATTATTTTTAGGCTTAATTAATTTTTTGAAAAGTGGAACAAAAGGATGGTTAAAAATTCAACCACCACAGCCTCAACCACATAAGCAAGTTTTGATTTCATTTGAACTTCATCCTTCCCTTAGTCTTCTTCCCCGTCAATCTAGCCACAAAACACACACTCTCTCTCTCTGAATTTGACGGTTGCGCCGAGTAATCTCATCCGATTCTCTTTCTTCTCCGGTGTCTCACTCGCTGACTCAGTGAGTCGCTCACTCTTTCAGATCTGATCGGAATGGAGGAAGCGCTGGAACTGTCCCGCGCGAAGGACACGAAGGAGAGGATGGCGGGCGTGGAGCGCCTCCACCAACTTCTAGAAGCTTCCAGAAAGAGTCTCTCGTCTTCCGAAGTGACCTCGCTCGTCGACACGTGTATGGATCTCTTGAAGGACAACAACTTCCGCGTCTCTCAGGGCGCGCTTCAAGCCCTCGCCTCCGCCGCCGTCCTCTCCGGCGACCACTTCAAGCTCCACTTCAACGCACTCCTTCCCGCCGTCGTCGACCGCCTCGGCGACGCCAAACAGCCCGTCCGCGACGCCGCTCGCCGCCTCTTGCTCACTCTCATGGAGGTACCTTCCTCTATCCGATAGTGACATTATTTATTAGGACGCTGTTCAGGAATCATCAGGATGATGGCTTTTTTATGTCTCCAGCGGACGAATTAGGAATTCTCACTGTTTTTGCTTTTGCATGACGCGTCTTGTGGTTCTGGACAATGAAAATCGGATATATATTGCAAGATCTTTAGTCGTAGTTCGCGGCTTAGCCGTGGGATCTCTCTTGCTGTTGTTATTACATCCTCGTGCATGTTATCCTACTGCGTGTTTGGTTTTTCATCTAAGATCCACATTTTGTGCAAAATCACGACGTATATAGATTCACTCCAGCAGTGTCGAAACTATTCCCAAACACACTACTAGTAGTTTAGATGAACTTTTATTATTTACTATAGGAATCAAGACATTGTGAGGAGGTTTAGTAATTACTAGGTTAGATAAACTTAAAAGCCTTTTAAATGCGGTGTTTTAATTGCGATGCCTTCAACTCCAATGAATTAATTTTTCACCGTTTATTGATTTTTAATTGATTTTGGACTCTAGAGGAGCATTAAGAAACTCATGATAGAATGTCTGCCAGTAGCTTCTGCAGAAGAAAGCTCGGGGAGTTTCTTCTTCTTCTGATAGTCTTATTAGTATCGGTGAAAATAAAGTTTATAATTTCTGATTGTCTCAATTGTAAGCCAAACCAGATTTAAGTTTGTTAGAAAGTTAATTCTTACTTTATTAGTGAATGTTTCAAAGATAATCGATATGTGCACTCTGTTAAGTTGGTATTTATGTAGCCATAGGCTCTTCTAGGTGAATCATCCTTTCTAAAGTGGCTGGTGGATGGACGTAGATCTATGAACAGTTTAAGCTGGAAACCATTTGAGCAGAGTAGATTATTGCTATGTGATATCAATTGTGTTTGGTTTATTGCATAACGTAATTGTTGGCAACATGGCTAATCTGTGATTGGGTTTATTTATTTATATGACCTTATTATAGCTTGAGTGTTTCTTTTACACTTGCATATTTTTTTTTATGGGCAAAATTCATTAAACAGGTACCAGAAATACCCAATAATTACATACAAAAGGGGATGGTTAGTTACCTTGAGTGTAACTTTACTTTACCTTGAGTGTAGTGAAATAGTTTGTTTGAAAATGGAAGGGAGCCTGATGGAGTGAATTCCATTCCATTCAATGCCCCCCTTTTCTTTCCATCCAATTTGTGAGTATGAGACAAAACTAGTTTATTTTATTGTTTCATTGTAAAGAATAGAAAATGATAACTGCATTTCAGTCCATTCCATTCCATTCACTGTTAACTAAACATAGTCTAACAGTAAGATGGATAATGTTTCCACATGTATTTTGGTGTTTATTTTATGTCTGTCTAAAAGTGAAGGATACCTGTCGTGATTGTAATTTTGAAAAATGATATTTTGAGTACCTTACATTTTGCCTTCATTTTGGATTATTATTATTTGCAGGTTTCTTCTCCCACAATAATTGTTGAAAGAGCAGGGTCCTTTGCTTGGGTGCATAAAAGCTGGAGAGTTAGAGAGGAGTTTACACGAACTGTCACAGCTGCAATTAATCTATTTGCCTCTACCGAGCTTCCACTTCAACGGGCCATCCTTCCCCCAGTATTCACTTTTACAAATGAGCAGTACATATTTTGTTTGTACATTTAAAAATTCCTGGGATGCAATACTAACTCCCCCTTCCAAAACTTGATCGATTGTCAGGTGTTGCATTTGCTTAATGATCCAAATCCTGCTGTTAGGGAAGCAGCTATTTTGTGTATTGAGGTAATTATCCTTTATTTTATAGTCATTTAGTATTGTGTATATTGGCTTAGTTAAATTATCATGTTACTTTCCAAAAAAGGGGATTATGTCTTATCAATAGCTAGTTTCAATTCTTGAATTTCTGGAAAAGTAAAAATACTAATATATGTTGCTTTTAGCTTAAAGACTGGGAGAATGGCATAGATATTGAAGAATAAGAAAATGGAAGTGGGTCTATTGTCTAATGGAGGATGTGATTTGATTGTATATTTAATCTCAAAACTGACTTATAAAAAATATATTACTTTTTGATGCCTGAGACTTGGAAATTTTATGACTCTAAATTTTATGCCCACCTATTTCTTTCTCTGAAAGTTTGAGTTCTAATGGAGGATGTGATTTGATTGTATATTGTAATCTCAAAACTGATTTATGAAAAATATATTAGTTTTTGATGCCTGAGACTTAGGAATTTTATGACTCTAAAATGTTATGCCCATTTATTTCTGTGAAAGTTTTAGTTCTAATATTAGTTTTAGTTTCTTTGAAACTGGATTATGCTGCCCCCACCTAGTGAGAAAAAGGCTTTTGTTGTTGTCAGTATGAATATGAATTACTGGATTAGATTTAATCCTAATAGTGTATTGAACAATTTAGTAATTGATATCATGATGCCATAAACTATGGTTGGTTAATTGATGTGTTCATAGTCATACCTAAGGATAGTGATTGTGGAATTAAGATTACATGAATGTTGTTGTTAGTATCTTTGACGTTATCTTTTTACAGGAGATGTATACACAAGCTGGGACTCAATTTCGTGACGAACTTCACCGCCACAATCTTCCTTCATCTTTGGTAAATAAAAAGAAGGAATCACTTTCCCGATTCATTATTATTTAATTATTTAATATATATATTTTTTTATAGGCTAAATGTTAGTTGTTAATATGTTAGTTTTTGTTAGTGAGAAATTCAAACCCGTGACCTCTCCCTCCCCATCTTTGCATTTTACCACCTGACCAACCTTAGTTGTTAATATATTACAAATGCACAAAAACACTTTAAGGTCATGCATTTTTCACCATTTTACATTTAATGTCATCCACAATGATAGTTTGTCTTGTCCATTACATCATGATGTTTCAGGTGAAAGATATTAATGCCAGGCTTGAGGGAATTCAACCAAAGGTCCGCTCTTCGGACAGCATTCCAGGTGGATATATGACTGGGGAAATTAAGCATTTAAGTGTTAATCCCAAGAAAAGTAGTCCAAAGGCTAAAAGTTCCTCAAGGGAGTCCTCTCTTTTTGGTGGTTAGTATATTTGTAATACTCCATTCATAAATGATTCTATTTTAGTATTGATGCAATTTTATACACTGCATTGTACTTTGTATCTTAGAGCAAATTACTTACACCCTCTAAGGTTTTATCGAATTAAACATACACCCTTGCCTTTTTTACCATTACTTTGACTTACCTTACAAGTATACTGTAATATTTTTTAAACCTTGAGGGATACATGTGTAAGTAAAAAGGGATATCAACATAATGCTTTTTTAAAAAAGTAGGGAAGATTTGTGTAGGGGTAAGAAAAGCAGGGGTATTTTGTGTAATTAAACAAAACCTGATGGATGTCAATGTAATTTGCTTTATATCTTATTTATATTTTTTCCTTCTCATAATGTCTCTATAATGCCTATTTGCGTTGTAATTTTATTTGTAATTAAAATTTCTAATTTGAGATGAGCTGCATAGTCATGGTAATACTGGGACATCAAATGTTTAAATAGTGTGGAATTATGGACACTGGAGTATGGACATGTGACATGTTTATTTTCAACATCACATTTTTTGGTTTGATTTTATATTGACTAGGACTAAATTTTTTTTTTAAAAAAAAAAAAAAGGTGATTGCTTCTGTGCCTTTCTAAATAGATGGGTATGGGTGTCGATTAATATAATTTTTTTTTTCAAATACTTTAAAAATTGGAAAAGACATTGTATAAAAATTAAACCTTTGTCTGCAAAGGTTTTTAAATTTAATAAAACTTCTCCTTAAAGATGTAACTGACTTAATTATCTTTAATATGTAAATGATCTCAAAAATTGATTTTTTTAGATTGTAAAAAAAATGTCACTGACTACTGCTTTGAACGTGACAAAATGTTAATAAAGCATTAGTGGGAGTTTTCATATGGGAAAGGACCTTGATTTTGATATGAAGATGAAGGCAGACAGAGCTGAACATTTTAGCCTGAAACTCTTATTCTAAATAGAGATGCATTCATAGAGGTACATAACAGTATTCCAGGATTGGAAAGGACTATGGTTCCATTCTTATTGAGGGTGGTTTTTCTTTATATTGAAATTAAACACAGCATACTCTTGTAACAGTGGTTCAAATTCATCGCCAATTAATATTGGGGCGTTTCTTTCTTTACAAAAACCTAAATACATTCCAGAAGACAAATGTAGTATATAGAAGTAGTTTTTGTTTGCATTTCAGAAGTAGAGGTGGGAGTCTGGGAGGCACTGTCCAGGCCAGGAGGTTCCAAGGAGAGGCAGTGATATCCCTGTGCAGTGGCAACAGAAGAAACATTAAGGGTTTGTTATTTAATAATAAAGGCACAAAACCCTTAAAATTGTAAAGGTACTGCAGAATTAGCCAATTAAAAAAGGTTTGGAGGTTAATTTAGTGGGCAATAATGGGGCAGTTATTGGAGTTTAGAAAGGAGAAAAATGGAAGTTCAAAAGCAGTGTAAGTGTAAAGTTGTCTAATGAATTGTGTAAACCAAATAGAGGTATTTTTCCCTTTATTATTATTATAGATTTAAGTGCCTGGTTTTTTCTCATCATTAAACTAATCTTTCTTACTAGAATGATACAGGTTAATTTTTAGCTTTTGATTATAGGTTTAATTTCTGGAATTACCCAAATAGAGGTATTTTTTCCTTTATTATTATTATAGATTTAAGTGCCTGTTTTTGTTCTCATCATTAAACTAAGCTTTCATACCAGAATGTTACAGGTTAATTTTTAGCTTTTGATTATAAGTCATGCTGTTTCAGCTAACTAATTGTGGTGATTTTGTTTTTCTGTGTCAATTTTTTATTCAAACTTTGGGATATTGTAGTAAAATATATCTTTGGGTAATTCCAGAAATTAAACCTGCTTGATCTTTTTGGATTTCTACCTATTACTTCTTGGTCCTTGGTTCTAAGTTCTAACTGCTTTTAGTTGTCATTTGGTGGTTATTTTCTTCTGCACTTAAATGATAAAAATTTACATGAGATGATAAACATGTGCAAAATTTGTAAAAATTGAGATATGATTTTGACGGTGGAGGCAAATTGATTGAAGGAAGATAACATGATATGATTCAAAGAGATGAGTGGATCTCAAGTCGTGAAATTTTAAAATTAAAAAAAATAAAATTCCACTTCACATATTGTTAACATGCTGTGTATAGTTGGACAGGAATGTTGACTATTTTAATGTGCATGTTGTTCTATTAAATTATGAGCAGGAGAAGGTGACATCACTGAGAAACCTATAGACCCTGTCAAGGTGTATTCAGACAAGGAGTTAATTAGGGAAATCGAGAAGATTGCATCTACACTTGTGCCTGACAAAGACTGGTCAATTAGAATTGCTGCTTTGCAGAGAGTTGAAGGTCTTGTTATAGGAGGTTGGTGATTCTAAATTCCTTTGATAAATGTGTTTAGAAATATGTGCTTATAGTGCAATCTTACGAGCTTTACCTATTTTGAGTTTTAGTGACATTCAATGGATATTCTACTCCTTATCGTTTAAGCAAGTAAAGATATTCTAACCGTTAGCGGATATGGTATTGGATTTTGTTTGTTGATGTTGATTCAACGCAAAAGTCATAACAGCTATGACATTAAAGATATTGGGAATGTTTTTAACAAACTATTAAAAGGAAAATTAAGTCCTGGTAGTACCATTTAGTGTTATCAATGGTGGATTGGGGAACACAGTGGAAGACCAAAATTTTGCCATAAACATATGCCATTGCACCTTACAGTGTTGCCATAGAGGTCATCCCTTCACAAATTGTCTATGGCAGTTGGTGAAAAATTCATCATGCCATGGCGTCATAGCACTGCCATGACAGTTATCTAACAATACTTACCTTTAACAGCTGTTGAGACTATTGAGAGATACCAGTCAACTGTGATTTGTTTTATAGAGGTGCTGTTTTTAGGATCCTAGTTCTACTGAATTGTGGGCATGTGGTGACTTGAAATTATTGTGCTTTTCAAACTAAATTGATCAGGGCCAATGTTTTTATAAGTCATTATTCATTTGGAGGTTAAATTACTCCGACTTTTCTTTTATTTTTCACTTACATTTCTTCTATTTTTAAAACCTACATTAAGATTCTCTATATTTATAAATTGGGTAGAATGTTATTTGGTCCTTATACTCTCAGTCAAATTTGATTTTAGTCTCTGAACTTTCAAGTTGATCATTTTGGTATTGGAACTAAAAGATGTAAATTTAGTCTCTCTCTACTTTTAACGGTGTTAGTGCGGTTTATAGCATTTGAAACTACAGTCTATGCAGCTATAAATTGCCGCGAACTGTATACGTTTTCTACTAGTTTAAAACTGCTAGAAATTGCTTGTATAGAAGCATTATATATGTATATTTTGTGGCAGTTTGTAGCTATTGAAAACTTCATACTACAATTTGCAGTCGTTAATGAATGTTAAATTCAAATATATTATATGTGTATGTTTTATGGTGGTTTATAATTATTACAAATTGTATTTTTAAATAGTTATTATGTGAATTTTTTAACAACATTGACACGGTAAAGTTAATGGAGTAAATTCACATGTTTTTCAAAGTTCAAGGACCAAAATGGTCAATATGACAGGAAAGGGACTTGTTGTTATGCACCGGGGGATTCACCCCACACACCACTTCTACATTAGTAAGATATTGTCTGCTTTGGGCACAAATCCCCATGGATTTGCTTTTGATTATCTCCCAAAAGGTCTCTTAACCAATGGAAGAGTTCCAGTGTATATAAATCTATGTCCATCCTCTTATTTGACCGATGTGGGACTTTGTTTGCATCTCAACATGACTTAAAAGCAAATTTGACTGGAAGTACAGGAACCAAAAACATATTTTATCCGTATAAATTTGTAAATAGTTACAGTTAAAGACGATTGTTATTTCTGCATGAAGTTGATAAATATACTGTTGTTACATATTTTTGACTCATTTCCATTTCTCAAATATTTATTCAAACCCTATTCTATTTTATAAATACATTATGATCAAATCCTGCTACAATTGTAAAAGTTTGAAATTATTAATTACTTAAATATGATTAAATCCACCTCCGATGGTAAAAGTTTGAAATTATTAATTATTTAAGTGATAAAATTTAAATTTAACGATAATATAAAATAGAATAAGAGAGTAAATAATAAAGACATTATAATTTCAAATATTAATAACAATAATTATTTTAAACTTGTTGCAGTAATATATGTAAGAAAAAAACTTAATGGCTTGAGGTTTCTAATAAGATAGAATAAAACTATATTAGAAAATGAAATAATAAAAAATAGAACTATATTTTATTGGTTTATTTAGTAAGATTTCTTTTGATTAATTTTGTAAAAATAATTTTTGTTACTTGATGATACAGAATTATAATTTATTGTGCTATTTTTTAATGTTATCTTAAATTTTTTATTGTTTAGCTATTTAATAATTTCAAATTGCTACTTTTGTTGAGTGATTTAATTGTAATATATTTATATTCATATAATTGAAGGGAATTTTTGTGATGAGCTAACATCTGTAATAAGGATATTTTTGTCAATCTTATACAAGAATAAAGGTTTTATATTTAAGTGTAGTATATATATAAAATCAGAAGAGTTTTGTGTAAGCTTTAGGAATAAAGGGGATTTTATATAAAAAGTGCAGTAAAGAATGGAGTAATTTACTCTTAAGTGAATTATCTGCATCCGTTTTCTCTTTGTAGCCATTATTTATGATTAGATATTATGTGAGAATTTATTCCTTATTGCCTATTATTAAATTATCCTTAGTCATTATTAGAATAATCCTATGTAATCAATAGTGATTCTATTTCCTCATTATAAATATAGGCATTGTGTGGTCATCCAAGACACAATGACGCACATTTACACAGGAAAAAAGATTTAATTGTAATTTTTACTGAGCTATTAAATTAAAATGCAATACAATTTCTTTCCTGTGGCATGATTGTTGAAATTGTCTTAATACTTTCCTCATCAGGTGCTGCGGATTATCCATGTTTTCGTGGGCTCTTGAAGCAACTCGTTGGACCTTTAAGCACACAATTGTCAGACCGAAGATCTACCATTGTAAAGCAGGTGCTCAAACATTTTTATTGTTCTCTGTTCTCCTGTATTAATTTGTAAAACAAAATGTCAAATTGAAAGTTATAATTTCCAGGTCCTTCTTTTGTTGTTTTTTCGAAGATAGGATGTTGGTGAATATTTTCTTTTGAAGCAATCCTTTGCGTATCTTAAAATGAAATATTAATCTGTTTTGATGAATTCCATCCCTTGGTATGTTTGTTGGTTTTGTCCCAGTATAATTACATTCAAGATTTGTATATAAGGTTCTTATACCCAATTGTTTTTGGTTTGTTGTGTGCTTTCTTTTAGGCTTGCCATCTATTGTGCTTTTTGTCAAAGGAACTCTTGGGTGATTTTGAAGCATGTGCTGAAATGTTTATCCCAGTAAGTTCACTTACTTTTGGTGGATTTATCATGATTTTGATTCTCTAGAAGTTATTAATTCTTGATCTGATAATCAGGTCCTTTTCAAGCTGGTTGTGATCACTGTGCTTGTAATTGCAGAGTCTGCAGATAATTGCATTAAAACGGTAATGTAGTGTGTTCATTTAATTATCTACATCTTGTCCATCTTGCTGTGTCATTTTCACCTGTCTTCTACTTCGCAGATGCTGCGCAACTGCAAAGTTGCTCGAGTACTTCCCCGGATGGCTGATTGTGCAAAAAATGATCGAAATGCAGTACTTCGTGCAAGGTATATATTCAGTGGCGGAGTCAGAAACTTTGTTTGAGGGGACCAAGATAAAAATTTAATTAAAAAAATATTATTTTGTATGAGAAAAAAAATTATATTATATATAAACATTTTAATATTATATACACTTCTTTAATTAATATTTATAATCTTTTTTTTATCAATCATGTTATTGATCATGTTTTTATTTTACCCTTTTTCTCTTTTTAGATGTTAACTAACATTAATTTTTATACATCATTTATTTTATTTTAAATATTAAAAAAATTATAATTTTTTTCATAATAATTTAAACCAATTTATAAATTTGGGGGGACGATGATCCTTAACAGTCCCCTCTCCCTCCGCCCTTGTATATATTATCAACTACTAAAAAGACACATGTGAGAGTTTTGGTTTTTGATTAATACCATTTCACCTTTGTACTGTTGGTATTGTGAATATGCTAGTTTTTTATTAATATCATTTGACACTTGTACTGTAGGTGTTGTGAATATGCTCTTTTGGTCCTAGAGCATTGGCCTGATGCACCAGAAATACATCGATTAGCTGATTTATATGAGGATATGATAAAGTGTTGTGTTTCAGATGCAATGAGTGAGGTAGGTTTATAGTTTTAGGTTATTTGACATTTTTCTAGATATATACTGTGCATCAAATTTGTAAATTTGGACTAGCTTATCCATCAGATTTCTCTTTGGAGTGTTTATATCACCTTGATAGGTGTGTTGGAGTTGCGGGACGTGAAAATGATTTGCTTATATTTTAGTGAAATTTCAGTTCTCATGTATAATATGATAAATCAACAGTGATAATTAAATTGTAAATTCATTAATGTTTTTTATTTATTGGTTGGCTTTATGTCAGGAATTATTAAGGTTCTGAAACTTTGTGTGATAGAATTTATGCTGAATAATGCTTCTATTATAGTTGGCCACTGAACATGGGGTCTTCCCAGTGCCTTCTCTGTGAGTGCTGAATGTGTGCATCACACCAAAATAAAATTGATTTTCCTTTTCCAATAGGATCATGAGGAGAAAATAAGTATCCAAGAGGTAGTTATGCTGTGAAAAAACTGACAGCGTCTTGCCATTATATCCCTTCAGGAACCAGAATCAGTGACACAAATAATCTTTTTTGCATACATCCTCTGTTTTTCTCATTTGACATCCATTCTCTTAATTTGTTTTATTCTTCGAATGGAAAGGGTTCCAAAATGACATTATAGTTATGGGTAAGATCTTTCAAAAAATTATCTTGCAGTATGTGGTCAAGTTACTCTATAAACTATGATAATTTACTCTCTAGCAAACCTTTTTGTTTATTAGTATTCATTGATTTAGGACAGAAACTTGTTAGCATACTCATTGATTACTGTATGAAAATTAACAGGTACGATCTACTGCAAGGATGTGCTACAGAATGTTTGCGAAAACTTGGCCCGAGCGTTCTCGTCGCCTATTTTCATCATTTGATCCTGCTATTCAACGGGTATACACTTGTGATCTTGTGGATGTTATTCTTCCTCTATTTTTGTTTTTGTACAACTCATCTTTTAAAGTGAATGTAAATTACAGTTAATAAATGAAGAGGATGGAGGAATACATCGGCGACATGCTTCACCTTCCATTCGAGATAGAGGTGCACTGACATCATTATCTAGTCAAGCCTCTGCTCCCTCTAATCTACCTGGTTATGGAACTTCTGCTATTGTTGCAATGGATAGAAGTTCAAGTATATCATCAGGGACATCTATCTCCTCTGGTATACTTCTTTCACAAGCTAAGTCACTTAATAAGGGTACAGAACGTAGTTTGGAAAGCATGTTACATTCAAGCAAACAGAAGGTTTCTGCTATAGAAAGCATGCTTAGAGGCTTGGACTCGACTGATAAACATAATTCATCTCTCCGGTCAACAAGTTTGGATCTAGGTACCACATAAGTTTTCCTCTCAAATTGTTTTTTTTTACCTCAATTTTCAGGATTTGATGCCATTCAATGGTTGATGATGTTAGTGTTTTTTAAGCTATTTGAATGGCTAAATTTTTCTCTTATTGCCCCTAGTGCAGGAGTTGACCCTCCATCATCTCGTGATCCACCTTTTCCTGCGGCTGTCCCTGCATGTAATCATCTGTCAAATTCTTTAACAACAGAATCAACTGCTTCTGGCATTAATAAAGGTAGTAACCGAAATGGTGGTCTTGGTTTGTCTGACATAATCACTCAAATTCAAGCTTCGAAAGAGTCTGCTAAGTTATCCTATCATAGCAATGTTGGTATCGAGCCTTTATCATCATATTCCAGTAAAAGGGCCTCTGAAAGATTACATGAAAGAAATTCTCATGATGACAACAGTGATATTAGGGAGGCTAGGCGATTTATGAACCCTAATACTGATAAGCACTACTTCGATGCCCCTTATAGAGATGGAAACTTTAGGGAATCACATAATAGTTATGTACCCAATTTCCAGAGACCGCTATTGAGAAAGAATGTGACTGGACGTTTGTCTGCTGGCAGGAGGAGGAGTTTTGATGATAATCAGCTATCTGTTGGGGAGATGTCTAATTATGCTGATGGACCTGCATCTCTTCATGAAGCTTTGAGTGAAGGACTTAGTTCAGGTTCCAACTGGTCTGCTAGGGTTGCTGCCTTTAATTATCTTCATTCTTTGTTGCAGCAAGGTCCAAGGGGAACTGTAGAGGTTGTTCAGAATTTTGAGAAGGTAATGAAGTTGTTTTTCCAGCACTTGGATGATCCACATCATAAAGTTGCACAGGCTGCTCTTTCAACACTTGCAGATATTGTTCCAGCATGCCGAAAGCCTTTTGAGGGTTACATCGAAAGAATATTACCCCATGTGTTTTCAAGGTTAATTGACCCAAAAGAACTAGTCAGGCAGCCGTGTTCAACAACTTTGGAAGTTGTCAGCAAAACATACAGTATAGATTCTCTCTTACCTGCGTTATTACGCTCACTAGATGAACAAAGGTCCCCAAAAGCTAAATTGGCTGTTATTGAATTTGCAATCAATTCCTTTAACAAACATTCTATGAATCCAGAAGGTGCGGCTAATATTGGCATCCTAAAATTATGGCTTGCAAAGTTAACTCCTTTGGTTCATGACAAAAATACAAAGCTTAAAGAAGCAGCTATTACATGCATTATATCAGTGTACTCTCACTTTGATTCGACTGCTATTCTTAATTTCATTCTAAGTTTGTCAGTTGAAGAGCAAAATTCTCTGAGACGAGCATTGAAACAATACACACCACGCATTGAAGTAGACCTGATAAACTATCTGCAGAACAAGAAAGAGAGACAACGTTCCAAGTCTTCCTATGATCCATCTGATGTTGTGGGAACATCCTCCGAAGATGGATATGTTGGTTACTCTAGGAAGGCTCATTACCTTGGAAGGTATTCTGCTGGTTCCCTTGATGCTGATGGTGGCAGGAAATGGAGTTCCCAAGATTCAACATTGATGAAAGCTAGCCTTGGTCAAGCATCGTCTGGTGAAAGTCGGGAACATTTGTATCATCATTTTGAGACTGATCCTATTAGTGGTAGTCTTGGTTCAAAAACTAAAGATCTTACTTATGCAGTCCATCCAATGGGTCAAAACTTTGGCTCTCAAACTAGCCAACATGTACGTCTGGACAGTAGCGTGAACTTAGAAGTTCTTTCAACTCCTCGTCTAGATTTAAATGGTTCGATGTCATCAGAGCGTTTAAATATTGCCGAAGGCTATGTAAATGACAAAGAGCACCCCTCTGATTTGGAACTTAATCATCACTCAGCTGAAGATGTAAAGATTAACTCCATGACAGACACAGGACCCAGCATTCCTCAAATTCTTCATATGGTGAGTTATGCAAGTAGTATAAGATAAGTTGGTTTTCTAATATTATTATTTGAGGAAAAGATCCACTAGAAAGAGAAATAAAGTGAGAAAAAGAATAAGCGGGTGCTAAAGCATTCTCCAGGAGCAGAAAATTATAGCAATAACAAGTATCATCAGCTCAAAATATCAGTCAAGTCCCTTTGCAAAACATATATAGAAACTTGTTAAAGCATTGGCAAAAACACGAGGCCAAAAATACAAACCAGTGAAAGATAAATGATTGCTATAATCGTTGTTTACAACGATAACATTGTCCTGTAGCTAGTAAGAGCAATCATAAGAGAAAAGTTACACTTTTCCGTACATTTTTTTATATCCTTACCTTTCCCAAAACAGATGAAGAATTGTAAGGAAGTTATCTAAGCTGTCAGGGCTAACCCAATGCTCTTTAAAATCAGTGAAGAGATTGTTGCAAAATTCCCCAGTTATAACAATGTACAGACAAGTAGCTGCTAGTGCAAACATCTTGATGTGGCCCCTTATTGTGTTTAGCTTATTTTAATAGAAGTATATCTTTAGAATATATAACTTCACACCTGAAAAATGTTTTGTAGATATGCCGTGGGGGTGATGGAAGCCCCATTTCAAGTAAACGGACTGCACTTCAACAATTAGTTGAAGCTTCTATTACTAATGATCATTCTGTTTGGACCAAGGTATGCTTTATTTGGTTAACTCTTTCCTTCTGTTCCCAAGTTGTATGTGTGATTGTCAGTCATACTTATTATTATGATAATTTGATTCATGAACTGATTAGGAAGTGAGAGAAACAAGTGAAAGATAAAATCTTGCAACAAAATACTCATGAATCTGAAAAAATGATTTCTTTTAACCCTAATTTGATGTTACATATATATATAAAGATGTTTAAGATCAACAGGTGCAGAACTAACCACTAGTTCAGTATAATATTGTTACAGTTGTTGATGGCAAGCAAAATGATTAAGCTTGGATAAAGAATGGAAGCATATTTTCTACACTAATACCTATTAAAAACACGACTGTTTGTTCTCTTTTCTTTTTAGCAAAAAGCACCTTTTTTTTTAAAAAAAAATAGATCTGTTTCTAAAAAAATTAAATAATTTTTTTTTGCCAAGGTTTTTTAAGATCTAAACATACAAATGCATTTCATTTTATGGTTAATATTAAGTGAAAAAGGTTCATGCTCTTATAGTGTAAAAAAGTTTTACAATATCATTTAATCACAACCTTTCATGTATGGTAAGGTTGTTGATTTTATCAATTAATACTTCAAAAGTCATATAAATGGTGGCTTGTGATTGAATGACAGTGTAAAGCTCCTTTACACTCTCACTGTGTGAACATTAAACTCTAATATTAATATGCAGTGTTTTTATATTCCTATTCTAACATCTAAAACAATCCCTTGTTAATTTCTTCAAATCTACCAAGTTGGGTTTGTGCAGCAATTTTTATTTTATTTTATTTATTAATTTTTTAACTGTGATCATACTAGCGAATCTAAACCCTTTGTTTATATATCCGATTTCAATTAGTCTGAAAATAATTTTTTTTAACCATGTTGGGTAGCTTTCAATTTTGTTATGTGCAATCTATTGTTAATTTCATCAATATATAAATTCTGTTGAAGATAATTATAATTTCTTGAATTTTGTTAAACAGCAATGAATGATACTTGTTTTTTTAAACTTTTGAAAAAATGGTTATAATTTATTATGAAGATTTTCCCCCCCCGTTGTGGAGGTATTTTTCTCCCTTTCCATTATGTAATGACAGTTTCATGATGAAATTGCAGTACTTCAATCAGATTTTGACAGCTGTGCTTGAGGTGCTGGATGATTCAGATTCCTCAGTCAAAGAGCTTGCTCTTTCACTGATAGTTGAAATGCTTAAAAACCAGGTTCCTACTCCTGTTGTCCCATTTTAGTTTTGGGGATTATGCTCTTGATTTTGTCAGTGATGACAATTATGTATATTTCTCCTTTTGTATGCACAAGACATTAGTACTTTAAATATTAATCATAATTATTTTTCTGATTTTAAAATTTAACTTCTACTTTTATTGTTTACAGAAAGGTGCCATGGAGAATTCTGTTGAGATTGTAATTGAGAAGCTGCTTCACGTTACAAAAGATATCATTCCTAAGGTAGCAAAAGTTGTCCTATTCTACTGTGTCTTTATACATTTGCTTTCTTTTCCTAGTCTCAGCTTTTTCCATTACTATTTTAGGTATCGAATGAAGCAGAACACTGCCTGACAATTGTTTTATCTCAGTATGATCCATTCAGATGTTTAAGTGTATGTATTTCTCTATTGTAGTACTTTGTGACCTCTTTACCTTTTTGACAAGCTCATGCTCGGAATTTAAACCATTTCAGGTCATTGTCCCTCTACTGGTTACCGAGGATGAGAAAACACTCGTCATTTGTATAAATTGCTTAACAAAGGTAATTTTCTCTTAAATAACCTTTTGTTCTATTTTGGAAAGAAGTTCCCAATGAATCGAGATGATATTTCAAAATGGAGGAAGTATTTTCATGTCTATATATCCTATATGCTTCTGATACTTTTAAAACATAGGTTAATAGGTAAATGCTAACCTGTGCATTTAGATCAATGCAAAGATAAATATTTATAGAAAAGTAAAGTATTTATTATATGAAAAATAGAAATACTATGATCATTTAGTTTAAGCATTTGTTTTTTTTAAGTGATTGAAAGAATATAAAAGGGGGTATTAAAATGCTCAACTTACGTTTTGAGAGCCCTGTTAATGAGACCCTGAAACATTTTCTTATTGTAACGTTTTTCTTTTGGTTACTGCAGCTAATATGCCATTCAAAATGTCCATGGCAACTAATATTTTATATTTATATGACTATATACTGTTGCAATTCTTCACCAAAAATGGAAATAACATAACTGACATGATAGAGTGTAAAATACAAAGTTTATTAATATAACTGACATGTAAAATTCTATCTGTGTATCATATCCCATGTTTTTAATAATTCATTGTGTACCCTTGTTTCTATCATATCTTACGTATGCCACATCATACCGTTGCTTCATAGGAAGTGATCTTATGTATAAACTAAACATGCTTTAAAAACATTTATCTTGTTTAACAATAAATATCTTAATATTCCTTTCTTCAGCTTGTGGGGCGGCTTTCTCAGGAGGAACTAATGGCTCAGTTGCCTTCGTTTCTGCCTGCTCTTTTTGAAGCTTTTGGTAACCAGAGTGCTGATGTCCGTAAGGTACTTAAGATCTTTTATCTGGAGTAATTTATGTTCATCATGCATCTTAAGAAATATCAGATGGTAAAAAACGCCGTAAAGTGGCGAATGTGATTATAACTAATCTATTTAACAACTAGAGATTGCATGCTGTAGTACTTTTTGCTGTTAAACAAGCTATGTCTGTTCGGACTTCGGACCCTAATAAATTATTCTGGATAAAAGACGACGGTGCCACTGTATGAACAGAATGGGATGAGCATTTCGTTCATAATATGTGACTATTCCATTCCCTTATTAGAAAATGATCAATCCAGATTCCAGCAAAACATTTATAACATAATGCCTGGAAGTTTGTCCTTTTCATGTGTCGAGTTCTTTTTATTTCCCAGCTAAATTGGTATTATGTAAGTCACCGAAACTTGCATTATGGCTACTACTGTGGCGAATCTGATCAGTAGTCTCCTCTAAAATCCTTTATAAGGTTTAAATATTGAATATAGGTGATTAACTAATAATACACACTATAAAAGGATGATAAGTCTGACTGGCTTAGAGAATCATAAATGTGATTGATTCTATCTATATGAACATATTCTTCAATGAAAGGATTGGGATTATTTATCACTAATATTTATATTTTTTTATGTCCTTTGTTCCCTTTATATACTGTTACATTATTATTCTCATTTATGTAAATTACGGATGGTTACAGACCGTTGTTTTCTGTCTCGTGGATATTTATATCATGCTTGGGAAAGCATTCTTGCCATATTTGGAAGGGCTTAACAGCACACAATTGAAGTTGGTCACCATTTATGCAAATCGAATCTCACAAGCCAGGACAGGCAAAGCAATTGATGTCGTTCAAGATTAGACGGTTCATTAGGAAGATATAAATTGTGTCTTTTGGGTGTTGTCTATTCATTGTTGTGTATTTTGTATATCTGCGTGCATGAATTTAGATGTGGGTTCTATTGTCTTTCCTTCTCCTTGGTTCTACTTAAATATATAGTTTTTTGGTCTTGCCTTGTTCCCTACCAATGTTGGAATTTGGAGAGTTCTGGTGGTGAAATACGCGCAAATTGTAATCTACATTGAGTAAACATTATACTATTGATTGTAGTTAATGATTTTCAAGAAAGTCATTTATGCAGTTACTTGAATAATTTGGATTTAGGCGATTTTTTTGCAAAGCTTATTTTGATGTTGTAGTTCTTGTCGCTCTAAAGATGGATTTTCGTTGCCTTTTTGTTTGTGGAGTCTTTGCCCAATGCAACATAACGAAAGTCTATTGGATGCCAGGGTGAGACTTAAACATGTTAGATTGGGAAAGCTAATTTGAACTGTTATTTGATAAAATTGAAATTAATGGATGGGATATTTTTCCATTTTTTCTTGGTTTAAATACAATTTTTTAATATCCACAAAATTTTATTTAACATAGTATAAAATCATGATGTTATATCCTTAAATTTTAAAAATGTGTCAAATTGGTGTCCATCTACAAGTAAGTTTTAAAATGTTAATTGTGACATGTTATTTAATTAAGGTTAACTGTGCAGTTAAGTTAATTAAGAAAGAAAGTCGTAGAGGGTTTTATTGGGATTTTGAGTTCATAACTCCTTCCGAACTCATCTTTGTGAACTTGGTCATGGTCACCATAACCATCATTTCTCGCTTCACCATTGCATCCAAAACTCAAGTCTCTTAACATTGACTATAAGTTGCTTGCTCACCCTCTCTTCTCCAATGAATTACCTTCAATCTCACTCATTATCATACCTATTATTAATCATACTTACATCTAACATTCTCATTCTTGGACTCAGTCACTTCCTTCAATCTTTCTCTGCACAAACACTAACCTGTACCTGAAGATATGCAACATCAACTTCTTGTAACATCCTTACTCTTAGTCTTAGAAGATTCATCCACGTCTTCCCATCTTTCTCTCAACAATGCACAAACATAACTTCACTACTTGAAATTGGTTCAAACTCCCTTGTTCTTTTAGTAATTATAGTCCATAAACTTATCCCATCTCTACAGATTCGACTCATTACATGGAGAGGGATAGGGCTCGAATACAAATCCAGGTCGCGGGTCGGGCAAAATGGAGATGCAGAAATCTGGTAGCCAGAGGTGTTAAATGGAGAGCGAGTGGGTGGACAAAGATAAGGTTGAGAGGCAGAGGCTGCATATGGTAAAGGTGAAAACAACATTGTGGGGAGAAGATGAAGAGGTGAATGCCAAAGCAGATGGTTCCATTAACAAGTTTAAGGAGCAGTTGAAGTTGCAGAGGATAGTCTCCTTTCTTTGTTATAAAGGAGGTAACTCATCACCCACCCCTTCACACCCATTACAACTTCCCACTTCCCAATCATCATCGACTATGTAATTATGTATGTATACATCAAAAAATAAAACACACGCTTAACTTAATTAGCAATTAATCATTAATTAAATGTCACATAATTTAATTTTATATTAATGACAATCTACACCCTTAAACTTAAGGGTCAATGTTATGAACTCACAAATAAAGCACCAATTACCGTCATGATTTTTATTATGAGGGGCACAATGTCTCAAATAAAAAAAACTTGAGGATTTTTTTTCTTCTCCTTTTAATGCAAAAGCGAATGAAGCAATATTTTTAGGATGTTTTGCATGTAGTAAAACATATAGAGTATTCAATAAAAGACCTTTGATGTTGAAGAATCAATTCATGTTGTATTTGATGAACCTAACCCCCAGAAAAAGGAAACTTCCTTGGTAGATGATGATGATGCAGGTACAACTGATATCCCTCCTGAAAAGTCAAAAGACACCATTAACTTGGAGGAAAAGGAAGTCTCAAATGAATTTGAAGTTCAACCTCTACCAAAAGAATGGAGGACACCCAAAGATCTCTCCCTTGACAACATACTTGGTGATATTGAGAAGGGAGTTACTACTAGACATTCTCTAAATCTTTTCTGTGAACATATGGATTTTGTTTTTCAAATTGAACCATCTTGTGTTGATGATGCTCTAAATGATGAATTTTGGTTGTTAACCATGCATAATAAACTGAATCAATTTAAAAGAAATGATGTTTGGGAATTAGTACCATATAAGAGCTGTATGAATGTCATAGTAACTAAATGGATGTTTAGAAACAAACTAGATGAAACATAAACCATAACCAGAAATAAGACTATATTAGTAGCTAAGGGCTATAATCAATAGAAAGCTATAAATTTTGGTGAAACATATGCTCCAGTAGCTAGATTAGAAGTTGTTAGGCTCCTTCTTGCTTTTGCATGTGTGTTTAACTTTAAGCTAGATCAAATGGATGTGAAAAATGCTTTTTTAAAGGGTTTCCTTGATGAAGAAGTTTTTGTTTCACAACCTCTTGGTTTTGTAGATCACAGGTTTCCTCACCACGTGCATAAGCTTAAGAAAGCCCTTTATGGTCTTAAGCAAGCTCCGAGACAATGGTATGAAAGGTTAAGTAAATTTCTCTTGTCTCAGAACTTTGAAAAGGGAAAGGTAGACAAAACCTTATTCATTATGAGATCTTTTGAAGATATTCTTTTGGTTCAGGTATATGTAGATGATATTATATTTTGTTCCACTAAAACATCTCTTTGTGAGGGCTTTGTTTCCAAAACGCAGGGGGAGTTTGATATGTCAATGATGGGAACTGAACTTCTTCTTAAGTTTGCAAGTCAAGAAAATGGACAAAGGAATCTTCCTTCATCAAACCAAATATACAAAGGAGCTACTCAAGAAATTTGATATGGAAGAGTGTAAAGTCTCCAACATTTCAATGGGAACCAACTGCTATCTAGATGTTGACTTGAAAGGACATCCAGTAGAAGTGTCCAAATACAGAGGAATGATAGGTTCACTACTATATTTAACTGCTAGTAGACCTGACATTATGTTCAGTGTTTGTCTGTGTGTCAGGTATCAGACTGCAACAAAAGAATCACACATGATTGCAGTAAAAAAGATCATGAAGTACTTGAAAGGAACACTTGATGTGGGATTGTGGTATCCCAAAGGTACAAATCCTTCCTTAATTGGATTTTCTGGCTCAGACTTTGCAGGTTGCAAGTTAGACAGGAAAAACACAAGTGGAACTTGTCATTTATTTGAGAATAATCTAGTATCTTGAACAAGTAAAAAGCAAGCCTGTGTGGCCTTATCAACTGTTAAAGCTGAATACATAGTTGTTAGGCTCAATTCTTATAGCTAAAGCAACAACTTGAAGACTTTGGCATCACAATCAACAAAATACCTCTCAAAAGTGACAATACTAGTGCAATAAATCTGACGAAGAATCCTGTACTTCACTCTAAGACAAAACATATAAAGATTCATCATCACTTCTTGAAAGATCATGTAGAAAAAGGAGATTGTGAAGTCCAATACATAGAAACAGAGTTTCAGCTAGTTGACATATTTACAAAACCACTACCAAGAGAAAGGTTTTACAAGCTTAGAAGAGAGCTTGATATAGTAAGCACTTATGAACTGTAACTTTAACTATGATTGATTGATCTTAGAATGCATAATTTATATGAATTGGTTGTTATTAGGTAAGTCATTGCATGGATTGGTTGATGAATTTGATAATTATTCATGCATTAGAAGTATCACATTTTGATAGATTGGAATGAAATGGCATAATTTGCATGGTCAGGGATTTTTGTTCTGCAATAATCAATTACCACTGCAGGTAATCGATTACCCTAGAGGTTGGATTTTTCAGAATAAGTCCCAGACCTCGTGGTAATCAATTACCCAGAAGTAGTAATCGATTACCTGTATCAAATTTTCAATTCTTCGCTTAAATATCAAAAGGGTGTGAATCCAACTTATTCCAAAATCTCCAAATTGATTCTAAGAGAAGTCTGAAGTGCGAAAATTCCCACAGAAGCTAGGGTTCTCCGTCAACCCAAATCCCCTAAATCCTTCAATTTCTCTCATCTCAATACCCAAATTTGCTCCATCAAACCCTAACAATGGAAGATGGAAGTCCAAGCCAAAGAAAAAGCGTAAAACATACTTCTACGGGGAGGGAATTCAGGTCAAAGCTCATTCATAGGAAGCCATATGCTCCAAAGCATCCTACTCAAGGCTCTCCTGCCAAAACTAGAGAATACTCTCATGAGTGGTTCTCATCTCAAGAATAACAGGACCGCTTCAATCAAAGTTATGCGAGTAGGGAAGTGATCTCTCTAAAGGTATTCATCTTTTCTTGGCTCACAGAGAATGGGTTCAGTTTTCATGATGATCTAGAGTTTCAAGGGTTGTCTAAGTTCTCTTAACTCAAAGAGAAATTTTACCCAGATTAAGTTAGGATTTTCTACTTAAATTTGAAGCAGGATGATTATGGTAATCTAATTTCTGAAGTAAAGAGGAAGAAGACTGTCTTGACTGATGAGATGTTTCTAACTATTGGTGGGGTTGTTAATAGTGGAATCAGTTTGACTGTGGATGACTTCAAGAAGATTGGGTTAAATTATAGAAAAATGGAGGTTTTCAAATCAATGCTAGTTAGACCTGATGAGTGGGAATCAGGTAGAAGTGTGAGAAGGGACCCAAAGAAAAAGATAGTGTTTAACACCGGGGGAATGAAAGTAGATGATAGATTGTTGCATTACTCTATTGCTTGGATACTGGCTGCTTGTGGGAGCATTCATGCTTAGATCTTAGAGGAAGACATGATCTTGATGTGTGCCATCATGAACAGTATCAAGGTTAACTGGGTGGATGTCATCAAGGACAACATGCTGAAGACTCGTCATCTGGATGAGGACAAATGTCCATATGCAGTCTTTATTTCAAAAGCTTTGGATAAGTTTGAAGTGGACACCTCAAATGAAGCAAGAGAATTTACTAGGGATGTTCACTTTGTTAAGGACCGTGCATTGAAGATGATGAAGTTGCTTAAGACTGGTGAGGGTTGGTTAACAAAGGAAGAATTGCAAGCTGAAGATGAGTCTATGGAACCAAAGGTGCTGACTCTTTTCGAGGAGATGATCTTAAAGCAAATGGGAGAATTGCGGCTTCTCAGGAGAGAGAGTTCCGGGAGATAAAAAACTCCTTGGAATCGATCCCAGAGAGATTGGATTTGTTGGATGTCCCTTTCCTTGGACCACAGGACTAGGATTTGTCTGTGCATCTTCATATTAGGACTAACATTGTTTGTATTGCCCTTCAACTTATCTTTTTTGCATTTGTTTGCATGTTTACCTGCTTACTCAGCCTTTTGCATGTTTATCCTTCTATCTCAGAATTCAGAATTGGTGGATGTATCTTGATTAAGCTTGTACTCTTGTATTGATCGTGCACATTGTAATATCATTTATATCATCAATGAAAGCTTAATTCTTGGTTTTGAATTTGTGTTTTGGCTGATCTTTATTGATTCACTGTCTGCAAATTGGATTTTATTTGAGCTAACTTAAATCTTGTTTGATAAGGAACAAAAGTAGATACATACTTCTTATATTTGCAAGACCGTGAAATTCACTTTTTACGATTATTTTTTGACTGATTATGCAGCATTTTTCTACATAATTCTGTAGAATTTCTTTTTACACATTAAGTGCAGATTGTGGACTGCATTAGTACAAGTTTCTACCTTGCAAAATTTAGCCCTCCCAACTATTTATTTTCCCCTAACATATCATTTGATTTTCTATGCATCTTGTCTTTTTCACCTTTTTGTTTGAAGTGCCAAAAGGGGGAAAATACTTGTAGAAGCCTTGTAGAAGACATTGTGTAGACATTTATGCATTTCTCAAGTGTCAAGAGAAATGGTACTAGAAGAATGAAGCTCAAAGAGTGGTTTGACTCATCAAAACCAAAAAGGGGGAGATTGTTGGAACTAAAGGAACTACATTGAAATTTAGTGAAGTTTTGGTTTTGCTTTTCTCTTTTTGTTTTTGCTCTTAAATCAATTTTATGGTACCAAACACGTTTATAGGTGTGGTACTTGTATTGTGTGCTTTAGATAGGCTTGGGAATGTGTTTGGGATGATTTTGGATAGATTTCATAGGTTGGATTGTGCTGGAAAAGCTTCAAAAATGGATTTTTAAGCAAGGTAATTGATTACTTAAAAATGGTAATCAATTACCCTGCAAGATTTTTGAGAACATGAATTGATGCTCTCTGTGGTAATCGATTATCTGATTTCAGTAATCGATTACTTCCGAGAACAAGCACTTTGGACTAATTCTGTGCAGGATATCAGGTAATCAAGTAGGAAATTGATTACCCTGCAAAAAAACCGATATAAAAGCATTTTGAAAAATAGATTTTACAAACTTTGATCAATTCAATCAAATGCTTGCTTCTTTTGAACGTTTTCTCAGAATTCTCTCCAAGATTCATACACATTTTTATGGTTTGAAGGTGTTTCATTTTCAAGATTCAAGGAAGAGACTCTATGGAGTTTTATTCTTTCCATTTGGGTTTTTTTCACTTAAGTGATATTGTTCTATACCTTTCTTTGTGTTTTTGCACAAGGTTAACAATCTCTTGAGGTGTTCTTGAAATTATTGGGAAATCTTGCAGCGAAGTGTTGCAAGTGAAGCGTTGTGAGTGGTAGGGTGTCATGGTGAAACAAACTTTTGTGGGGTGCAAGAGGAAGCCTCTTCTTTTGTGGTTTAAATCTTTCCGGGATTAATATCTCTATGTGTGGTGTGCATGTACTGAGATTTTAGTGGAAAACAGATTAATAGAAAGCTAAGTCTGTAAACTGGATGTAGGTCAGTTGTACCAAACCAGTATAAATCACTGTGCAAATTCTCTCTTCCTTATACTCTTTATTTTTAGTCTTGAATTTTTGGAACACTAACAACTGGGCTTTTGCAGCTGTATTTGATTCATTGAGTTTTCTTGCTGCAGATTATATTCTGGTTAATCATTTGCTTGAGTTTAAATTTGGGTTTTGACCTATATTTTGTGGGTTTGATTTTTGTTCTTTCTATTCTTTCTTTTTTATTTTGAATCACTTGAAATATAATTCTTTCTAAGCTTGTCTTCTATTTTATTTGAAACCATTATTGGAGGAATTGAATTGATTGGCGATTTGCCTTAAGGGTTGAATTCTTAAAAACCTATTTGTGTAAAAGAAAGTAGATTTTGAAAATTTCTAAAAAGGACTATTTTTGAAAAATAATTTGGTGAATCTATTCAACTCCCCTTCTAGATTCCCCTGGGACCAACATGGAGGTCCCATGACTATATCTATGACTAATACAATGAAGAAAACTTTACAAAACCTAATAATGAAGATCAAGTCAAAGGAAGAAGCATTAGAGTTCACTCCACATTGGATAACCTTTTTACAAGTGGATGAAGATTTCAACTCAACTTGAAGACTACAGGGAAAAAAGCCCAAATTCATATAGAACAAACCTTTCATGGGTTAGACTTCTTTAAATCCCAATTATTATGTAAATTTCGTATTATTTTTTTATGGTGATATTTTAGATAACTTTTCATGTTTTTTCTAGAGAGTTCTTGAGTTTTTAGAGTTCCTAAGTCATTATGTGTAAGTGGGAAATAAATTTCGAGTGGAAAATAATGAGATAGTTGAAGAATTAGTGGGAAACCAAGGCTAGTGGGAAATCATTGGCTTAGTAGAGTTTTAATGTTTCTTTTCTCAAGACTTCCTATTTTTACCTTTGAGTGTTTTTCTCTTGTGAGAAATTTGCCTTTGTTTTTGGATAAGATCTTTATAGTGTTCGTTCCACCGGCAGGTTGCGGTTAGGGTTAAGTTCTTTATTCCTTACTTTACTTGTTTTCAAGACGATTTGGATAGTAGATTCATATAATTTAATATCAGAGCTTCGACACTTGAATTCAAGTTTTATCTATCCTTTCTTTGATTTTTTTCTATTTAGTTTTCTATTTCTTTTATCTTGTATTTTGATTCTGTTTCGTATTTTGTTTCTATCTTATTACTTCTTTATTTCAACCCTTTTTTTAATCCATACCATTTTTTCTTTATCTTCTCATTGTTTCTTCTTAACTTTTGTCTAAATTTGTTCCTCTTCTGTTCTTTTATTTTTTCTTCATATTGCTAAGCTATATTGGATAAAAAAAAGAAAAAAGAAAATAGAGAATCAAATAAAAAATAGAAAAAAAAATTGTGTGAAAAAAAGAATTCAAACTGAAAGTTGAAATTTTTTTTGGAACATTAATCTTTTGCTTCCAATTACTTTCTGCAAAAAAATAAAAAATAAAAAAGAAGAGTTATATTAAAAAAAAGTGTTAGTCAATCTTTTATTCTATTACTAAAAAATTTTCCAATCGTAGTGTTGTGCATTTGTTATCTCTTCTATACACTCTTCTTTGGTATTGCCTCTTGAGTTCCTTCTTGTTTGGTTCTTGTTTCTTCAAGTTATCATATCAGGAATACTCTATCATTTCTTGTTGTGTAGAATCTTCCATAAAAGTTCTTACTTAAGAGATTGTAAGGTAAAGTTAAATGGTAAAAGGCAGGAGTGGTGAGACAATCAGAGGCCAAATTGAGTGCAAAATACGAGTCATTAAATCATGAGTGTGAGGATTTTTTTTTTCTAATTCAATTTGTTTTGTAACACTTTAATCATGAGTGAAGAAGAAGGAGTAAGAGATGTTGAGCTTAAATTGTTCATGAAAGCAGTTCAAGAACAATTTAAGGCTCTAAATGCTAGATTTGATGATTTGACATCTAATTCCAGGTCTAGGACCTCTCCTACGAGAAATCATGATGATGAAGAAAAGAAGGAGGAGTGCTTAGATTAGAAATATGATAGAAGGAGAACAAGACATGACCCAAGAATTAATAACTACTTAGGAAATATCAAGATGAATATTAATACATTCTTGGGAAAGAATGATCCCGAGTGGGAGAGAAAGGTTGAACATGTGTTTGATTGTCATAATTATTCAGAGTAGAAAAAGATAAAATTAGTTGTTGTTGAATTCATTGATTGTGCTAGTATTTGGTGGGATCAATTTGTGATTAGCAAACATAGAAATGGAGAAAGTCACATTCGTTCATGGGAAGAGATGAAGGCTTCCATGAGAAGGAGGTTCGTACCAAGTCATTGCCATAGGGACTTGCACACAAATTTTCAAAATTTAACTCAAGGTTCTATGAGTGTGGACGATTACCACAAAGAGATGGAGATAGCCATGATTAGAGCCAACATTGACGAACACTGAGGGGCAACTATGGCAAGGTTCATTCATGGTCTAAGGAAGGAAATTGCTGATGTGGTGGAGTTGCAACATTATGTGGAGATGGAGGATTTGTTGCACAAAGCAATCAAGGTGGAGAGGCAAATGAAGTTAACAAGCCCTTCTAAATTTGGTTCATCTTCTAATCCTACATGGAGATCAAATTGGAAGAATAATAAAGCTGTTACAAATCCTAAGGATGATGGAAAAGGAAAGTACTCAATTTCTGCACCAAAAGGTAAAATTGAAATTAATGCATATTTTAGATTACATGATATCAAGTGTTTTAGATGTTAAGGAGTTGGGTATATTGCTTCTCAATGTCCAAATACAACAGCCATTATCATGATGGATAATGGAGACATAGAAAGTGTGGGCTCAAGTGATGATGAAATTCCACCATTGGAGGATTGTAGTGATGTTGAGGTTGCAGAACCTGTCCATGGAGTAGCACTTGTTACAAGGCGAGCTCTTGGTATACAACCTAAAGAGGATGGTGATGTGGAGCAACGTGAACATATCTTTCATACTAGGTTCCACATAAATGACAAAGTATGCAACATGATCATTGATAGTGGAAGTTGTACTAATGTTGCTAGCATTTTATTGGTTGAAAAATTAAACTTGCCAACAAAAAAACATCCTAATTCGTATAGACTTTAGTGGCTGAATGATTATGGAGATATAAGGGTGAAAAAAAAAGTTTTGATTTCATTTTCTATTGGAAAATACAAAGATGAGGTTCTTTGTGATGTTGCACCAATGCATGTTGGACATCTACTTCTTGGGCGTCCTTGGCAATTTGATAGAAAAGTAACACATGATGACTACAAAAATAGATATACCATTGTGATGAATGGTCGCTCCATTATGCTAACACCTCTCAGACCTATTGAAGCATATGAATATCAAATTAGAATTGCAAAAGAGTGTAAGGTAAGAGAAGAGCAAGTGAGCATTCAACAAAAAGAGAGAAAAGAAAAGATGAATCAAGAAAAGGAGAGAGAAAAAAAGATGAATGAAAATATGAAAAGGAGAGAGACAAATAAAAATGAGTGTTGTTAAGAAAATAAAAAAATAAGTGCATTTGCTAAGAAAAGAGAAGCATGTAGTGCGTTTTTAGGAGGGAGAAACTACTCTTACTTCACTAACAATTTGCATTCTTCTTTGCCTTGTGAAATTAGTTTTTTGTTGCAGGAATTCACTGACGCTTTTCACAAAGAATTGACTCTATGATTACCCCTTTTAAATGGTATTGAGCATTAAATTCATTTTAGGCTTTCCAATTCCAAATAGCCAGCCTATAGGACAAGTCCAAAAGAAACAAAGGAAATTCAGAGGTAAGTGGAGGAATTATTACAAAAAGGCTTTGTGAGGGAAAGTCTCAGTTCATGTTCTGTTCCTATTTTCTTGGTTCCAAAGAAAGATGGAACATGACCTATGTGTATTGATTGTTGAGCCATCAACAAAATTATTGTAAAGTATATATATATATATATATATATATATATATATATATATATATATATCCTATTCCTAGGTTAGATGATATGCTTGATGAGTTGAGTTGTATGATTCATGTGTGTTTTCTAAAATTGATCTGAAAAAAGCATACAATCAAATTTGCATCAAAGAGGGTGATAAATAGAAAACAAATTTCAAAACAAAATATGGTTTATATGAGTGGTTAGTGATGCATTTTGGCTTAACTAATGCAATCAACACTTTGATGAGATTAATGAACTAAGTGTTGCGCTCTTTCATTAGAAAATTTGTTGTGGTCTACTTTGATGATATTTTGATTTTTAGTAAGGTTTAGATGAATATGTTGATCACTTGCATGTTTTTCTTACTCTCTTAAGAGAAAATAATTTGTATGCAAATCTCAAAAAGTATTTATTTTGCCTTGAATCCCTTGTGTTTTTGGGATTTTGTTGTGAGCTTCAAAAGAATAAGTATCGATGAAGAGAAGGTAAAGGAAATCAGAGAATGACCTACACCTAATAATGCAAGTGACGTAAGAAGTTTCCATGGTTTAGCAAGTTTTTATACAAGGTTTGTGAAAAATTTTAGTTCTATTGTTGCACCCTTGAATGAACTTGCTAAAAAGAACGTTGTGTTCAAATGGGATAATGTACATGAGAAAGCTTTTAATTTGCTGAAAAATAAGTTGATCAATGCCCCTTTGCTTTGTGTACCTAATTTTGATAAAGCTTTGAAATTTAATGTGATGCTTCTAATGTTGGTTTAGGAACCGTGTTAATGCTGGACTATAAACCAATTGCATTTTTTACTGATAAGCTTAGTGGGGTAGCATTGAATTACTCTACCTATGACAAGAAGTTATTTTCTTTGGTAAGGACTTTGCAAAATTGGCAACACTACTTGTGGCCAAGGGAGTTTGTAATTCATTATGATCATCAAAGTTTGAAGTTCTTGAAAACTCAAGGAAAACTTCAAAAGACACATGCTAAGTGGTTGGAGTTTATTGAGATGTTTCCCTATGTGTTCAAATATAAAAATGGTAAGGAAAATGTTGTGGCTAATGCATTATCTTACAGGTATGCTTTATTGACTTCTTTGCAAACTAAGTTTTTGGTTTTGAATTTGTGAAGGAGTTCTATGTCAATGATTCTAATTTTGGTCAAATATGGGATTCTTGTTCTAAACATGTAATGGGGGACTATTATAGGCATGATGAGTTCTTGTTTAAAAACACTAAGCTTTATGTGCCTTTTTGTTCTTTGCGTGAAATGCTAGTTAGAGAAACTCATGGTGGGGGGTTAATGGGATATTTTGGAATTCAAAAGACTTTAGGAATTTTGCATGAGCATTTTTATTGGCCTAAAATGAAGCATAATGTGCAATCTATTATAGTAAGTGTGTCACATGCAAACAAGCCAAATCTAACACATGCCCCATGGGTTTTACACTCCTCTACCTATGCCTAATCAACCATGGATTGATATTTCAATAGATTTTGTATTAGTGTTGCCTAGGTCCCAAAGTGGAAAAGATAGCATTTTTGTTGTTGTTGACAAGTTTAGTAAAATGACACATTTCATTGCATGTTATAAAACTAATGATGCTACACATATTTTCGACTTGTTCTTTAAAGAAATTGTGTGTTTGTGTGGATTACCAAAAACAATTGTAAGTGATAGAGATTTAAAGTTTCTTAGCTATTTTTGGTGAACTCTGTGGAACAAGTTAGGAAAAAAACTCTTGTTTTCTATGTTGGACATCCTCAAATGGATGGATAAACAAAAATTGTCAACAAAACACTTGGTACCTTGTTGCGTGCCATCATTCAAAAGAACTTGAAACAGTGGGAGAAGTGTTTGCCACATGTTGTGTTTGCATATAATAGACCATTCCTTCTACTATTTCTCATTCTCCTTTTGAAGTCGTGTATGATTTTAATCCTCTGAATCCTTTAGATATGTTGCCTTTGCCAACTAATGAGGTTGCTTATTTGGATGATAAGCATAAACAGACTTCATTAGGGAATTGCATATGAAGGTTCAAGCCAATGCGCAATACACAAAGCAAGAAAATAAAGGTCGTGTCAAAGTTCTTTTTGAACCTGGAGACTGGGTTTGGGTTTATACGAGGAAAGAAAGATTTCCTACTTAAAGAAAATCCAAGTTGCAACCAGAGGAGTTGGACCTTTTGAAGTGCTTGAAAAGATCAATGACAATGCTTACAGGCTGGATTTGCCAAGTGATTATGGAAACATAAGTTCTACATTTAATCTAGTTGATCTATCCTTGTTTGATGCTTTGTGTGACATTGGAGGTCCCATGTCTATATCTATGACTAAGACAATGAAGCAAACTTTACAAAGCCTAATAACGAAGATCAAGTCAAAGGAAGAAGCATTATAGTTCACTTCACATTGGATAATCTTTCTACAAGTGGATGAAGATTTCAACTCAACTTGAAGACTAAAGGGAAAGAAACCCAAATTCATATTAGAACAAACCTTTCATGGGTTGGACTTCCTTAAAGCCCAATTATTATGTAATTTTCATATTATTTTTTATGGTGATATTTTAGATAACTTTTCATGTTTTTTCAAGAGAGTTCTTGAGTTTTTAGAGTTCCTAAGTCATTATGTGTAAGTGAGAAATAAATTATGAGTGGAAAATAATGAGATAGTGGGAGATTAGTGGAAAACCAAGGCTAATAGGAAATCGATGCGTTAGTGGAGTTTTAATGTTTCTTTTTTCAAGGCTTCCTATCTTTACCTATAAATAGGAGTCTCTTGTAAGTTTTTTCCACAACAACAAAATTTAGAATATTACTTTGAGTGTTTTTCTCTTGTGAGAAAATTTGCCTTTGTTCTTGGATAAGAACTTTATAGTGTTGGTTCTACCAGCAAGTCGCGGTTAGGGTCACATTTTCTGATAACTTTGGTTTTACCAGCAAGTTGCGATTAGGTTCAAGTACTTTATTTTTTACTTTACCTGTTTTCAAGACGATCCACATAGTAGATTCATATCAAATAATTTTTGGGGTAATAACCATCTATTAGAAAATGAAAAATGTTAGAGAAGAAAATTTTGGTAGTTCTACTTCTGATTTAGTGATTCTCTCTTAAGTTCTAAGATTGATTTCTAACAAATTTAAAAACTGATAACAGGGAGGGTTTTCTTTTTTAAAAAAAAGTATTGAAAAGTTTCAGTAGCATTTCTCAAAAAACAATAATATATATATATATTAAAAAATTCAAAATTTATCATAATCTCAACAATAAATTTTCAAATAAATGGCTATTAATTCATTTTATTGTCTAAATATGTTATTCGCAATTTAAAAGGACCTAATCCAAAAATCTTTATTAATTTTTTAAGGGAAATCTTTATTATTCTTAAACTGATAAGAATTCATATATGATCCAAAAATTTTTGCTCTTTGTATTTTTATAAAATCCTATGTCAATACTATACATGTTTTTCGCTACTAAAATAATGTTTATTTTTGCGGTTTTTCATACAATTTACTTTTTGCAGGAATTTCCTACGATTTTTCGCGATGCAAAAATTTCCTGCAATTTTTATGAAGAAAAATAATTTGTAAGAAAGTTTCTTACCGATTTCAAAATCTACAAGAAACTTTTCTGCGAATTTGAAAAATTAAGATAGTTTTCACCGGTTAAACGTGAAAAACATATGAATCAAAATAAAAGAGTCTTTTTGCCACCTACCAAATTTCTAACGGCACCTACTGGCAAGGCATGAAGAGAAAAAAAATTGTGAAAGTAAAGAACGTTTTGGTAGTTCATAATATTGATAGATGTCATTAGAAATTGAGTAGGTCTGTAGGTGTTAAAAGAAAAAAAAGGCATTATGAAGGAAACACAAATGGGTTAAGCCCATACGCATGATGCCATGCCACCAACACACAAAGCAAAAAGATTTTTATTTCCCATTTATTCCTTTTTCATTTAACACCTACCACCCTAAGTAATTTTTGAAAAATTCAAAAATATCCTTTAACCTAATCATCTCTTGTAACACCTACCATAATAAATTAACCTTATCTCTCTGAATACCTACCATAATAAATTAATCTCATTCACTCACATTTGAAAATAAAATAACTAATTCTAAGAATTAAGCTTTTCAAACAAGGAAAAAAATTAATTAGAAAATTTATTTAAATATTTATATTATCTTTATAAAATTTTATTTTTTAATAATATAATTTATTTATAGCATAATTTTTAAAATTTATTAAATTTTTTTATTTTAAAATATAAAATAAATAAAATACAAAATTTTATTACTGAAAATCTTCTCCTAATAAACTTTTATATTTATAATTTTATATTTTATTATTTTAATTAGAAAATTTATATGTAATATTTATATTAATAAATTTTTATATTTTAATAATATAATTTTTTAACATTTTTTTAAAATTTTATATGATAAAATATAAAAATTTATTACGAAACATTCTTTTAAATTTTTTTGCTTCTCCGGCACACCACCAGAGAAGTAACAAAATTTTCAAATCACTCTAATTATTTTGAGTCTAATTATATCACGTTAATTATGCTAATTACTTTTAGTCTAATTACTCTAGTTACACCCATTGTCGTCCTTCATTACTCTAATTACTTTGAGTCTAATTACATACTCTATTTACTTTGAGTCTAATTACTCTAATTATACTGATGTTAATTACTGTAATTACCTTAAGTCTAATTACTTTAATTACACTGACATTAATTACTCCAATTTTAATATTCTGTTATTGCTTTGTTTTGAAAAATAATTTATGTGAAAATAAATAATTTTTAAATTTTTTTTACTTCTCTGGCTGTGCACTGTGGGAGAAGTAAAAATTTTGCAAATTTTTTTTACTTTTCCGGTGGTGAATTGCTAGAAAAGTAAAAATTTTTACAATTTTTTTTTTACTTCTATGACTGAGCATTGTCAGAGAAGTAAAAAAATTTACAAAATTTTACTTCTCCAATAATGCATAGTCGAAGAAGTAAAAAATGAAAAATATTTTTATATTTTTCCTATAAGTAGGTGTAAAATAAAAATGTAGTAAGTGCGGAACACATACTCATATGCAGTTTCGAACACAAATGTATAGGCCCAAAAGGAACTAGGAATTGGGATCCCTAACATCACAAAGACAGGCAAAGGCACATGAGTAATAAAATGCAAATTACAATGTACAACTTTTTGAAATACTAATAATATAATCCTATGAGTTTAACTAATAGCGTAAAAAAGTTGTAGAATACTATTTAATCACAACTCTTTAAATTATATGATTTTTAAAGTATTAATAAGTAAAATCAGTAAACTTATATTATATAGAGTTATGATTGAATGTTAGTATAAAACTTTTTACACTAGTGATATATAAATGTTTTTCTGAAATAATATTACCTATTTAGAAAAATAAATTAATGATACCCGTATATTTTATCTAGAAAGCGCAACAAATATAGTATAGAATAAAAACTACATACTGAGTAATAAAATATTTTATTAAAAATAGAAAAGATAAATAATAGTATTTACATAATTAAAACCTAAATAAAAATATTTACCCGTCCCCCCCTCTCTCTATATATTAAAAAAAATAAATTGTGAAAATTCAAGGAGGCCATCCTCTAACACAATGCAGATATAGCTCCGTCCCTGCACACGGGAGATCCAGTTACTCTATAGGCAACACTCAGTAAAGTTACCATTTTAATTAATAATTCTTTGTACACATTAAATTTTATAAACCCAACCATTGAATTAAACATTCTTATTGAATAGGAAAGGTAACAATTCTCTTAAAAAAAATTTAAAATAGTTATATAGTTTATAAAATAAATTTAGTTTAACTATAATATGATTTTAAAAATATAAATAATTTTCTTCTATAAGATTTCATAACTTAACAAGAGTTATTCCTGAAGTAATTTCACTACGAATGATTTTATGATGGTTTCAAATTTTAATATTGTAAAATAAATATTACTATTCATTATTACAAAAAATTATTACTTTTTTATTTAAAAAATAAAATGACGTGTAATGTTTTATTGGTCCTACGTTATTGAGATGTCTCTAAATTGTGACAATTAATTTCGTGATATCAAATCAATTAATCAATGCCATGTGTGTGTGAATAAAGTGAATTAAGAATCATTTAATTGTTTTGATTAAAAAAAAGGTAAGATAAATATTTTTAGAATTATCCTAATTTAATATTGATTAAAAAATAATCATATTATGATAGATATTGTGGGTTGTTAAATCCATCGTAGAGTAATAAAACTCTAAAATATAGCTTTAAAATCCATTGTGTTTCTAGGTTTTCGGTATTTATCTCAAAAAGAGATATCAAGTTACTCCAACATTTTTTTAGCGCCGGGGCATGTTTTACCAAGTTTTGTGTACTTATCAATCAGTATTGGAGCTCATTGTTATGTCTCATAAATAACTATCTATGGAGATTTATATCAACTTAATTTCACGATTGCTACTATGATAGAGACTTTGGATAGTGCTTAAGTCACACATCCAGTAACAGGAGACTCTCAACAAACTATTTAAGTGCTTAGTTCTCTCCAACAATAAAACTATGGGTTGATTAAAAAGTGGGTAGTCATTATCATAATTATTGAATGATTAAAAAAATTCGCTACAAGCTTTATAGCTAGGTAGTTTTTTACATATGCTACATAACATTTTATTTTATCAAACTAACTTTTTTACTACTAGTAACAATAAATGTAAACATTATTAGTTTTGTTTATTGTGTTAAAATTTCACTCCCTTAAGAATTCTTTTTTGTAAATATCGAGTTCTCCCTTTAATTGCTAGCTATAAAAAAAAAATAAACCCCATGTTTTAGACCCCTAAAACATAAAATATTCATTAGCTCTAATTAATTGACTATATTAACATGTGTTTACTTTATGTAATTAATATGAATGAAGTTTTAAATTTTCTTGAGCATATTTCACTTATTTGTTTTTCTCTTCGGTTCTGGATTTGCTTTTTCCATTTTAATATTAGCATGTATATTTTTATTAACAACTACTTAATATTTATCATACTTGAAATTTCTCATCCATTTTTAAGAATGTATTATGTAGGGATGTCTTTGAGAAGGAGTTATACATCCATTGAGTATATTTACCTGTATTATGTGTACATACATTGATTAACATGTATTATGTTGCTTATAAAAAAAACATGTTTTATGTGTTTGTAAATTGATAAATTATATTAATTAGTATTCCGATCAATGTTAATTATTAGTGTGTTAGTAGAGATTTAAATTAAGGATCTCTTGCTTCGCATCAATACATTATAAATTATGTTAATTAATAATTAATTGATTCATTGAAGGCGTAAAATAATAAGATAACAAGAAGATAAAAAAAAAAAAATATGGACAGAACTAATTTTGAAGAGATATATAATAGCTAGCTACTACGTACGAAGATGAAATGAGAATCTAATTCTACTTATAAGGAGGAGAAACTAGGTAGTAACATTCTGTGATTCTAATAGCAGTTGTAGACACCACGTAATGTGTTATTCTCGTCCTGGTAATAAACAAATTTGTGTGGACATGTGTGCTTACCTCTATTTATTCTCTTCCTTGCATTGTAAGGTACAAATCCAGTTTCACAATGGCTCAATTAGAATGAAGTTTGCAACTTGTAAGGTTGGCACACTTGCTCGTTTTTCATGCCAAAGAAAGGAAAGGCAAATGACCAAAGGACCCCCAAAATATACTTCAAAATTTGATTGTCTTCTTGTCTAGTTCAAAATAGAAAAAAGTTGGCCCACGAATTTATTCAAGATAGGAGTCATCCCCATTTTTGGGAAAATATCACTCTCCCTCAGATTTTTAGATTTCAAACAAAATCCAGAGACTCTTCTGCAAATTCAACGTTGATGCTAACTTACATCCAATTTGGTACTTTGCTCATTCTTTTCTTTTTCTTTCAATACTATACTCAATTATCCACATGGGAACTGTCTGTTGATTTATTTTACTTCCTCATTTTTTCTATTTATTTTTTTTATCATATTTATTTATTCATTTACCTATAAATATAGCACCCCAACTACCTAGCTATACATCAACCATTTCCAATTCTTCCCCTCCTAGTGCCAGAATTTGGAGAAAGAGTTCTCATTCAGGTCAGTGATATATTACTACATTATCCTCAAATCTACACAAATATTTATCAATATATTTATATTATATACTACCTCTGTTGCTTTTTATAAAGCAATGTTGACTAAATTATATATATATTTTTATTAAGAAAGTGATTAATATAATTATTTGTATTAATCTTTTTGTAATTCTAATGTATTTAGTTAAAAACAATTAATGCAAGAGAAATAACATATACATAACCAGATGGATGAAAGGTATAAAAAAAAGCCTAAAACAAATATTAAGATTTTTTTTTTCTTTTAAATAAGGCACTATATATTATTAATATATGTAGTGTTGTTGTTGGGATGGATGTATAAGAAGTAGTAAAGAAGTTATTTATGGATGGATTTAATTAAAGGTTGAATAATGATTGTATATAACATGTGTGAGTAACAACAGGTGGGATTAAAAGAGTTACGTACGGAATTGGAAAACAAAAATTAGCGAATGGCACATGAAAAGATGAGGACGAAATTGACAGCACTAGTTGTGGATGACAATAAACTGAACAGAAAGATACATGAAAAGATGTTGGAGAGCTTTGGAGTGAAGAGTGAGGGAGTGGAAAATGGCAGAGAAGCTGTGGACATTCATTGCCGTGGACACAGATTTGACCTCATTCTCATGGACATGGATATGCCTGTCATGAATGGCATTGAGGTACCATTAATTACATCCTACACATTAACTATGCAAAAATGTTGCCATATATTATTTAATTACTCTCTTTTTTTTATTATTATTATTATTATTATTATTATTTAATTTATAGGCAACAAAAGAGCTTCGGTTAATGGGCATTGGTAGCATCATTGTTGGCGTCTCATCACGCTGTACGGAAGCAGAAATACGAAAATTCATGGATGCGGGTCTCAATGACTACCATGAGAAACCCTTCAACACTGCTAAGCTTTCTTCCATTCTTGATAACATCTGATCTAACCCTATTATTCATAACTCAAATTCCATGCCTCTTTTTTCTTCTTATGTACTTCTGCTCAATCACGTAACTCTCAGTGTTACAAAATAATACAAATAAATAAATTACCTGAGAAATTAATAACTCTTATTCTATTCATCAATATGGCGGAGCTGGAAGATGATTATGTCAAAATAAAAATAAAAAATCCTAGGGCACCAAGTTAATTAATACCATCTGGATATTGTGTCGCCATGTATTTTTTTTAGGTCGACATCTCTTTGCACATGGTGCTTGTTTTAGAAGATGCATGTTGTACACACTTGTGCTCACGTACGATGGTAAACCTTTGTAATGCTTCAATTTTCTTTTTTTTTGGTGAAGAGCAGCGCTTCAAGATAATACAAAGAATAATAATATAATGAGAAAAACACCTATTAACTGTAAGCGTAAAAATCACAATCTTTTATACATTCTTCTTAGATTTAATAATTAATACTTTAAAAATTATTTAAACAAAATATCGTAATTTACATCTTAATATATAGATGTTAAACTCTAATATAATTAAGCCAGATATATAAACTATTCTATATACAACATAGTGGATATATCTTTATAAACGGTTAAAAATCTTGAAAAATATAATGCTTTTATAATTACTATAAAAAATTTACTCATTTGTGATATTTAAAAGTTATAAAACACGACATGAAAGCACTACAAAGTGAATTAAAACATTTTTCTACGAATTAAAAATGTTATATTTCTTTAGAAATTTATAAATAGACTATGGACTGGATCGACATAGTTTATAAAAAGAAGACAATATTATGGATATAATTTATAAAAACGGAAAGAATATTTGAAAAAATGTATTAAAGTGACTTAATTTAATTTTTTATTTAAATTTTCACATTCAAACTAAATTATAGTATTATTCTCTTATAAATAGTATTGCTAATGAGAAAATAGATAATGTATGACAATGTCCTCAATCATAATTTATTACTTATGATAAATTTATTAATGATTTATAATGAATAATTTAAATATATAAATGATGAATTATGATTAGATGATAATATAAAATTATTTTAGATATAATCTTTAATTTCATTTATTACTTTATTATATTTAAATATATACTTAAGTAAGCATGATTTGTTACCCTTTACTTATGCTTTTTTCTTCAACTATACAACATTGATAATTATTCTCTCTCTCATGTTTTTGCTTTTGTAAGTAGGTTTCCATGTTTTTAAAAGGAGAAATTTGACCAAACACACTTTCTAAAATGCTCTTAAAAAATTAACTTCTTTTTATAAAAAGATAGAAGTAGTTTTTTTTTTTTTTGTTAAGAAAAAAGAGCTACGTGAAGCAATTTTTTGAGAGAAAAGCTTCTCGCTTCTCTCTCGAGTCATTTTTTAGCTACGGAAATTAAATTTACTGAACAGTTTGAATTTTATTTTTAATTAATGCTCTTATTTTTAAAATTTAACTTTTAAATAATTTTTAAATGAAAAAGTAATTCTAAATTAATTAATACAACTTTGGCCACACAAAAAATGAGCCTTAAATTGGTCAAGGAAACAAAAAATATATTTTTTATAAGAATGTGGAGTACAATTGAACTTACACATAAATTTATACTCTAAAATACTGTAAAATCATCAAAAGAAAAGACGTCTGACTCATCAATTTAGAAGAGTTGCATACTCGCATACCCATTCGACCAATAAGACTTTTTCTTTTTAAATTTTATTTAAGGGTTGAGTACTTATTGATATATGAGTTTAATATTTATGATTTGCTAGTGTAAAATTCGTGTAAAATAGTTTTACACTCTAAGATTTAATTACAATTTTTTTATTTATATACCTTTTAAAATATTAATTAGTAAAATTAATAAACTTAAAATGATTGTGATTGAATGTCAGTGTAAAACTTTTAACATACATAAGTATTTTTCTCTTAATATATTCTCTACATTATTTAAAAATTATTAAAATTATGAATTATGTGTTAGATTTATTAAACAAAAATATGATTTGAACACATACTGTTAATAATGTAAAATAATTATATATATATATATATATATTATCATCTAATTACAAATTAGCATATATTATAAATTTATTAACTTATATAATAGTTATAATAAATATCCTCCAAAAAAGTAATTTCTAATAAATGTGTGTTTGTAAAAGCAACGACAATATATGCTTTAGCATTTATACATGTCTTGAAAAATAGGATTTTCATGTTGAATAGACTTCAATGTGTTTCCAATTCCAAATACTATGATATAATTTATTAATATGTCAAATATTTTATCCCTAAAAATATATATTGATTAAGCTAAAAATTTTACAAAATTAATTTTATCATTTAATAAATTGTTACTATATAATAAAAATGTATTAATTAAAAATATGATGTAATTTTTTTTAAATTATCTATTTGGGTCAATAATTTAAATGAGTTTAAACATAATTTAAATAATAAGGTTGTTAATAAAGCACTAATAAAATCCATAAACTATAGAACTTGATTGAAAAAGAGATAATAAAAAGGGGTGCCAAAGAATGTAAAACCAACATCGATCTGACCAAGTGTCAACCTTAACAAAATCAACCTTCTCTTTTCAAATTAGATATAATTATGCAGAAGTCAAGGGAACAAAATCACCATATATATGCGAAAGCATATTTGTAGAGGTTATTTTCTCCTTTTTGCTCGCATAATACCTCTACGTGGAAGGTAGCTACTAGCTAGTAATCACATTTATTTATATAGGTCAGCATAGACACTGTAGTCGAAACATGCATCTAACTAGCAAATGTAGGAAATTTTTCTACATGCATGCAGAGAAGGGTATAGAAAGCACCAGTTCCTCGTAGTTCAAATTCCATGCATGGTAATATTTTTGGAATGGTTGAAGACTTTTAAAGGAGCTTTAACTAAAACTATGGAATTTGATGCCTACGCCTTTGAGAGAATATTTCTAGAAAAATAAAAATTAAGCATATCCTAATCTCCCAAGGAATATACTTTTATTAATTAACCTGCAAACTTGTTGAGTTTAATTAGCATACCAAATGCCAATTGAGTTCTCACCAAATTTGAATATCCACTAATTTAATTTAAATTTTAAAGACCATATCCGCCCAAGATCCCAATTCAAAGGAATCTTTCAGACGACAGCTTTTTTTGAACCAAACATATCTTCCAAAACCGAGAATATTGTTGCCACGTTTTTCTTTTTTCAGCCAACTAAAAACCAATCATCTTCTCATTTTTTCAAGAGATTATTTCCTGCTTCAATCCCAAATTCAGTGGATTTATACTTTAATTTTACAATTCAACTCATCTATATATATATAGTCCTCATCTTATGAATTGACATGATTAGAATTGTGCATACAAGAGTAGGCATCCTTTATTTTATGAGTTATTTTCTTGTGTAAAATTATCCTCTCCTCACTAATTCCAATCACGTTGCTTTTGTGAAACATTTTTTTTTTGTTTAGCAATTGATTCAAAATCGCCTTTGTGGTCCAGGGGAATGTACTAACTCGCCTCGATCTCCTATAATAATATATATCCATTCTGAAGATGAGAGATTTTTGTCCTATATATCATTCCCTAACTTAACGCCTTCTTAGCTTTCCAATATTTGTTGCCCTACCAATTCACCAATAAGAAATTCGTTCTTATCAACCTCATTATTTTCGGTTAGATTTTCATTTACCTGAGCAGATAGATTGTCTAAATATATACACAAAATCTAAATCCAAATCTATATTTAATCCAACATTTCTATCATCCTAAAATGTCCCATTCATATGGTAAAGTAATTGGGGCCATTCATATGGTAAATTAACTTGCAAATAATTAATTTCCTCGTATTTTAAAAAAAAAAACTCACTATGTTATTTTAAAAACATATAATTGAAGTACCTTATATGGTATTAACATGGAAGTTATATTTCTATGCAACCAATATATTAAAGGGATATAGGTAGTTTTCTTTTAAATTTCAAATTTAAATAACGATTTTCCATATTAATGTAACGACAAGAATCATCAATCAAACTAGAATTTATCTTTTTTCAATTTATTTCACCTATTTTATTTTATCCTTATCGCTTTCTTTATTTCTTAGATTATTTTTATTATGTTTATGCTATTTGATCAATTTATTTTCCAACACACTTATCATGTTTATCTTTCCTAGCAAATCTAAGAAAAATTCACTCTTTCCTTACATTTAAACTCATATTTTAGTTAAACTTGATTGATCTATTTTATTGTAGATGCTTGATGAAGCTATATAGAGGCCACATAATACATGAGAAGATCAATATTGAGAATTTTAATAACTACTTTACTTAAATACGTCCATCGTATTGTAGTATAAAACTGATTAGATCAAGTCGTCTCCTCAAGAACTTGGAAGATCATTTAAAATTTCAATTGTTCCTTTATAAAAATCTTTTGTGAAAGTTTAGATAAATAAAATTTAATGCTAAATTGGAAAGTAAATTATGTTTATGTGATTTTTTATAAATATTGTTAATAACGCAAGATAATCAAGGATTTACTTTACTTCACAACACCTGTAATTACTAATTCTAACCTAAGTTCAATTATCTATTCCTGAATTATTAGAGGTTTTCTATCCTAATTCTTTAGCAATAGAGAACTAAATTATTGAAGTTTCCCCTAATTTCTTAGCAAGCATAATTTCAATAATTTGATAAGTGTAGAACAATTATTAAGTCAAACATACAGATTCTAGCTTATTCCTAAGCATAATCACTATATGATGAACTTCTTTGTTCTATAATTTCATGTATCTCTTGATAATAGAAATTAAACACATTATGAACAATAAATATAAGGAAAATTCAAAATAGATAACCGAAACTTTAAATAAAGATAAGAATAGATTACAAAGTACTGATCAATGCATCAACCTTTGACAATCTTGTCTAGATAGATCTCACAATGGACTATTTACAAGGGTAAGAAATTGTGGGAATGAAAATTGGATTCCTCTCCCTTCATCTCATTCTCCTATTTATAACCTTCAGCAAGTAGAAATTCGCTTAGCGAAATCAATTTCGCTAAGCGAAAATTGATTCACTCAGTGAAGGCTTGATTCTTCCAATTATTCTGAGAGACCGCTCAACAAAAGTTTGTTTGCTAAGCGACTTTTATAGTTTGATTCTTCCTTTGGCTGAGTGAATTTAAGCTTAGGTTGATGGTTCTTTGTTGTCCTTAGGCTTTGTTGGTCAAGTTTAGTCCTTCCACCTGTAAATTTCATGAATCAATGTTGGAACTTTGTCTTAGCATTACATTGTTGCTTTCTACTCCTTGTTCCAAGCTTATATTAAGGTGAGATTTTCAATAGATCCAAGACTTTTTGCACAATTTCAACACCCTTTTGGAAAGAAATGTTTATCAAATATTTTTTGATTTTGTTAAAAAATTTGGGTTATACAAAACATTTTCTTTAATTTCTGATTAGATAAATGTCCTAAGATATTGATTTTTACACAAACTCGCTTTTGGAAAGAAAACTTGTTTATAAAATATTTTTGGATTTTGTTAAAAATTATTCAAAACATTTTCTTTAATTTCTGATTAGATAAGTGTCTTGAAAGATATTGATTTCAACAGATCCAACACTTTTTGCATAATTTCAACACCCTTTTGTAAAAAAAAACTTGTTTATCAAATATTTTTGGATTTTGTTAAAAATTTGGGTTATACAAAATATTTTCTTTAATTTCTGATGAGATAAGTGTCCTGAAAGATATTGATTTTTACACAAAATGACACTTATCAGTAAAATCCACCTTCTAACTTGGAAGTCACCCAAGTGGATAGACCCTAGGTATCAAGTTCATGGAAATATAACCTAGTCGACAACAAGATGATTTCATTGTAATAATAATAAATTATTTTTTCTTTGTTTAAACATTAAAGACTTGAATATTCTAAAATGCCTACAAAGAACATTTTTGTAGATAGGATAGTAGGAGGACATAATATTTTAAAATTACATAGGTCAGTAACTTAGCACGACAAGCTATGCCACAAAAATGTTCTACTTGTATTTGGATGGAGAATTTTAGTAGGGATATTTATTTTATTAGAGAATTTCAAATGTTTTGTAAAAAAATATGTTATTTGGATGAGAAATTTTAACATAACTTGAAATTTTAGTAATTAGTGGAATCATTTTTATTAGTTAACATTGTAAAATTTCAGATTACTTAAAAAAAGTAAGAATTTCAAATACTTGAAACTAAGTTTTTTTTTGTTGGAGTCGATTGATGTTACTTTTTATTAGATATAGAAATTCTTTTTACTAATGTCAACCAAGGTTGTTTTTTCTATTAATGTTTGTAAGGATTTTTTTAGCATATGTTAGTTAAGGTGTTTTTACTATGGTTTGATTCATGTCAAAACAAATTAGGGCTATTTTTCAATCAACATTAACCAAAGTTTTTTTGTTAACATTGGTTAAGGTTATTTCTCGACTTACATTAGTTAAGATTGTCTTAACTAATTAAGTTAGTGGAATTATTTTTTGACTAATGTTAGTCATTTTTTTAGTTGACATATCTCCTAGAGTTATTTTGTTTATGTTAGCTAAGCATTTTTTCTTTTGACATTAACAAGTAATTTTTTATTGACATTGCTAGAATTTTTCTAGTCGAAGTCAATGAAGGCTATTTTTCGACCAAAATATGCTTTGATTGTTTTTTGGACGACTAATGTACATGATCTACTAAACCTCATCACAAGAGTTTTTAATTATTCTACATTTATATGCACTTTGTATAATGGAGAATAACCAAGTAACAATAATCAAAATAAAGTAATTATAATCTCATTACCAATATTATAATAAATGTTGTCCAATCAAATCAACATTCTATTGTGTTAACAACAATATTGTTGCCTATTCTACATTGATGTGGAAGATGCGCTAAAACCAAAGTGTAGCATGCGAAGCTCCAAAGCATTATCCACAATATTGTGGCCTATTCCATGGTATGATGAAAAGTGACTTGATGATAATATTTGGATCCAAACTCCTATAGACAAGTCCATCATATTGTGGGAGTTTCATTTTGAGGTATTTTAAGCTTCAGTGCACCATACAAAACCTTGTGGACTGTTCCACACTTCTTAGTATTGTGGAGGGTGCTTTGGTGATAAAATTTGGGTCCACACTCATGTGCCCAAGATCACCGTATAGTGAGAGTTGTATGTGAGACATAAGAATCTTTAGTGCCTTAGTCACAATACTATGATCTATTTCATCTTACTACAGGAGATGTGTTAAAACCTAATATGACATGTGGAATATTATTGTATATTTGTTTAATATTAAAATAAATTTTTATATTTGGTGAAAATTGATATGCTCTATCCAAGAAAAAAAAATTTGGTTATTTTATGAAACAAGGCATTTAAAAAGAGTATTTTAAAATATTTAGGACTAATTGATTTGGAACTCTTTAACTAAATGGATGTGGGTATTTCGTATTAATTGTGGTGCTAATTAATTTCCTTTTCTTTTATTATCCTATAAGTACAACAATATAAGATGTTTTCTTGTAGACAGTGGTTATTTGGACAACCTCATCTGGCTTAATTAGATTGATGGAAGGAAGAATCTACATATGATAGAAAGTACTAATAGCACCATATTGTTTTGGTTCATTCAATGTTTTTATAGGAAGCCAAAAAAATGAGGAATAAGTTTGTTTTCTTCATGATGTATGGATTGAATATGTTAGCCTTAACCAATATTCCTTCCTCTATTATATTAAGTTTTTCTTAGTAAGAATTAATGTTTGTGTTGCTGAAATTGATAAATGGATTGATGATAATAGACATTGGCTATGAAAGTAGCGTAACCTTTTCTTTCTTTTTTTTTTATATGAGAACAAGAGTTATTAGTATATATATGAATTTATATCACTAAGTTGTTTATTAACTAATTGTTCTTGCTTAATAAGAGATTTTGAGTTTTAAGTTATATGATATATAATCACGTAAAATATTCAGAGGAAGAATTTACTGCAAATAATGATTTTACAAGACTTAAACAAGATTGTCTTAAAGAAAGGATACATTTCATTAAAAAATATGTAATAAAATTTATTCAACATTATATATAAAGGGGTTACTCAAATATATCAATACGTATGAAAGAATTATTCCTTTGAATTTTTATTAAATCATGCTTATACTTTTCTAAAGTCACATATTTTGTTGCTAGAGAAATTACAATTTTTTTCCATTCATATATGTATAATTAAAAATTTCTAGAAACTCATCGTATTTGCGTTATATATTTTGAGATTCAATTCTAGATAAGTTACCAATTCAAGTTACTTTTTATAAAAGAGAGTACTACCTCATGTGCATATCTTGTGTGTTTTGCTTATTCAGTTTTTCTCTAGGATAGTTGTCACCTTGTTCTACCTTACCTAACATGATAACTTGGATTTAGAGTGTATAACATTTGTTTGGGTTAAATTTTTAGCGGCTTAGCCTAATGGTATATCATTAATCATTATGTCCAATTTAGTTTTATTCTTAGAAAGAAAGAGATGCGTTATGTTCATAATCTTATTTAACATGTTTTGGCATGATTTACTTGAATTATAAATAACAATATTGATTTTTAGGTGTTTTTTTATTCTATTCTAGTGGTACTTTAGACTTGATATGATGAATGTTAAATCCTCATAGACATTGTTAGAGGCCAAAACGGGTAATGCTCGATACTCCTTTTTTTAATATAGATGTATTGACTATAATTATGTAGTTTATATATTTTTATTTCTCTAATTGGCCCCTAAGACTTTTGTCTACCAGGTAGAGTATAACTTATATTCTATTTCTTAATAACAATATTTTGTTTATAAAAAAAAATCACAAATGTAAGTGAAGTGTGTTGTATGGGTATTAAAAAACTAAAGTATCTTGCATAAGTTCAATATCATTGGCATAATTTGAGAAAATAATATATACTTAGATAATGCATAGAATTTTTATATTTTCACCCAATAAAAATGATTAAAATGTAGGATAAATTTGTTGAATTTTATAATAATTTGTTATATAAGTCATATTATCTTAATTTTTTTTGTGCTAATCATGTATTATTTTTGAATTATTTTATAGAAATTAAACTCTATTTATTTTTACATCAATTTTTAAATAATAAGATAATATAATTATTTTTTAACCTACAACAATGATAACACTTTCTTTGAAACTTCACAAGATAGAAATAAAATATGTTGGGTTAGCTAGTCATTCATATATTTCAATAAAGGATTATGGTCTTGAATCTTCTTTTAGGCAGTTATCTAACATCTGTTCTCAAACTTATGATGCATAAGGATGAAACATGGAGAGTTAGCCATTATGTTAGGTAATATGAAATATAGTAGTTGAGGTACTTTAGTTATTATGATATATATATATATATATATATATATATATATATATATATATATATCAATGACTTTTTTAATTTCTTCAAATTCAGTTTAATTTAGCTTTAATTTGAGTGTTTTGCTTATCTTTTGCTCATCTTCATGATTTGACTATTTCTAACTAGTTTTGATGATATTTTTGCAAACCTTGGATGATGTTTGAATTGACTCACTTTGATGACATTTAGATTTTTTGGACAATTCTTTCATGGTGCATGTAAAAATTTGGTTTTGGAAAAATCAGCAAATTTGTGAATTATACATATCACTAGCGCTAAAAACACCTTTGACATTTTCGAAACATATAAATGGTTGTTGTCATAAGATTAAATTTTTAACACTTTGTAAATTCAATAGAAATGACATGAATATGAAATTCTTTGAAATTAATAACATCAACCCAAGCCGTGTGAGTAAGAGAACCTTAAATAGTTGGATTAGTTGAGAACCATCACTATTCATATTAATTGATTTTGTTTGAGTCTCTTGAAAGTCAAAATTATGTATGACACATGGAAAAGATCAAGGCAATATTTTTTAAATTAAGCCAATAGCCAAAGAAAGCCAACCTAAAATCATAAAATCCCATTGTCAACCCTTTGAACCTTAATGAAATTTTTTCTATTGACAAAAAGAAATCTGAACTAGAAAAGAAAAATAATAAAAAATCTCTTATACCTACTAGGTAAGAGAGCCAATTTTCATTTGAAGATATGGTTTCATACAACTTGGCAGTTTGTGAAATTCAAATTAAGGATGTTGCATATGCTTATGAATGTGGTATAGCTACTGCAATTACAAATAAAAAAATGGTGTGGCTGCTAAAATTACAAATAAAGAAAATTTCATTCCTCTCTGCAATGCCTATGAAATATATCTTTCAACCAAAGAGGAATTCATAAAAAAAGAAAAAAAAAACAAGAGAATCTGTAGAATTTTGAAATAAAATTACTCTTTTGCTTAAATGGGCTTTTTTGCTTTACTGAAAAATCATAATTCCTTGAGGTCCAACCTTATTACAACCCTTAAAGTCTTTAGTGATCCACGTGATTATATAAATGAGACTTGAATATAGATAGATAATAAAGTTGATTTTTTGTGAATTAGTGTTTAGATTGAGAGAAACACCCACCTTTAAACAAATAGAGTGAATATGAATGTTTTTTATTGAAAAACAATAAATTGTTATTGAAATTTCTTGAGAAGATACTTTGTGTGTCATGAGTTTGCTATGTTTATGAACATCATTTATGTAAGCTTTCCACTTTTTAAAAGAGATTGTGATGTGCATAAGGATAAAAATTCAAAAAAGGATTATTCCAAAAGCCATGTCTTGAACATAACTGTGTTTGCTTCCACCATGCATTAAATCATAGATAATTTGTTTAAGAATTAGTTTGAGGACAAACAAAATTTAAGTTGGGGTTATTGATAAGTATACGTTTTATGTAAAAAAAATCTATATCTTTATAATACTTATTTGACTAAAAATTAAAGAAAATACTTTATATAACCCAACTTTATTATAAAAATCCAAAAATATTTGATAAATAATTTTTTTTTGAAAAGAGTGTTGAAATTGTGCATTTAACCCTTAATTTATTGTGTTTATAAGATTGAAACTCACCTTGGAACAAAGCAAGAAACAAGGAACAAAAAGGAACAATATGATACTAACAAACAAGTTCCAACATTGTTTCACCCAAATTGTAGGGTAATAGGTCAAATCTCAACCAACAATGTCAATGGACCAAAAGAACTCATTGATTCAAGTTAAAATTCGATAAGCTATAAGGAGAATTAGGTTTCAAAGGTTGCTTAGGGAATCAATTTTCGCTAAACGAAATCCTGAAGAATAATTGGAAATCATTAACATGCGCTGCGCGAAATTCCTTTCGCTTAGCGAAACCATGGCAGATTTATTTTCGCTGAGTGATGAACCTACCGCTGAGTGAATTCTCCTGAGAAAAGGCTATAAATAGGAGTGTGAGGAAGGAGAGAATGGCATCCCTCAAATACCCAAAACTCATATTTTCTCTTCTTTTCTTTCCCCACATCTCTTACCCTTGTAAATACTCCATGGTGGGAGGTAGCTAAGAAAGATTATCAAGGGATGAGGCACTAATCAATACTTTGTAATTTACTTTTACTTTTATTTAAGTTTTATTTTTATCTATTTTGAATTTTCCTTAGGTTTAATGCTCATTATTTATATGATAAACTTATAACGTGATCTATTAATTTCTGATGTTAGAAGATTTTCATTAAATTAAAGAATCAGGAAGTTCATCATATAGTGACTACGCTTAGAATAAGGTAGGATATGTTTGTCTGATTTAATAATTCTTCTGTGTTAATCAAATTATTGAAATTATTCTTGCTAAGAAATTAAGGGAAACTTCAATATCTTAGTTCTCTATTGCTAAGGAATTATGATAGAGAAACTTTTTTTTAACAATTCCAAAACTAGATGAATTAACTTAAGTTAAAGTTAGTAATTACAGGTATTGAGAAGTAAATCAAACTCTTGATTATTTTGCTATATTATTGATATTTATAAAAAATCACAAAAATATAATTTATTTTCCAACTCAATTTAGCTATTTAGTTTTTTTGTTCAAATCTCGCAAAAGGTTTTTATAAAGGAATGATTAAAATTTCAAATGATCTTCCAAGTTTCTGAGGAGACAATTTGATATATTTACCAGATACTATATATGACTGGTGTACTTGTTAGAAGTAGTGTAAAAAACACTCAACAGGAGCCTAAAGCTCTTGCCTTAGCTGCTTGGGCTTTAGGCCAACTCTACTAATTGATTAAAGAGAATCATCCCTATCACTAGCCATATTTGTAGACCCAAACAATAACAAAGTACAATAACCAAAATAACATAGCTAAACAAATTACTATAACCCTTTTGCTGGAAAAGAAATAAAACCATAACAAAATAGAAAAAGGTTGTGATAGAGTAAAGAATTACAATGGAGGTAGGTTGTGAAGGTCGAGAGAGAGGTGAAACTTGTCACAATCGGGTTATGAACAAGGTCACAAACTGATTGGATCGAAAAATTAAACTCCTTTTTACCATGCTAATATTGAGAAGAAAACAAATATAATGGAGAACAAAAAGAGGAGAGGCTAGAGTTTCATTAAAAATGAGAATACATGTCAACTACACAACGCACAAGAAAATAATAATAATAATAATAATAATAATAATAATAATAATAATAATAATAATAATAATAATAGCATCATAATGAATAAAGTACCCTTAACTAATATATCTAATATTATGTAACAAACTTAATATTTCAAGAAATTAAAAATATTTTTATATTAAAAGGATGAAAAATAATAATTTATTCTGATTTTTTAAATTTAATAATATAGCTATGCAGCCTTTATAATTTATATACACAAAAAAGGAGGTTCGAGCGAAAGCTAAACGAGGAGCATTCTAGGAAGAGAACAGCCACCAAAAATGGTCAACCCAAAAGGTCAAGGTTTCCGAGGAGGTTTAATAATCTCGGCATGTAGTATGACTCTTAATTGGCAATACAGAAAGGGTTTTTATTGCACCAAGTTTTTATGTACATAAAGTCTACTTGGAGGGGACATGGTAGAAGAAGGGAAAAAGGAACCAATAAATAAAGTAAAAATAAAAATACATCGAGTGGATGTCATAATAATATACTATAACTCATAACCATTCTTACAAACAAAATTGTATGAGTGTATTTGCAGTATACAAACAAAGAAAGATATAAAAAAAAGGGGGGGAAAAGTATAATCTAATAATTGATGATGAATTCAAGAGAATGTGACAACACTTTTTAATTAAAGTAGGATATTAACTTTTTTAAGGCACGCGCTATCAAATCGCAAAAACCTCTAACTATAAATATTTCGGTGACATCAGATATGAGGTTATAATGGAACAGTCAGATTGTGCAGAATATACAAAGTTGTTTTTACTTATTTTGTTTTGCCCAAAAATTTCACTTCTTCAAATATTATAAACTATACAACTAATATAAGAATAAAATGGATACTTTCTATTTTGTTCACGTAAAAAATTTAGATACAATCCTAAAAGGTCAAATCCGAGTTTGGTAATGATACCTAAAAAAGAAAATAATATATTTTTTAAGAAAATAATCTTCTTTAAATTAATCAAGCGCAGACATATGTTAATGATTTATCTAAAAAAAAAATATTCTGATCTTATATTTCTCAAGTATTAAATGCAAAGTAATCCATATATATGGCACAATTTTTACTTGCCAGTAAAGTGATTATAAAATGAAAAGAAGTAGTTATGAGAGATATAGGGGGGACATACATAATCTATAACATTTTAGGCACTAATGGTTAACTTTTTTTTTTTCTTTTATCGAGCAAAATAGAATGAATTATTCATTCATTGAAATAAAAGGCTTCGTGAATTATACAATATCTCAAAAGTATAGGTATATCATTACCAGAGTCCCAACAACAACTCCAGTAAAAAAAACTAATGTATATCAAAGACAAAAGTAACCTATAAAAAAATAGGTGGCTTAATGCAGATTATTATTCATAGTAACTAGTCCCTAGAAAAATTAAAACGATAGAGTAGGCACTAATGGTTAGCATATAGATGAAGTAATTAAGGCTAACACATGAAATTGAATGTGTTGCCTAAGTTATAATAATGGACAGCAAACAACACTAATTAAGAGAGTAAGAAATACTATACATTTTCGTTTTAGCTGTCCCCAGATTCGGTTTTCACTTTTTACAAACATGTCCTAAATTACATAACATCTTTCCATCTTGGTAAGCAAAATTAAATATAAAAGCATTTTTAATAGAAAAATAGAGTGATGGTGAGGTATGTTTTGTTCTCGCATTATTGTACGGTATCAATAGAGTTGATTCGATGGCCTAGGAAGAAAAGTATTAAAAAGGTTTAGGCTTAGTTGTTAATTGTACTAATGAAAAGGAAAGGAATGACGACCCCCCTTCCCCTTATCAATATTAATTTAAAATATTTGTCTGGCTGTCTTGCTCAAAATAGGAAAGATGCTCCCAAAGTTTAATAAAGATGGGAATCAAACCATTTTAGGAAAAAAAGAATACAGTACTAGAGATTTTGAGATTTTGAACAAAATCCTATAAGATACTTTTCCGAATCTAATACTTATGCTTATAACCACACTCTTTTTTTTTTTTGTTCTTTTCTTTCTCTCATGCTTTAATCTATGGCTTTTCAACCCACGTGGAAGGAGTATATATAGTTCAACTTGCTTGTCACTTATCCATCTCAATTTTCACTCCCAGTGGTTTATGGATAAAGAGTCATCCATTCAGGTTAGTGTCAAATTAACCATTAGTTTATAAAGTGATTTTAGACCAACGTGCATGCTTTTTACTGATTGACAACTGATTCTATCAGTACATGCTTATATTTTCAGATTGAATAATCATGCCGACATATCTGTTGCTAATTGCTATAGTGTAAACACTTCATTCATATTTCTCATTTTTAGCCGTTTATTTTTTTCCTGTCACATCATATTTTTTATAGCCACGATTATGAATGTGATAATTAGCCACGATTATGAATGCTGGATTACTGATAACATTTTTTTTCACACATCCAATAAAAAATATTGTTTATTTTTTATAAAATTTAAAAAATTATAAATTATAAATAAATTTTACTAATATATTTTTATGACATTTTATCAGATATTAAATATAATATATATCGCAAAAATTATTAGTAACATTTTAAATTTTAACAACGTAAATTAGATATAACGTTTAATAAAAATATGTTAAAAGTATATTAATAATATTTATTTATAATTCAATAAATTTTTTTAAATATTGTGAAAGGTTTTAAGTAACATTTTGATGGAATGTGTTATGGGAGTCAGGTAGTGAGTTGTCAAAAACTACTTTAGTTGTATATATTAAGATTTTCCTGGAACGTTATCCTTGGATATGCATATATAATATAAAAAGAACATATATAATATATTGTATTTTTTTGTGGTACAGGGAATTGAAAAAAAGAGAATATAGGTGAGGAAGAAGAATTGAAAGTGATGGAAGGGCGTAACTTAACAGCACTTATCGTTGATGATGACAAGGTGATACGAATGGTTCATGGAAAGATTCTGAACAGTGTTGGAGTAAAAATTGAAGTTGCGAAAAATGGAGAAGAAGCCGTAGAAATTCACCGCTTGGGACAAAGTTTTGATCTAATTCTCATGGATAGGGATATGCCTGTCATGAATGGCATTGAGGTAACTTTTCTTTTTGTCACAATTCTAAGTACAATGAATGCTATATGCTTACTAGGAAATTAATTAGAAATGAAAATAAAATGTTGAGATTGATTTGATTTGCATGGTTGGATTAATTAGGCGACAAAAACACTTCGATCAATGGGAATTCATAACATAATTGCGGGTGTATCAACAAGGTCAGTGGAAGCACAGATAAGAGAATTTATGGAAGCAGGACTAGATGAGTACCTAGAGAAACCCTTGACCCTTCATAAGCTTACTCCCATCATTCACAAGATCAACAAAACAATCAACTCAGATTAGCTGCAATTTCTTTTCCCTCAGTATTTTTATTCTTCATTTCAATCTTTTATACTCTTCCTAATGCTACCCCAACACTCATTTCCTTAATTTTATTGTTTCCTGGATACTTTACAAATTACAAACACAGGAATATTATGTACATTTTTTCCAAAATATGTAACGAATGATACATTTTACTTTTATTCGTATGTACTAATTAAATTGGAAAAAGAAATTAGAATCTCAAATCAAATTTTTCAATGCCACCATGTTGCTTTTATTTAATATTAATTCTTGACTTAATTGAATTATACACACTTATATAAAATACAGATGCATTAATTAATGAATTCCCATTTCAATCATAATAATACGAAATGATGATTTTATTGAGTCTCAATTGACGTTCTTTGGAAAAATATAGAAAAACAAATTAAAAAATCGAAACGCGACTCTTTTACCTGATCTGGAAACGCCGTTAAAATTTAAAAGAAGCACAGGGCGTAGGAGTAGGAGCAAATGGAGTGAATGTGAATGTCCAAAAGCAAAAGTTACATTGTAGGAGCAACTGGACTCCTTATAATTAGGCCCCATTCTATTTGTCAACCTTCCGTTGCAGCCCAGAAAGAAAAAATGACGAATTAAAATCACCATGCATGTCAGTCAAGGCAAATTCATTTCTTATGTTTTTTATATTTTTTCATATCTATCTGCATGCTTAGATGTTCAGTAAAATCCAAAATATTTAATAAAAACTAACTTACCATATATTATTCTACAAAATCTAGTTTAACCCGATTCACTACCTATATCACTTTTAATGAGATGATACCTATTTTAACATGGATTTGTTTCTGAAATGTGTAAGGTATGTTCTTCTTTCATTTAATATAGGATATACTGTAATCTTGTTTATTAAATTTAATTAAAAATACCTTAATTACTAGCTTTTTTTTTTTGTATCTCAATGTGACGGTTTTCTATATGTTATTGATATACGTGAATTGATAAGATATTTAACCTTTTTTTTTATTATTATTTTGCAAGATATCCATGGCCCAGAAGTTCAAGATTTCAAAATAATTTAGGTGTTGATTTAGCTTCACTTCACTTCAATATGGCATGATGCCCTCTGCTTCCTTTTTCGATATCGTTTCATTCCACCGGTCCCTAACATAGATAGCACTGGGATAAAAGGTTTCACTTCAGAACCTTTTCTTGCTTTCCTTTCGTGGGCATGAAATGAACCTTGAGGTTACTTTGTCCCTGGCATCCCTTTCTGCCCCCTAACTTTATTCACTTCGCGGTAAACGAAGCGGTTAATACATTGTAATTTGATAAGTTATTAGGAATATAACGGAACGAAAGACCAAGGAAAGAAAGAAGAATGCAAAAAAATGTAGGTGTTGCACCAAAAGCTGGTGGTTGTTTCTTGTTGTAAGTGAGTGCAACGAAAAGACCCAGAAATAACGATAAATGAAATAATTCATAAATTATTGACATTTCGTGTTGTGTTCATTTCAAAATTTCTACTTTGTCCCATCATCCAGTAACCACAGGACATGATGATCCACAAGAAAGGTGGCAAGATTTGAACCAATGGCCGGCCGCCCCTGACCTGCTGGGTTGGGTGGCCGGGTTAGCACCCCTCGTTGCCCTATACCTGAAACAGATGAGTTGGGCTACCTAGTGTGTAACCTTGTCTCCCTTACTTCTCTTCTGGTTATGCCATTACCAATCGCGGGTAACTCTCAGGTCGGCCGCCCCTAACCTAACAAGATAAGAATGATTATTCTTATGACCAAATTGCAATAGTTTGACGATCCTGACTAGCAACTTGTTGGGAGTAGGGGCATCAAGCTTGCCCAACCTAGACATTGTAACTGAAAGTCCTGCATACAAGTAGGCTTAGGGTAGTCCTCGAAAACCTTCTTCTTTTACTGGCTTGGGAATGACCCATAGGCTATGGATCCCACTAATGGAATGGGACTATAACCATACTTCCATGGTTTAGGTTCAAGGACAATCAAGATAAAGGCTTGGAGTATCTAAGGCTTTATGGACCCAATTTTTAGGGCTTTTAAGGATGGACTCACTAATGTCCAAAGGATTGACCCGTGACACTACTAACTGAATTGCCCTAATATATGTCTTTTTCCGTAGGACTGAATCCATAGAAACCTTGGCTTAGTGCCATTACTGTAAGTGACGGATGATTGCTATGCAGGATCAGTTGCAACGGTTTCACATGAATGTGAATAAAGAGATTGGCTTGAATTGAAAGGCTTTCCAACTAGCCATTGTACCTGAGATTGTGAGAAGTCTTTCTTCTTCTTTGGAGCTTGTTCTTGGTCCCAAGCTAAATGGGGTGATAAAGAGCAACTTGCTTCTCCAATTGGATCATTGCTCGACTCGATGGGTAACTTCTAGTGGTTTGTCGAGGAAGCTCTTATTTTTCTTTCAGGAGTTGGTTGGTGGCATGGACACCTAGCCCTTTCTTATTTTACTTATTTATAGTATTTGTTTGTTTGCTGGCACAAGTCAAGGAAAGAGAAAAGAAAGTGCTTGTTGTCCTTTTACTCTTTTAGCCTGCCTTGTGGAGGTCTCTCGGGTGTCTACCGCGGATCTGATCAGTCTCGTGAAGAAGTCTTTTTCGATCTTCCACTAAGAAAGGTATCATCATGACAACTAAATTTTCCTGGTAAACTAGTCGTGACTCCCCATGGTTTAGTAATAGGGAGGGGAGAATGTCTCTTCATCCCGGGGTTCATTTCATTCATTATGAAGTAAAAAAAAAGTGTAAGGATGATTAGTGAGGTCTTAAAAACTTCATACAATGAATGATCCGCCATTCCATTTGTGCTTTCAGCAAGTAGGCGACGCGAATCTATGGTTTCTATGTTTCAATTGGGTACCAATTGCTTATATGCGTTTGAAAGCCTCGAGATTACTTTAAGAAAAAATTCTTTCTAGGTTTGTCTTGTGTCTCCGGAACAAATGGTCCATTTATTGATGGGCGAACAACGGGGATTGAACCCGCGAGTGGTGCATTCACAATCCATTGCCTTGATCCACTTGGCTACATCTGCCCCTACCTCTGCACTGGTTTTAGTCTTTATCTATGATAAGATTCTTTCTGAACCCCCTATGACTGCTATCCAAGAGAAGCTTTTTCTTATACTATAACTATAGGAAGTATTAGCAAGTTTATTTCTTGTTTTTTGGAATTAGGGGAAGCAAAGCTTCAAATAAAGAGGTTGGGATGTTCACTTCATTGGTTTGACTTCACTTTACTTAAGATTAAAGATAGGGGTCAGGAGGGTAGTGAAAGCTCGTTTAGTAGAAAGCAAGCTCCATTTTTTAAAGCGAGCCCCTGAAAACCTTTGCATGCTAGCCTCTTGTAGTTTAGGGTTCCAAACCTGCGCTCCCCTAAACTACAACCTAGCTTTGAAGCCCCTACTTTATGGATTGTTAGGATATTAGAAGAAGCCCCTTTCTACAAACCTTTCTAGAATATTATTATATATAGGGGCCACCATTCTCTTTCTTTCATTCCGATCAGGACAAGTGGGCTGGTTTCATCCTTTTATCTACGCAATTCTCTGTCTTCATTCGTGATCATGGTGGGCAAAAGGTAGTTAATTGTCAAGGAGCGGTTGTGAAACAGCGATTCTCCCCTTTCCATTGAAGTGAGGGGGACTCCTTCCCCATCATTCCAACCTATTATTGAGGGGAATTTTACCTATGCTGAAGGTGGCTTGCTTACCAAGCCACTTACTTGAGAAGCTAGTTGCCTGAAAGAAGCGGCGAGGATGCGAAGCTGTCTATGAAGCTTCCTTCCCCCTGTAGTCGAAGAACTCGACGCTACTTTGATTTAAAAGGTTCTCGAATTTATTCGGTTTCCGCAACCGTAATCATTTGTCATTTTGATTACTTCATCCATCAACCTTTTTTTCAATAGCGGTACGCTCTAAAAAAAGTAAAGGATAAGTTTGCATTCTAGAAGCGGTAGCTTCCCGTCTCTTTCATTTGTACTACCTCCTTCGGTGATAAATGTTCCCTTCCCTATTCTAAAATGCCTGATTGGTCTGCCTCAGTAAATGTACAAAGTGGACTGCTATTTGGCTGACCCTCTTCCTATTCGAGTTGGGTTGACCCAGAAGTCAAGTAAGAAAGAATGGAACCACTGGAGAGTTGTCCACAGTTCATATTGGGGTAAAGACGACTGAATTTGGAAGCAGAACATGAATTGATTTCCGCTATTCTAGGTTCTTATTAAGCGTAGCGAAATCAAGGTTTATTAGAAAGTCAGCGAAGTTTGGTGTTCTACCTTTGCGTAGTCTCGGTCCATTGTGGAAGGCTCTGTACTGACTCCTCACTACTACTAAATTTAATTAATGGCCAAGAGATTTCATAACCAGAGTTTTCCTTAACTAGTTGACCTTACTTTGTAACCTTAACGTACTTTCTTTATTACTATATCAATCATAGGCCTTCGCCACTTCAAACGGGCACTTTGCCCTTTCTTTTTTTTATTAGAAAAAAATGGGGCCTTACTTATTCTGTTTAGGGAGGATGAAAGACAAAGAAAGGGATCAGAAGGCTTATTGATCAGAGAAAGGGAAGGGACTTATTGGACCTAACTGAGAAAGAGACATAAAGGGATCACCTAACCTTATCTTGAGTGAGAGTGGTAAGTCGCAAGGCAAAAAGCTTAGTTGTTTTCAACTCCGAGAGTGACTTCACTTATAGGATTTCTATTTTATTCAGAGCCTCAGGCATTGAGAGCAGACGAAGACTAAGAATACTTTCGGATAGCACGTGAGATCAACTACTTAGAATACGCTACCATCTGTCTTCGATTATGCTCATTCTACTTGGAGGGAGAGATCGCTCCTTTAAGGAGACGAGATTCTACTATTATACATGAATATGATCCCACCACTTGAAACTGATTTAACACCATTCTTCTTCCGAGAGAAAGAAGAGCAATAACATCACTTATTCTGCAACAACCTTCCTTTATGCATCTGTTGGGCTAAAGCCTGTTGAGACAATAGATAGTTAGGCAGGTGGCCTAGCCCTAAGGTGATTCTCGCTCCAACTTTGATTTGATTCGTGTAGTGATAAAATAATTTCCGATCAGCTTTCTTTGTTTGCTTTCCTTTCCTTAAACTTAATCGAATATTTCTACCCCATAAGAGAAATTGGCTTTTCTGGTGAAAACTTAGATGTTGAAGCATGGACAACCGTCGATCAATGAATTGAGAAAGAGACTAGGGATTCCATTTCAATAGAGAATGCTATCGATGGTCGCATTGGGACGAGAATAAAAGCAATTCTTGGTCCCACCAAACCATGCCATGAGCAGTCGACTCAATAAGAGCAGGGGATATTTAAACTAAGACTCATTCCATCTAGTGTTCTACCTTCCTCCAACAGATTGAATTGCATCGTTTATTCCCCGTCAAAACTAGCTGCTAACTCAACCTCCCCTCCGGTCTATAGCTTCTTTGTTTTAGCATTGACAATTGAAAAAGAGTAGGAGCTTCACTTCAATATTGATTGAAAGAGAGTAGGAGCTTTGACTTGCTGACTCAACTTCCCCTTGGGTCTACTGCCATCTCTTTCAATTCCCTTCTCTCTTTATCCTGATGTTTTTACAACTATACACTACCTTATAACTTTTCTTGGGTGTTGATCTTGAGCTTCCTAATGCCTTTAAAGCGATGGCAATTAGGTGTGACGATAAAATTAAAGTTGAATAAAACAATAAAATGGGATTTTCTTTGGAAGGCAAAGAAACAATGTATTAAGAAGAAAGCAATGCCAACACATAAGGTGTATTAGTCATGCTCCAAAACAATGCAAAACAGAACACCAAATTTAAACAACAAATCTAATAACATATAAAAAGAAAGGCATCCCATTGAGAATAACAACCTAAATCCTAAACAAACACAATAGAAGTTACTTCTTACCATTGGTACAAGAAAAATGAAGCTCTATTATATTTTGAAACAACTCAGTAACATGACCTATACAACATATTATAAAAAACACTGGTATAATCTTTATCACATAAAATTTTATATTTTGTATTATATAATTTATTTAATTTATATTTTTGTGGACTCCACAAAAGAGTATCACCAATCAAGTTTTTTTTTAATTTATATTTTTGTGGACTCCACGTCTTAAAAATATATTTCATTTTTTACTCTAATAGAAGATCACATCTTGTGGTCTTAAAGCATCTTTGGTGGGTGTTTTTAAAGACCGATTTTGAAGCCAAATTTGATTTTAGCAATATCAATCATTTGAAAAAAATTGTTGATTTCCAAAAGGATATTTTTGTTCTTCTATAAAAATAAGCAAAATCAACCCGTTATTTAAAAAATAATAACTTTTTATTATGTGTCACCTCAACTTAATATTTAACAACAAATGTAACATGATATACAATAAATATTCTAAAATGCTTTTTTTGTCGTCATAGATTTTATTCCTTACAATTAATGGAGCTCCATAGCAGTTAAAAACGAAAATAATACATTCATCTAATTTCTCATTTTCCAAATTTGTGATATGTAAAATTCTAAGTACTCACAATTAGCCATATTACCCATAATAGACGACATGTCCAAGCTAGGGACATTTATCAATAATGGTTAATAACTTCGAAATGTGTAGTTAATGCGTTAAATCCTAATGTATCTAACCATTCTTTAGTTTAGTTAATATTTTCATAAATTGGAAACATCTTCAGTTAGGGCTTCTAAATTAAAAAGAAAAATATTGTGGCTCTTGTGCCAATCTTAATAGTGGTAGTATTTGATTGCAGCAATAAGATAAGTTTATAACAAAGTGTAAACAAAATAGTAAAAATAAATCCCTTAAACTTGTAATAATTTATGAAGAGCAACAACAAAAGTGTAATATTAATCAATCACTACTTTCACAAAATAAAACTATAAGATCTGTTTATTTAATACGTTATAAATTTGAAGAATAAATAGTGAAGAGAATTAAATTTAAGTTTTAACTTAGATTATTAATTTATTTGAGATTGATGCATTTATTAGTTTGTTTAGACTATGTTGTCGTATTGAGTTGATGGTAGAAGAATTGGGAGATGAGAATAATTATTACTCTTTTATTTCGGAAGGTTTTAGTTGAGTTTCGGGAAGTTTTCAGGATTTCAGTTGTTTTAAAGGGGAGCTTGCATTTAGCAAACTAATTTTACCAAATACACTCCTGACGCTATATATATTTAAAAACATTTTTTCTCTCCTCTGAAATTTTCTTCTTTTTTGTTGCGATTTCTTCGCGTCTCCAATCTTCTCTCCTCTGCATGGTGACCTTCGAGCTGACGAAATCTGACGCAGTCTCTTTTATTACTCCTGATTCTGAGAGATGATCAATATAGGTATGTTTGATCGTAGTTTTCTAAACCTTTTTCTGATCGTTTTCGATCCTTTCGTTTTCGTTCAAGATAAAATTACTTTGAAAATCTTGATTTCTAAGGTTCCTGTTTAATTTGGGATTCTTGTCAGGTTCCTGTGTAATTTCTTCAGTTGATTCTTCCCGTTATGTTTTAATCGGCTTTTGGACGGAGAAATAGGTAAGGAAAGCTCTTTTGTTGATTTTTGTTAATGGACAAGTAATTTGGTAGTTGAGAGATTTGAGTTATTTGAAATAACGAGTATTTTGACTATACTTTGAACTATTTAAGATAACATTTATTTTAATTGTGTTTTTACCTATTTAATATAGTGCGCATTTTATTGTGATTTGAACTAATTAAGTTAGTGTATATTAAGGTTTCATAGTTGAGGTTGATGATTATTATGTGAATGATGTTTGATCTGGAATTGGATGATTATTGGATAGTTTGGATGTGACAGTTATGGTATGGTAACTTAGTTTCGCTTGAATTGACTTTCTGTGACTAGAATTGAATTATTGGAATGACAATGTATTATTTGGAATTGTGATATAATACATATGATTGGAATGCATTATGAGAATTTATTTATTGATGTTGTTGGTTATGGGTAGTTACAATTGGGTAACTTAGCTTTGGATGATATGTTTGGTGGGGTACATTGATGTTAGGGACACAGCTGGGGTCAATGTAATCCAGAATATCAGATATGCAAGGGGATATTTTTGTAATTTACATTGTGATCCTGGTACCAGATATGTAAGAGGGTTCCTAAAAGACATACTTAGACAACAACTGTGTGTCACAGGGTGTCAAGTAGACACTAGACATCAGTTTGTGGTTGTCAGATGAGTATTGTTTATACTTAAATTGGTGGTAACACAGGCAAATTGGACGTCTGTCACCAATTGGAAGGTGTCTTAAGCTGCCTCGGTGTCCAAACTCAATGTAGATATTTCGGAATATGTCACGTATGAACATGCTATTGTGTGAACAGCTTGTATTTAGGGGAATATAAGTGTGTTTGATTTGATTGATTATAATATTTAATTAATATTTTATTGATTGGTCATGAATGCTTATGTTCAGGTGGAATATAAGAATGATTCTTTGGTTGTTTACTATTAGTGAATATGTATTAATGGTACTAAATATAAATGTTGTGCAACCTTCATGCTTTATGATTGATGTAATGGTATGTTGCATATTATGTAAGATTACCCTTGCATTGTTTGTGTTTTTTGTCTGACTGTGATGATCGTGCTTTGCACAGAAGCAAATAATAGTGATGTGCAGAAAGGCAGGATGCTTTGAAATGAAGTATGTTGGATTGTGGCTGGAAGTTTCAAAGGATGTTATTTTATTGTTCAATATGTATATAAGAGAATTGTGTAGAAATAATGTTATTTGAATTTAGAGGCATTGTTGTGAAGTTATGTGATTATTATGTTATTATGGAAGTTGTGTGAATATGGTGTAAAAAGATAGATGAATTACGATATGCATGCATAAGAATGTAGAATTATATGTCAGCATGTTGGTTGGTTTTGGCAGTAGAGGTTCTACTATTGCCCAGGTTTTGCTATCTGCAGGGTCTAGCTGGGCGATAGTTTTCGCTGGGTGAGCTACCCTGAGTCTCGCTAGGCGACGAGGTTCGCTGGCGAGCAGAAATTGTGTGTACTCTATTATATTTTAATTTGAACTTTGAAAGTGTTATAATGTATGCTTTAATATTAAGTATAATATAATGAAAATTTTATATCTTGGTATTTGGATTATAGATAATAGTAATTTAAATAATTTTTAAGAGAATTTATGGTGTAAATAATAATAAAGAAATTTGGGATGTTGCAAAAACACCAAGACTTTAACGTGAAAAACCTTTCAAAGCAAGAGTAAAAACAACGGATTCTTCAAATCAAAGAAATAACTCCACTAATCAATAAAGAGTACAAAAGAGTCTCAATCAAGTGTCATGATCAATGTCAACACCAACATCAAACAATAAAGCAATAAAACTTACAAATAGATAATAAGAAAGATGAAGAACCTCAAAAACACTATAAGTGTGCGAACTGAATATCTCCCAACTCAGACATACTTTCAATGATCCGAATAGTCAGAATGAAGAACCATATGTTCCAAACCTTCTGTCTAAAAGTCAACATGATCCAATGGTGGACGAATTTGCAGTGGCGAATTTACGGTTGCATCTTTGTGTAAAAATGGGAATAACTTTGTCTCTTCTTTTCTCTCAAACAATTGGTGTATTTCTCTGACTAATGAGTTTCTCTCTGTCTAGTCCTCTTCAGAAGCACCTTCTTTACTTAGGTTAAATAAAACATCAAGTGTACTTCTCAATTTGAGCATTTTCTATCAAATATTTTCTCCAATTATGTATCTTTTATCCCTTAAAGAACATCCTTTTTATCTAAGCAATTTAACCATTTTTCACTTATATGACTAAGTCTTCGTTGCTATAAATACGCCTCCATATCTACAACATTCACACTGTTTTTTTTCTCTAATTTGATCATTTTCTCTCAAACATTTTCTCCAATTCTACATTTTTTAGTCCTTGAAGAACATTCTTTTTAGGTAAGCAATTTAGCTCTTTTTCACTAATATGACTAAGCCTTCGGTGCCACAAATACACCTCCATATCTATGACATTAACACTGTCTTTAGGGACCAAATATTTTTTTAATACAATTTAGAAATCTTCTCCCTTCTGGCCACAACTAAGTTACCTTTGATGAGTTTCCACTCTCCAGAACCAAATTGATTATCATAACCTCCATCATCAAGCATCTGCACAAAGATCAAATTAAAACAAACATCAGGAGCATGCTTGACTCCTCTAAGCAACAACTGTACTCCCATGTTGGTTTGCAGGAAAATATCACCAACACCAATCACCTTAGACGCACCATCATTACCCATCTTCAACACTCCAAAAGTGTAAGATGCGAAGAACTTCTTCCTTGGTGTAACATGCAATGTAGCACCACTATCAATGATGCACGTGCTCTCATGTGATATAAGATTAACTAACGCATTGTCACAGAGATTGACAAGATCACCATAAGTAGCAGTAGCTGTTGGAACCAAAAGAATTATATTAAAGACTAGTAGAGTTTTGGTTTTGGTTTTGATTTTCTATTGAGTTCTAATCTTTTCATTTGGGTATTCTTCACATCAGATGATCTTATTTTGTACCCTATCTGTGTTTTTGCACTAGGTTAACAATCTCTTGAGGTGTTCTTGAGATTGTGGTAAAATTTTGCAGCGGAGTGTTACAAGTGAGACGTTGTGAGTGACGAGGTGTCACGGTGTAGCAAACTCTTGTGAGGTGCAAGAGGAAGCCTCTTCTTTTGTGATTTAAATCTTTCTGGGATTAAAATATGTATGTGTGGTGTGCATGTACTAAGATTTTAGTGGAAAGTAGATTAGCAGAAGGCTAAATCTATAAACTAGATGTAGGTTAGTTGGACCAAACCAGTATAAATCACAGTGCAAATTATCTCTTCCCTATACTCTTTAAATTCAGTCCTTATTGAATTCTTGGAGCACTAACATTTGGATTTTTGTAACTGGGTTTGATTCATTTAGATTTCTTGCTGCTGATCTAATTTTTGACACATATCTGACTTTGAATTTGGGTTTTTGACCCATATTTTATGGGTTTGATTTTTTATTACTTATACTCTTTCCTCTTTATCTAAATTACTTTAAATATAATTATTGTCAAGTTTCTTAACTACTTTATTCGAAATCATTATTGAAGGAATTGAATTGATTGGTGCTCTGCATAAAGGGTTGAATTCTTGAAAACCTGTTTTTGTAAAATAAGGTAGATTTTGAAATTTTCAAAAAGGGATTGTTTTTGAAAATACTCTGATACTGTTGAATAGAAATTTTTGAAAAATAATTTGGTGAATCTATTCAACCCCCCTTCTAAATCCCCCTGGGACCAACAATAGCAACACAATTATCATCATCATGATCACTCTCTTTCTGCTTACCTTTCTTATCTTTGTTCTCCTTATTTAATTCTTAGAGCACTAAAATTTTGGTTTTTGTAGCTGCGTTTGATTCATTTAGATTTCTTGCTGCTGATCTAATTCTTGACACATATTTTTTTGACTTCTAATTTGGGTTTTTGACCCATATTTCGTGGGTTTGATTTTTTATTACTTCTACTCTTTCCTCTTGATCTGAATTACTTTAAATATAATTCTTTTCAAGTTTCTCAACTACTTTATTTGAAATCATTATTGAAGGAATTGAATTGATGGGTGCTCTACCTAAAGGGTTGAATTCTTGAAAACCTGTTTTTATAAAAGAAGGTAGATTTTGAAAATTTCAAAAAGGGACTATTTTCGAAAATACTTTGATACTGTTGAATAGAAATTTTTGAAAAATAATTTGGTGAATCTATTCAACCCCCCTTCTAGATTCCCCCCGGGAGCAACAGTAGCAACACGGTTATCATCATTATGATCATTCTCTTTTTGCTTACCTTTCTTATCTTTGTTCTCCTTTTTCCATAGAAAATAATATTTCTGTATGCGCCCTATTTTATGACAATAATGGCATCCCACATTTTTGTATCCGGACTTGGATTTACTCCTACTCTTCTCTCTACCACCCTTCGGTTCCTTTCTCTGACTTCTCCCTGTATTTTCATTGACAAGTACTTTAGGCTGAGATGAAGAACCCTGTGTCTTCTTTCTCATCCTTCATTAAGAGCACCACTTTTTGACTCTTGCAAATAAACAACACCATTCGGGGTCGAGTTTGTAATAGAAACTCGAAATGTCTCCCAAGAGTCAGGTAAAGTATTCAATAGCCATTAGAAGTGTCAAAAAGGGTTCAACCTAGTGGGCCAGCCCGACCCACCACAGGTTCGGGTCGGGCTAGAAAATTTTATGGTTCACAAAATGGTCTCACTTATGTATTCCGGTCCACCCAACCCATGAGTTTGGTGGGTTGAGACCGGGCCAAGCTGGCCCACTAGACCACCAAAAAATTTTTTAACATTTTTTTTGTTTCCTTTGTATCATTGTTAACATGTATACATTTTTTCTAATTTCATTTTTCCTTTCCAGTTTTCCTCCCAAACATGAAACCTCTAATACTACCAAAGTCAAAGTCAAATTTTCCTTGAAATCTGAAAGTGAAACCCCTAATTTGTTTATTGTTTTAATATTATTTATAATTTTTATGTTGCTAACAATGTATGTATGTTGTTTTAATATTATTTATAATTTGCATTTTTTTATAACTTAAAAAGAAAAAAAAATCAAAAATTAAATTTAATAATTAATTTTTTTGCAAGTCGGGTGGGCTAGCCCACCTAACCCACCAGCTCGCGATGAGCCGAACTAGGTTGGAAATTCAGGTATCTTTATTTTGGTGGGTTAGGTTGGCCTGACCTACTTATTTTATAACCCATGGTGGGCTAGCCCGTGTGGGTCGGGTTGACCCGTTTTGACACCTATAGTAGCCATAGTCCCAAAACTTCATAATCAAATTTGATACCCATTTTGGATAACTTATCTAGGAACCTTTAAAATCCATTCAAGGGATCTGAAATAGAAGAACTCTCCATCTACTTCAAATTCACCAGACAGTTCAACAAATACAATTTATTATTCCCTAATTTAGAAGCATACAAGAACTCAATTTTCTCCTACAATGTTCTCGCATGTGTCTCATTAGCAATGTGATTATAAATATTGTCTTTTACAAATTATCAAATAAAACCAGCTTCTTATTGGTGTTCAAAATCCATCCCAGTCTTCTTCAGACATAGAATCCGGCTTCTGAGTAGCAGAAACAAGAATATGCATTTTCTTCACAACTAGCAAGTTTTTCATATCACCCTTCTGCAAGTGATAATTAGTATAATTCAAAGCAACCAATCTTGTATTTGTCTCCATCATTCAAGCAAGTCAAAAAAATCTCTAAATAAAAATCAAAGAGCTCTGATGCTACTATGATAAACAGCGAAAATAAATCCCTCAAACTTGCAAAAATCTATCAGGAGCAACAGCAAAAGTGTAACATTAATCAATCATCACTCTCACAAAATAAGACACCAAGATTTTAAAGTGGAAAACCTTTCAAAGTAAGGGTAAAAACCACGGGTATCCAGACCAAAGAAATAGCTTCATTAATCAATAAAGAGTACGAAAAAGTCTCAATCATAAAACTTACAAATAAAGAACAAGGAAGATGGAAAATCCCAAAAACATTGCAACTGTGCGAACTGAATATCTCCTAACTTAGGTATTCTTTCAACGATCCGAGCGGTCAGAATTAAGAATCATATATTTCAAACCTTCTTTCCAAAACTCAGCCTGATCCAATGGTGGACGAATTTGCAGTGGCAAATATACTGTTGCAGCTTTGTGTAAAAATATGAATAACTTTCTATCTTCTTTTCTATCAAACAATTGGTGTATTTCTCAAACTCATGAGTTTTTCTCTTTCTACTCCTAAAAAACATCTCCTTTATTTAAATTAAATAAAACATCAAATTAGCTTCTCAAAATTAAACCTTTTTCTCTATATAGAAAGGAAACTGAATACTCAACCATGTTAAATAATATGAGATGCAAATAGAATGTATAAACTTTCAGGGATTGATTTTTTGTGAATAATTGAAATCTGGGGAGTATAAATCTTCCGTCACAGTCACAATGGAAGCTGAAGGGATGGAATTAAAGAATTAGGGCACGTGAAGAGGAATAAAGTTGACCCATCACATGGGCTGCACAATGAACCTGCGCATCTACTTTGTGATGGGTACTTTTCTTTGTTAGCAGATATTTATTAGAATTTTCATTTGTATTTTAAAATTTAATTTACAAATGTCTCCATGGTTTCATTATGTTTATTATTTTAATAAAAATAATAAAAATTTATTGTAGTTGTTTGTTATAAACATTTAAAAATACAAGAAAAATAATGAGACAAGAGAAACTCGACTGATTTTGTTTCAAATAATAATATGTTTTTAGTTTTAAATCCAAGAACTTGATTACCCAATCCATTAATGTTATTTTTTAATTATTATCTATATAATTTTTTATTTATTTATTATTTAAACTTCTTTTAAAAAATAAACAACTACAATAAAGTAAGGGTGTGCCACACTAATATAATTTTATTTAGTGATATTAGGTGGTTGATCGAGATCTTTACCTTTTTTTTTTTTTTTGTCATGTTAAAAATTAGATATCTCAAATGTAATTTAATTCTTGAGGAGACAAAAAAGTGAAATTTTATGCCAAAAAATTTTAGATATCATGAATAATATGGATATTTCTTAAGACAGACAACATGTGAGATCTTCAACCATTTTTTGTTAATAAGTAAATACTAGAGTTGTCAAAATGTGTCTTGTTCGTTAGGCTGGTTCACGGACCTACAAAATGGGTCAAACTGAACTCTAAAAGATGATGCCAAATAGAAGCAAACCATTTTAACTCGATCCATTTTGGCCCGAATATGTAAATGGACTTGGGTCGAGTTAGTTTGATGGGCTATGAATTGTCCAAATACAAATATAAATACATAAATTTTAAAAATACATATTAATAATATATACAATATATTTTTAAAAATATATTAAATAAAAAATATACATATAAAAGTATGTTTGATGTGAAAATAATTTATATATATTTTAATATTCATATAAAAATTATATATAAAAGTACATTTGATGTTATTTAATAATATATTTTTAACAAATGAAAGTTACGTTGTTCTAAAATATATATTAAATTAAAATATACATATAAATAATGTTTTGATGTTATTTTAGATTTATTTATAATGTGTTTTGGATTGATTTAGTATATTCTTTTGAATTAGTTTAGACTTGTATTATAAAATAATTTTATTTTTATAAAAATTTAAATTTTTATTTTTTTAAAAAGGTCTGTTTTAGAAACTCAATATAGAATTAAGCTGGACTTAAAAATATACATTTCGAATAAAATTGACCCGACCAAACCCATTTTGTTGTAAAAATTTTATGGACGACTAACCCAATTTGCTGGATTTGCCAGCTCAAGTAAATATCATGTTTCATGTTATTCATCAACATTAAAAGTTAAATAAATAAATAAATCACAACTATTAGATAATTAATATCCTCAAAAGTTAATATATGGCAACCAATTTAAAGTGCCAATGTTTTATTGTTCTTAAAGAGTCTAGTTCCTCTGGTGTCTCCTACATTTGTTGAAAAGAGAAAAAGACACAATATCCTTGTGGAATCTTCTGTAAATGAATTTCACAAGATCTTATGTCTTTTTTTTTTGTATTAGACCTCTCCTATTACAATTTAACAATTTTTATGTAAGAATTTGTTCTGCCATTCTTTTTGCAGTGGCATATGCATTTGTGTACATGACAAAAAATAGATATTTTTGAGGTCTTGATTTATTTCTTCATCCTTGATATATAGAATCTTCAGCTATGCTATAGAATGCACTCTGCATTGATGATGACAACTGAGGCTGTTATGGTAGAATTTAGAACTTTCCTAGCTTGGGAACACTGCTTTAATAAAAATCTTCACAACCATGGTGGTATATTAATTTTGACCAGAAACACCTTACAGACCAATATCTTATATCATACAAGGTCAATGAAAACATGTTGGGTGATCAATGCCAAAGATTCTTTCTCCATAATTTTTTTCCTGATTGTAAATTATAAGCAACCTTTTTAACCCACCACAACCTTAATTAATTGATGTCATCCCTCTGTCGTCGGCCCATCCCCTCGCAATTCAAATCACATAATTTCTAATTCAGGTCTACTAGGGCCACATCCACATCTCTTATATTCCAAATAATTCATCACTGTGAAATATATAAGTTTTTTGTCTCAGTTCTAATTTTTTTTTTATTAACATTATCTATTTATAAGTTTTTGTATATTAAGTTGTATCATATGTGAAATTAAAAGTTTAGGAGGTTAGCGTTGAGGAGGAGAGTGATTAACGAGTAAAAAAAAGTGTTCACTCTATAATTTTTTAATAGAATTTTTTAATGGCATTAACTATAGATGAAGAGTGAATCAGAGATTAAAAAAATATTTTTTAATTTCAATTATCAAAAGTAATATTTTGGGTATAGAAAACTTATTTAATATATATATATATATATATATATATATATAAATAAAAGGACATATCAAGTGATTAAAATAAAAAAAAATATTTATTATGACAAAAATGAAAAAAAATATTTAGTATGAGAAAAATTAGAGAATTATATTTAATAAAAATTTAAGATTAAGTTTAACGGTATTAAGTGCATTTTTATTAAAAGTAATAAAAATTAAATTCTATTGTTAAATTTAGTAATAAACACTTTATTACTTTAAATAAATAATGCAATCAGTACGGTTAAATTTAACGATAAGGTTATTATTAAATCTGATCTTATTATTTTATTTTTAATAATAAATAATGTAATCAGGATTAAATTTAATCATACTAAATTTTTTCATTTCTCACATGTATCCATACGACTTTAAGAGTAAGTTTAAAATTTGTTCACACCTCTACCTCTCTCTTTAAGAGTAAGTTTAAAAAACTTAATGTTCACTCTCACACACACTCTCTCTCTTAATGTAATTAAAGGTTTTTATGTTTATTTTTATTTCTTTTTATTTGTCTTTTTTTAATTTTTATGTTTTCCTATTTATTTTATTTTTTATTAAATATATAAGAAAGTAATAGGCTATTTTTTTCTTTTTATATTGTTTTATTTTTATTTATTATCTTCTTTTATTATCTTTTAAGAATTTTTATCTTAATTTTTTAGTTTATTTATTTATCTCCAATTTATTTTTTATATTATTTATCTTTAATTATTATCTTATTTTATTCTTTTTACATTATTACTTTATATTTTATATATTAATTTTTCTTTTCCTTATGAGTTTTTATCTTATTTTTTTTGTTTTTTTTATTTTTATATTAATTTTTATTATTTTTATTAATATTTTTTAACTATTATCTTATTTTATTGTTTTTATATTTTTTATTCATTTTATATTATTATTTTATATTTTATATATCTTAATTTTTATTTTTTTATTTTATTTTTTATTATCTTCTTTTATTCTTTTTTTATTATTATCTACACTAACAAAACTAGGACATTAATCACTAATATTTATCTATTAAAAAATATTATCCCTTAATTAAAAACCAGATATATGAAAATTTAAAAATAATGAGACTAACTAAATGTAGAAGTTTCATAAAAAAAAGCTAGATATAAAAGTTAAATCTTAAAAATTGTTATTATATTATTCTTTTTTTTGTAGCAGTCGGTGATTATATAAAAAAAAAATTAGGCTTACAAAATTATTTCTTTACCTTTCCTATTTTTTTAACATGTGTTCTTTTTAAAAATTTTGTGATATTTTCAATTTTTTTTCTTTTTATTTCATTTTACTTTTTTTTTTTCATTTTCAATTGTTTTCGTTCTTTTTCTTCTTTCTCCTTTTTTTAATTTTTATTAAAATAATATTTAATTACTTACTGAATAATATTTGAAATTAAATTAGTTTTAACTTAATTAATACACACAGATAATATATATATATATATATATATATATGTGTGTGTGTGAGAGAGAGAGCTTTTTAGCATCATAAAATTATCCTTTTCTGTAAAATTGATAAATGCGTTTTTTTATAGTATTTTGAGTCTTTTCAATTTAGTAGTTTCCTATTTTTTTATTTATTAGCTTTATTTTATTGTGTAAATGTATATATATATATATATATATATATATATATATATAATTTTATGTTATTTTTATTACTTTTATATTTATATATTCATTTTAGCATGTTTAAAATTAATTTATTACATATATATTTTGAAATTTTATATTGGCTTAAGTTTTGTTCAATAGAAATTATTTAATAATTCCTAACTTTTAGCAATTTTTTCTATCATTCAACTTTCATTGACTAACAATAATTCTTATAAAATTTAATATTTAATTTTTATTAATACATTAAATATATTTATTATTTTTAATATTTGTAAAGGATTATAAAAAACATAGAAACTTAATTGTTTAGAAAGTTAATTTTATTATAGACATAAGTATATAATTAATGTACTAGAATTATAAAATAATTTTAAATTATTTATAAAAATATTAAGCTATCATTCATGAGAGAAGTTATGCTCCATCTATATTTGTTAATTAATGTTTATGTAGCAATATTAACAGGAAAATTGGTATTAGGTTTTTTCTATATACAAAGTGCCCTTGTGCATCTCCTATGCGAAATCTTGTTTATTCATTTTGTACACTAGATAATCCAAATCAATGCTATGAGTAATATGTAATAAATATACTGAAATTATTAAATAATTTCAAATTACTTACTTAATAAAATACCATAGATTAAGTTATATGTGTCAGAGAAGTCACATTCAACCAATATTTGTTTATCACTATTAGTAAGGAAAATAGTGTTCAATTGTTTCTAAATATATTTTTTTTCAACCATTAGCACTTACTACTTAACTTTTGACCTAATAGATTTTTTATTATATATTTATTATGCATATATGTAATAAATATACTGAAGTTATAAAATAATTTAAATTACTTACTCAATAAAATATCATAGTTTAAGTTATATTTGTTAAAAAAATGGTGTTCAACCAATATTTTCATTACTATTTATATAACACTACTAATGGCCGCAAAAATAATGTTCAAGTTTCTCTCAATGTAAAAATTTATTAGACGAGTAACATTTATGCAGTGTGATTAATCTTTGAATTAATATGTTGAGAGACACCTAAGGTTTATGATCTAAGAAAACATAAATATATAATAAATATATTAAAAAAATTATTTAACATATTTTGTAATAAATAATTTTAAATATTACATATTTAATATTATAATAAATTAAATTAATTTTAAATTCTTATAAAGAATCACAAATATCATTCATGAGAGATGATTAGACTCAACATCATTATGAATATCAAAGTTTTTCGAAGAATATTTATACAATTATATTTTAAATACTAAATAATATATCGACTTTATGTAATTATTTTTCAGAAATTTATGATACATATTTCAAAATTAATTTGATAAATTATTTTTATACAAAATAATTTTAATTTAATTACCAAATAATATCATAAATTAAATTTGTTTTAATTTTTTATGACAAACATTACAAGTATTTTTTGTAACAAAATATCTTATTTGATATCATACTAACAAAATCATCATAGACATCAAAACTTCTTTATGATAAGTCACAAATATCATCATCACGAGACACTTTTACTCAACATTATTTTGGTAAAATATTGTAGCTGACAAAATTATGTGTTACATATTTAACAATTGCAGATGAAGATTATAATAAATCAAGAGTTATATTTTTTGTAAACTCATAAGTAAGAAATGTTTTTGTTTGTGTTACGTAAATTCACAATCTAAATGTAAAAATTGTAACTTTCCAAATATAAATAAGTTAAATTAATAATGATCATGAATTATATAATATTACTATGTTAATTTAAAAATTAAATATAATTAAAAAATACTATAGATGTATTTGACTGTTTTTTGAATCTCATGTAGGTACCAATGAATAAAATATAAATTTTATTTTTAAGATTAAAATAATAATTTATTTTAAGTAATATTAATTTCAATATTTTTATATAATTAAATTAGTTTTACTTTAATTTTAAATCATTCAAATTTTTTATAAACTATAATATTATAAAATTATTAATTTTTATGTAAAATAGTTATAAAATAATCAAATAAATATATCATTTCATATTTTAAAATTACAATATAAATTTAAAAAATTGAATTAATTTTAAATCTTTATACCTAATAAAATTGTTATGAATATTATGTTAATGAAAATATTTAATTTTATAATAGATGTAGTTCAAACATATTTCAAAATAAGAATAATTCAACTAAATACATATAAATTTATCCATATGTTAAACAATTATAGAATATTATCGTCAAATTAAGGAATACGTTTAATATATTATATGAATCGAATTAAATTTTTATCTATTAATCATTTTTGTATGATGATTTTGAATTACATTGTGTTTTATTTATTATCTATTATTTAGGATTTTATCTTCTAATATATTAAATTTGAATTTTTGCTATAATTAATGCTCTTTTGTATGATATCAAGTTTTTTAATACACTTTACCAAAACAATTTTTTTTAATACTTAAAATCATATAATTTCTTTCCAAAAAAATTTACATAATATTTATTTATATATTACTATGCTCTTAATTTATAAAATAATATAGTTTAATAAAATCTTATAATGGAGATGTAAGGTGACTCAGATAGTTAAGAAAGTAGCAAGGTAGGAAAAAGTCGTCGTAGGTTCAATTCTCACCGTTAATAAAAATTAATATTATTAACAATACTAATATTGACCTATAAAAAATATAAAACTAACTATTTACACATTAAATGATAGAAAATTATACATGATTAGTCAAATAACTCGTGTGTACACACAAGTCCTGTGCTAAAAAAAGAAGCAGAAGTGGTTATCGATGTTGTAGGGAGCCTCAAAATGTTGGCTAATTCGCTAATACATGTTTACACCCTTGCACATCCCACATGTTACGACAACATATTAGTCACACATGTGCCTCTTATATGCACCACTTTACAACATTGACGAATGATTATGAGGCATAGATAACATCAAATACTAAAATTTTTTAGAGTTTAATCCATATATTTTTAGTATAAAAGAGTTTTACATTAACATTCAATGACACTTCTTTATTTATATGACTTATAAAGTATTAATTGATAAAGTTAACAAATTTATCACAAATAAAGAATTGAAATTGTAATTCATGAGTGTTTTAGAAACACTCCTCTTAATACTATATTTTACCTCTCTTTAAAGGAGTAAATAAAATTGTGCACCTCTCGGTGTAAAAGATTTTACACTAGCATTCAATCACAAGTCTTCATTTATGGTGAGTTTGTTGACTTTACCGATTAATATTTTAGAAGTCATATAAATGAAGAATTTGTAATTGAATATCAATGTAAAATCTCTTTAACACTGTCAATATATATTAATTAAATTTTTTTTTAAAGACAATTTTTACTAGAAAATTAGTATCTTAGAATATCTCCAATAGTAGATCAACTGTTTTGATCTTAGCACACTTTTTGGTGGATCTTGCAATACCATGTCATCCTGAAGATTAATTTCATTTTTTACTCTAATAGAATATCACATTTTCTTATCTTAGAACATTTTTTGTAGATCCCACAATGCCACATCATCATATTTAATATTTATTTACAATTTATTTTAAAATAAATAAAAGTAAATAATTATCAAATAAATTTAGTACAAAATAAAAATATTAATAATTCAAATTAATAAAAATATTTTAAATACAATAAAACATAAAATTGATAGGAAAAATACAAACATGAAAATTGAATAAGAAAAATTAAATTTCATCATCATTGTGACTGAAGTGTTCCCAAATATGTTATGCCAAATTTGTTTAAAGTTGTTGATGAACGCTTCTTATATGCGTATAACGTCGTGCTTGCAAGTATGCAACTAAGTTAGGATGAACTCCATGAGATACTTCAATGTTTGAACTGTCTTGGTCAATATGATCATAATTTATATCAACATTACCATTGTACATATATCATTGATTTCAACAATCATCTTATGCAATATAATGCATGTCAACATTATGTTCTTCATAGTACTCATTTGCCAATTATCTTATGGGCCTCAGGGCCTCATATAATTATGAAACGAGATTTTAGCACACCAAATGCTTTCTCCACATCCTTTCTTTCTACTATTAGACATTTTTCAAATAATTTTCTTTTGTCTCCTTGTGGCATTGGGATTGTTTTCACAAATATGGCTAAATCAGGATAAATGACATTTGCAAGATAATAATCCATATTGTATGGGGTTCTATTAACTGTGAAATGCATTAGAGGAGCTTGAACTTGCAAAACATCATTCAACACAAGTGATTGATTTAGCACATTAATATCATTGTTTGAACCTCATACTCCAAAATATGCATGCTAAATTCATAAGTCTTGTCATGCGACAACTTCAAGTATAACTGTGAGTTTGCGATTATCACTATAATATTGTTCTTGCTATCCAATTAGACAATTTTTTTCATTCCCAATGCATGCAATCAACAAAACCTAACATATTGGAAATCCACGTGCATTTCCAACTTGTAGCAAGAGATTGATGTCATCGTTGTTAAGCTTTCTCAAGTACTTATCTCCAAATATCTCATTCACGCCATTTACAAAAGCTTCTAAGCATTCAATTGCAATGTTTTCACCAATTCTAAAATACCCATTAACATTATCCATAGGTATTATGTATGCCAATATACATATTGTTGCAGTGCACTGTTTCAATGGTGAAATACCTTTTTTACCAGTAGCATCTGATCTCATTTGGAAATATGGATAATGAGTACTAAAAGAATTTTCTATTTAAAGGAACATTTGCGTACTCATTCAGAACCTTTGTCGAAATTAAACCTCAATATACGTCCATCTTCACGATTGCAATTTATGATTCTTCTTGTTCGTCTAGGTTGGCTGCTACTCTTTGCTTGTTGTTGGAATTAGTGTAGTTATGCCATAATTTGTTTATTAGTGTTGTATTCAAGTGTTTTATTAATAATTTGTTGTCATACTCTATTGAAGTCAGAGTTGCAATTCATTATACTATTAAATAAAATCAAATGAACTGATATAATAAGATTGCAACATATAATTGTTTAGATCTGTTCAATTGATGCACACACATCTTTAAATAAGATTGCATCAATGGAATAGATCAATTGAGGCATTAAGTCATGAACTAATGAGAAGTTTATTCTCTTCACTTAAAAATAAAAAATGTGTGCCCTTTCTATTTTGTGAAAAGTTCCCTCCTTTTTCATCTACCGTAACATTTTCTAATCCAATTTTGGTAGAAAATTATGGATCAAATTCCTTACTTGATGCAGTTTGTGCATGACTACAACTAGTACGAGGTGGTGGTGGCAAGTACAAAAAATAATAAGGTGGAATTTGAGAAGTTTCATTTGTTGATAGTGGTGGTTGTGGCAAGAAAGGAATTGAAAGAGAAGGATGTTGCAAATTTTTGGCTGGTTCGGGCAAAAACAAAAAAATATAAGAAGGAATTTGACAATTGTCATTTGTGGACAGTGGTGGTCGTGACAAGATTGGACTTGAAGGAGAATAATTTTGAGAATTTTCATTTAGTCGTGGGATTTGGTATGCTTGAAAAAAAATATTTATAGTAAGTTTGTCAATTGTGTTGATTTGAATTCATTTGAGAAGAAAAAAACCTAAAAGGGACAGAGAATGACTATGGAGGAAAAATGGTTTAAATTTAAATTAAAATGTTAAATTTGTTTCGGAAAAAATGTCACTTATGGCTCAATTTATAGAAAAAATGGTTTAATTTTAAATTAAAATGTTAAATTGTAAACCCTCCCACCCTACTCCAACAGTAACCTACCCCCAACATTCATCCCCCTTAACGGCTCCCTCTTTTTCACTTTCACTTTTACTTTTCTTTTCTCTTTCACTCGTTCCCATCTTTCTCTTTCACCCTTTTTCTTTTTCTTTTTACCTTTTTCTTCATATACCTTTCTTCATTCTCTTTACTGTCACCCTCCCTCGCACCACCTCCTCTTCCCCCTCTCCAATTGTCGCTCCCTTCCTTAGCCGCAATTGCCCTTCCTTTCACGTCTTTCTCCTTCATTTTTCCTTTCTCATTTCTCTTTGAATATGTTGGTGTGCGCCTGAATGTTTAAAGAGAGAAACAATAAAAAAAGTTTTTTTGGACATTGTGTTGATCTTGGACATTCTTAAAGAAGAATGATCTCCACGTAGAGATTCAATAAGTTTTTCTCCAATAGGTTTTCTTGCCAAGATCAGATCTTGACTTAAAGATCAGTCTTCAAGAACACTTTGTAACATCCCTATGTTTAGTAGCTAAATTATTACATAATATGTTTGAATTTCAATTTAGAAATTATAAAAATATATTATGAATTTCTATTCATCTTACATTTATTGTAATATATTAAAAAATAGTATAATAAAAATGTAATATATTTTAAATTTTAAAATAGAAACTACATAACTTACTATTACAATTTTAATAATTTTCTAAAACAAATACATCTTTTGAAAAAATCAAATTCACTAAATCGAAATTTGATTCGCTTAGCAAAATGAGTTTTCTTCATTATTAAGGATTCATTTTTTCTAAGCAAAAAATATTCGCTTAGCGAAATAAGTTTTCTTTATTATTAAAGATTCTTTTTTGCTAAGTAAAGGATTCTTCGCTCAATGAAATCATCCAAACCCAAAATTCGCGGCATAAGACAAAAAAGAGGTTGAATCACGTTGAATGTCGCTGGATGAATCATTCATCACTAAGCAAAATTATTTTTGTAATTATGTTTGCTTAGCGACTAAAATTTACCTCAGTGAATGGGTCTAGACTTAAGCTATAAATAGGGAAACCAAGTATGTAATGGAAAGGAGAAAACTAAAATAAGTTCAAAAGCTATGATTATACTCCAAGATTCTTCACCATTCACATCAAACTTTTATTAAGGTAAGATGAAGTAAGATTTATAAACATTTGTGGTGTTAACTAATAGAATTATATGTTTTTACTACTATTATTATTTTTATTATTGTAATTATCATTACTTCCATTATTATAATATTGAATTTTTATGTTTGATTACAACTTTAGGTGTTCACCAGTATGCTAATTATTCTGACCTTTATTTTGAGAGGTATAATTAATTGTTCAATAATATCTAATCATTCTAACTTTTATTTTTCTCGTGAGATTATAGTTTGATCCTTTATTATTCTCTAGATATTGTCGTCTGATCTTTTGTTTATTATTTCCAAATTTTTTTTCCAAATATTATCATCTGGTATTTTGTTATTTCATTGTCCTTCAGATATTACCATCTGATCCTTTGTTATTTTATCATTTTATTTATCTTCCAAATATTATGGTTTGGTCATTTGTTATTATTTAAGTTATTCTCCATATATTATAGTTTGGTCATATGTTATTATTTATCTTTTATTCTATCATTCAATTTATTTTTTTAGAAGTTATATTTTGATATTTTTCTATAATTTATTTTTATCATGTTATTTTCATATGATACATTACGGTTCCTTGCTATAATTTATTTAGGTTTTGCTTGAAATATTATTTTTATTGCTTTCCATCATAAATTAAATTCGAATTAATTTTAGTTTACACGTCTCTATTTTGTAAGATCTATTACTCTTTAAATCATTAATAACTATCTCATATTTAGTCTTATGTGTATTATATTTCCTTCAAAATATCATTATAGAATTATTAATTATATGTGGAATATTCATGTTAAAATAAAAATAATAGAAATAAGTATATATTTTTAGAAACAACATAAAATATTCAATAAATTGTATGCAAAGTTGACTCATGATAATTGTGATATTTCTTAAAAACATATTTTTAATTTATAAAAGATAATCTAAGTATGCTAATTCGATCTTTCACATAAGAAAATATTTCTTTTAATATTAAAAATGAATTGATTTTATATCAATATTTATTATTATCCCCAAAGTGAAAATCTTGAGTTGATAAATTAATTTGTATATTTATCTTGTGATTAAAATATTTTATGATTTTTAATTCTTTGAGATAGATTCATAAATTATTTGTGAATGATGATTCAAATAAGAAGTACTGTGTATAGTCTAGTGACTTCTGGATATGTGTCGAGATGTTATGAAATAAACTTATTAAAGTCCTAGATGTCCTTATAATGATTTGGGACCATGTAAGGGCATGAGTGTCTGTGTTTGGAAAGTCACAGTTTTGTACACTGTGAGATGAAAGACAAGGGTCGAGTAAGGTCTTAAGAGGGTTTTAATTGGGTGGGTGAATATTTGGATATTCCAAATTAGCACCCTGGGTTGAGGTTTTCATAGACTGTACTTGAAAACCTTCCATACCTGTTCACCATTGTCAAGATTGAGTAGTATATATCTTTCTCTTATGGGCTGAAAAATTGCCAAATTTTCTTATGGGCTAAAAGATTGTCGAATTTTTCAAGAAAATCATTGTACCAATATTTTGAGAGAAAAATATACAACTGTCAATCACTTCCCAAAGAAATCCTTGATGATTAGAGTGAAACATAAAAGTTCAGTTATAGATCCATATATTGAGTAGAGTGAGATTGAATTGTAGGTTAAACCATAAACTCTCATTGTTTGTTAAGTTTATTAAGATTAATGTTGATGGTTTATAAAAATTTTACTTCTTTCATATATTTCTTTTCATATATACATGTGGTATGAATAGAAGATGGATCTCTTTAGCCGGCTATGTTAAAGGATTAAAAGAATTTCCTCTAAGTATGTTAAACTCATAAATGAGTTACATTTTGATGTTTAAATAATTTTAGATTTGTAAGATGTTCACTATTTTCTGACTTAAGACTTTTAAGAACAATAGTTATAGCAATTAATGTATTTAAGAAAGACTTTATAATAACTATATTTTTCCAATATGATTAATGGATTAGGATCCTTTGTAAAAATCTCTTAAAATCTCCCACGATATCTTATAAACACTCTATTAAGATTAAGGTTGTTACACTTTTAGAAATAATGAAATATAAAAGTTATAACTTAATAAAATACGTTTTATAAAAAAATTTATTTTCAATACTCACGTCTTATTTAGGATAAATATTTTAACAAGTTACAATTAAATTTTAAGAAAAACATTAAATTAAAAAATATTTTTGGTCCTTTATATTTATATTTTTTATTATATTAGTATTTTGGCAATATTTGGAGTGAACTATAAAAGTTATAACTTATTAAAATACTATTCTAAAAAAATAACTTATTTGTATACTCGTGTTATTTAGAATAAATATTTTAACAAGTGAAAACTTAAATTAAAAGATACATTAAAACTAAGAATATTTTTAGTCCTTTATATTTTTTATTAAATTTAGGTTGATCACTTATATCTTTTATAAGGTTTAATTTGTACTTTTATAATTTTAAAGTCAAAATAATCCTTAAAAAATAACGATAATTTATATTTTTGCAAACAATTTAATATGAACCCTTTTTACCTAATTTGAGACAATTTTGTCTTATTAGAGTCATTTCCATAAAAATTATAAATTCAATTGGTATTTTAAATGAAGAAAGATACTCGTATAAAAAGTAAGTCTTATGAACAATTGTAAGTGAATTTAATATTAATTTTGTTAACAAATATCGTTCACACCTTTTTGAAGACTTATTACATTCACATGTTCTTTGATATATTGCATTTCTTTCGTGTCTCTTAGCAAAATAGACAATTTAGCTTGTTGAGGTTCACTTTGCTAGTCACCCTATAAAAAACAGGTTAAAATAGGGCTAAATCATTATATGAAGCACAACTTAAACTATTTGACTTATCTCGCCTCTAAGCCGACAAACAGGCTAACCATCAAATTTTTTAATTTTATTTTTTTATAATTTGATTTAATAATGTAAAAAACTAAATTTTAGCACAATTCCATTATTACATTTTAATCATCATAACACAAATTACTTATTAAGTGATTTAATTAACAAATTAGTAAAATTGAAACCAAGTAATTTATAATAGTAAAGTTCAAATATAATTTTAGCTCAACTATTTGCATTATTAAATTACTTTTATAAGCTCTCACTCAATTAGTCATTGTTGTTAATTTAAAAAATTATTTTATTTTTATTTTAAATTATTTTACTATAAAAATAATATAAAAATGTGACTATTTGTAATGGTGGCCCAAGCAAAAAATGGGCTATAAGTTTTTTAAAAACTTTTAAAAGAGATTTTGAATTACTATCCACACCTACTATTTCAAAATTTTTTCCTAAATTTCCATTTTACCCTTGATTCCCTCTGTTTCCTTATCTCATTTTCTCCATCCTCTCTCTTAGTTCCTCATTTTCTTCACCTTCCCTCCTTACCTCATTTTCTCCACTCTTTCTCTTTAAATCTACTTATTTTCTCCTTCCTTCCTCTTGTCTGTTCTTCTTCTTCTTTTCTGCTACTTTCTTTTCTCCTTAAATCTAACCCAATTGCAGGTTGTCGTTCTAAATTATCTTTGCTAGCTCATTTTTGTTGATTTTAACTCTTTGACGAGAGCTTGCAGGAGACTTAAAAAGTTTGAAATTTGTTTAACTCTTTAGTAAGAGAGTTAAAATAATTTAATTTTTTTTAACTCTTTGTAAGAGTTTGTCAAAGAGTTATAAAAATTTATAGGAGATATAAAATGAAGGACATAAAATTATTTTTACATATGAGTATGTGTTAATTCAAATAATGAGGAGTGTTAATTCAAAATCTCCTTTTAAAATTGAGTATTGAATATTAAAAGGCAATTATATCCTTTATATAAATTATTTAAGATAAAAAATATTGATTTTCATGTTCTAAATATTTTAGCGTAGATTGTCAATGCACTTCAAGTAAAAATAGTGTGTGATGTGCGTTAGCATTCTCATTCATATACATATATATATATATATATATATATATATATATATATATATATATATATATTAAAAAAAATCTCAATTTTTATTAAATTACATATAATTGTTTTCATTTTAATATTTTTAGTTGACCTCTTTTTAAATTTTAAATTAGAATAACACCTGTATATTTAAAAACATTATACAATTCAGTAAAAAACCTAATGAATCTTATATTTTATTTTACTCTCTCGTTTCTCCTTTTCTAGGTACATTCATCCTTTTATTTCTTTTCTTTTCCTCCACAATTGTATTTATAAAGATTGGAGTATGATAATTTTTTCTCTGTATAATAAGTTATTTGTAGGGGACAGTGTGTGTAGCCCTTTTAACAGTTATTGTTCCATATATAAATTTAAGTAAAAATATTTAATTTTATATTGCATAAAAATAGTAGTTTGATATATTAATATTTTTATACAATATAAATAAATCAATTTTTAGATTAATTTGGTAATTTTATTAGAGTTAATATTTACATTAAACTAATTTTAAAAAAATTTTTCAAATATAATTAAGTTATTTAAAATTTATTTATATTTCAGTGGATAAATTTGAATACTCCTATAAATTTTATACTTAGTGACATTGAAGATTAGTAAAGTTTTGTTTTTGCTTTTTTCTCTTTATTTTTGCTCTTAAATCAATTTTATTGTACTAAACACGTTTATAAGTGTGGTACTTGTATTCTGTGTTTTAGATAGGCTTGAGAATGTGTTTGGGTTGGTTATGGATAGATTACATAGGTTGAGTTGTGCTATAAAGCTTCAAAAATGAGTTGTTAGGTAAGGTAATCGATTACCCGTGAGAATTTTTGAGAACTGAAAATTGATGCTCTACGTGGTAATCAATTACTTGAAATCAGTAATCGATTACTCCCGGGAACAAGCACTTTGATCCAATTTTGTATAAGATATTAGGTAATCAAGTGGGTAATCGATTACCCTGCATAAAATTGATATAAAAGCATTTTGAAAATAGATTTAATAACTTTTGATTAGTCCAATCAAGTGTTTGCTTCTCACATACAATTTCTAAGAATTTTCTCCAGGATTCATACCCATCTTTTATGGTTTGAAAGTGTTTCCAATTCAAGATTCAAGGAAGAGACTCTATTGAGTTCTAATATTTACGTTTGGGTATTCTTCACCTCAGGTGATATTGTTCAGTACCCTATCTGTGTTTTTGCACTTGGTTAACAATCTCTTGAGGTGTTCTTGAGATTGTGGGAAAATCTTGCAGCGAGGTGTTGCAAGTAAGGCGTTGTGAGTCACAGTGTGTCATGATGTAGCAAACTCTCTTGTCGGGTGTGCATGTCTTGAGATTTTAGTAGAAAGCAAATTAGCGAAAGGCTAAGCCTGTAAACTGGATGTAGGTCAGTTGGACCAAACCAATATAAATCTGTGCAAATTCTCTTTTCCTTATATTATTTTATTTCAGTCTATATTGAATTCTTGGAGCACTAACATTTGAGTTTTTGTAGCTGTGTTTGATTCTTTCTTGGTATAGATCTAATTCTTGATACATATTTTCTTGATTTTAAATTTGAGTTTTTGACCCATATTTTGTGGGTTTGATTTTTATTATTTGTACTCTTTCCTTTTGATCCTGAATTTCGTTAAATATAATTATTGTCAAATCTCTTAACTACTTTATTTGAAATTGTTATCGAATGAATTGAATTGATTGGTGCTTTGCCTAATGAGTTGAATTCTTGAAAACCATTTTTTTACAAAAGAAGGGAAATTTTGAGAATTTCAAAAAAGGGTTGTTTTTTGAAGATACTCTGATGATACTGTTGAATAGAAGTCTTTAAAAAATAATTTGGGAATCTATTCAACCCCATTTTAGATTCCCATGGGACCAATATTCCTAGTTTTTCACAAGAGCACTAGTGGCGGATCTTGATCTAGGTTTTAAGGTGACATTTGTTTTACCTATTTTTTGTTTTCATTTTTAAAGAAAATAGAAAATAGTGATGAAAATATGTTTGATTACAATTTAGAAAACATCTTCGCTGAAAATATTTTCAAAAAATAATTGAAAACAGAAAATAGAAAAAATAGTTTTCAGTGTTTTCAAAAGTTAACACTATGTGAAAAATTAATAACAACATTATAATTATATAAAAAATAATATATAAATATATTTAAAATATATATAAATAATTTATAATATTTTTGCTAAAATTGATTAAATTTAACAATATTATTTTTTAAAATAAAAAATATCAAGTGAAAATAAACATATTTTCTTAAAAATAAAAATATTTTAAAAAAAATAAAAATAAAATATTTCTCAAATAAAACGCTACCTTATTTTTCTCGAATAATGAGTTATCGGTCAATAATCCGCAACATCTGTATAGAAATGAAAAAAAAAAAAAAACCTCACTTTCCCTGACTAGTAACTACTCATGTAGAAGAGAAGAGAAAAAAAAAAAAATCCAATTTCAGATGATCAACAACAATATCCATATTATTTGACAAACTAGTACAAGAGGTTTGATTCAAAACAACAAAAAAGTGAAATAAAATTTATAGATTTGGGCAATGGATCTCAAGTCAATCTTGCCGAATATGTGGCAAATGGTGGCTGAGGGGAAGGAAGATAGAAGTGTGGGGACTGAGGGGTACTTCCAATAAGGGTTGGGGTTGTTTCAATTTTTTTCTCCCTTCATTCAAATTCACTCATTTTTTCTGTCTTCATAAGTGAACCATAGATAAAATCTTACTATTTCTAATAAAAAGTTATTTCGTAAACGTTATCAATAGACCAGTGTACATTTACCTACAATTTTATTATTTTAAAATATTATAAAATATGGATGTTGTATTTTTATTTCAATACTATGTTCAAAGTTAATGTTAAATTACTTTTATTAAAGAAAATATTATTATTAATATTTTATTTGTTATTTTATTTTAATATTTAAATTTTAATTAATTATTGTTTTTAAAATAAATTTTAATATTTTCTCAAAAATAAATTATAAATAAAATTTAAATGCAAAACTTACAAAGTGTTCTAAGATGTCAATCTAAAACAAGTAATCTTAAAACACATAACAATAATAATAAAAAATATTTCAAAATCTCAAAATAATTCCTATCATTAAAGATGCTCTCACTAGTCATGACAATTATGTGATTTTGGTTGAGAAACAATGACTATTGGCTTGGCATATTCTTCATATTGAATGGCTGAGAGTTGAGACGAAAGCACATCAAGGTCGTGGCTAATTGATGGGTCTTAACTCTTAACCTTAGCTAGGTATGTCCAGAAGATACTTATTAAATATATTTTCTTTTTCTTTTTTTCTGAAAGAAAGGATCTCAAGAAGTATACTAATCAATTAATCATTAAACATTTATACTGTATTATGATTGGAACTTGGAGTTGAAAGAAAAAGATGAGAGGCATCACATCACATCCACTAAATATAAAATCAATAAAGTTGTTTTCTATATACAATAAATATATATATATATATATATATATATATATATATATATATATATATATATATATATATCAACTCAGTCAATCAATCAGAGTTTTGTTAACGGGAATAATAAGTTAACATTTTATAAAATAGAAGTGTCTATCATTTTATTTTAAGTTGGTTTGTTTATAAAGTATTATTTACGTTTAAGTTTAGTAAATAAATATGAGTTTAATTTAGATCTCATTCATTGTAGATATTTGTAGGAAAAAAAATCATTATAAGTTTTTTAAAAAATAAATTAAAGCATACAATTAACAGAAATCTCAATCAAACAATTATCTTTTTGAAACAGTAACTTCTTTTTGGTATAATAACTTGTTTTTTCGCATTGTAGGCACAAATCATTAGATAGAGTCATCCTAATCATTAGTATACACTATATATATATATATATATATATATATATATATATATATATATATATATTTAGTTATATTTAATTATAATTTTTTATTTTATTTGTATAATTTTTAAAATATCGATTAATAAAATTAATACATTTATATAAAAATTATAATTATAATTTTTACACTAATTATACAATATTTTTTCATCTTTTTATAAGTATTTGTGTGCACCGTTTACACATGTGGTGTGGAATTATGGAAAGGAAATTGTAGAGAGCGTAAAGAGAGGGAGAATTTAATTTTATATGATATGATCGTAAAGGTTTTTATATTAGTAATTATTAATTTAATTCAAAATACAAACAATTTTAGATAGATTAATTTAGTAGGAGATAATAATTAGGTGAAGTATTTTCAAAAATAGTGATTTTACTATTTGAATTACTAACTTCACAAAAAATGATAATTTTATTTTTATTGTAATTAAATATTTTTAGTAAAAACTAGATATTTGGAAATATTTAAATATATTTATGTTAACAAACTGATGTGGTTGTTATTAAATTTAATGGGAAAAGAAATATGTAATGTTTTTAAAAATGAAAGTTGAATTAATATTAAAATAAAAGAATGTTTTTTATCATTCAAAATGACAATATTAAGGTATTTGAATTTAACAGTGGTAGAGACATTTGAATTTCTATCAAGAGTTAAAGTTGCATAAAAGCAAAGTGATGGAAGAAATATGAAGAATGAATGATTAAAGCACAAGCAGAAGCAACAACTTCAGCCTCAGCTCCAACCACTCCTTTGTACGTCTCCGACTGGGCTTATGCACTTTCAGGGTATCAACCTCAAGAACTTGGTGCATCCATGGTATGCCAAGTTCAACACCAACACGGATCTCACCATAACCCGCCACATATATTATTTATTTAGAACCATTCATGACAGCCATCCACACATAACAGATATAAGAAACCAAGAGACATCATAAAACAACTAATTCACACTCCAATTAAAGTACCTATTAATTATAGCTTAATTATATCAGACTAAAAAAGTACTATAAAATTCAATTTTAATTATTCACTGATATCCCCATTACTGACCTCATTAATGAAAATTTGTACCGTGGATTTCCTTAATTTGAAGTGTAATTCAACATTAATATAAAACTCTTAAATAGAAGTAGTAAATACTAAATAAACTCTTAAGAATATATCACATGGAGATTAAAGTTAACTTCTTTTCTTTCAAACTCTTGTTGATCCAAGTATTTCTATACCAATAAATATTGATATTTTTCTTAATAAAAATAGCTTAATTATAATTCTTGTACCACGTTTTATCAAATCCTGACATTTTGCTCCCAAAGCAAAACAATCATGACATTTTATCCCATTAATTTTAATTGAGTGGTAAGATGCTCCTTCATCACTTTTTGGATATAGGGTGATGACATGCTATTTAATTAAGGTTAAAAAATTTTTACTGGTAGAGTGACATTTAATTTTAAAAATAAAAAATAAAAGGGTATTGTCAAACTTGAAGTCAAGATCACCTATCCTCAAACTAAACATCTTACCACTGAACTAAAAACCCAATTTATCTTTATTTTGCAATTCAAATTTAGTTAAATTGTAATTAATGTTAGTTTATAAAATATGCAATCGTAAAAAGATTGCAAGAATTCAACTCATGACCTCACATACCCTAGCCATGAGTCTTACCATTACACTAAAAAGTCATTTATTTTTATTTTGAAATTCAAATTTAATTAAACTATAAATGTTAGTTTTAAAAACATATAAAACATAAATATACAACAATAAGAGCATTTTAGGACTCAAAGCTAAAATTAAAATATAAATTTAAAATTAAAACTAAAAGTTAAAATTATAAATTATAAATTTAATATATATTTATTAATAAATTTAAATTTAATTTTCAATAAATCCCTAAGGATTATAAGTTAAAAATTAAAATTAATTAAAAATATAAATTAAGAACTAAAAATATAAATTAAAATTAGATGAAAAATAAAACTCAAAACTAAAATTAAAAATATAAATAAGACAGAGATTAAAATTTAAATTCAAGTAAAAACTGATGCATGCCTCCCTTGATCTTTTTACTTGAGGTTCCAAGCACCATGAAATGGATGATGGAGGGGAAAGAAAATGGAGGTGGGGCGCCACTCTCAAAGAGAGATAAGCCAAAGTGTTTAGGTTTGCCACAAGGGAAGGAACCCTTGATAAAAACCAACTAGGAAGAGGTTCCTCAAGAGAGAGGATCCTCAAGACCTTTTACTAAGAATGTGCTCACAAAGAGACTATTTTTATTCAACTTCAAAGGTGAAATTTTATAATGAGGGGGAATGAGTATATATAGCCCAATGGGAGAGCTTGGGCACACTTTTCTAGGCAATGTGGGACTTGGACTTAATTAGGATTAAAACTAATTAACCCAAGTCTTAGGCCTTAAGTGAGGTACCTAAGCTCACCCCCTATGGGTGCAATTAGCATATCTTAATGTGAATGGGCTAGCCCAAAATCATGTCTTAACTTATACACCCATTATAAGCTTACTCCTCCTTTTTAACTAAAGACACCTATACCTTATAAACTAAGAAGATGGCCGGAAATACATGGCCTTAAGGGAATTAAAAATACTTTCCTATTTATCTAATTAAAATAAAATATTTACAAGCTAAAAATAACGAAGACTATGGCTTCAAATCTTCAATGAGCTTTTGTCCATGCCATGCCTTCCTTGAGTCCTCCTAGCCATGGCACATGCTAGGTGAGATTGCATCAAAAACTAAAACTAAAAATTAAATAAAAAATAACGTTGCAGTGGAAGTAATTTTTTTTTTGAAAATAATGTTTTAAATTTAAAATGAAACGTTATTTTTTATAAATTTTATTTTAGGGTTAGGGTTTAGAACTTAAAATTTAAATTAAAGTAAAAATTAAAACTAAAAAAATTAAATTTTAGTTTTATTTTGGAATGCAACGTTATTTTTTATTTTAATCTAATTTTAAATTCTATCTGTATTTTTATTTTTAATTTTATTTTTAGTTTTATTTTTCATTTAGTTTTAATTTATATTTTTACTTCTTAATTTATATTTTTAATTAGTTTTAATTTTTAATTTATAATCCTTAAGAATTTATTGAAAATTAAATTTAAAATTACCAATAAATATACAATTAAATTTATAATTTAAAATTTATAGTTTATAATTTTAAATTTTTGTTTTAATTTTAAATTTATATTTTACTTTGAACTTTGAGTCTGCAATGTTGTTATTGTTGTATATTTATGTGTTTTGAAACTAACATTAACTAGAGTTAATTAAATTTAAATTAAAAAATATAAATAAAATGGACATTTGATATAGTGGTAATTAAGATTATTAGTACTTGTAAGTGTAAATAAAATGGCGTTTGGTGCAGTGGTAAATAAAATGGGTGATCGAGGTAGTGGTAATTAAGACTATAAAATTCGGGACTATGAGTGGTAATTAAGACTAAAAAAATCGATGTTGTTGGGGCTATAAAATTATTTAGTGTTGTAACTTGTAAGTAGTTTAATCAGTGTCCATGAAAAGAAGTACTTGGATGACATTTATTACCATTTTTCTAAATAGATTTAGCGAAGAAAAAGTAGTGTACGGCTGTACGTGTGCTCCTACGTACATAACAAGTGGTGGTGGCTCCATAAGAAGCACTGAAGAAACAGTTGACATATGAAGTAACAGAGTGGAATGACATTCCCGGAGGCGCGCACAAAACCTAAGACACATGCGAATGAGTAACGTCAATTGAGAAGCAACAAGTGAGTAATAAGAAAAAGAAAAGAAAGAAATAAATTTTGAGAAATAAAAAAGGTATTATGTTTAAAAAGGAAGAGAAGGTGGAAGGTGGAAAAAAATCCCTTTGGTCCTTTAGATTGGCATTATTCGGATTTGGGAAGGAGAGACCTTATCTGTGGGTATTCGTGAATCGTGAATCGTGAATCGTGATTGGTGGCTGCTCTCTTGCTCCAAATATCAGAATTCAGAACTGTAAGTAATTCTCTCCTCTTTAACTCTCACCCACTTGTACTTTATATATGTCCCATCCCCCAATCCAAATGGACAACCACCACCACCACCACCACCACCACCGCCAATACCCTCCTGTGACGCCTTCAGCTTCAGGATTCGCGCGCCAAAACAAACCCTCCATGTAACTTCACTCCTCCTCATCCATTTCCCTTTTCTTTTTCTGTTCATCATTAATTAGTTAACAGTGCAGAGGACGACGACATCATGGAGCTGCTGTGGCAAAACGGGAAAGTCGTTATGCAGAGTCAGAACCACCGCTCTCTCAGAAAGCCGCCGCTCACCGAGATTCCACCGCTGCTCGACAATTTCAACAACCATCTCTTCATGCCTTTCGATCACACTTTCCCCCTCGATTTCCTCTACTCGCCCCCCTCCGCCCCCGCCACTCCTCGCCCTCCGATTCCTCCCTCCCAACCCAACTTCGCTTCTTTTTCCAGTCACAACACCAGAGCCGCTGACCTAAGCGTCATGACCGCCGCCAGGGACTCCACCGTGGTCGATTCCTGCCACACACCCGCCGAAGGATTCGTCGGTGCGCCAGCCCCTTCCACCACTGGCGCTGGGGGAAGAACCACAATGATGTGCGACCTTACAATGACATCATCTCCGGAAGCTTCCAGTAACAGCGACGAGCCGGTTCACGTGGCGCCGCCGGATGACCGGAAGCGGAAGGGACGGGAGGCCCACGAATGGGAGTGTCAGAGCGAGGTCAGTCACTCACCGTTGTTTCTTTTTCTCTCACATCACCGTTACAAATTCTCTGCTTGTTAGCATTCCCGGCTATCGTGCGCAGGGTGATTACGTTACCGTGCTTTCGTACCCTCACTTTCTCGGTCGCGCCTGCGCAAGTCTGTCACACGTGTTCATTGTTTTATTTTTATCATTTATCATTATAATGATATTTTAAAATTTATATTTCCAGTGATTTGTAATAAGTTAATTTTATACTTATTATACTAATACAGTATATATAAATCTCTTTAAAATATTTATGATAAAATCTTATTTTTATACTTTTGATATATATTTGAATTAAATATTTTATGTTTAATTTTTATTCATACGATTCATTTACAAATATAACTAGTAATATTATTTCAAGTAATACTTCTATCCCTAATTATAAATATGAAAATTTTAAAACTTATATTTATAAGTTATTTGATTAATTATTTTGTTACTGATGGCATTCTTTCGATAGTTTTTGTGGGTTTTACTCTTTTAAGAACTTTATCCTTTTCTATTTAAATGCGAAATTTATTATCAATATTCTCTACACGTTTCATTTGAAAAAGAAATCTTAGCAATTCTGGTTAAAGAACCAATGTTGCATGATGGAGATTTGTTTATAGTGGAGAATCTGGGAACAACAATTTTTTTTCTATGAAAAACCATATTAACATTCTCACTAAAGTTTGGCTTCATGAAGAGTATTTTTTCTTTCTCATCATTGTTAATATTTTCGTTTTCTTTGATAGTAATTGTAAATTTAAAAACTATAAATTTAATGTTGACATCTAAATTTATCCACTTTTTTAATTAATAAGCTTATTGGTCAACCCCATTTGTAAGTAGGTACGTAGTATGTGTCTTACAGTTATTATCACAATAAATTGATGAGTTTATATAACAACATTTTATTGGTAGTGAACAAAATATTTAGAATTATATTTCTATATATTAAAAATTTCTTTTTCATAAACTTTTAAGAAATAAAAAATATTTATTTTATTTTCCACATTAATTATAAAATGTAGAATCTAATTAAAATTGATAATTATTAATTTACACTAATGACTAGTATAATTGAACTGATGGCACTTTAGTTTAACAGAGTCAATTATTTGCTCTTGAAGCAGGTAACCATAACTTGTTTTTTCTGTTTTTGGTTTGGATGATATTGGAAGGGTAATCATGCAACTGGGGAAGGAGAAAGGTCTCAATATGAACTCTACTATAGTAATTCACGTTTGAAGATTATGATGAAGATTGGTTTGGTGATGATTGGATTGGCTCATCACGCAATGCATTTAGTCAAGTTTAGTTTTCGGGGAAATCACTGATGGGTGATGAGTACTTAAGTTAGGGATAATTTTTATGCACATTCACACTACCCAATTGGCTGTTTAAAATTAGTACAAACAAATCATAGCGTTTTAAGTAGTTATTTTTCTGTGATGTTAACATAATGCGAAGTTTACAATAATGTGAAATATTAACAACCCATGGGATTGGTTTATATTATGTTTGGATTATAATTTTCAAATTATGATTTGACTGAAGGGAAAAGCAATTTTCCACATTCACTCAAGTCATGGTTTAAAGAACAAAAAAATGTTCATATTGTCGAAAAGGAACATAGCTTGTATGCTCAAGGGGGCATGCTGATTGTCATGAAAATGACAAATGACATTTGTTTCACCAACCACAACAATGTTTTTGTAATTGTTAACTTTTGTTAAAACTTAGCTTCTTTATAATGCAATCTTTGTTTGGCTTAGTTTAAGAATTGAGTAGAAATGGTTACATAAATAACTAGCATTTACTTCTTACCAGTGGAATGAAAATATTAGGCTTTCTTTCCTGCTCAAATTTCACGAGTATAAAATTTAAAAATAATAGTACAAAAAAGAGCATTTACTTTTAACTTAATAATTGGCTCCCTTTATGAATTTAGCGCTTGCGTATATGACTAGGGTGAAATTTGAGTAGATGTCAAAGACTCAAAGGTTTATTTATAGGAAACGAGAAAAGTCTGGTAGGCTTGAATCAGATTAGAATTGGTCTTTGTATAGAGCTATGGTGAATTTTGAATTTGTTGATTGGACAAAGGTATTAACCAGAGGAATTGACTTTGATGAGGTTTACTTAGCTGTTTGATGGCAAGACTATTAGAAAAGCTGCATAACCTTGGTTCTCGAAACAAAATAACTAAGCTGCCATGCTGCTGAATGTGAGCCATTTGTATACTGGTCTCAGGTTCTCTGTATGCATAGTATGTTACATGAAAAAATTGTGCAAAATAAAAACCAGATATTTAGAAATGTTATTGTTATACATGGTTTGTAGCTTTGTGCCGGCGAGACATTTTCACACTCTTTCTCGTATTTAACTCCATAGAAATTAGAAGTTCAATTAGGCAGAAGTGACCACCGTACCACACCTATGTATGGATATGATTTTGTGATCAGAAAATGTTAAGTTTGATTAGAGTAATCCCAATGTCACAACTGCAGCTATTACTATTAGGTAAGCTTATATACATATCAGGTTATCAACTTGAAGTTTCTTGTCCTGACGGTGTGAGATGATTACTCGTTCATTACCCATGACTTACATGTTTAAAACCTTTATGCCAAACTATGAAATTGCTAACCTTTCCCTTTACAATTTTAATGTCTTCTTAAACTAGAATCATATCCTGATTTCTTTCAAGAGAATTTCTGAGGCTAATATTTAGTATTTTCCCAAAAAAAATATCCCGTGTCAACAAATTAGGTAACGAAGATTTGAATGCATAGCACAAATGTTGGCTAGTTGCAGATTTTGAGCATGCCGTGATTGAGGTAGCACTGATGCTTCCCCCTGTAGCAGAAAGAGAGTAGGTTTTCATGTTAGAATTGCTGAGAATTGTGAATAATGCAAGCAAATTCTTGCTAATTGCTAGATTCCTAACTGAAAGCTGAAATCAATTAGGATATTGTAGTATTGGACTCTTGGCCAAACATGGGAACCACAAAGTGACTAAATAATGTTAAGGAAGCCTTTGTTTCAAGGTATGGAAATTCATTACCGACAATCACATTCTAAGGAATGATCTGCGTGAGAATGTTATTCACATAAACATGTTTATTTGAGAATTATAATTTTAGAAAAAATAAAATTTATTTAATTAAAAATATAAAATATAAAATATAAAAAATAAAAAAAAAAGAAGTGTGGGAGTATGAAGTGTACATAGGTAATTAGTGTAAAAGTAAATTCTATTCCGGGAATCCTATATATCCGCCATTTTCCATGGGTTAAGCAATGCAATTGTGTGTATTTCAGAGTCATGGTAACCAATTATTCCTGAGAATGTTATTGCACAAAATTTGTGACAAACCTGAGAATATGATATTTCCAAGTCCACGTTCCTGGAAATCTTGGTGGATACCTTGAAACAAACTTCTCCTAATAAGTACATACCTAGAACAAATAGATTAGTAGACATGAGGAATGTTGAGATCTGTTGTTTTACAACTTAAATTCTCTAGTAGCTAGTAATTAATAATGTAACTAATGAGTATCTGTGAGGTTCGGAGAGAAAAAAAGGACAAGAAAAAGGGTCATGTATTGAGAGTAGTATAAGGTGGTTTTTTGTAGTAATCCAATCACAAACTTTCGCGTATACTAAATTTGTTGACTTTTATCGTAATCCCCTTAATAGTCATTTCAACAGTTTGTTATTTATTACTGGTTGACTTTGTAAAATCTTTTTACAAAGATAATGCATAGTCTTTTAACTCAAGAAATAGTGGAACTTTTACATTAGCAGATTTCCCTTGTTTCTGATAAAAAGTTGACATATCATGCATGAGGCAGGTCGATCGCTCAATAATATTTTTTTCTTCTCTCCATGATATTCTGAAATTTATTTAAAATTTCATTAATTGGTTCTTGTATATTCTTGTATCTTTTTTTCTTGCTGGAAAAAAGGATGTTGATTTTGAATTGGAAGCAAAGAAACAAGTTGGGGGATCAACATCTACAAAGAGATCACGTGCAGCGGAGGTCCATAATCTTTCTGAGAGAGTATGTATTTTCATTTCTTTTTTGAGCTAACATCGTTTATATCAATTTTTTCTCAGAACATATTTCACTTGGCATTTGCAAACAGAGGCGTCGTGATCGGATTAATGAAAAGATGAGAGCTCTGCAAGAACTTATACCTCGTTGTAATAAGGTAATTTAAATTTCTAACTTCTTTACATCTTAACATTTAACAATGTATAGAGCAGGGTTTTAGATTTTATTTCCTTCATAATTATTTTTTTTTCTTCTAATTTTGGATCAAGTCGGACAAAGCTTCAATGCTAGACGAAGCAATTTCTTACTTGAAGTCATTGCAGTTACAAGTACAGGTAGATTCCTCTTTTTTCGTAATTTTTAAGAGATTCTTCACTTTTTGTACATGGTGTTTGTTTTATGAATTCATTTCCATGCATACTGCATTCTCTTTCTGTGTTAATAATTTGCTTTTTAAACAAGATGTTTTGCTAAGCATGCACCGCCTTCCTGTGCTAGAGCATTACAAAAGCAATCAACATAAGGATAGTTTAGCTCCATCCAACATTTCCAAAATTTTGAGATTCAAAAAGAGTATAGGAGGAGGGGTAAAAGGGACCTGGAAAATCCAAAGATGGAAAGACAATGTAATAGGCTTTTGCATGCTTAAAATAAGCTTTCTTTGGACTGAAACTTTACATCTTTCAGTTATAAGAGGGAGGTTGACAGTGCCGCAGATGCTGTATTGTACCTTGTGTTATTTTGATGAAGGATTATAATATTATTTATTGAAGTGTACCCAAGCATTAGAATGACCATATTCAGGTGTATCAAGTTATTTACATTCCATGGTCATATACTTTCACTTCTTACATAGAGTGCAACTTGTGCAGATGATGTCCATGGGTTGTGGCATGATGCCTATGATGTTTCCAGGAATCCAGCAGTACATGCCAGCAATTGGAATGGGGGTTGGAATCGGTATGGGTATGGAAATGGGAATGAACAGACCTCTAATGCCATTTCCCAACATGTTATCGGGTTCAGCTTTGCCAGCAGCAACTGCAGCTGCTCATTTGGGACCAAGGTTTCCAATGCCCCCTTTCCACGTGCCAAATGTTCCTGTTCCCCACGATTCATCTAGATTGCAACCACCAAATCAGACAGATGATAATATGGTCACCTCAGCTGGTCCACCTGATCCAAATCAGTCACGTATCCCAAACTTCACTGATCCTTATCAACAATATCTTGGTTCCCACCAGATGCAGTTTCAATTAATTCCGGTACTTTGTCCTTTAATGCTATTGCTGATCTGGATTTTTTTTAAACAACGTGTGAAGTAATTTATTGCACGTGAGGTCCATTAGGTTTCCTGTCAGCACAACATAGATTATTTTACTTTGGGTGCTTCTTGTGGTGCCCTTTTAGAGATCACTGGGAAATGTTCTGGTTCACAAGGAAAAGAAAAAACAGACCAAAAGTTTCCCTATATACTTTTACTGCTTATCTATTTTTTTCTTTTTTTAATTGAGCACAAATATACGATCGTTCATGAGGTCCATTTCTGTGTGTAGAATCAGGCAATGAATCAACCAAATGTTAGCAAGCCAAGTACGAGTAGGGGCCTTGAGAATCCAGAAAACCATGAGTCAGGTGAATTACTTTATCTTAGTATTCTACATCACTGAGAAATGCTACTAATACTCTCAAACATGATCTTTTGAAAACATTTTGTATTGTTGACTGAATTTTTTTAAAAATCATAAACTCTTGTAATTTGACTTATTTATCTTTCAAATTTCGTAGTTTCAGAGAATTTTAACAAATAATAAAATATATATTAGAAATAATGTTTTAGAGGATATGTTATTAGTACAAGTACAGTTTTTTATGTAATTTGTGCTAACTGTGTTCTTGTGTCATAAGCTTTGAAGCATGCGGACTGTAAAAGTTCCACTGATTCTTTCTGAATATATAAAGCAAATATGTCTACTTCTAAGTATTTAAATTTTTTAGGACATTCAGGAGAAAGAAAGATTCTTTGGTAGTGCAATGTTGGCTAACTATTCAAATGGTGCGGCAAATTAATAATTGTATAGCTATTGCCTGTAGCACTCACAACTGTAGTGAGCATCTTAACTTTGTAAGTCCTGAATACATGATATTGTACAAAACAAGGACAACCATCATTAACAATGGACTGTGTGCTTTGCAGGTTAGATTTTCCAGCACCATACTACAGCTGCAAAGGTTTGTAGTGTTAAGAGAACGAACTTTTTAGCCATTGTCCAATAGCAAGCTAATCTATACACATCTAACATGTAAATTATTCCAACGAGGTTGTCTCTCTTCTATCGACATTTTCGTATCTTAAAATTTCACTGCTCAAGATTCTGTGACATGGGAAGAGGAACTCGATAGAAGGCACACAGTAGATGAACGGGCATTCTACACCGAACGTGGAGGCCCTTATTGACAGCTTCTTACGTTTAGTCCTATTCCTGTTTCAGATTCTTGTTATATTCTTCATTTACCAGCAATTTTCTCCTATTAGGCGTTAAAGAAGCTTGTGAACTTCATCGCTATTATATATGGAGAGAAATTGAAGCAGTTCTTGATCTACATGACTCGGATGGTTCTATTGTTACGATGTGTTTTAGTGGTAGTGCATGGTTTCGCGTTCATGATGTATGGTGGGTACGACTCGGGGACCTTGCAATCTGGTAGATAAACTAGCTTCAGCATTGCAATATAGGATTAGTCTTGTAAAAAGTGAACAATTGTAAGGTTAAAATTTAGTCGAGGTATCTTCTTAGGATGATTGCCTAGTAAGTTTTTTTGAAGTACAAAATCGGAGGGAAAACCATACACAAAGACGAGAAACTACATTCATAGGAAACTAATTCCCATGGCATCTATGGAAAAACTAAATCGGTAATTCCCATGGCTTTTAAGGTTAAAATTGATTAACGATGATTTTAATGATCATTAATGTGATTTGACTCTTAATATTGAATATTCCCTCATTTAAAAAGCAGCATCATTTAACTGTAGAATGTTGCTCTTCATATAACAGTGTTTAAATTGATTAGATATAATAGTATTAGATAGTATTATATCATATTTTTCGGTTATCAGATTTTACTGTTAAACAAGTTAATAACAAACAAACAGTACTAAAAAAACCCAATAGGTACAGTAGAATTTCTCTATTATAAATATTTGGTGAAAATGATGAAGGATCCACGTGGCCTAATATCCACAGAAGCAATTGAATTATGTCACAAGACTCTTAACACAAATTTCAAACAGTCCGAGAGCAAGTGAAATATAGGAATGAAGTTATCAGTCTCTCTCATTTCCTGTTGTTTTTCTTGTTCCTTCCTTTAAAAAAACTAAAAATTAATATAAAAAAATAGATAATCAGCTTGCCGGCTTGTACCATATACAGATAATTATTAACAGTCTTTTGCTTAATTATCTACTCATTCAAGCATTGTACATGCCCTTCACGCAATGCACAAAGAAACATATACCATATGTCTTGTCTTTTTCTTCCATGTGAGTCATTCTTTAAATTACATCGATCAATATTTGTTGGATATATTAACCTGAGAGATCCCAATTTATAAGAACATCAATATTACTTGCTTTGACTTCCAACATTTCTGCAATGGAGATTTTGGAAGATCCAAAATTACAGGAGGATGATGCAATGAGAGAACTGTATGAAGCATCGGTAAAAGGGTGTGTAAGTACCTTAAACACACTGATCCGAAAAGACCCTCTTATTCTGAGCAGAGTTTCACTCTACCCCTTCGCTGAAACCCCATTACACACAGCATCTTTGCTTGGACATTTGGAGTTCTGTGAGATTCTTCTTCAGAATTGTCCCACTTTGGCCGGTGAAGTGGACTCAGAAGGACGTTGCTCTCTTCATTTGGCTTCAGCTAAAGGACACACTGAGGTCGTGAAAGCGTTGTTGAGGACAAACTCAGAAACGTGTTTGGTTCGTGACAAAGATGACATGCTTCCTCTCCACTTTGCTGCAATGAGAGGACGCGTGGAAGTCATCAAAGAGTTGATAAAAGCTAAGCTAGATTCTATGCGAGAGATGATCAAGAGTGATGATTCTTCTGTTATGCACTTGTGCGTCCGCTATAACCATCTCGACTCCTTGAAATCGATAGTGGAATCAATGAGAAGTGACCATCAATTTCTATCAGTCAAAGACAATGAGGATAACACTCTTCTGCATTTAGCAGTGAAACGCAGGCAAATCAAGGTACTTCTCTCACCCTTAATTTCCAATATTTAGTCCCCTTTTTGTTTAACCAAATTAAATTATAATCTAGCCGTATTTTTATTACTCAGGTCAAATAGAGTTTAATTGACATACATGCTTAAAGATGTTTACACTGATATTCAATTACAATAATTCATTTATGATAAATTTATTGACTTTATTCATTACTACTTTAAAAGTCACATAAATGAAAAGTTATAATTAAATGTTAGTGTAAAAATATTTTACACTAAAAGTGTATACTAATTAAACTCATATAATAATATACTTACCACTTGTTTGGTTGAGTTTTTACACAAGTTTTTCTAAAAGAAGATAATTGAATAAAAATTAAAAAAAATTGTAAAAAGTTTAATTATAATTTGCAAAATTCTCATATTTTTAAAAGAATATATGAATACGAGAAATATTTTACATAGTAATTTATACCTAAGTTAATTTTAGCTTATATATAAAAAAAATTATTTCATAGCTTTCGTCAATTTTTTTTCTAAAAGAACTTATAGAAAAGTTGATCCAAATTCTTATTTCAGTACTTTAATTAAAATCTTTCATCTGCATATTTTTGTTTTATATTTTACTTGGTATTTATATATTTGTGTTGAACTAAGTACAATAGATTTTGAAAAAATGCTAACAATACATATTTTGATACACTTTTTTAACACACATTCTATTATTGATTAAAATTAATTGAAAAACTTTAAATTATATAGATCTCATCTCTCATAATTTTGTTAGGTGATATTCTTAAGAATATTATTTTCATACTCTAGTTGAAGTACTTGAAATAGAAATATTATGATAACATTATATTAAAGAAATAAAAACTCATAGACCTACGTGGTCATAATCTAATTGACTAGCCAGGTAAAAAGAAGCACCTAATTCTGAGGGAAAGTAGGTGATAGGAAAAAATGAGCGACAAAAAAATCAGAAACTATTTAGCTAATCTGTAATAAAAGAATGTAATGGCATGATAAATAAGAGATAAATTTAACATTTTTTAATCCTTTGGGTCTGCAGATCATTAAATACTTGCTTTCCGTATCAGGAAAGAGTACAGAAATAAATACTTTGAATAGGGAGGGTTTGACAGCTATGAACATGTTGAAGCGCTTTCCAAGTGATTTTATGAATCAACAGATTATACCTGAAGGAATTGAAAAGCCTGCAAATGAAGCAGTTTCCCCGGAAACCCTAGTGAACAATAATGATCAGCAAACGAGTGTGTTAACATGTAGACAACAAGCAACTTCCTCAAAAAGCATAACCATTGTAATTGTAGAAGCTGCAGATCATCCTGAGCAAACATCAGCACCCTTATTAACCAACGATGCTACTCCACAAGCATCAGAATCAGAACCCTCACTAACCAACAATGGTCCTCAACAAGGTGCACAACCCTCAGAGCTAGAACAAGCAGCAAGCAATAATGATCCTCCGGCACAAAACATGAGCAGTGAACAGCAAGGAGAGGATAGATGGAACAGGATAGAGCGGTTCTGCAGAAGGTATCTGATAGAGCAAGAGAATTGGATAGACAGAAAGACAAGGGAGCAATTGATGGTGGCAGCCACAGTGATTGCAACCATGACTTTTCAGTCAGTGATAAGCCCACCGGGTGGTGTATGGCAAGGCGACACAACACAAGATGGCTATACCTGTTCTAACTTTGGTTTCTGTGAGGCAGGCACGGCTGTTGTGGGCTATGCTTGGTCACCAGATTTTCTTAAATTCGTTTTCTTCAACTCTTGTTCTTTCTTTTCATCCCTCTGTGTCATGCTCCTTCTCATGAGTGGGTTTCCTCTAGAGAACAAGCTCATAATGTGGGTATTGCCATTTTTGATGATCGTTGCAGCTTCCTGCATGTTGCTAACCTACATGTGGGCACTGGGCTTGGTTAGTCCAAATCATATTTACTATAGAATTCGTAAATTGGGGTATCTTTTGGTTGGAGTATGGGCTGTGTTGCTTGTGCTTGTTGCTTTCATTCAAACAAGCCGAATAGTGTTCTGGGCAAGGTCACGCTTGAACCGCAACTCCTCAAGCTATGCTCCAGTTCCACACACTCAAAATCATAATTCTGCATAATTTGTTGCTTTATGTGCTTCCCTTAATGCTTACAACAACAACTTTTTAGTTTCCTTTTTTCACTTTCATTTTAGTATGTCTTGGCAGTATTCCTGGCAGTTACTTTGATTTCGTGCACCTTCTTGTTCTGCACCATTTTTTAGGTCTTGCTACAATTCCATGCTTAATTTCCCTCAACTTGGTTTAATTTTTATTCCGTCAACAAATTTTACTTTAGGCAACTAAATATATATATATATATAAAATAAAGATAGTCAAAACAATTATGAAGCAGGTAATTATATATAGCAGTTCATATTCGTTCAATTTCTAGGGTTTAATTACAGTTGATTTTTCTTCATACTAATAGTACTTAATATTACTTTTTATATTTTTTTACACAACATATTTTTAAATTTTAAAAAAATATATACTAACTTTCTATACTTATAAATATTAGACTAATGTGTCTTAAAGAGGATAAATGTAAAAATAATAATTAAAAAATATACTTACCTAATTATAACAAAGAATGTGCTATTATAATGTCAAAATATAATTTTGTCTACTATTTACTTTGTTCAACTTTAAATTAACCTTAAATATCTTAAAATTAAATTGTGTATTTTTAGCACCAATATATTTTTCAACTGATATAAAAAAATTCATGATCAATGAGCATCAATAAGTACGTTTTTTAAATTAAATCTCAAAAAATTATGTTTTTTTAACTGCAGAAACAAAAAATTTTAAAGTCAAAACAAATGTATTTTTGTTAGTAATTTAACTTCTTTATTATATAGAAATTACATTTATTTTTTATAAATATATGATCTGAAATAAATTAATATTTGAAAATTAAAATACTAAAATAAAAATGGACCAAATACTGCATTAATTTTCATGAAGTAAAATTAATTAATTTCCTTTACGTTACCTGCCTATGTATACAATAATATGTAGCAAAATTAATGCAAAACGCTTATTACTTTAGTGTCTGGGGAACAAATGTGGGTATAGACCATTTGTTTTGGTGGTTTAGCCAGACATGTGTCATGTGCTACATTTCGAAATTCTCTACTTGAAAACGCAAGAATCGGCGATTTTCGTATGTGTTTCCGTGATTTCAACATAAATGCTATTTCAATTGGTGTTTCGCCTCTTTAAAAATTTAAATTACATAAATATTGTGTTTCGTGTCCTATTTTAATTAATATTCTCTCAAATAACCTTTTGTTAGTAAATGAGCCGTAGACGTGAGACACGAGGACTTGTGTAACTTAGCACAAATAACATTGAGGTTAATGAAACAATTTCATCACACTTTATTGGTGCAGTAAATATCTACACCCAATTATCTTTTATATAGTAAGCAAATAGCATTAATATTAAGTGAAGCGTAGTTTAGCACTATTTTTAGTTGTTCTGGGCCTTCTGGCATGGATTGTAGGTAATAGAAAAAGTTTATGAAAAGTCAACTGCCTTAGATTTTTACCAAAAGAAAGAAATGAAGATATAAAGTTGGTCAAACAGGGAGAAGCTGGAAGAGAGAAAAATAGATTTGAAACTCTCTACTAAAAAAACTAACGTATTAACTACTGCTATATATAAAAAAAAAAAAACAAAAGTCCTTTCTCACGATTGACTAGCTATATATAAGAGTTTGAGTTTGTAATTTTGAGTATTTCAAAGCCTTTTTAATTTTATGTCTTCCAAGAAAAGAGGCATTTTTTTTTTTACTAGATTCTCGCTATTATATTTATCTTCTTTTCTTTTTTACATTTTACCTAAAACAACTAATACAAAATTTTTCAATATTATATTTTACTTTTATTAACTTTTTTTCCTTTAGACAAAAACGACCATCATTAATAAAGTAAAAATGATAAATATATGTGGACGTGGACTGTCTAATGAAGCAATTGAATTATGTGATGAAATCTCAAGAGGCCATCCACATTTGAAATGGCCCATTAGCAAGCATAATATAGCAACGAAATTACCAGTTTATCCTATTATTGTATTTTTTGGTCCCTTTGATTAAAAAAAATATTATCAATTATTAAGAATTATATTAAATATGTTTTGTAAATTATCACAGAAGTCGATATTTTACTGTACATAATAATTTATTGTTAAATTATAGTGTAAAAGAATTGCATTATCGAGATATTATGTTGCTAAAATGTAAAACTCTTTTTGTCTAGATTGTTTGTTTTATTTTTGTTGCGATATCATTTTCTATTAAGGAAAAAAATAGACAAAAAGAAACTAATTAACATCAAATACCAAGTAATTAATTAAAAATAAATCAAATAATTTAAATAGATAGTAGGTTTTTTATGAATATAATGACGGTAATAGCTAGAATTAAAATCCTGTTAGCTCAATCGACTAAATGATGCTTTATTTTATATTTGTTTTATAATATAGTGAAGAAGATTCATGATTTCTAAGAAATCGTCAAATGCGTGTGTATATATTAATAAGAGTTAATTAGTATCTACTAATTTATTATAAATAAAAAATATTGTAATCGAATATTATAATAAAACTTTTTACACTATTAATTAAACAGTACATACTAATTAAATATTATTAATAATTATTATAATTAGTATCTACTGATTTATTATAAATAAAATATTATGATTGAATATCATCATTAAATTTTTTATATTGTTAATTAAACTGTACATACTAATTAAATACTATTAATAATTACTATAATTATTTAATATGAGATTTCATTACATTTAAGGTTTTTCTCACCTTTCTAAAATGTTTATTTTGAAGAAGATCAAGGTCTTTCCTACAAATTTAACATGTCTTTAATTGAATTACACTTGTTGCGTTAGCGGCATATAGTGTAACTAAGAAAGATTTATCTTTATAAAAATTACATTTTTTATGTAGTCCCTAATTTAAAATTTTAATCAGTAATATCATAGTTGATAAAATATAAAATAATATTTAATAAATCATATTAAATTAAATATTACTTAAGGCTTTATAGTTGACACTTATGGAAAATACGAATAGAGAATATGAGTACAAATATATACATTTAACGGGTATAAATTGAAATAAAATTACTAATGTTACTAGGAATGAAAATTACCAATCTCTCATTTCCCGTTATTTTTCTTGTCCCTTCTATAGAAAAAATGATATTGCTAAAAATTAACACTTATTCCTTTGCGTTTATTAGTTTTAATTATGTTCAATCTCATTTTCCATTTGAAAAAAAAAAAAAAAGACACACAGAGACAACAGTTAACTAGGATCCTTCATAGATATTGCTGCATATCATAGTTTGTAGATCAATTAAACGGCAAAAATAAGCAGATCATCCAAACATATTGTGTTCAAACATGTAGCAACATAAAATAAAATAATCAGCTTGCTATCTCGTATTCGCCAACATAGTTTTTTCTCTGTTTAATCGTTCAAGCATCGTATATGACGACATATGCACCCATCGTACAATGCTAAAAGTCTTAAACTGTGATTATGGTAATTGCAGTTCGTGGATATCACAGTTACTGTAGTTGCAGCTATTACTGTTGTTGCCATGGGAATTACATTGTTGTGAGGAGAAATTATTATATGTTTATATTATATAAAAAAAATTTACAATTATTTTAATTATGATTATATTTTTTTTTATTAGTAAGAAAACATAAACTTTTTATTCATTTAATATTTAATATTTCAACTCTCATATCAATGTAAGTATTTAGTTACTAGCGAAAACACAGGCTCTACCACGCCTGTGTATTTACATTTTTATTTTAATATGTTATAATAATTGAAAGGTTTTAACTTATATTTTTTGTAATTTTTTATATTTTAAAACATAAATTGTTATGTGACATGTTTTGGAATATATTGTTAATTTTATATTTTTTGTTTATGATAATATAATAAAAATATGTCAAATCATCAATGAATATGTTAAATATGCAATGAATATGAAAAAATGAAAAGAGGAGAGTTTAAATAGAACTCAAAATGTTGTCGCACCTGTGTATTTGCATGTTTATTAAAAAAATTTATCATGAAATGTACACATATATTAATAAGGAGAAGTTATATTTGTGAAAGTGGATCAGTCATAAAATGTTTAGAAGGTAAAATAGTCATAAAATGTGGACACCAAAAGATCATATTCTCATTATATCATATATAGTATGTAATATAATATCATATATTATATATTATAGATATAATTGGACAATTATGTATGTTGGAAATCAATATTTTAAAGTAATTTTTTGCTTAAAGTTATAAGATTGATCTAGTGGTAAAGTATATGTTTGGGAAATTAGAGGTTATGGTTCAAGTCCCTCTTATGAAAAATTAATTTAGTTTTTTAATTTTAAAATAGGTGTAAGGGTAGAATAAGTATTTTCAAAAAGTGGACATAAAAAGGGGGTATTTCCTTTATTAATAATATAGATATAACATATAATATAATATCATATATTATACATTATAAATATAAATGGACAATTATGTATGTTGGATATCAATATTTTAAAATAATTTTTTTCTAAAAGTTATAAATTGATCTAGTGGTAATGTATATATTTGGGAAATAAGAGGTTATGGGTTCAAGTTCGTCTTTTGACAAATTAGTTTATTTTTTAATTTTAAAATAGGTGTAAGGGTAGAATAGGTATTTTGCAAAGTAGACATCAAAAGGGGTATTCCCTTTATTAATAGTATAGAAGTATAGATAATATATAGTATATAATATAATATCATATATTATACATTATAGATATAATTGGACAATTATGTATGTTGGATATCAATATTTTAAAGTAAATTTTTGCTTAAAGTTATAAGTTTGGCCTAGTGGTAAAGTATATGTTTGGGAAATAAGAGGTTATGGGTTCAAGTCCCTCTTATGACAAATTAGTTTATTTTCTTAATTTTAAAATACGTGTAAGGGTAGAATAGATATTTTGAAAAGTAGATATCAAAAGCGGGTATTCCCTTTATTAATAGGTATAGGTATAGGTATAGGTATAGGTATAGGTATAGGTATAGGTATAGGTATAGGTATAGGTATAGGTATAGGTATAGGTATAGGTATAGGTATAGGTATAGGTATAGGTATAGGTATAGGTATAGGTATAGGTATAGGTATAGGTATAGGTATAGGTATAGGTATACAATTATATAATATAATACCATATATTATACATTATAGATACAATTGGACAAATATATATGTTAGATATCAATATTTTAAAGTAATTTTTTGCTTAAAGTTATAAAGTTGGCCTAGTGGTAAAGTATATGTTTGGGACATAAGAGTTCATGGGTTCAAGTCCTTCTTATGATAAACTAGTTTATTTTTTAATTTTAAAATAGGTGTAAGGGTAGAATATGTATTTTGCAAAGTAGACATTAAAAGGGGGTATTCTCTTTATTAATAGTATAGATATATTATATATTATAGATATAATTGGAAAATTATGTATATTGGATATCAATATTTTAAAGTAATTTTTTGTTTAAAATTATAACATTGGTCTCGTGGTAAAGTATATGTTTGGGAAATAAGTGGTTATGGGTTTAAGTCCCTCTTATGACAATTAGTTTATATTTTTTATTTTAAAATTAGTGTAGGAGCAAAATAGATATTTTAAAAAGTAGACATCAAAAGGGGTATTCTCTTTATTAATAATATAGAAGTATAGATATAATATATTATAATATAATATCATATATTATACATTATAGATATAATTGAACAATTATGTATGTTGGATATTAATATTTTAAAGTAATTTTTTTCTTAAAGTTATAAGGTTGGTATAGCAATAAAGTATATGTTTGGAAAATAAGAGGTGATAGGTTGAAGTCCCTCTTATTACAATTAGTTTATTTTTTTAATTTTAATAGGTGTAAGGATAGAATAGGTATATTGAAAAGTAGACATAAAAAAGGGGGTATTCCCTTTATTAATAGTATAGATATATTATATATTATAGATATAATTGGAAAATTATGTATATTGGATATCAATATTTTAAAGTAATTTTTTGTTTAAAGTTATAACATTGGTCTCGTGGTAAAGTATATGTTTGGGAAATAAGTGGTTATGGGTTCAAGTCCCTTTTATGACAATTAGTTTATATTTTTAATTTTAAAATAAGTGTAGGAGCAAAATAGATATTTTAAAAAGTAAACATCAAAACGGGTATTCTCTTTATTAATAGTATAGAAGTATAGATATAGTATATTATAATATAATATCATATATTATACATTATAGATATAATTGGACAATTATGTATGTTGGATATTAATATTTTAAAGTAATTTTTTGCTTAAAGTTATAAGGTTGGTATAGCGGTAAAATATATGTTTGGGAAATAAGAGGTGATAGGTTGAAGTCCCTCTTATTACAATTAGTTTATTTTTTTAATTTTAATAGGTGTAAGGATAGAATAGATATATTAAAAAGTAGACATAAAAAAGGGGTATTTTCTTTATTAATAGTATAGGTATAATATATAATATAATATCATATCTTATATATTATAGATATCATTGGACAATTATGAATGTTGGATATCAATATTTTAAAGTAATTTTTTTGCTTAAAGTTATAAGGTTGGTCTAGCAGTAAAGTATATGTTTGGAAAATAAGAGGTGATGGGTTGAAGTCCCTCTTATTACAATTAGTTTATTTTTTTAATTTTAAAATAGGTGTAAGGGTAGAATAGGTATATTGAAAAGTAGACATAAAAAAGGGATATTCCCTTTATTAATAGTATAGATATAATATATAATATAATATCGTATCTTATACATTATAGATACCATTGGACAATTATATATATTGGATATCAATATTTTAAAGTAATTTTTTGCTTAAAGTTATAAGATTAACCTAGTGGTAAAGTATATGTTTAGGAAATAAGAGGTTATGTGTTCAAGTCCCTCTTATGAAAAATTAGTTATTTTTTTAATTTTAAAATAGGTATAAGGGTACAATAGGTATATTGAAAAGTAGACATAAAAATGAGATATTTTCTTTATTAATAGTATAGAAGTATAGATATAGTATATAATATAATATCATATCTTATGGACAATTATGTATGTTGGATATCAATATTTTAAAGTAATTTTTTACTTAAAGTTATAAGTTTGGTCTAGCGGTAAAGTATATATTTAAAAAATAAGAGGTAATCGGTTCAAGTCTCTCTTATAATAATTAGTTTATATTTTTAATTTTAAAATAGGTGTAATGGTAGAATAGGTATATTGAAAAGTAGACATAAAAAAAGGGTATTCCTTTTATTAATAGTATAGATAAACATTAAAAAGTTTAAAATAAAAAATTTAAATTTAAATTTAATATTTTTTAAAAGGGGAATATTAATATTTTTTTTTAAAATTAATTAAATTATAAATTTTATTTAGGTTATTTTTTAATAAATTAATAAAACTTGTTTTAAATAATTTTATAAGATTATTTTATTATAAATCCTAAATATATTTACTTATTTATAAATAAATAAATAAAATTTATTTTAATTTATTAAAAAATAACTTAAATAAAATCTACAATTTAATTAATAAAAAATATATCAATATTCTTTAAATTAAGAAAGTCACCGTAAAAAATTGCTTTCAACAATATACTCTTACTGTGAGGGAGAGTTGTGTGAGGTTCTTCTTTAGAATTGTCCCACCTTGGCCAGTGAAGTGGACTCAGAAGGACGTTGCTTTCTTCATTTGGCTTCAACTAAAGGACACTGAAGTCGTGAAAGCGTAGTTGAGACAAACCCAGAAACGTGTTTGGTTCGCCACAAAGATGACATGTTTCCTCCCCATTTTGCTGCAATGAGAGCCATCAAAGAGTTACCAGATTGTATTCGAGAGATGACAGAGTGATGATGCTTCTGTTCTGCACTTGTGCGTTTGCTATAACCATCTCGAGGCCCTGAACTTGCTAGCGGAATCACTGAGAGTGAGAGGTCACCATCAATTCTTATCTGTTAAAGACACAGAGGATAACACTCTTCTGCATTTAGCAGTGAAAAGCTCACAAATCAAGGTACAATTTATTCAACCTCCCTCCAAAAGGTACTACGTACCAATTTTCTAAAACAATGTAACGGCATGATATGGATACTTTGATCATAAGAATTTAGTGGAAAATTAACTTATTACTTATATGCTTAACTCTCTCAGGAAAGCCAATTCTATTGTATCTAAAATTATTTTTTATCTAAATAGCATTAGATAAAAATTAAATTTTGTGTCATATGGATTAAAAGAAAAGTATATTATTTAATTTTTAAAATAAAAGTATTTAGTTGTTTTCTTTCTCATGATAATTCATGTTTTACCATCTCTGCTACCGTCATCGCTATTACCATCATGTGGTGGTGATAGTGGTAGTACTAGCAGCAATGACAATGGTAACAACTATGGCAACAATATAATGATAGTTACAACAGTTGTAAAGGTGGTAAAGGTGGTAGTGAAGCATAAATTATTATTATAAGAAAGAAAAATAATTAAATGTTCTTGCTTTGAAAATTAAATAATATGTTTTTCTTTTAGTCACATTAAATAGTAGATAACAAATATACAAAAATTTTTACAAAATTTAATTCTTCTCTAGTATTCGAAGAACGCTTGTTAGAGCATTTCCAACAAAAGATGCTTGTAAAGTAGTTTAAAAAATTCATGAGTTGGAACAATCCTACATTAGCAATTCAAGTTACTTATAATTTCTTTGATTTAACTAAAATTGAGTATGAGTTAATTAGTAATTAAGTGATACTGTCGAAATCACCAAATACTTATTTTAATGTAATAAATAACTCATGAGAGTTGCTCCTACTAGAGATATACTTAGCGGGATTTATCTAAATATTTTAAGAGAAAACTTATCCACTAGATGATATTTAATAACAATCCTTTGATAAGTTTGTTAACTCTATCAATTAATACTTTAAAGTAATATAAACGAAGAGTTGTGATTTTTTTACCTGAAAGTGCATAAATTTATTTCATGTTTTTATTTTATTCGACAGAACACTTTAGTAATATGTTAAAAAAACTCTAAGTAGTTGATTGAGCATGCATGAATGATTGGGTTTACGAAGTAATGATAAAGAGGCAGCACATGTAGAGTGACGAGCGTCACAAAGCATGAGTGGTGAAGAAAAAGGATAGGGTAGAGAGGTTGTGCAGAAAGTATGTGGTAAAACAAGGGAATTGGATAGAGAAAAGGAGAAGGAAGCATTTGATGGTGGCAGCCACCATGACTTTTCAATCAGTGATAAGCCCACCGGGTGGTGTATGGCAAGGCGACACAACACACGATGGCTTAGCTTGCACTCAATATGGTTTCTGTGAAGCAGGCACTGCTGTCCTCGGTTATGCTTGGCCACCAGCCTTTCTCAAATTCATTTTCTTCAATTCTTGTTCTTTCTTTTCGTCTCTGTGTCATGTTGCTTCTTATGAGTGGCTTTTCTCTCGAGACCAAACTCGTAAGGTGGATTTTGGCACTTTTGATGATCATTGCAGCTTCCTGCATGTGAGGATTGGGCTTGGTTGGTCCAAATCATGTTTATTATAGAATTCGCAATCTGGGCTATCTTTTGGTTGGAACATGGGCTATGTTGCTTCTGCTCGTTGGCTTCATTCAAACAATCCGAATACTGTTCTGGGCAGACTCATGGCACAAGTCCTCATCAAATGCTCCATCCACCCCACCAATTCAATTGCCAGCCTTAATGTCTACAACACCAAATATTTTTGTATACTCGTATTAATGCTACAAATAAATTGGAAGTCCAAGAGCTAATATCATATTGTAATGTATGAGTTATTTTTCTGCCGAAAATAATGCTTAAACTAACATATTTTGTTCATATTTGAGAGCTTACATAGGATAGTATAAACAGTCATATAGGTGTTCACCTAAAAGAATAATTTATTTAGCATGAAAACCCATTTTGATTACATCGGAACAAAAATAAATGGTTAACTTGCAATGTTAATTGACATTTCAATTTTTCAGTTTATATGTTAGGCACGTCTCCTGAATGTTAACAAATGTTAACAAAAACCAGGGTTCTCTGTATCATGGGAAGCTCATATTATATATATATATATATATATATATATATATATATATATATATATATATATATATATATATACAAATTTGTTCAACTTTCTGGATTTGATTACTGTTGATTTATGGAACAATTTCTACGTAAGCGTGCATCATAACAATAAAACTCAGAAACTATGCATACTATCAGGAAGACCGAAGAAATGGCAGGAAAATTTACCCAATTTTTTTAAATCAAAGAAAACTATATGTAACTATAGTTGAGATTAAATCCCGTGATAATTGAGAACCATAAACCGACCATAAATCAAAATACAAACATCCGTTCACAGAACAACAAAGAGACCGTATGAAAGAAAGAAGGCCGGGGTAAATGATGATGCTTCACATATACAGTCCTTCTGGCACCCCTTCTTTCTTCTTAAACATAACTTTATCCTTAGCCTTCTTAAAATCAGCATGTGTCACCTGAAGAGCAACATAAAGAAATTTGGTCATGAGGGTAAAGAAAAAGGCACACCCCTGAAAAAGGAGGTTCGAGACAAAATAAAATACATAGAAAATTGAATATAAACAAACAGATGACCTCAACCCGTAAAGTAGGAATCACTTCAAAATGATAATGTTATGTGTGAAGTTTGGTATGTCTAAACTTATATCCAACCAACCTATGATAGATTTTGTTATCTTGATATATGAATTTGAGCCACAAAAATGAGTTTGTTCACATTCATAATTTTATAATTCCTAACAGCAACAAAGTGCCATAATATATTTCCACGGGATTACAACGTCTTGGCCATAACTGTACAAATATATAGAAGATAATTCTAACCTTCATTCGACGTTCTCGTAAAGCAAGTAAGCCAGCTTCAGTACATATTGCTTTTATATCAGCTCCAGAGAACTCATCCTTAGTCATAACAAATTCTTCTAAGTTGACATCATCAGCTAATGTCATCCTTGATGTGTGTATCTAAATTTCAGAAATAAGACCTTTTAGTCATATTAAGATATAACAGTACATTGGTGAAAACTGAACTTATTTTCAAAAAACTATTCATGCCTACCTGGAAAATGCGTCTTCTTGTTTTGATATCAGGGAGAGGAAATTCAATCTTCCTGTCTATTCGACCAGGTCGCAGCAAGGCTGGATCAAGACTTTCAATTCTGTTGGTTGCAAGAATCACTTTTACATCTCCCCTTGAATCAAAACCATCTAACTGGTTCAGCAACTCCAACATAGTCCTCTGAATTTCACGTTCTCCACCAGAGTGAGCATCATACCTGCAAAGCATACAAGAGACACACTGAGAATTGATCTGCCATATTACTCTATTAGCAGTCCCTTCCCCCACCACCAAAAAACATCACATCCAAGAACAGAGGATAGGAAATGTCATGACAGTGACTCCTAAAGTTGATGTTCAGAAACTTGCCTTTTTGTACCAACAGCATCAATTTCATCAATGAAGACAATAGATGGGGAAAGATCATCAGCAACTCGGAAAAGTTCCCTTACAAGTTTTGGACCATCTCCCAAGTATTTTTGTATCAATTCGCTACCAACAACACGTAAAAAGGTTGCTGATGTTGAGTTTGCCACTGCCTGAAAGTAGAAGGCTGTGTTAGCCCAAACAGATTGTGCTGTGTGTAGTACAACACACAATAATAAAAAATAAAGTGACAAATGGTTCAACCATTGTGTATCATAAGTGGATACTGATCAAACTGCATTTCTAGTCAAGATCATGTACAGCACCAAGTACGATTGTTTAATATTTTAACAGATAAAAAAAGTACCCGTGTTTTGTTAGTTGCCATTTCCAAATGCAAACAACAAACCATTAGTTTAAACTGAGTTAAATTTTATTAAATGATGTCCAACACCCACAGGAATAAACATTTTAACATAGGATTTTTACATGCTTATACAAGATCAATATAATTCTAGCCAAATAAATGAGCTTTTAGTAACTACTTTTTTATGAAGAAAATTTTAAAAATAATAGGTATCTTATATCTTCTAGGATTAGTTTACATATTTTCTTATTGTCTCCAAGGATTTTTTATCTAAGGTTATATCATTATTTGTTTCCTTAGTCACCCAATGTTTCCTTATACCAGATTTCAAAACTCATAGAATACACTTTTGGAGGAGTGAAAAGTCTTAAGTATGACTAAACCCAGAGCCAAGTGATGACAGTGATTTTTAATCAATCAAATAAATATTATACAATAGTATATAAAACAAATAAATGTCAGTGCTTAATATCTTGTATTGTTGTGATAGATCATAATGTTCAGGAAAAAACTATTCAATCTCTATTATCTCAATTTCCTCCCTTAATACCTAAACCCTATAATTTTAAGAAAATCAAAGATTTTTTATATACCTATAACTTCATTTACTACTATGTTTATCAATGACCGGTTAATATCTTAAAAAATCAAACTTTTTTTTCTCTGTACATAGATTATGAAAAGCTAAATGTCTCTCAAAAACATTTATACAATGTTCTCCAGTATCTATTAGATCACTGATGAATAACTAGCACATAACAATATTTGAGGAAAGTAACAAAAAATCAATTTTGCAGACAGACATTAAAAAATGCACACCTTTGCAAGCAATGTCTTCCCAGTTCCAGGTTCTCCATATAAAATGACTCCCTTGGGAGGCTTGATACCAATGTCTTCATACAGTTCAGGATGTGTCAGGGGAAGCTCAACTGCTTCTTTAATTTCCTGTATCTGAGCATCTAAACCACCAATGTCAGCATATGATTCCAAAGGAGCCTTTTCAACCTTCATAACAGAGACCATTGGATCAACTTCATCTTGAAGAAGCCCAACAACAGAGAGAACCTGGTAAAGAACCACACATGACAAGAAGCATTAATTTCCTGCATCTAATCAAATCAACTATGCAAGAAGAGATGGCTGATTCAAATTTCAAATACAAAAAACAATTATGACAACCTCCATGTCTTTGTTTCCAAAAAAACATATGGCACAGCGAAAATATTTTATGCACAACCTTTTGCCCCCTCTTTTACAGGTTCTGATATTCCACAAATCAATTACAAGATAGCAATATGGTATTTCACATCTCTTCCAAAATAAATCAATTCTTTAACAAGATAAGGGTTTGTTTAAACTTTTTTTAAGAAAAAATTACTTATTTAAACATAATAAACACTTATTGTAATTTTTTAGATATTTGGGAAAACTTTTAAAAAAAGCAAAAACCAAAAAGCTACTTGGAGTAGCTATTCAAAATAAGCTCCTACGAAAGCCAAAATTTAGAAAACACGTATCCTTAATTTAAAAAGTGTTTTTTATTATTGTACCCAAACATAATAGAATCTCTATTTTTATTAAAATCACTTATAAATAAATTACTTCACGGCACTTCTTTAAAATCACTTCTTTTTCATTTTAAACAAACCCAACCAAGGAAAATTTCATCACTTATGATTTTTTGCAGATTATGACAATAAACTAGAGTATACAAAAGCAACCATTGTTATTAAATAACTGTCATGACATGGCAGATTATTTTGCCAACTGCCATAGACAATTTATGAGCGGATTTCGTGCCATAAGGTGCAACTGCAGAATTTTGGTCTTCTGCTATATTCCGCTGTTGATAACTCTAACACTAACACGTAAGTTACCCCAACATATTATGACAACAACAGAAAAACCATGAACAACCAACCAGACATATATATATCCAACAGCTGTTAATAACATTTTTAAATGCAACAAACCAACTCCCCCCCAATAAAACAGGATGGTGTCCCCATTAACCATTTCAAAAGCCCCACTATTATCAATTAAAACTTTTAGTAGCTTCATATACAATATCATCAGGTCAAAAAGCTATAAAATGTGTTAAGTATTCAAAATTCATTCAATTTTAAGATTATGACCAATCTATGTATGTCTGTGATTAAATTATTATATTTTCCAAACATCTTATAAATTATAATCAAAATTCAAAACCCTAATGACAGAGCTTTAGAGGGGAATTAACAGCTTTCCACCAACTCAATCATCAAACCAACTTTCATTTGATTTCACTACATCACAACGTATCTAACTTCTAGAAACTCAATCTAAAATCATAAAAGTCCAATCCAAACAAAAAAGCCTCACGTTCTCCCACCAGAAACACGCAACGTAACCACTAAACCCTATCCCCCAAAAATCATCAGAAACTTACGGCATGCAATCAAAACGCTAAAACAATTGAACCAATCAGAAGGAAAACAAAACCCTACGAGAAGCTAACCCTACCTTATTATGCATCAAAATAGCGCATCCAGGTTCGAGCTGATCCTTATCGACGAAAGACAAAATACCAACATAGTACTCGGGCCCGACAGAGGAGGAAACAATGGCGTGGTTTTCGTCGATGAGTTCTTCGAGGTTACCAACGCTCATAGGGGAACCCCTGAGATCATCGACCTTGGATCTGTCTTCCTCGGCCTTCTCCTCCTGCGGCTTCAGCCTCTCCTGGTTCGCCACGAACTCCTCCTCCATCAACAGATAGTCCTTTATGCGTTCCAGCTTCAGAAGCCGCAGTTTGCACTTCGACAGCGGCGTCACCGTCGGCAACCGCGCTGCCGCCTCTGGACCCTTCTGTTTCCGCTGCTTCCGCCCCACGCGAGCCGGAGGCGCCGCCGGTTCGAACTTCTTTTCCTTCTTGTCACCGCCGTCCGGCTTCCGGTCACCCGGAAGCCCTTGCCGGTTCAGACCGCCCGGTGTTCCCTGGCCCATCTCTTTGTTTGGTTTCCGAATTTGGAATAAGCAAATGTGAGAAATAATTTAGTCATATACTCGCTACTTGCCTTTGTGCACAAGTTAGACCCTTCCTTCGGGCCTTTGGGCCCAGTTCTCCAACCAAACCAACAATTTCATATATTCCCCTTTTACTTTTTGCACCCGTCATAATTTTATAATCAACTAAGCATTCAAAAATACATTTTAATGTGATAGTTTCTTTTAGCACTCCACTTTTTTTAAAATAATCTAAAAAATTCCAACATACGATCACTATATTTTAACATACATTTAAGGTTATATTACAAATTAATTTATTTGAAACACATGTTAATTCTAGATTAGGTGATTCAGAATACAACAACAGGACATAACTAATTGTATTTTGAATAAACTAATTCGATACACAAAAATAATCAATATGGAACATAAATATGATATTATACTTTCAAATGAGTAAATACAAAATGCTAATTCGTACAATTCTAGAATCAAGTGATCTAGAATACAATCGGTCATTACCTATTGCTACATTCTGGATTACCTGATCAAGAATTAACATAATATATTCCGAATCAACTGGTTCTAAATATGCAATTTAAGACATTCCAGATTAATTAATCTAGCACACCTTAAAGTCTATATTCTGTATTTATCCATAATATACACCCTCAAAGTATATTAAAATAGGGTGAAGGGTATATTAGGGTTTTCTATATTATTTGAAATATTGTGGGTGTGAATAGTAAATGAGAGGGTGTTAAAAGAAACTATCCGTAAAATTTTTGGATCAGGATGGTTTTTGCCAAGTGAAACATCTTCGCTTAGCAAATGTCTTTTTAAAAAGATGTATCTATTTCTGTGACAAATTCGTTGAGCGAATTTGAATCCGCTGAACGAATTTCCAAAGAAAACATAATTTTGTAAATTTTAGTAAAAATGTTTTGTATCTTAAAATTAATTTATTTTGTATAAGTCTTTCATATGTAGAAAAAAAGTTTTTAATATCTACTTCAATTATCTAAATTTAAATAGATCATATAATAACTTAGTTATAAAAATAGGGGTGTTACAATTCACCCCTCCTTTTAGGAATTTCATCCCTAAAATTCACGAGCTTTGACAAAAATGGTGGTACACTTCCCTCATAGTTCTTTCTAACTCCCAAGTTACATCTCTGTCTCCAAATTTTTAGTGCAAGCACTTCTGCAGCCAATTCCAAACCATGGGTAGGATAGTTAACTTCATGTCGTCTAAGTTGTCTTGAAGCATAAGTTGTCACATTTCCTTCATGCATCAACACACATCCTAATCCTTGTTCTGAGGCATCAGAATACACCTCAAAAATTTTAATAGGATAAAGTAGAATTAATTCAAGCATAATTGTCAACTTTTTCTTCACTCTCATTTGCTTTGCTTCATCCAAATAGTTGACCTTTACGTGTTAGCTTAGTTAAAGGCAATGCTAACTTAGAAAATTCCTTTAATGAACTTTCTATAATAGTTTATCAATCTTAAGAAACTATGTATTTATGTGATATTGGTTGTTCTAACTTAACACAACTTCGACATTAGAAAGGTTAAATGCAACCCTGTCTCGTGAGATTACATGTCCTGAAAATTGAACTTATTCTAACTAGAATTCATACTTCAACAATCCATACAACTTTCTTTCTCTCAAAATTTGCAATACGATCCTTAAATGTTCTTCATGTTCCTCAAGACTTTTAAAGTAGATTAAGATGTCATCAATAAAGACTACTACAAATTTATCAAGGAATTGATGAAAAATACAGTTCATATAGTTCATGTAAATGGTAGGAGCACCGGTAACCCTAAAAGGTATTACCAAATACTCATAATGACCATATCTTGTCCTAAATTCAGTCTTTGAAATATCTCTCGTTTTGACCTGAATTTGATGATAATCAAATCTCAAGTCAATCTTGGAAAATGCTGAAGCACTTCTCAATTGATCCATTAAATCATCAGTCCTCAGAAGAGGATATTTATTTTTAACGGTGAATCTTGTTAAGCTGATGGTAATCCACACACAACCTCATGCTGTCATCCTTCTTTTTAACTAATAAGACTGGAACACCCCAAAGAGAAACACTAGGTTTAATGAATTTTTTTATCCAACAGGTCCTCTGATTGATTTTTTAACTCTACTAGCTCTAATGGAACATTTTATTGAGAGTTATGGATATAGTGATGGAAATAAAAGGAAACCTTAAATCAATAGATACAAGATTATAGTATGTATAGAGAATTAAATATAAAAGGATAGAGGAAAGAGAATTTGTGTACCTCAAATATATTGAATTGAAGTTCTTGATTTTCAAGAACAAAAAAACCCTAGGAATGATTATTGTAGAGATATGAGTTCAATAAGAACTCTTGAGGGTTTTACTACCTACTTTCTAGGGGATTATTCTAGAGAATGTGTATTGCTGTTGTTTTTGTAATTTGCTTAATGGGATGGCAAATTTATAATCCCCCAGGGTAGGCAGAGACCCCTCAAATGGGCTTTTTATGATTGACTTAACCCATCACATAGTCAATCTTCCTATAATCCCATTCAAATAATCATAAAGATATTATAAGATATGATTATCATCATATCTTAAATTGCCAAATAATGATAAAATATAATTGATTAATACCAATCCACTATTATTTCCAACATTCTCCCACTTGGATGGTATTAATCAATAATACAAAGATAAATTATTAAGCTAGAATGACAATTATAGACAAATCTTATATTAATGAGAAATTTGAGCTACAAAATAATATCCGATAGGGATATATATCATAAATATTTCTCATAAAGTATATAGAATAATGTAGTTCAATAAAATGATACTACATGGTCTCAAGCATCCAAAAATGCTAAGAGATATGTTACTAAAATGATATTACTTCACACATATCTCATAAGAGAATTTTCAGACTCCCACTGATCTAAGATATCAAAACTTAACCAAACCATATGAGTTATAAAACTCTAAGGTTAAGTATTTGATCAGTGAATAAAAAAATGTTTAATTTTTTACTTGAGTCCGAAAAATTATATAGGTGAGAAAGCATAATTTACATGCATCTAATTATTCAGCATAGCCTAATAACATATGTAATTACATATAGGCTACATAAATGCTCTATAATATTTGACATTTAACTAATCTGAGTTTCAAAAAAGAGTGACTATGTAAGATATGACTCAATATAGGAATCATAAAAAAAACAAAAAAAATTCATAAGTACTTCAATAGTGCAAAATTGTACTCAATAGGAGTACTATCATAATAAGCACTTTTTTACAAAGTAGAAAATCATACTCGATAGGAGTATTGCATCTACAATATACTTATAGAATTTTGACCAAACAAAATATGAAATTTTGGGTAAAGAAATGCACAATACTTAATTGCATACCAAAAGAATTAATGTGCAATGCCCAACAAAATGCTCTTAACATCCTTTAAAGATGTCTATTAAGATACAATGAATTATATGTATCTCAATTAAAATAGGACAAAAATAAATAGTAAAGTCTTATAAAGTATGTCATATCATAATTAAATGTGCACAAGAATATATGACAATACAGATAGAGAAGTCTCGAGCAATGATACAAAATTATATACTTCTAAAATTTTGATCAATTAAAATATGAAATTTGGGTAAAAGAGATGCACAATGCATAATTGTATGCCAAAAAGATTGATGTGCACTACCCAACAGAATGACCTTAACATCAGTTAAAGATGTCTACAAAGATACAATGGATTTTATGTATCTCAATAAAAATAGGACAAAAATAAATAGAGAAGCCCTATAGAATATGTCATATCATGTGCACACGATTATATGACAATAAAAATATATAAGTTTCGAGAGATAATACAAGATTATATATACTCTCACTAATCCTTAATATACAAAAAAATATTACGGTTATCATTAGGGTACACTAGTATTAAAAGTTCTAGTGATAGTGGGATGATGACTTTATAAAATAATAATAAAAGTGAATTAAAATTCACTATTATTCTACTTAAGGAATTAGAAAGTAGTAGAATAACAAATGATTAATGAGAGAAGTGATTAAAATAACAAGAATATGAAACCTACAAATTCATCCATAAGAATAAATAATTCTCCCAAATGGTTTCATAATTAACCACATATTAATCAATCTTTACAAAAATATTGACCCATATGAGGATCTTCAAAAAATAATTACATGAGTGAGCAAATGGATCACTTGATAATTTTACGTAGAATATGAGATCATAAGCAAGTTCTCAAGTAATCATAAACAAAAATCAAGTGCTATAATAAGCAATATTTACACATACTTGAGAATAAAACATGATTACACGCAGCGAAAGAATGAGACCTATTCTTACAAATATTAAGGATATAATAATAAATAGTCTCTAACTCTCATCAAAATTTATAATGGACATAGGTTTATTTATATATCCCAAATAAAGCCTCTAGCTTTTACAAGAATACCATTAACAATATTATAAAATATGGTATGGAGCAATTAATCTCTTAAAATTTGGGATTCCTATATTGTCCTTACAAGAATTGCATACTAATATTGCAAATCAATAGAGAGTTTGTTATACAAGAAAATATTTTACAAGAGACCAATATAAAATCCTTAATATAGATCCCAACAATGTGATAACAAATAATGTGATAAGAAAAAAATTTTTTATCAAGAACATTTGTTTTTATTTTTTTTGCACATGTATGATTAATTGGACATTTAAGGTAAAAATCTTATATCACGAAAATTTATTTTATAAGATATTAATTAAAATTCTAATATACAAAATCCTTCCACTTGATAAAGAAAAAATAAGTTGATATAACAAAAAAATACCCAGAGGGCTAAATAAAATTCAACTATTTCTTTATCAATATATATATATAAATTTGCACCACAAAAAATGCAACATTTTTTTTTGTTTTGAAGGAAAAAATGTTCAATTAAAGGTTATAAGTCATTATGGAACAAAAAGAATGAGAGTGTAAATTCTGGTTCCATATAAATATAACTAAACATGATCAAATGAGGGAAATAAACTGAACATTACAAAAATAGGGAAACATTATGTAATTCTAAAAGTTCAGTTAAAAGAGAATCCCTAAGGAAATTACAATGCACTATAACTTATATCAATAAAATCCTAATACCGATAGGGTATAAAAAAATCATTAACATAAGCCAAGAAAAGTACATTGTATAACACCAAATTACATTAATAACAATACACCGATAGAGTATAGTTATCATCAATGCAATAAAAAAAATAATTATATCACAAAATTCACATAAATGCATCCAAAATAGTGAAATTATAATTATGTAAATGAAAAAAGAAATTATGCATATTGTCCAATAAATTTGCATAATATTAATCATATATATTATATGACCAACATACAAAATTCATATTATTATACCCATGATAGACAAGTAATAATAATGCAAATTAATAAAGAAAATTATGCTCATAATAGAAGGACAATTAAGATTGCGCATAATTAATAAAATAACCTAAAATCAATTTATAAATGATAATTCAATATTAAAGAGAGTACAGTATAATTGGAGAATACAAATACTGTAAAGAATTATCACAATGCAAATAGGTCAAAAATTCAAGATTATAATAGTAAAAAAAAAATTAATTTAATCTTGAATTAATCAATTTTTTTTATACTCAAAATACCAATAATATAAAAATATTAAATAAATATGGTATTTGTGAAAAAATAAGAATATAAAAAATTAGCAACCACATTCAATGCTTCTGAGAATGAATTTAACACACGAATCATCATACATGATCGTATCAAAACGACAAAGTTCTCCCTTGACCAAATCACAAAAATTTGGGTATAAAAAAATGAGTCTATGCAACCCCATTAACACTTTCCAAAGTAAAGTTAACACAAATATATTATGTTGTATAGAAAACAACCATGATTCTCTAATAGAAAACAACCATGATTCTCTAATAGAAAACAACCATGATCAAATATATTATGTCAAATTTAATTTTCTAATAGAAAACAACCATGATTCTCTAATAGAAAACAACCATAATATGTATCTAATTTGGCTCTGATACCAATTGATGGAAATAAAAGGAAACCTTAAATAAATAGATACAAGATTATAGTATGTATAGAGAATTAAATATAAAAGGATAGAGGAAAGAGAATTTGTGTACCTCAAATATATTGAATTGAAGTTCTTGATTTTCAAGAACAAAAAAACCCTAGGAATGATTATTGTAGAGATATGAGTTCAATAAGAACTCTTGAGGGTTTTACTACCTACTTTCTAGGGGATTATTCTAGAGAATGTGTATTGCTGTTGTTTTTGTAATTTGCTTAATGGGATGGCAAATTTATAATCCCCCAGGGTAGGCAGAGACCCCTCAAATAGGCTTTTTATGATTGACTCAACCCATCACAGAGTCAATCTTCCTATAATCCCATTCAAATAATCATAAAGATATTATAAGATATGATTATCATCATATCTTAAATTGCCAAATAATGATAAAATATAATTGATTAATATCAATCCACTATTATTTCCAACATATAGGTCCTGCTATTGGTACCAAATCTATGGTAAATTATATTTCTCTCTCCAAAGGTAATCCAGGAACATTTTCAAAAAAGACATGGCTAAAAGATAATCAGTTCATCCCCAAAACAATTGAGACAAGGGTAAAAAAATAAGGTTTATAGTAAAGTTTTGACCATCAATGAAAATACAACAATTTCCACATGCCATTGAAGTCACAACAGGAATATTGGTTGGAGTAGAAATAGTCAAATCATATGACAACAAGGAGACAGTAATTTCAAATATTTCACACAATCATGTGATATCAAAGAATGAGTAGCACGAGAAACATATAGTACATTAATGAGGTGACTGTTTATGATGCATTTACCTTAGATGAGGTCATCGGATTGAATGGTTTAAGTACCACTCATGGTAAAAACTTTGCCTATGGTCTTAGGCCTTCCTTCTTGGTTCTTCCTTCCATTAGTATTACTTCCATTGTTTGCCTCTTTCTTGGGTTCTCCGCATTCATAATGGTAATGACTTGATTTTCCACAGTTGAAGCAGGTAACAAAGTAAGTAGTACAAACCCTTTGCATATGTGGTCCTCCACAACAAATACATTTAAGAGAATCACAATACCATAAGTATTAACAGGAACAAAGTTTTTCTGTCCAGATGTATTTTTTGTCGCTTGAGAAGGACGCTAATATGCTTTGTTCTTATTGAAATGTCCATTCCTTTTCTGCATTTGTGGTCCTCATTGCCTCAACTGATGTTGTTTTGCTTTGGTATTGTCCTCATAAATTCAGCAACCATTTACAAGAATAGAAAAATAGGTAATTTCTAGGTAACCAATTGCTTGTTTGATGTCTGGTCGAAGTTTACTTTCAAATTTCTAATAGCGCAAATGCTCATCACTCCTTCGTTGAAGTATGGGAAAAATTTTTCTAGTTCATCAAGTTTTGTTGCATATTCTCCTACAAATATATTTCCTTGGTGAAGATTTAGCAATGCAACTTTCTTCCTCCTTTGAAGATCCTTGGGAAAATACTTCTGCATAAACTTTTGCTTAAATATCTTCCAACTAATTGGTCTTCCTTTAGCTTGTAGTTGTTGTTTCGTGAATCTCCACCAATTTTCAACCTCTCTATGGAGTACAAAGGTTGCAAAGCTAGTCTTATCTATATCATGACTTCCCATTGTGACAAATATCTTTTCAATATCAGCCATCCAGGATTTACCATCATCAGGTTCAAAGCATCCCTTAAACTTTGGTGGATTATTTTCACAAAATGTTTCCGATCTTCGGTATTTCATAGGTTCAGTGTTTCGTCCTTGATTCATATTCTCTAATATTTACTTCATTCTTTCTAATAATTCTTGGGTATGGTTTGGTCTAGTTGCCATCTTTACCTGAAAGAGAATTCATCATCTTAGTCTTTTCTTAGAATAATACATTAATTAGAGAAATAATTATAGGTATTAAGATGTATATTCTAAGATAATTCTAAGAAAAAGAGGTGAATCACAACGAACATTCTTAAGTACCAAGTTTTTCCTTAGCCAAACTTTTCCCATAATTGTACTTCCTACTCTACTGTATCTCAACCAATAATAGTAAAATTCTAAGTTTGACTTCTTGTTTGGTAAATTTTGTAGAGTAAGTCGTTGAAGATTGTGACTGTTGTTCTTGATCCCTTACCTTTCTAAGTATCTACCTATCTTACACTTCTGTTTTCAAGAGAGAATACAAGAGCCCACAACAAGTGATACTCAAGTCTATATCACATGCTTAATACGACAACTTCTCTAATACCACTAAATTGTAATGACCTTAATTCTTAACTAAAAGTATTTATAAAAATATGAATTATTTTCAAAATATTTTCTTACATAAAAAACCATAATCTTCTTATAAACATTGTGATCCAAATGTAGTCATTATAAAAAATCATTGTATAAAATACTTAAAATATAAAATACATTAATTGTTACCGTTATCCTTCTTAAATGGTCCTAATCTAGAGCAATGTACTCTTTACGAACCTAAAATTACTAGAACATCAAGAGTAACTCGTTTATGAACTCAACATATTAAGAGGATATCCTCTTAATCCTTTAACATAGTCTACAGATCAAGTTTCTTTTATTTGTACCACCAATGTTAATCTTAATAAACTTAACAAACAATGGGGGTCTAATGTTTGACCTACAACTCAATATCACTTGACTCAGTATACGGACTCAATCTTCCTCATTTCAATGTTTGAACTCAATCTCACTTGACTTTATGTATGAATTCATAACCAATTTATAATATTCAATAATGATAATAGTACTATTGATATAAATTTGATTCATTTTTAGCACTAAAAGACTTTTTTTTATGTGAAAGATCGGATTAGATTGCAATCACAAAGCATACTTAAATTATCTTTTATGAATATGATTTTGAGGAATATCATACTTATTATGATATTTTTATAACGAAACTTTACACACAATTCCTTGAATATTTTATAATATATAAATATATTTTATCATGAACATTCAACATATAACGAATAATCTTTTGAATAAAGTATAATACATACTTATATATAAAAATATAAGATAGTTATTATGATTCCAAAAGTAATAGTTTTTATAAATTGGAATTGCTTAAACCAATATTTATCATTATTTAATTTATGATGGAGAGTAATATAAATAAGATTTAAAGAAAAACTTGAAATAAATAATATCAACAAACCAGAATGTATTATACGAAAATATTGCGATGAAATAATTTTAAAAAAAATCAAAATGTAACTTCTAAAAGAATAAGTTAAATGATAAAGCAATTCATATAATGACATAAGACCAGACTATAATATGTGGAGAATAAGTTAAATAGTAATAAACAAAGAACTAAAAGTAATATTTGGAAATAATAAACAAAGGACCAAAAGTAATATCTAGAAATAATAAACAAATGAAAAAAATAATATTTGTAAATAATAAACAAAGGACCAAAAATAATATTTGCAAATAATAAATAAAGGACCAAAACTAATATCTAGAAATAATAAACAAATAACCAGAAGTAATATCTAGAAATAATAAGCAAATAACTAGAAGTAATATCTGGAGATTATTAATAAAGAACTAGAAGTAATATCTAGAGAATATTAATAAGGACCAGAAATAATATTTGAAAAATATTAATAAAGGACCAGAAGTAATATCTAAAAATAATAAACAAAGTATCAAAAGTAATATCAAAAAATAATAAACAAATGACCATAAGTAAAATCTGGAAATAATAAACAAAGTACCAAAAGTAATATCCAAAAATAATAAACAAATGACCATAAGTAATATCTAGAGATAATAAACAAAGGTTTTAACGTCCTTTATTACAATAATAACTCTTAATAAAAATAGTGAAAAATTATAAAAAATAATAAATTTTGTATTAAAATAAGGTAAATAAACACACGAATCCTTATAATCTTCAAATTTGGACCTCTCTAAAAATAAAATAGAAAACAAAAATAATTACAAAGGTTGTTCATTCTAAGATAGTTACAAACCAATACTAAAAGAAAATTTTATTAATAAAAAATTAGGTCTTCAAGACTCCTTCGTTTTCAAAACTTCTTCTTTGGGCTTTGAAAATAGCAATTTTAATGAGATGAGAATTTCAATGAATAAAACAAGTTTTAAAAAAGGTTTGTAAATAATGTTGTTCTCAGTTGGTGAGAAATTAAAAAAAATCAACCATGATGCTCACATTTTAAATAAAAAGGTTCATGCTTATAAAAATATATTTTAATTCTAAATAATTCCTAATGATAATTCATGCACAACAAGAAACTATTATCTAATTAACACTAAATACAAACACGTAAATTCACAACACAACTTAGGGATACCCATGATCACTCACTTTTACTTTACGGTTCACTGAACCAGGTTTTCAATAGATTCTTAAAAAAAAATCTATGAGCTCATATTCCATACAATGACGTTTCATTGCCTTCTTCACGCTATTGTGGAGGTATTCAAAATCTCTTCTCCATCCCAGACGGAGGTATCTAAAACATCTTCCCCATATTAAATAGAGGTATTTCACATTTGATCTCCATCCCAAATGAATGCATTATAAATTCCCCATTATAAATGAAGTATCTTATGCAAGAGAATTTCTAAAATAAATTTAAAAATGCTATGCATAAATTAAATAGTTGAAATGCTAAAAATCATATCATTCAAGAAGTATACCATGGAGATTTAGAAACATTGTTTTACTCACCTTTGACCACTTTAATTTGGTCTCCTCTTCTTCTTTCTCAACCCTTGAATAAATAATCTATCCTTCTATGAGGGATTACTTAACCTCATATAATAGATTTGACTTGATTTCTCTCTGTATCCTTTCTTTTGATAAAATATTAGTTTACGTTTCAAATTTAAAATCAAATATCTTATCTTACTATTATTTTAAAAGTAATATTATCTTTAATTTTGTCATCCAAAATTTATAACTATTTAATCTTTTAGTTATTTGATTGATTATCATCTAGTTATATATTTTTTATTTTATTTTATCTAAGGAAATTTAATATATTATTTTATCTTTTTTTTTCATTTTATTATCTTGAATATGATATATGACTAAATAAAATATAGTACTATCTTATATAAATTTCACATTATAGATGTATTAAGAGAAAATATGATAAATATTCATATCATTATTAAGGGTCACAAATTAAAATATAACAAATATTTTATCTAAACTGTAATAATCATCTTATAATAATAAATTTTTAATCTATTAATTTGAACATAGATTCTATCATCTTTTCTCTTTTTTTTTTTATTCAAATGAGCCTTATTATAATCATTTCTTTATTTACATAAATAATAGCTTAATATTATTATTTGCTAAGTAGGTAAATTATTATACATCTAGATAATATTTTATTAACCTCTTTTACAAGATCATTTTTATTTTAAAAATTTGAGGATGTTGCAAAGGTTCATAAGTAATATATGGAAATAATAAGCAAAAGACCAAAAATAATATTTGAAGATAATAATAATAAAGGACCAGATTATAATCTTTGGAGAAATAAAAGTTAGAATATTTAGATATTACTAAACAATCAACTAAGCAATTGAAAATTTAGGTCATAACAATTGGTATATTAATGGACACCAAAACTTAGTTTTAGAAGTAATAATAATCATAAGAGTAATAAAAACATATAAGTCTATTAAGATTAACACCACAAATGTTTATAAATTCCACCTCTCTTACATTAGTAAGAGCTTGATGAAGAGTAATGAATAACCTTTGAATCCTAATCCAAGTGATTAAGAACCTTGTTTTTTTCCCTTCAATTCACAAATGATTTCCTATTTATAGCCAAAATCTAGACTCATTCGTTGAACGAAAGTATGCTCGTTAAGCAAAAATAGGTGCAGAAAACTTTCGATGAGCAATGAAAGACTTGCTTAGTGAAGGTCAACAAAGTTTAGTTACTTTTGTCTCTCTTTACTTAGCGATGGAAGCTTTGCTAAGCAAATTTCTAGATTAGGATGGTTTTCGCTGAGCGAAACATCTTCGCTTAACGTATTTCTTCTTAAAAAAATGTATTTTGTTTTTGTGAGGAATCTGTTGAGCGAATTTTCAGAGAAAAGAGAATTTTGAAAATTTTAGTAAAAATGTTTTGTACGCTAAAATTAATCTATTGTTTATAAGTCTTTCACAAGCAAAAACTAAGTTTTTAATATCTACTTCTATTATCTAAATTTAAATAGATCATATAATAATCTGGTTATAAAAATAGGAGTGTTAAAAATGATAAAAAGAATACTTATTTTCTATATTAGTTGGATATATATTAGAACCTTTTGAGAGTTGTTTAAAAAAGAACGAAACCTAGATTAGGTTGAATGTACCAATATAAAATGTGTTATTGTTGCTTTTTACTATAACGCTACGCTATTGAAGATCTATGCAAACTTACTTATAAAACTAGTAGACTGCTTGTTAAACTGTCTACCATCATAAAAATTTTCTTTAAGCTTTTTAAAAGAGTCTATAAAAATATTTACCAAAACTTTTTTATATCTCTATTCAACTTTTTCTTCTATAAATAACTTGTTCATTTCATATATGGCTTCTTCTTTTTTTATGAATGATTTCCTATTGATTGATAAGTCAATGTGGGTTTAACAATATGACCGTAATTTCTTCTTTTGATTTGGACAAAACAGCACTAGTTAACGGATCCTCCTCGAAACACATAACTACAATATAGGTAGGAAATTCATGATTATCATTAAATGTAACGTGGGCATGAGGGAAACAGGGACACAAAGAATAGGAAAGTTATAGTACTAAAATTAGGATTAGAAATGTCAATAATATTTCCTGTTTTGACCGATTATAAATATTAGTTGTTTCTTTAAATCGGATATGGGAGATTAAGTCGACTTATACTCTTGTATTTATCCGTTATAATTATATAATAAATTTAAAATAACTACAAAAATTAATTTTTAAACTTTTATTTTTAATTTATTGTTATTTAATATTTTTTATATTTTTTTTAAATAAAAATATAATTAATAACTTAATATGTAATTTATTTAATGGTACATAAGTAAATTAAAATTATAAAAAATAGTACTGTGGATTACTTGTGGATATATCTAAACCTAAAAATACACAACAAAAATAAAAATGGGTTATTAAAGTTTCATATTTGCTTATCTTATACTCAAACTCGCTCACATTTTTCCAGGACTGGAAATACCAAACTTGCCCACACCTTTCTCATTGTCATTAGCATTTTAGTTGGGCAGTAAAACAAGGCAAATTCCCTACAATAAATTTAGTATACAATAAATTTAGTAGGGGATTGGGTGAAGTATTTAGCTTATCAGCCTCCTTTAGCCCGTCTTGCCTAACCTTTTATCCCAATGAGCCACAAGCAAAGTGGGCTAGCCTTTCAACCTATTTTTTATTTTGTTTAAATAAAATTATCTAAATAAAATATTAATTTTTTAATAACATAAATGTAATATTAAATCTTCTCGTTTCTTTTCTTTTATTTACTCAAAGGTAAAATATCACACTCATATAAATTGTTTTTTCCAAATTTAGATCTTTTAGATTTATATAACTATCACATTGACTAGAAAATAAAATCAAGTTTTCTTTTCAGACTTGCGGACTACCTGTTTAACCTACAACTTGCATGGTATATAAACTCAATTTTTTTAGTATATTTAAAATGTGAGCTTTTTCTACCTTTGGGGTAACCATACTCGGTCCACTAGCCCCCACTTTATTTTAAAAAACTTTATAGATTAAAATTTTTTAAATACCTTTTATTGAATATTAATTTAGAAATATTAAAAACATTAAAATAAAAAATAATATTAGATCATTTAGATGAATTTTGAAAAACTTCTAATTAAAAATGGTAAAAAAGTAATTTAATTATATATAAAAAAACTTATTAGAAAAGGGATCAAACAAAGTTGAACCTAAAATTTCATATGAAAGATCTTGGTTTTGCTAGAGATATTATTAGGATGGATATTGAAAAGATCAGACAAAGGGGTGTTGCATCTGTCTCAGCAAGGCTACCTAGAATTAAAAGTGTCATTCAATCCACTATGACAATCAAAGTGTTATTCATCTAGCAAATCACCAAATGTACCACGAAAGGATAAAATACATTGGCGTGAAGTTTAACTTCATTCAAGTCGTGGTTGAAATAGGGGAAATCATGGTTGTGATGATAACTTCTAAAGAGAATCCTACTAATATGCTTACCAAGTCTCTCCCAAGGTCAAAGTTCAAGAGGTGTTTGAACTTGGTAAACTTCGTATAAGGAGTTGGTAGAGGTTAATAAGGACAACAGAGCATCTAAGGACCTAGGAGGTATGAAGTACTTGATTTGAAGTCAAGGTGGAGATTGTATATATTGACTCAGAATTGTCTAATGGAAGGGACCATATGATGGTTTAGATAACATCACTTGTCGTGCAAGTCTAGTAAGAGCATCTTAACGTTGCATCTAATGACTAGCAACTATAGTACCAAATGTGCATCTAGTGACTAACATCTATAGGCACTAAACAGTAGCATCCTTGTAGTAACTTCTAATAATATGAATGTATCATCTATATTATATATATATATATATATATATATATATATATATATATATATAAAACGTGTAATTGTGATTGTAATTAAGTTATGTTTGTAATTTTTATCCTGAAATCAATATAATATTTTTTTTATTTTCAACTTTTGTTTTCTCTCTAGTTTTCTGGGTTGATTTTTTGAAACTTTCTCGAGTTGTTTGAGTTTCTTATCAAATAAAAATAATTTTGAGTAAATAAAAATAAATTGATGGAACAACTTGTATTATTTTCTAAACTTATTTTCAATAATTTTTATTTTTATTTTTTTTTTATAAAACACATTTAATTTTTATATTTTTTACTATTTATTTATGCTATTCACTTTGTTTCTCTTATATATATCAAATTGGGCATTAATGATCAAGTTGGAGTGTTTGCAAGTGAGGTGAGTTAGTGTTTTTTTTTGTTGACTCTCCTAATAGGAGTTAAGACAATGTCAAAGGATTTACAATAACAGGGAGTTAACTTGTGTTATAACTTTTTTTTATTTTGAAATTTATTAATTTACATTCTTTTTTTATAATACATTTCCTTGTAATTTTTTATTTTTTAATTTGTTAACTATTATGATTTAGTATTTTTTTATGTAATTGGTATGGTTATTGAACTGTTATATTTTATATTTTTCTAAAACTTAAATACAATTTTAATATCCTATTTTGTCAAATTCATAATTTTGGTCCCTCTATTTTAAATTGGGAAAATTTAGTCACTTTATTTTAAAAAATTTACATCTTTCCAATATTTAACTTTGCTTATATTTATTTATTTTATTTTTTATATTTTAATTAAGTAAATTATTTCTTGATTTTATCTTAAATTTATATATATATATATATATATATATATATATTAGATCTAAATTTTAATTGAATTAAAATAAAAGGAATACAAGTATAACAAAATTTTAAAAAAATATATGTATTTTAAAACAAAATTGCATATTGTTAGCGAAATTGTGATGTTTAATTGTTTATTAATTAATCGTAATTATAAATTCTTGCTTTCATTAAAATCTTCTTGAAATAATGTTTTTTCCTATGCTAAATTATATACATATATATAGTCATGCATTTGTTATATATATATATATATATTTGTTGTCACTATTTATATTATATTTTGTTATTTATTAAGGATGATATATAGTTATAAGGTTTAATTTGTCTGGTGATGACAAAAAATCACATAATTAAAGAGTGAATGAGGAGAGGAAACTGATATCATAAATTATTACTAAGAAAAAATCAATACAATAACAATATCTATAAATAAAAATAGATGTATCATGAAGATGTAGATAAGCATTATCATCTTTCTTTCCTAGTCGTGGGGAAGAAGCAGTAATAGAAACATGGTTTTGATAGATATTGTAATGGAAGTAGAAGGTAGGTGATGGTTATTACTACCGCTGACAGCAGGTTCTTATTCAATTCCATCGTTCAATTGACGTGTGACTCTGCAACCATTAAATGCAACAAGTAGCAGCTGCCATCTCCACACGCCCTGTCCAACTTCTTCTACTCCATTCAAAACTTCACCAAACTCTGTCATTACTTAATATCCTTCACACTTCTCTCTCACCCATCCTTGTATATTCAGCAACCATACTCACTACTACCAATATCAGACTTGAAGTCCAAAGTCTGAATCATTATCTTTAGATAAACTTCTTAATTTATAAAAAAAAATTAAAAAATAATTTATAGAACTTCTTTTTAATTACACTTAACTTCTCCAAAAATTCATTTATTTTATAAGTATAAATTCTTATTAAAAAAATTATCTAAAACTATATATAGTTTGCAATAAAATGCTTTGAAACTTTATTTTACCTGTAGAAATTGGCCAATTCTAATGTATTAATTGTCAGTTATCTCCCTGCCTTAATTCACAACTCAGACCACACCTACTGAAAGATATATCATTTATATTTAGCGATAGATCGAATTATGAAGGACCACCATACATATATATATATAAATAAAGTAGAAACTACGTGGGGGAAGAAAGCTGAGACACAATATTCCCTCCTTCAAATTCAAATTGTGTAATTAATCCAGTTTTTTGAATCCATGCCTTTGCAGTGGCTCGATTAATAGTAAGGCGTCTCTGTGTGTGTCTATATATATATTATAGGGAACTTCCAAATGATTTACTTTAATATTAATGTATATATTTTCTTTTGATCCGAACAATGGCTCACCATGCATGATATGACGTATAAATCAATAAATAATGTATATCCCTAATGACCCCGAATTGATTCTGATAGAAAAAAGTTGCAGCACTACATGCAATCGTCAATACCATTTTCTATTCTCTTTTGAAAACTGAAGGACGTACACCCATATGGTTCAATGCAAACAAGATCTATATATTTTTGTTTTTTTGCCTGGTTTTAATTTACCTCTTTGAAATTCGGGAGAGTCTAAGGTGGCTTGACTAATTTAACAGTATCTTTTGTTTTTTTAATCCATTAAATACTAGATTTTATACGGTTCTTTTTTATAATTTTAAATAATTATTATTTATTTATTATAAATAAGTTTTTAAAAAAATTATTTTACTATAATTTTTTTTTTCAAATTAGAGACAACTACTTTAAGTTAACTTTTTTTAAGGTGAAATTGGTGTTAATCTACAACCATCCTTTTACTCTCCTTTTTGTTTTTAGAACGTATGAAGATGAGGTTGAATAACAGAAACAGAAATTTATAAACACAACAGTGTGAAAATTGAAAAAAAAACAAGAGACAGTGTGTGAAGTGTAATCAAACCTTAGAAACGACACGAAGAGACTCACTGAAAAGAAGAGACAACAGGAACAGGCTGGCCTGAGTTCTTAAAACCCTATTTTATTTTTAGAGAAAGATCAATGACTCAAAATTGTAACCTCATATTAAAATCAAATTTCAACTTGAAAGCAGATTAAATTAAAGTAGATGTCTCTAATTTAAAAAGATTTATGGTAAAATAATTTTTTAAAAAATTATTTAGTATAAATAAATAAAAAAGTTTTAAATTATAAAAATAACCTATATAAAATCAAGCATTTGGTTAAAAAAACAAGATAGTTGTTAAATTAATCAAGCATAGTAGACTATGCCTTGAAGTACAATAAAAATGTGGGTGTAAATGCGAATGTATGGTCCACCTAATAACTTTTCAGCCCTCTGTGCAGGAAAGAAAGGGAAATTTCAAAAGAATACAGGAAATAACAACTTAGATTTAGACTAGTCAATTAGATTTTTTGGGTTTTGTACTTCATACATATGCGTGCATGGCATTATTTTTACCTCTTTCTTTTAATTTTTCAAAGAATAATATATATTTATGTCAGGTGCGGAAGAAGCTGAGAGAGACAGCTGGAAATTTAAATTTTTTTATCAACAAAAATTAACATATTAATAATTAAAATTTATTTATAAAAAAGATATATTTAGATGTAGTGAATTACATTTTTTGGTTTTTGTTATTTAAAATTAATTTTTTATTCGATAATAATTGTAATAAAGAATTATATTAAAAAGGCTTAAGTAAGTTCTGGTATATGTAAATTTTTATTGAGTTTTTAATAAATTTTTGTTATATTGTGTTTTTAATAAATTTTTAATTTTATTTTAAATTCTTTAAGTATTATTTAAATTATTTTCTAAAATATTTTAAAATTGTTTTAACCGCTATCTAAAGCGGAAAAAAATATTAACATATTAAATATTTATATAGTTAATTTTCCAAATTAAAGGAAGCATGCATATGTAGGACCCGAAATATATGTAAATCTACCATTGATCCGTGCATGTAATTATAAATGGGTGTATGAGATGACATGCCATATGAAGGTTGAAAGAATTTAAATTTATTTATTTAACGTAGTTTATTCTAGAAGTTCTAAATATTAATTAACTATTTATTTTATCCAATATATATTTAGTTTTTTTATATTCGAATAAAAGTTAAGAATATTTATATATAAATACTTAAACTTTTAAGGAGCTTATTATAAATATAAATAATATATAAATTAAAATTTCATCAATTTTTTTATTATAAATATATTTATTATATAATACTAAAAAAATTTGTCGAATAACTTTTAAGCTAAAAAACTAAAATTTAAATAACTTATACTTATTTTTTGAATCTCTAATTTTTTCTTTTAACTTAAAAGTATTTTCAAGTTAAAAAAAAGTTAGATCAAACACAAACTTAAATCAATGTATTTAATATAACATTTCATAGATATAAAAATTAACTAAATCTAGTCACTAAATCATGTAGTATACGATAATTATACATACGTCAAATTTTAAATAACTTAAATATTCATAATTCGATTCACAATTCACACACATACATACATACATACATACATATATATATATATATATATATATATATATATATATATATATATATATATATATTATATATACATATGCATATACATATATTAAATTGAATAAATGCTTGAATTACTTCTAAAGAAAATAGATAATTTGATGGAAGTGTTGTTATAAAAAAACTGAAAACTAATTTTACCTATCAATTATTTCAAATTTGGGGTGTGATAACCTTATAATTTGATATTAGATTTAACTCAATAATACAAAATTAATTTATAAGATAAAGCTAATTCTCTCACTTACATATTATACTTTGGTCATATATTTAATTAATATGGTATCTTCTATATTCACCTCATGGCGATCAATAATTGGATATTTTGAGTATAAATTTAGATGATTAGATATTTGCATGTGGTCTCATGATGATCCCACAAGTCTAATAACATTTGTTAAGATAGAATCTAATATCATTTTATAATGAGATTTGTGTGTAACTCAATCCTAATTAACAAATTAGTTTGTAAGGTTTGGGATCCATATATATATATATATATATATATATATATATATATATATGTTATAGTGAGAAATGAGAAAAAATAATAATAATCGTAGGGTTTTAATAAATGACTCAAATTGAGTCGTTAATTAAACAAATTTATGTGGTTTTCTCACATAGAAACTTTTTCACAAGTTCTTAACAGGTCATTCTCATCACCCCTAAAAAATTCTCTTGTAAGTTTGCCACTACCTTTACCCTACCACTACCGCCGTTGACAATGGTCGTAGTGCTAGTGGCAATGACAGTGATGATGATTGTTTTGTTTCCAATAACAAACAAGAGATAGAAGTGTGAGTGTGTGATATGGACTCAAATCGGGAACACTTTAGAATTATAGTGAAAGAGCAAATGCTTCAAAAACGCAATTTGCTTTGTGCTATTTCGAATTTAAAACACCACTGCTTTTCAAGTCGCTTTGTTTTTGCCTCATTTCTCATTACACCACTTTATATTTGTTGAATTCTTTTTCTTCTCAATTTCATGATTTTTTTAATTTGATCATAAAGTTTTAAACCATAACAAGTTATGTATGTTTTAATCCACCACTGACAACCGTGGCAGCGATGGTACCGATGGTGGTGGCAACGAAGTGGTGGTGGTGATGACGACCTTGCAAAAGATTCTTCAGGAACGATGAACGACTGATCCTATGGTTATTATTATGTTTTCTCATTTCTCATGTAACATTTTTTCTCACACACTCACACATATACACATATACATATATATATATATATATATAGAGAGAGAGAGAGAGAGGGAAAATATATCATATGATTGAGATCAAATCGTATACATCCACTCCTTCTCTCTTTTCGCATTTATCATGAGTTACTTTCTTTTTCCTCTCCTCTCTTAATCTCTTATCTCTTAATGACTGAATTCACACACATATATATCAAATGTATACAAACACTCGCATGCACGTATACGCACTCACCCACACCCACACACACTTTACACATATATCAAGTGTAGACAAACACTTGCATACACACACATCCACATATATGCACCCACCCACATCTTACAACCCTTCCCACACACACGCACACAATAATAATGCTTATATAGATTCTAATACTACCTTAAAATTTTAGCAATTGACTTATATAGGTCCAACAATAATTTTTATATAGACCTATGTATATCCAACAATAATTCTTATATAGATTCTAATACCACCTTAAAATTTTAGCAATGATGTATGTAAGTTAAACAATAATTCTTAGATTATAATACCACCTTAAAGTTTTGTAAATTATGAATATACTCGTATTTGCAAAATTAACTGTTTTTTTAGAATAAATATTATTCTTCATTTATATACTATAATTTAATGACCATAATTAATCAATCTATGTTAACCAATGTGAAATGCGTCCATAATATTGTCATTAAATTTTAATACTTGTTCTTTTTTTATTATTAATTATTTTTACACAATATTTTGACATTAATTGATTGAGAAATTTTCGATCTTTTTCATAATATAAATATTATATATATATAATTAATTGTTAAATTGTATGGAGCATATTTATTTATCTCACAAGTAGAAATATATTTTTGTTGGTATTCAAGTTAATGATCAAAATTCAAATATAATTGTATATATGATTTTTTTTTTAAAGTAATCATATATATTATTATCAACTTTTAATTTTGCCAATTCATGTAAGTTGATATCATTCAGATTTATCATTCTCATTAAGACAATATTTTCATTTGATACACTTGGTTGTTAATGGTGAGAAATAAGAGTTATAACACTCATAAATAGTCTAAATTTTAGATATTAATTGTAGTCACATTATTATTTAAAAACATTCTTTATATTTTTCTTTTAATCTTACACTTTTAAAATATAACTTTATAATGCATAATTGTCTTTTATTTCTCTCATTAAGTAAGTATTCTTACGAGTCATTCAAAAATATATATATATATATATATATATATATATATATATATATATATATATATATATATATATATGATATACTTGAGGTGTGCACACATATGTATTAGTATAACAAATAATAATATTGTTTTTATCCTATTAAATATTAAAGACGTGCAATGAATTCAATTTAGTTTTAAGTAACATTTTAATAATTTAAATATTATATATTAATAATATTTTAAAAATTGGATCGAACCGGTTAGTTCAATCAATTCAACCAAGAATTACACCTAGACCTATGTTCGATCCATTGTTTCCAAAAAATTAGGGATGCAAGGAACCAATCAAGAACCAGCTAAACTGGTCAAAAACTAGGAGAATTGGCCAAAACCAGTCAGTTTAAGGGTTAACCCATTTTTTTTTTAAAAAGGAAAAAAAAAAAGATATTTACAAATGAGAGATATTCTGACAAGGTATTTACAAAATAAAAAAATATTTAAAAGAAATTTTTGCAAATTATGAAGTATTGATTACAATTTAGAACATAAATATATTTCAAACAGTCATTTTAAACAATGTGAGATTTTATCTCTTTTTAATATTATATTATAAAATAACAACTAAACTTAATAGATGTATTATAAATTATATATAATTTATTTTTTCTTAGTATAATACTATATTAATAAAAATAAATATAAAAATAATATTTTATTGAATTCAGTTAACCATTTGAATTTTGAAACCATGTATTTACCAATTCAATATTCAGTCCGATTTTAAAAATATTGTATAAAACTATTTTAGAGTTAAATATTCTTTTTCTCACGTTCTTATCCTATTTAAATATTAAAAATGTGGTTAATTTGAAGACAGCTTTAATGCTTATTTAATATAGTTTTAACTTTTCAAAAAAACTTATTTATCTTTAAATGGTTTATTTTCATCAACATTTTAAAAAATAAAAAATATTTATTTTTCTTTAAATAATCATTACCAAATACAATCTAAATTAAACATTGAAAGTAGAAACCAACAACATTGGAGATACACAGAATGAGAGCAAAAAGCACGCAGCTAGGCAGTAAATTGAACTCATATAATGATTACATTACTTCCATGCTAAAACAAGATGCAGAGAACCACGTACTTTTTACTTGACAGTTGACTTGACACAAAACATTGCTTTAAATATATATGCAATAAACAATTGATTTAACAACACGAACATAAATAAAAACACAAATAAGTTTTGAAAGAAAAAGAAACTAGGGTGATCAAAAGAAACGGGAAGCCAGAAGCCATGCATGCAGATTGATCTCAAGGGGAAGGATGAACACCGCCACCTCCACCACCGGTACCTCCGAATCCTCCCAATCCCGCAACCCCGGTAGTGGCACCGCCAAAACCAGCTCCAATTCCTGCAGCTCCTCCTCCAAAAGGTAGTCCATTGTTCCCAATTCCGGAATAGCCACACCCGCCAATGCAAGAGCCAACACCAACACACACCATTAGTCATCTCTATTAAGTATTATCTTCTTCCCATACACTAGGAATATATTGCACTCTTCTTTGGTTACTCTGAGGGTTTGAAAGAGACTGTGTTTTTCTTTTTATAGTGGGAACAGTACTTTGATCGGTGAAGCTCAGTTGGGATGCTGACTTGGCATTCAGATTTCAGATCTTTTGCATTTCATTTTTTAATTGCGTCTATCTCACCCATTTATTTCTTGCATGAACAAAATACTAAAACAAATTAAAATTAAAAGGATGTTTGACTGGAAAGACAAACCTACACCCTCAGCAGTTAATTGAACTGTAAATCCCGAACTGTCATCCATTGTTTCACAGTTTCAAAACCATGTAATATTTTTCTTTTTCTTATAAGGAAATGTATTATCAAAGAAGAAAATGGAACGGTATATAAATAAGTAAAACAATTACAATTAATTATGACAGAATTTTTAAGTACGTAGCTAGCCATTATATTATTACTAATCATCCATAAATTTGACTTAACTTTATATAGTTATTGTTACTATTTTCCTTAGTAATTGGTCCAAAGTGAGAGCGGGATACGTTTTCTATAGATGGCGTTAATGTTTTTATCATTAATTCGAGGATATTGTTAGGATTTAGGTATATTTGAGATATTGTTTATTTTAGAATTCCTTTTTCCTTCATAATTAGAAAAAAGATATATTTATAAATCATCTTTGACCACCACTTTTAAACAATATCAAACTTCGAATGTACCAGAAGGGTTATAATTTTAACTCATAACAAAGTTTTATTTTTTATTTTCTTTTTTAAAATTTTTATGAATAAACTTATTCAAACAAAAATTATCCTAATAATGTTTTTAGTGCTCATAACATTGATGTGGAATCTAATTGCTTAATTGATGATTAATTTTCACCGAAAAATTTGACTGTCAATTTTTAGTACATTTTTTTAACTATATTTTTATTTATCTAGAAGAACCCAACTCGATATTTTACTTAATAAACCTAGCCAAATATCATTTCGACAAATAATTGGTTGGTATTACCTTAATAATTTAACCTTGTTATCTAGAAGTAAACTTTAGATGTTAAATCTATTTAAAACTTTTATAGAATATATAAATGTAATCGTTAATCAAATCATATTATAGATATGATAATAATTCATAATTTATAAATTTTTTAAATATTTTTTTAAAAAATACCACATAATAAAATATACATAATTGATTGATGAGGTAGAGTAGTAATTAATTAGTTTTTATATATAACCATCCTTTAATTTCCAGCATATATAGGAAGTTAACTGCTTTGTATTCTTTTATCATTGAAAATATATCAAGGACATAAAGATTTAAACCCTGACGCAACTAGAAATTTTATGTAGTGGGACATGTAAATTTTTAAATAAAAATTATAAAAATCAAAATTGTATGTATGCATATCTAAAAAACATACACATGTAATTTAATTTATTTAAAAGAAAGTTGTTAAGTGATTAAGATATAAGAGAAGTAAAAAAAAGAAAAGAAAAGAAAAAAGTGAACAAATGTTTTATTGGAAATGAAAGAATAAAATTAATACAATAGTGGGTTTAAATTTAAAAACAATATTTAATTAGTAAAAATTTGTCTAACAAAATACATTAACTTATTTACATCAAGGAAAATATTAAATTTATCTTTTAATTTTTTTTAATAAAAATTGCAACTACTAAAATAAAGAAAATATTAACTTGTCTCTTTAATTGGTATTAAATAAAAAATTTAACTAAAAAACAAATGAAAATTTTAACTTATTTTTTAAATTTAACCAAATATCTTGGTAATTATAAAAATATTGTGTAAAAGGTAAAGTTACTTGTTGTTGAATTCAAATATATTATGTGAAATATTTAAACAAATTTTGGTAATGGAGTGAATATTTTTTTATCTATAACTACTTAAAAAATTTTGTTCTTAAATTATAGCTGCTAAAAAAGTTGCTTTTAATTTTTTAAAATAATAAAATTAAAATAATAAATATGTGACTATCAAATCACCACTTCTTTTAAAAAGAAATTTGTAACTATAATATAGTTTGTTTTAAAAAGTTAGCTATAATACATGGATAGTAAAGACAAAATTTAAGGTTTTTTTATAAAAATTAAAAAGTTACGGTGACAATATTATATATATTTATATATATATATATATATATTATAAAATAAGATAAAAAAGAGTTAGTGGAGTAACTGCTCCACACTCCAAAGCTTGTATCCGTACATGGATTTAGAATACCACTTCTGTGCATCTTCCTCTAGCTACATTTTGATCTTTCTCCTTTAAAAACACAATAGAAGCTTTGAAAACTAAATGCTATATGTTTTAATATTTTTTTATTTTAATATACTAAATTTTTAAAAGTTTTATTTTAATCTTTTATGTTTTTAAAGTTTTATTTTAGTTCTTTACAAAATGATAAGTGCAAGTTTATTCACTTCCTATTAGATTTGTGTGAAATTTTATCTTAATGTACGTTCTGTGTTACATTATACAATTATTAGATGCAAGTATAATAGTTGTGATCATGGAGATAAATTATATCCTAAGAAATGAATCAAACGATTATTATGGTAAATATGGTTTTGGAAGATTAATTGAATTGAGATAAAGATAATGATGATTTTTAACAAGTATTATTTTAATTTAACTGCTTTAAAATTTTAAAGTTATAAAAAACAAACCAAATAAAAAAAGTAATTTTAAAAACATAAACTATCATAATAAAATCTTTAAAATTTAAGTTAAAACAACAATATAAAACCTAAAAGATAACGGAGGAAAAGTAAGTCTTATCCTAAAAATGAACTCATATATTGATTATCCAAGCTAAATATAAAACATTCCATATGTAAAAAGAACGACGTATATATGAGTGCTATGGTTGACAGAAAACCTAAGCAAAAAAAAAAAAAAAAAAAACGGAATGGCACGTTACAAAGAAAACACTGGTATTTTGAACTTTCCATGCTCCAGAAACGCTAGAAAGCTTGGACCATCAATTAACGACAGACACGTAGATGCACAACGACAATTATTTCCAGAACGAAAAGTAAAGGCTAGAGTAACACAAAGAAACGTGAAGGAGCTAGCTAGAACCCATGCATGCATGTTGATAATAATCTCAAGGGAAAGGAAGAACACCGGTGCCTCCACCAACGCCGGTTCCAATGCCGCCACCAACGCCACCTCCAACACCGCCACCGGTACCACCGAATCCTCCGATTCCTCCAATACCGGTAGTCCCGCCAAGGCCACCGCCAAGTCCGCCGCCGCCGCCAAAACCAGCCCCTATTCCGGCACCAGCTCCTCCAAAAGGTAGTCCATTGCTTCCAATCCCTGAATAGCCGCCAACACCACCATAGGTGATGAAGTTCTTCTGGTCCTTGAGACCAGCATCCTTGGGAACGTTTTTGTGGACCTTCAGAGCAGCATCCTTATTAGGAACATTTCTCGCACTTGTGGCCACAGCAAAAGCAAGAAGCAACACCAAGAAACACCACTTAGCCATTTCTTGTTCTCCCACACACTAGGAATGTACAACGAGTTATTGCACTCTGAGTCTGTGTTTCCAAGGGTTTGGAGAATGTGTTTTTTTATAGGGGAAAAAATAAACTAACCAGTGAGGGTTAGTTGAGCATGGTAAATGAAACTTTAATGTCACTGCAGAGAGCCTTGCTGTCATCAGACACACTGTCCTAGATACCATTCAAGGCTAATATCGTACCCTGGTGCTGCTGCATGCCTTTATGGGTGTTTGTATAAATTATTTTTCTGATGGAACACGGTATCCCGTGTAAGTAAAAAGAGACAGATGAGTCATGAATGGGATCCACCAGTGACCATTGTCATTGGGTCCTACACTATAGTAGTGAACTGAGTCCAAAGGCAACACCACCATATGGAACCCACGTTCACCGCTTCAAGTTGATCGATGCAGAGAAACGCAAATATATCGTATATCTTTTGCCAAAAACTTGGAAGCGTTTGTTTTTCCAGGAATTATATTCTTAAGAATAATATCATGCGAATATATCTGAAGATGTTTGTAACATGTTTATCATTTTTTAAAATATTGTATAAATTTATTTTAATTCGTGACAATAAAATGGCCACTATAAATTTTAAGTGCTTAGAAGTTTATCATGTTTGTAACAATAAAATTTTAAGTGCTTAGAAGTTTTTTTTTTTTATAATTAATGGCCACTGTAAATTTCAAATAAAACTTGAAAAAAAAATCCTAAATAAATACTAATATAATTAATATTATTATTTATCATTAAAACTATTTTCATTACAAATTAAACTTAGAATATTAAATTTTCTAAATAATACCTCAATTCATATACTGCACAGCTCACCCAACGACTTATGTCGTCTAGTCAGGAACTAGAACATCTCGCCAAACGGCATATATGACCAAATGAGAGGTCGCAATTATGAAATTCTAGTTAAGGGATCTCGCTTAGCAACAACTATCGCTGGGCAAAAAGCCCCACAAAAAACCTGGCAGAACGCGCTTTATGTAAGGCAATGTAGTAGTAACATTGTATTTAGTATGTTGGTGTTAACAGTAAGTTTGGGTCAAATTAGGGTTGCAGAATGTTCATCCACATCCGCCTGTAAGGGCACTTTTTGGACCAATTGCCAAAAGGTTGCAGATTGCAAATTCCTAACTTGTAGGCTGCAAACATTAATTTGATGCAACTTACCCAAGTATTCCTCGCCCATGGTAGTACCCAGATTGTCCAGTCACTTAATTAATTAGAATAATGAGAGAGTGCTTTTATCTCATATGAGAAAACGAAAGGATATGATAAGTTTGAAAGGGCTATGGTAAGAGATCTTTAGTTGCCTTTAAGTATAAGAAATTCTATCTTTATGATGAAATTCTTCAATGGTATAAGGATAAAAAAAAAATTGTTATAGAGACATATCATTAGGGGCAAAGCTAAGGAATTGTTTTATAGTAATAACTTCATGCTAGACGAGACCTATCGCTCAACAACACTCAGCAGAAATGCGGAACCTTTACTATATAATTCTCTACCATCTCAATTATTTTCAAAAATTCCAACTAAATTCCTATAGATTATCATTCAAACTTACTCATTCAAAGTACACTGTAGAATGTCTAGTCTTATAGTATGATTACATATTCAAGTTTACTATAGTTCTATCATTATACACATATGATTATTATAAATACTCAAAATCTCAAGTTTTACATTTCACTTCACAAAACACATTTCAAAGTTCAGATATCCTATTCTAAACGGAAGATTATAGTATTATCAAAAGTTCCAAAATCATATGAACTCCCAGGCACAATTTTGAAATTCTTCAATTCATCGCACCTTACCTCTCAGCAACATCAGTATTATTTTCTCCTGTACAAAACACGATCATCACACTAATACATAAGATACATACAAGCAAGGATAAATTTATAATATCATAAATCAAGTTACGTATGAAAACACTATATGTTAGCATCAACATCTATTACATAAAGTCACCCAATAAACAATCAAACTTATGTTTTCTCTAAACATAAGTACTCAGAATCACATAATTACCTAACAAGATGTTTTTAAAAAAGACTCATTGAGCTCAGATACCAAAATGGACTAAAGAATTCTATCAATTGGCGTCTAGTGTCCACCTGACCCATTTTGTCAACCAATTAAGTTTAGGCATACTTATCTGATAACACCTTACCCATTTTGTCAACCAATTAAGTCTAGGCATGCCTTATGTCAAACATGTAACTTTCATGGTGACAAATTAGTTATAGTTTTATAAGTTATGATTTTGACTTACCAAACTATATTTATTTTGAAGATAAAAAACTACTTTAAAATTGTTAAAAAACAATTGCTTCTAATAATAATACTTCATCTAATATCTGAATTCACTTAGAGGTAGCTTTATCTTTCTATGTAATATGTGATAACAATTAAAATATGTTTTCTTTTGTTACGATTTCTACTTTTAAATAATTCCAAACATAAATTAATATTTTATTTTATTTAGTAGTTAATATTCTTAAAAATATATATTAGTTAATATTTCTCTTGTTTTGTTTTTACTTAAAAAATAAAAAGATAAATTAATATTTTCTTTTAAGATAAATAAATTAATATTTTAAAACTCATTAGATAAGTTTTTATTTTTCATTGTTTCTAACTTTCAACTCACTAATATATATAGTTTTTTCAATAATCAGACATGTTGGATGAATGTATTTGAAGGATTATTTAGTTACTTATATAATTTTTTTTTTCGTGTTGATAATAAAAAATCATTCAATATTTTTAGAATATGAAAATTATAGAAAACAATTATAATATATATTTATACTTTAAAAAATTTATGTTAGATTTTAATATTAAAATTTCTACATATAAACATTACTATTACTACTTAAAATTTCTAGAACCTTCACTACTTGCAAATTAATCTGCCATAAATTGCAAATCTTAAGCAAAAAGTTAGATTTGTCAACGCATAATATTTTATTTATTGCAAATATTGAATTTTTTTGCATATGTAGATATTATCGAAGGATTCCCTCTCAATATAGTAGATATTTTTATTAGACTTGTAACTATTTATTTTGGAATTTTCATATATAAAGTATTTTAGCTTAATTTAATTATTTGATGTGTTTTTGTTTTTTAATATTTGTATTTTATATATATATGAGATTTATTTATTTCAAGAATAAATTTAAAGAAATTACTTTACATCTTATTGTTTATTTTCTTGAAATCTAATAGTTATAATAAATAACTAATTTTTTATAAGCCAATAAATAACTAATCTTAAGAATTAGATTTTAGAAAAATAAATAATTAGAATAAAGAATAAGTCTAAACTTATTTTTAGAAAAAACAATTCTTCCTTTCGTCTCTCTTTATATTTACAAGTTTATTTTTGACAACACATGTATTGATCGTAATAATTTACAAATTTGAGGATGTGTTATAAATAAAAAATAATAATTAAAAAACAAAAAAACTCGTAGAGTATGTGATATTAAATATGTCTCATTCTCAAATAAGTTGTATCAAGACTCGTGAAATTAGATTGTATTTTGTGATATCTTTTAAGTTATATTTGAGTGTGGTTTAGTGACAACTAAACTACTTACCTAGTTAGATAATTATTTTTGTTTTTGTTTTACTTTAAGATCTTTTGATAGTATTATAATATTATAACCTGATATACTTAATTATTGAAATAGATTTTAGACACACACAAATAGGTGGGTTTGGTTAGTTGATGGGGCAACCTTTATTCTGGTAGGTCGACTTACAAGGTGTTGTCTTCAGTCACAAATTTCCAAAAGAATGAGATTTATGAACAATTTTGGGGAAAAAGGTTCTCCAATGGTTAGTGTTTGACATAGAGACTGGATGCAAATTGAATGTCAACTAGAGATAATCTACAAAAATGGGGGGGAGTTATAAGTTGGTCTAGTGATAACTTAGTGAAATGGAAGAGGAAGAGGTCGTGAGTTCGAATCTCTCCACTAACACACTAATAACTAACATTTGTCTATAAAAAAAACTACAAAAAACAGGGAATTTTATCATCGATGGATGTTGGGTGTGTTCTGTGTCATGTGTTAATGGAACCATGGCCACACTTGTTCATGCATTGTACTATCTCTTCATAAGTTTGGGTTAAGGTATGCCAATGGTTGGAGATTACTACATTGTTAGATAATAAATTTAGAAGGAGTTCTTACCAATGTTGGGGTCTGTTAATTGGTGGAACCAAAGTTTTGACTTAGCCTAGTCGTTTGTATGGTTTGCTTGGAACTTGACATATATGAAAGGCAAGGAATGCATCTATCTTTAAAGGTCAACTGCCAAATATAGATGATATCCTTGTAGTTGTGCAGTTAAGTTTGTAGGAATGATGCTATGCAATAAATGTAACAACTAACACTTATTCCTTTGCTAAATGGGTTATGAATCTTAAGTTTTATGCTTGACATTGTTTTTTTTTTTTACGTAAAGAAACCTATTTTTTGAAACTGTACTTTGTTAAGGAGACACACATTGTGTTGTAATTTCTTTTTAATAAGATTTCTCTTAGCTTATAAAAATAAATCATTAATGTACAAACATAAATTCTTAAACCAAATTGAATAAAAATTGTGCATTGAAGTACTACTTAATGGGAATAAATTTTAAATTATCATTAGGGATATATTTAAATATCTTATTCTTTACCATTGAACTAATGTAGTGAAGAAAAATAATGCGATAGTTATTAAACCAAAAAAAATTTTATATAGGCGATTTGAAACCACCAACATTTTAAAATCAATGGCAGTTAGCAAACATGCGATGACCTTTAGTAGACTGTATTCGCAGAAGGTTATTTGCTTGGGAACATAAATCTCTGTCAATGGTTGGGAGAGTTGTGCTCATCAAATCTATGTTGTTCGCACTGCCAATCTATTATTTTTCGCTCTTCAAGACTCCAAAATGTATTATTTCTAAACTTGAACCTATTTTTAAAAACTTTTTATGGGGAGGGATGTAGGAGACTAGGAAGGTTCAAGTGGGTGAAGCCATTTAAGGTGCAAGGGTTGAATTTTAAAAGAGTTGAAATGCAAGCAAGCAAAGAACACTCCTCTCTTTTTGAAGGTTTTCTCAACTAAGAATGACTTAAGCCTTTGGAACTTAAGCACTTTTCCTAAACGTAAAAGCCTTTTAAAGGCAAGATTAAGGTTCTACAAGAGCTCCTAAGTATGAATAAGGGGTACCAAGTCTTTAACCACACTAAATGAGAAACTAAACTATTACAAACAAAGAGGTAACCCTTATGGGCATCCAACACCTCAATGGCCTTATTAAAATTGCAACCAATTAAAGCAAAAAGTAAAAGAAAACTTGGATGATTATCCTTCTTCAAGTGTTTGCCTTACAAGTGTTTCACTCAAATTTGGTGCTCCTTCCTTGATAGATTTCTTCCGTAGCTATATTCTCAACTCTCCTCAAATAGGTTACTCTTGTGGAAAGCAAGTTCTTGACTTTCTTTTCCCTACAAAAGTGGCACAAGCAAAGTTAAGAGAGTGCAATGGAAGCAAAAAGCAAGAAAAGCTCAAAGAAAGAAAGCACACATCCAAATAGATAGAAAAGTTGTAGACAAACTCAAAGAATTTAGAATCAAGACAAGCAAGCAATTAAAATGTGTAAAAACAAGGTTAGGACCACAAAATGGAACATAGAATGGTACTAGCTTAGAATATAGACTAAAATAGAAAAGACTCACAAAAATTTCTATGACTTGCACTATTTAGAAGATGATGGCTGAATCATGCACTTATATTTCGAAGCAAATTTTCAATTAGCTTAACACTCCTTTGAGATTTAATAGCTTGAGGTGCACTAAATTCTTTTGTTCTCTTTACTTTTCTTTTAACACTTACTAACTCTTTTTTTATATATTTATATCTTCTCTTTCGTTTCTACTTTTTTTTAAAAAATAATTTTGCTACACTTCTTTAATAATTATGAAAGCAAATTTGATGGGGAGTGTAGGGTTACTAAACACTTGGTGGAGTAAGCAAGAAGAAAGGCCACAAAAAATAAATTGAACAAGGTGCAAAACAAAGAAGAAATAACTTGAAGTAACTTAGCACATTAAGTAATCAAGTTTTTGGGCTTAGGTGTTATGGCAAGCTTGTTTGCACAAGGAGAAGTGCCACTTAAGAACACCCCCAAAAACTGTAGCCTCAACTAGATATGAGAAACAACAAACAAGCTAAAGCAAGTTCAAGCTATTTCTACTCAAACAAGAAATTATGTAAGAAGAAATTGAGCAATATATTTTTTGTTAGAAAAATTTGTAGATAAATGCTAGATCTAATAGCATGTGAACTTCTCATAAAACTTACTCAAGAGGGATAGTCCTCTTAGGTGCTCAATTTCAAGAAGCAATGCACACTCTTTTTACGGAGAAAATAAAAATAGCACAGCTAGGAATTTATTGTAATAATTAAGGACTAAACATGACAATCTAAATGACAAAACTAAGGAGAATAAAAAGCTGAAAATAAAGTGCAGAAAAATAAAAGTTACAATCACAGCAAGAAATAAAACCCATGAGAAGAGTGAAAAGGAACAAGCAAAGGCATTTATGTGATTCCAAGAGCTCAGACCACTCTTTGGTGACTTCTTTCACAAAGATTGTGAAGTCATCATCCAAGAGCAAGAGAAATGGAACAAAAATGGCAAGAAAAGAAGCCTAAACAATTATTTAATTCAATGAAAGGAAACTAAGAAAATTGAACCAACAAATAAAAGTGCAAGAAAGTAAATGACGAGAAATTAAATCTACTACTACCAAGACATAAAAAGAAATAAAATGACAAAAGGAAGCAAGAAATAAAGCATAAAAATGCAAAAAAATAGAAGAAATTGACATGAAAAACAAGAAGAAAAGAAGGAAGAATGGACCTATGGAAGGTGGCTCTTGATACCACTTGATGCACTCTCTTGGATCTTCTTCACCAAGGTCCTTCCTCAAAGAAAATGAAGGATGGAAAAGGCTAGGAGGGGGTCGATTTAACGCCACTTTCTAGGGGAAAAATAAGTCAAAATTTACTTGAGACTTGCTACAAGGGGAAGACCCTTGATAAAAGCTTTTAGGGAGAGATTCCTCAAGAAAGAGGATTCTCAATGACACTCAAGAAAATTTCTCAAAATAGTCTTACTTCATTCAATCAAGTGTGTTGATACAAGAGGGGGAAAGAAATATATATAGCCCGAAGGAAGAGCTTGGGCACACAAACCAAGGCAATGTGAGACTTGGGCCTAATTAGGATTAGCCTAATTAACCCAAGCTAAATGGCCTTAGTTAGACACCTAGCACTAATCCAAGGGGTGCAAATAGTAGCTCTTATTTTAGGTGGATGGACAAGCCTAACACTCCTAAAATAAGGGCTTATTCTAAGCTTACTCCTTCCTTCTTACTTTCTACACCTACACACCTAATTTAGAAAGGAAAATGGCCTAAATACATGGTCTTAGGGAATAAAACTAAGTGCCCTAAATATCTAAGCAATTATAAAATATTTACAAGTAAAAAACCTTAAGACTATGACTTCATGTCTTCATGTAAGGACCCATCCTTGCCTAGTCTCCTTCTCTTAAATCCCCCTAGCCATGATGCTAGGTGGGATTGCATCACCATAAAACATGACGCCTGATTCAGACACTTACCATAACATGCAACCTATCAATAACCAACTAACAACACAGTCAACTACTAAAGCTAATAACTAAATATCACAACCTCACAACTGCTCATCATACGCTTAGTGTTGTTGTCTTTACACACGTAACGTCTATAACACTACCACATTTTTCTATACATATTATCACATTGCGATTATGTAAAACACCATATAACAACATCTTTTTGCATCATTCCTACTATAGTATATGTTAGCAAATCATTTGTTTATAAGTCGACAATGTCGTATACAATATAACCAAACACAATTATCTACAATATTTGTAACACAAAGAATAAACACATACTGATACAATAACACGTTCTAGTCTAATAAACCAAATAATCAGACTTATCATACCTCAACACAACCACAATTGGTGCTTCATTTCAGAAATTGTTTTATATTTTCATTTTCTCCACAATACCTATAGTTGCACGTTATAACTCGTGTTTTCTCGGATTACTTTTAATTACCACATTTATAGCAGTGTCAATAATTGTTTGATTTCAATTGAAGTTTTGTAAAATAAAAAGCTCATGACATAAGATCCAGGAAAATCCTTAATCATCTCAGGTTCGACATCACATTAAATGGATTCATCAAATTCATCCGATGGATTCATCACATTTATTCGACAATACTACTGCTACCATGACATTCACAATGAAATTTGCAAACGAAGACATTATAGTAGTTATCATTTATATATCCTATCCACAAAAGTCAACCGCCATAATGAATTAACACAATGTCCATTTAATATCAACACAAAACCAACTAGAACAACTAATTGACACCTACCCAACCAAACTCAGTATCGTTTACAATTAAACCACACGTTAACAGCCAACCCTTAACTGTGTCATTTCCCCTTTACACATGCATTTAAAACTTGTTGTTCACGATTTCATCCTACCAAAAATAGATTTATGTGCACCAGCGTTGCAATGACTCTGCTTCTTCTTGCAATGACAATCTTCCTCCATAGTTGCACCAACTATGTTAATGACATTCATGTCATTAAAATTTTTTATTGTGAACTTCTTTGAATGCTCTACACACATTCACAATACACACATATATCAAAGCAACATCCAACACAAAAAATTCATTCATCACACGAACTACAATATCCAACATAGTACTACGGCACCAACAAAACTTTGTGTTGTTACCAATCGTACATTTTCAATTCAACACCATATCTTCGACTCTTCCACTAATCACTTCTTTGAACCAATAAATTCCTACTCACATTTCCTAGGAAACAAGTTTCTAACAAATAACTCTAATCCTTGGATTCAATAAATACTACACACCAAAATTCAAGGAAAACACTAACTACAATATGATGCATCCTAAAGAATGTTTCTCCCTTGATATTACTCCTTAGATGTTCTTACTAAAGAAATAGAGGTAGAAGACTAAGAATGGAGGGGGAAAGTAGGTGCCACTCTTAAGAATAGATAAGCCAATGGAAGTGAAGTTAGTCACAAGGAAAGAAACTCTTAATAATAGCCATAGAAACACTCTCTCAAGAAGGAGAGAGCATGAAAACTCAAGATAAAAGAGCTCTCATTACATATTTCTAATCATCAAAGTGCTAAAATGATACAAGGGGAGATGTAGCCAATTTATAGAAGCAAAATCCCAAACCATAGGCCTCCAAAATGGACGTCCAACTCATTCTTAATTAGGGGGGATTAGTTGATTTAACTAAGTGTTAATTTGGCTAAGAGCCAATTAGCACATAGTCAATTTAGCTAGATCCAAACAAGGTCATAACTTCATGGATCTATGTTCCCTTTAAATTTGAATTTGAATTTTATAGAGATATGACATGACATTCCTAAAATTCAAATTTAAACAAAAAGAACCAAGAAGTTCCATGTAGGAGTGAGAGAATGTGGTGACACCTAACAAGAGGGGACAAAGGAGTCCATATGTCTCTTACATGCTTCATGTATTAGTTAGAAGAGTGTTAGAAGGAATTAGGGGTGTAGATATTAATTCCACACGTCCAACTTCTCCTAACAAAGGCCTAACTAATTAACATACTCCACTAAAGAGACTAAACAAACCTCCTAATGAAAATCAAGCCTATAGGCCAAAATACAAGGCTTAAAATCAAACTAACTACACTCTTAAATTTATAAGAACACAAGGCAAAAATACAAGCCTAAAATGGTCTAATTATTACGTTATGGATCGTAGCCTAAACTAGGCTCTTTCAAGCTCCATCCAAGCCATGCTCCTCCTTTATTGGTCTTAGCTTAATTTCATGCTAGGCGGGAATGCATCACAATATCCACCATTTTTTTATAAGCAAATAATTTAATTAAAGGTATAAGGGATACCTAACAAATTACAAAGAAAGGGACAGTAAGAATTAAATAATTATCACATCTGCCCTGATCAAAATACAAAGTAATTTACATCCACAAACCTACTAAAATTTCCTACATTCACACCTATATAGAACCACCAAATAACAACAGTCCAAATTTACATATATCAAATTACAAACTTGAAACAAACACCCATCATTATGTTTGTTAAGTATTCAAGTATAAACATGACAATCCCTATTATACCCCACTCCACTAAATCAGATCCGATTGTCTTTAACCCCCGTTATATAGCAAGTAGTGTTCATATGTCAAGCAAAGAAAGGGTAAGAAAAAGAGGTATCAAAGGAATGTAACCAAGACTAAGTATAGTAATGAATTTGTTGCAGTGTTTTGTCAAGTTGAAAAGTCTCACCTCTAAACACATAAGCATTTCTCTACTTCTGCAAACACCACTAGCTATAATATCCACTGTAATACTATTACAATTATAATGCTACCAAAACCAACAAACCTCTCTGTGTTGTTACCAATCATACATTTTCAATTCAACATTGTATCTCTGACCCTCTCACTAATCGCTTCTTTGCACCAACAAATTCTTACTCAATTTCCCACCAACAAGTTTGAAACAAATAACTCCTATCACCGGATTCAATAAATACCACACACCAAAAATTCAAGGAAAATACTAACTACAATATCCATCGTAATACTTTTACAATTGGAATGTTACCAAAACCAACACAATTTAACCGAATCAAAACACAAAAACCTCTCTATGGTTTGCAATTGTTCATTTTCAAATCAACATTGTAGCTCCGACCCTCCCAATAATCACTTATTTACACCAACAAATTCCTACTCATATTTCCCAATCAACAAGTTTCAAACAAATAACTCCCATAACTGGATTCAATAAATGCCACACATCATACACCAAAAATCCATTCATCACAACATCCACCTAAGCACTACAACATTAATGCTACCAAGCCCAAAACAATGTGTCTAGATCTCAAGAAAACAACTTCTCCATGGTTACCATTCCTACAAATTTGTTTCAACATCGTATTTCATGTCCCTTACATGTTAACAACTTACTAAACACCTAACAACACCCCACAAGCGAACAGCAAAACAATGTTTACAATTACGTTGCACAATGTGTCTACATTTTTCACTCCACACCAAATCTAATATAACTCAAACTAAACTATAACAAAAAACCCTAAACAAAAAACAGGACTCAAATGAAGCACAAACAACAACGAAAAAATGTTCAAATTGAAACATATTAACATTTCTCTGTTTTCATTTGCAACAACATACCTTTCCACGGTTTGGATATCAAAATTTTCCATACCACATCTCTAAATGGAAGTGTATGTCAACGTTGCCAGTGTTGTCATCACTGTGAATGGCGAACCCAATCAAATATTTTCAATTCATTGAAAATTAAGGATAATACGATAGAAACCCTAAACACAATGATCTTAATTTTAGTCACGGTTAATAATAAAGATGTTACCTTTAAACATACACAAATTCTATATTTATCTTTAAGGCTACTTTTGACATTTCAAAACCTATACCACCGAAACATTAAATTATTACTAATATTTTTAAAACAACATTTGGACTGTTTGTATTTTAAGTTGTATATCCAACGGACCAAAATAATAAAGGACCATTTGCATCATCTGATTTTAACCTTGACAACAGATACACAACATTAAAAACCTCACTTTTCACACTTGCGTATGTGTACTCCACACAGTTTTCACACATTCGCACCTATACTCCACATAATACGGTGGAGTACGCTAGAATCCGCAATTCGAAATATATATTTTTTCCATATTCATTCATTCCAAGATGTATTTTTACCGTCTGAAATGAGTGTTCTACAACATAATTGAACACCCATAATTTTTTTCACAAGACATAAGAATAATTTTGGTATCTTTTAAAAGTGACAGTTTAGAAAGAAATGTGAAAGGTGTAGGAAGTAAAATTCAAAACTTTTATTTACCGGTAATTTACTTTAAAAGTGCTAAAGTGGTATATTTAAAAAAAAAAATGTAAAATTGTCTAAGTCCTATATATGGTTCTGGAATAAATATTGCGGTTTTGTAAGAAAATGGAAAGAAATTAGTAATCCTTTCACAAGTCCTGAGAATCAAATTTCCAACCTCTAAGAGGTGAGAGCCTTCACCACTCACGCCAAGCTGAGTCGGTCATACAAATATTTAGACTTTAGATTAAGGGGGAAAAAGTATATGAATCAGCAGTCTGTACATAAAAAAGTACACTTGTTGTATAAAAAAAATACTCGTGATTATGTTACACAAATTAAAAAATAAAAAACATTTATTAACAAGATTAATCAATAAAGATGGACCGATCTTTTGATGCATAAAGATATAGTGTTTCCACTTTCCAGGACCATTATGTTGGCTAGGTAGTGATTTATTTTTCCTTCAATATTTGGCTCGTGGGAAGTAATAAAATAGTGTATCGTATCGGGTGGAGTTTGCTACATGGTCGTGATCTGATCTGTGATATCATTTTCAACGTGGCGTATCCCCCAGTTATAAGAACGTATATTGCAAAACGTGCGCTCACAGCTATGCTTATATATGTTTGCACTTTGCACTTCAAAACCCACCTGCCATATTTGACTTCTCTCCAAATCCGCGTAACTTGTTCTTCCTTCCTCAAGTGATCTCGTTACATATCTCCACATATATTCTATAGTATCCCATTCAGCTAGAGGGATATCAACAGGGTTTTCCACCCTTACAATTAAACAAACTAAGAAAAAGTTTTTGTTTCCGTGAAACAGTTAGTGGGTTTTAGCTAGCAGGGGTGGCATTAATGTTAGAAACTTCTTTTGGAGTTGGAGTTGTGTTTTTTGTCTGATTGCATGGAGGGTGATGGGGGTAGTTTCAGGATAGGTAGTTCATCCATTTGGAGGGACATTGATGCGAATATCTTCTCAAACTCATTCCACAAAGAGGACGATGAAGAGGCTCTCAAGTGGGCTGCCATTCAGAAACTTCCTACAGTTGCACGTTTGAGGAAAGCTTTGCTCACTTCACCCGAAGGGCAACTCAATGAGATTGATGTCCACAAACTTGGGTTGCAAGAAAGGAGAGCCTTACTTGAAAGACTAGTGAAAACTGCTGAAGAAGACAATGAGAAGTTTCTGCTCAAGCTCAGGGACAGAATTGATAGGTCAGACCCCACTCCAATTTCTTCCTTCTTCTTTCTAATCAAAATGTCTTTCATTCAACTCTTCTTTTATTTTCTTCAATTGGATGATATCAGAGTTGGAATGCATCTTCCTACTATAGAGGTTCGGTTTGAGAATTTGAACATAGAAGCAGAAGCTAGTGTAGGAACTAGATCTTTGCCTACCTTCACCAACTTCGTGGCTAATATAGTGGAGGTGAATATCGTGCCAACTTTCGTGTATAGTAGAACATGCTACGTCATCTTACCCAAGGAAGTTAACTTGCCAATATGGTTTCATATTTTTTTTGTTAAAGGGCCTGTTGAACTCTCTTCATATAGTTCAAGGTAGAAGACGGCAAATAAATATTCTCCACCATGTCAGTGGAATAATAAAGCCTGGAAGGTAAACATGCAAGTGACGCTTTGTATATTTACTCCAAGACTAGACCATAATTAGCTACCACCATTGAAACCAATATAACGTTTCCATTTCCTCCTGTTTAGAATGACATTACTTTTGGGCCCTCCAAGTTCTGGAAAAACCACATTTTTGTTGGCCTTGGCTGCAAAACTTGATCCAACATTAAAGGTTAGAACATTAACGAGATGAATTTTGCTTTTACAATATTTTCTAGTTTGTGCTTCATCTTGGATCTCTAGCTAATATAATGTGTGATCTTTACCAGTTTTCTGGAAAGGTGACTTATAATGGTCATGCGATGGATGAGTTTGTACCCCAAAGAACTGCTGCGTACGTTAATCAAAATGATCTTCATGTTGCAGAGTTGACGGTCCGAGAAACCTTGGCCTTCTCAGCAAGAGTCCAAGGAGTTGGAACTCGTTATGGTAGTCTACTTCAATGACTTTTGTTTATTTTCATTTTTATATTCAAGAGAAATACTAGTGAAACTTTCTCTAAAATTCTCTTACTATGTGATCTGTTAGAATTGATTGGAAATCAAATCACTAATTTTGGTTGGTGATTTCAAATAAACTTTAACCAATCATAGGGAGAGTGTCACAGAGTTTTGCACTTCTCTTGTGTTCGATATTGAAAACACATGCTAACATTATAGATGAAATTTATGTTTCAACTTTCTTTAATATTTTTGGCTTTCTGCAGATTTGCTTGCAGAATTGTCCAGAAGAGAAAAGGAGGCACATATCAAGCCTGATCCAGATATTGATGTCTACATGAAGGTAACAAAGAGGCCATCATTTGTAGGGAATATGTTTTTTCCATATGACTTGTATCCCTGAGCCTTTTATATTGTTGAATAACTGGTGATCATTCAAATCAAAGAGAGAAAAATATGACAGCTTAAAAAGTATAGTACGTACCTGTTCAATTTTGTATACTCCTCTCTTCTTCAACTTCTTCCTATTAATTTCAAAATTTCTTATCCTGACGAATTCTTTTATGGAGAAAAAGTAAGTGATAAATTAGTTGTAATGACAAAAAAAAAACAAAACAGTGACTAATAATTTAATTTACTGTTAGAAATAATGCACAGAAGAGACAAAGAAAACAGAAGAATGAACAAATAGATTTAACATGGAAAACTCTTCACGCGAAAAAAATTACAGGCAGGAGGAACAGTTCACTATATGGAAAACTGGTATTTTTGTAGCTGCAGTATTTTATTATTGCATATAAAGTAATAACACAAGAGCATGCCCAAAAGAATCTCAACAAAGTTTCATCATCATAAATTCGCGTCACCAACGCCTACAGTTGCATTAGCAGTTAGTTATAGGTACATCAACCATTTCCCTTTTCCATACAGAGCTTAAGTGATTTTCCATTTGACTCTTAATGCTCAGGCTGTAGCAACTGAAGGCCAAAAGGAAAATTTGATAACAGATTATGTCCTAAGGGTAAAATCTATATTTTCTACATCTTCTCCAATCATCATGAATTTTCTATATATTTTGTTTTATTGTCTCATGCTTCTTTGCTATACATTGCAGATTTTGGGATTGGAGGTCTGTGCTGATACAATTGTGGGAAATGCATTGATAAGGGGGATCTCCGGTGGACAAAGGAAACGCGTAACAACAGGTAATTTAAACAAATCTGATTCCAATCTTCAAGTGTGTAACGTTTACCCCTCTGCATAAAATTATTATAAGTGAGAACATCAATAATTATGAACCTTTAAATGTAGGAGAGATGCTGGTTGGACCAGCTAAAGCACTATTCATGGATGAAATATCTACTGGTTTGGATAGCTCAACAACTTTCCAAATTGTGAATTCACTCAAGCAATGTGTTCACATTCTCAAAGGAACCGCAGTCATCTCACTCCTGCAGCCAACACCGGAAACGTACAATCTTTTTGATGACATAATTCTGCTCTCTGATAGTCACATAGTGTACCAGGGTCCCCGCAAATACGTGCTTGAATTTTTCGAATCAATGGGTTTTCAATGTCCTGAGAGGAAAGGTGTGGCAGACTTTTTGCAGGAAGTAAGCAACCCTGTGCTTTGTCACAATAACTTAATCTGTCTGCACTGGTAAAAGAGAATTTTGACCATGAATTAATTATGTCATAGGTAACGTCAAGGAAGGATCAGGAGCAGTACTGGGCACAAAAATATCAGCCTTATAGATTTGTCACAGCCAAAGAGTTCTCAGAGGCACATAAGTCATTTCACGTAGGAAGAAGCCTTGGTGAAGAACTTGCCACTGAATTTGACAAATCTAAGAGCCACCCAGCTTCTTTGACAACCAAAAAGTATGGAGTGGGGAAATGGGAACTGTTAAGAGCTTGCGTATCAAGAGAATATTTACTTTTGAAGCGAAATTCATTTGTTTATACCTTCAAGCTTTGCCAAGTATGTTTGGAAATTGGAATATTCATTTCATTCTCTTGTCATCTAATGCTATTAGCCAATTATTGTCTTACTGATAGTTTCCTCTCCTTTTAGCTTGCTATAATGGCATTTATTGCCATGACCATTTTCCTCCGGACAGAGATGCACAGAGATTCAGTAACTGATGGCGGCATATATGTGGGGGCATTGTTCTATGGCCTTTCTGTGATTATGTTCAATGGATTGCCTGAGCTTTCCATGGTTGTTTCAAGGCTTCCTGTTTTCTACAAGCAAAGGGATAATATGTTTTTTCCTTCATGGGCATATGCCCTTCCTGCATGGATACTAAAAATCCCCATGACTTCTGTGGAAGTGGGTGTTTGGGTATTCCTCACCTACTATGTCATTGGATTTGATCCATATATTGAAAGGTAAAAGAACTTTGCTTTAATACATACTAATCAGCAAACTTGTCAGTTGATCTTTTCAAGTCTCATTTTCTATTTGAATCCTGTGAATAAATAATGATATGTATTTTATATCTTCCTAATGCAGATTGTTTAGGCAATATCTTGTTCTCGTACTAGTAAACCAGATGGCTTCTGCATTGTTCCGACTTATTGCAGCAGTTGGGAGGGAATTGACAGTAGCTTTAACACTTGGTTCCTTTGCACTGACCATCCTTTTTGCTATGAGTGGCTTTGTCCTATCAAAAGGTTACCATAGACAGAAAACAAAACAATCCCACTGTTTCTTCCATTATGTTCTAGACTAACAATGTTCCGTTGTTCCCTTTATGTCGCCAGATAATATAAAAAAATGGTGGCTATGGGGCTTTTGGATATCACCTATGATGTATGCACAGAATGCTATGGTAAATAATGAGTTCCTTGGGAAGAGATGGAAACATGTAAGTATTTCAATAATCTATATGTTTACATTTATGCCTTGCTTTCCATATAGTATAAATAACATGATATTTGAATATGCTTTCTTTTGATAGGTTTTACCTAACTCAACGGAGCCATTAGGAGTTGACGTTTTGAAATCCCGAGGATTCTTCACTCATTCATACTGGTACTGGATAGGTGTTGGGGTTTTGATTGGATATATATTACTTTTCAACTTTGGCTACATCATTGCTCTCAAATGCTTGAATCGTGAGCGTCTTACCTTACATGTATAATAAACCATTTAAGGTTAACCAATCTATTAATATCACGAAATGATTTTGTAGAACCTGGGAAGCATCAAGTTGTTATATCAGATGAACCTCAAAGCAACGAGCAGAATGATGGTAGTAATAAAGGAACTAATGAGATGAGTGACACAAAATATAGCTTTACTCAACACTTTAATAGAGGTACTTCTTTTAACAACTGATAACATGGTAAAGTCCAGATTAGTAATAGTTGATTTTCTATTCACATTAAGCCTAATGATAACCCTGTAACTACTTTCACAGTAAGAAATGGCGAGAGTGTAAGCACAACTTCTCATACATTACCCTCTAGTAAAAGAGGAATGGTTCTTCCTTATGAGCCACATTCTATCACCTTTGATGAAGTAACATACGCTGTGGACATGCCACAGGTAATATAGAAACAAAATAAACAAATTGAAAATGCTTGCATATTCAACGTTCAAAGAATTACCGTGATTAAAAGTTAGCAAATGCTTGCAGCAAATGAGGAACCAAGGTGTTGTGGAGGATAAATTGGTTCTTTTGAAGGGTGTCAGTGGAGCTTTCAGGCCAGGTGTTCTCACTGCTCTAATGGGTGTTACTGGAGCAGGCAAAACAACTCTGATGGATGTACTTGCCGGTAGAAAAACTGGAGGATACGTTGGAGGGAACATCACAATCTCTGGGTATCAAAAGAAGCAAGAAACATTCGCAAGGATTTCTGGATACTGTGAGCAAAATGACATCCACTCCCCTCATGTTACCGTGTATGAATCCTTGCTCTATTCAGCTTGGCTTCGATTATCCCTAGACATCAATGCTGAAACCAGGAAGGTTGGTGTCTAAGTTCCATGCCTTTTATTGGCTTTCCTTATTGTTTTTCGTTTAACATAGAATCTGTTTGAACACTTGGGATTGCCATGAAGTAACCATTTTATTCAAATATTCTAGCACTTCCTTTTTCCAAATTGAGCTGCTCTGACAAGCCCATACATGAGTTTGCAAGTAAATTTTCTCAGTAATTACATAAACACTAAAAGTAGAATAACTTACCATTCATGATTGGAATCATTATGTCATAAAATAACAAAGGAAATAACATTACAAGTACTAAAAATTTATGTAAATTCAAGAATAATATAGACAATTACATATATAGATAAAATATTCTAGAATAATGCATGATTACATATAGATAAAAAATTTTAGAATAATGTATGATATCTCTAGAATGATTATGTTGAAATATATAAATAGGTCATGTACTCAAAATTTGTAATTAAACCAAGAAACTAGCAAGTCATTTTTATTCAAAGTTATTCCAACTCTTTCTCTAAACTAGTTTTCCTTTCAACTAAGCCTATACTAGAAATTGGTCTCCCTATCCTTTGTACCAATCAAAGAAGTTTTAATTATTTCATAATTCTAAAATTATCAGTGGCATAAGAGCTACGTTCGATCATTTACTAGGCATAGAAATATTACCCCACTATCTCCAAAACTTCTCCCAATGTCCTACCCATTTCTAAAAATTTCTAACTCATGGCTAACTCCATTCAACCATCATTTATCCCTAATCCCATTTTAAATGGTGAAAATTATGATTTCTGGAGTACAAAAATGAAGACATATTTCATCTTCCAAGATTTGTGGGATACAATAGAAGAAGGATTTTATGCTCCAGAAGACACCTCAGTTTTTACTATGACATAGAAAAAGGAGCGGAAGGAGAACAAACAAAAGAATTCAAATGCACTATTTATTTTGTAACAAGGCGTTCCAAACGCAATTTTTTTTGAGAATAATGGGTGCTAAAATAACAAAAGAAGCATGGACTACAATGCAGAAGGAATTTGAAGGAAGTGAAAGGGTATATACTATAAAACTCTAAACTCTACAGTGTGACTTTGAATTATTAAAAATTATGGAATCTGAGACCGTAAAGGACTACTATTCTAAGATAAAAAAAAATAGTTAACCAAATGAGAGCCTGTTTAATCTTTTGGCAAGCGTACCAATAGTCCAATGTAGTATAATGATATTTAAGTAAAAGTGTTGATCCCACGAGGAACAGTTTCAATGAAATAGATAATTTTATCTCAAACAGCATATATACAGGAATATTCAATCTAATTCATAGTGGATTTTGATGATTTATACTACGTTGCATGAAAGTAAAATAGTAACCGTAAGTAAGTTTGAGAAAATTTGATATGAGAAGTTGGGATTGAATTTATCTATCTCACTCATCTGTAATCTGGATGAATATAAACATATAGCATCTGAAATTACCAATATTGATGCAACACACAGAAGTCATTTATACCAATTCCTTGCGTATAAAATTCATAAGATCAGCTCCTTGAATATTGATTCCTCACATATCCAACAAACTGTCTAGCATTATATTCAGGTGTTATAAGCAATTGATATATTGAAATCTATTCCTAGCATCACAGTATATCAAGTATGTTTGTTCAGATCAGATTTTTAGAATTACTTTCCAGTCTCATCCAAAACTCACATTCATGAAACTATTGATCAGATAGAATCAAGCATTAAGAGCAGAACAAAAATACCAATGTTGAATAAAAACAGAACTGCTACAAAGAAATATCACCAGATTACATCCGAGTTCGAATCGATTACATTCATTCCCAAGAGAAAAGGATTAGCCACTCATGGTAGCTATTGACATTCTAAGAGATGAAGAAGAAGATCCTACAACTGAGGTTGAAGAACGACTCTTTCAATGCTCTGTGATTTGATTCCACCTCCCATTCTTTCTTCCTGATCCATAAGTATATATACTGCACGAACTCTTGCTTAAGCTAAAATATTCTCGCTTAAGCTAGAAAGTACTCCATGGTGAAGAAAGGTCATTCTCGCTTAAGCTAGAATGACTTTTAAATTGATTTCTTCCTGGACGAATCTCGCTCAAGCGAGATCATTTTCACTTAGGCTAGAGTGGCTTGTGAAAGGTACTTCTCTGATCAGCTCTCGCTTAGGCGAGATCATTCTAGCTTGGGCAAATTGTTGTAGGATTTGCTCTTCTCTCTTAATTTACCTGAATCATATACAAAATAGGGATCAAATGATTTCTTTTTAATCAAAAACTCGGAAACATATGCTTACATTTGATCTTTGTTAGATTAGGGAAAATTGATATAAATGTTCACAATTTAAAATAGAAGTGCCAAAATTCCATATGAAAACTTACTACTTTTTAGCACTTATCAGAGCCTAAAGGAAAAATATTCTTGACAAGAAAATTATCGAAAAAATTCTAATTACTATTCCACGTAAATATGATTGAATCATGACAATGATTGAGCAAACAAAAGATCTATCTACCTTGTCAGTGAAAAAAATGATAAGATCACTTGAAGCTTATGAGAAAAGGTTGAATAGGCATGATGAAGACTTAGTAGAAAATACCTTTCAGTCAAAACTTAAGTTACGGTCTCAAAATAAAAGGAATACAGAAAAAAGAAATAATGGAGAAACTTCGAAAAATATAGAGAACTCTAGAAATTTCTCCAAAAATAATCAGAATGAATATCCTCCACGCGGCATTTGCAAAAGAACAAATCATGTTGAGAAAGATTACCGATATCGTGGGAAAGCCACAATATCGTCACTGCAATAAATTCGGCATGTGTAGAAGTATTGTCACAACAAAAATAAGCATCATGCCAATTTTGTTGAAGAGCGTGATCAAGAGCAAAATCTTTTCTATGCTACCCAAGATTCGAGTAGTAAATAGGTGGAAGTTGGTACTTTAATAGCAGTTGTAGAAATCATATGGCCAAAGAAGCAAGCATTTTTAAGGATATTGACGAATCTATCAAAGTGATAATTTGAATAGGGAATGATATTGTCGTTGAATCAAAAGGCAAAGACACTATTATAGTCGACACAAAGAAAGGTACGAGACTTATTATTGACATTCTACTAGTTCCTAACCTCAGAAAACCTTAAGCATTGACTAAATTATGGAGAAATGGTACATTCTCCACTTTAAAGGAGACACATGTAGAATATATGATAGTAAAAGGCTAGAGATTGATCGTGTAAAAATGGAGAAGAGGAACAAAAGTTTTCCAATAACCTTGAGACAAGGCTCTAACATTGCCATGAAAGCAGAAGTCGACAACTCATGGCTTTGGCATTGAAGATTTGGCCACTTCAATACCCAGGCATTGAAGTTATTATATCAAAAGAATATGATGAGAGATCTCTCGTGCCTAACAGAGAATAATGAAGCCTATGAAGAATATCTCCTCGACAAGCAACATCGACTATTGTTTTCAACAAGAAAGGCATGGAGAGCAAATGACTTATTGGAGCTAATCCATACATATATTTGTAGACCAATATAGACGCCATCACTCCACAATAACAAGTATTTCATTCTCTTCATAGATGATTTTTCTATAATGACTTGGGTTTACTTCATAAAATCAAAATTAGAAGTCTTTGGAATTTTTAAAAAGTTTAAGGGCCTTGTTGAAAAATAAAGTGGAAAGTACTTAGAAGTGATCATGGTAAAGAATACATATCCCACGAGTTTGATAAATTTAGTGAAGATTAAGGCATTGAACAACAACTTACAATTGCATATTCTCTTCAACAAAATGGAGTATTTGAGAGGAAAAATCACACAGTAATGGAGATGGCTAGATCGATGCTGAAGAAGAAAGGATTACCAAATAGCTTTTGGGCTAAAGTAGGCTATATTGTTGTCTATATACTTAATAGATGTCCGATCAAAGCAATCCAAGATAAGACTCCAATTGAAGCTTGGAGCGGGCAAAAAACATTAGCAAAGCACCTAAGAGTATTTGGATTTGTTTGCTACATACTTGTTCCAGAAGAGAAGAGGCATAAGCTAAAAGACAAAATCATACGAGAAATCTTCTTAGGGTATAGCACACAGTCAAAAGGCTACCAAGTCTACAACCTGCAAACCAAGAAACTCACTATTAGCTAGGATGTTGAAGTCAATGAAAATGCTGCTTGGAATTAGAATGACGAGAAAATAGAGAAAAATATTTTTATACCAATGCAACAACCTCAAGGAGTTGAAGAAACTACAAAAGTACCTAGTGAGACTCATTCTCCTCTAGAACAATAAACTTTATCACCAAAGTTTACTCCAAGATGAATTAAATCTTTGGTGGACATATATGAAACATCTAACTTGGTCATACTTAAACCCAAAAGCTCTGAAGAAGCTTCAAAGAAACAAGTATAGATCTAGGCTATAGAAAAAAAGATAAAAATGATTGAGAAAAACAACACATGGGAGCTAGTAGATTGTCTAAAAGACAAGGATGTCATCAAGGTAAAATGGGTTCATAAAACAAAGCTCAATCCCGATGACACTATACAAAAGCACAAAGCTAGGTTGGTAGCTAAGGACTATTCACAACAACCAGTAATAGACTACAAAAAGACATTTGCCCCAGTAGCTCGCTTAGATAGAATTAGACCTCTAATAGCTCTTGCTACACAAAAAGGCTGGAACATCTATAGTTAGATGCCAAGTTCGCTTTTCTTAATGGACTACTACAAGAAGAAATCTACATGGAGCAACCAAAAGGTTTTGTGAGCAAAGGCAATGAAGACAAAGTGTTAAGACTGAGAAAAGTTTTATATGGTGTAAAGCAAGCTCCTCGAGCATGGTACAGTAGAATGGATCAGTACTTCACTGATCAAGGATTCAGGAGAAGTAAGAGTGATCCAAAGCTATACATCAAGATCCAAGGTCAGTATGACGCTCCCATTGTCTCCTTATATGTAGATGATTTTATCTAGAATGGGAACAATATAAAGATGATGACAAAATTCAAAGAAGTCATGATGAAGACATTCAAAATGACTGACCTTGACTTGATGAACTACTTTCTTGGTATTGAAGTAAGTCTAAAGGAAGAAATGATATTCATTTGTCAAAAGAAATATATAGAAGCTCTACTCAAGAAGTTCAACATGAATGGTTGCAAGACTGTCATTACTCCACTTGTGACAAACGATAAGCTACAAAAAGATGATGGAGCACCAAAAGCTAATATATCTCGCCACAAAAGTATCATTGGGAGCTTACTATATTTAACAGCAACACAACTAGACATCATGTATGTTGTAAGTCTTCTATCAAAGTTTATGCAAATCTCCAAGCCAAATTCGCTCTAGAGAATCTAAAAGAATTCTCAGATATTTAAAAGGCACAAAAGAGTTTGGTATATGGTATAAAATCATGAGTAACTCAAATTTGCTCGGGTACACCAACAATGATTAGGCAGGTTTAGTAGATGACATGAGGAGCACCTCTGGATATGCCTTGTCACTCGGATCGGGAATATTTTCTTGGGCATCAAAGAAGCAAGAAACGATTGCACAATCAACTGTAGAGGCAAAATACGTGGCAACAACTGAAGCTACAAGTCAAACAATTTGGCTACGAAGAATACTTACAGAAATGGGAGAACAACAAGATGAGCTAGTACAAACTACTGCAAAAATAAATCGACAATAGCAATGACACAAAATCTGATGCATCATAGTAGCACAAAACACATAGCAATCAAATATCACTTCATTAGGGAAGTAATAACTACTAAAGAAGTCAAGCTACAATATTGCAAGAGTGAAGATCAAGTTGTTGACATATTCATAAAGAAACTATCGAGACCAAGATTCTAACAGTTTTGCACTATTCTTGGAGTTACTCAAATTTGCATCAAGGAGGAGTGGTGAAAATTTATACAAATTCTAGAATAATGTAGACAATTACATATAGATAGAATATTTTAGAATAATACATGATAGCTCTAGAATTACATATAGATAGAATATTCTAGAATAATGCATGATAGCTCTAAAAATTACATATAGATAGAAAACTCTAGAATAATATATGATATCTCTACAATGGTTGTGTTGAAGCTTATAAATAAGTCATGTACTCAACATTTGTAATTAAACCAAGAAACTAGCAAGTTATTTCCATTCAAATCTATTCCCACTATTTCTCTAAGCTAGCTTTCCTTTCAACTAAGCCTGTACCAAAAATTGGCTTTCCTATTCTTTGTACCAATCAAAGAAGCTTTAATTATTTCATAATTCTAAAACTATCACAAGGGTTACAAAAAAAATAATAATAAAACATCTGGATGTTTAGTCAAGGTTACAAAGTTTGAAATCCAATAATGGCTGCAGATGTTCATTGAGGAAGTCATGGAACTCGTGGAATTGAAACCACTAAGGCATGCATTAGTAGGATTGCCTGGCATTAATGGTCTCTCAACCGAGCAGCACAAAAGGTTGACTATTGCAGTTGAACTTGTGGGAAATCCTTCTATAATATTCATGGATGAGCCAACTTCTGGGCTAGATGCAAGAGCTGCTGCTATTGTCATGAGAACAGTTAGGAACACAGTAGACACTGGAAGAACAGTTGTTTGTACCATCCATCAGCCTAGCATAGACATATTTGAATCTTTTGATGAGGTATAAAAAGGACTCAACGCAGCAATTTTAGTTTTCTGTTTTCCTTTACCGAGTTTCTAACTTTTTTGTCACAACAAAATGTAGCTTTTGCTAATGAAACAAGGTGGGCAAGTGATATATGTGGGTCCACTTGGACATCATTCTTCCAATTTAATCAGTTACTTTGAGGTAGGAAATAGAAATTCTAAAAAATAAGAAATGCAGTATTCATGTGTTGCTTCAAATCTTTATCTTCATGTAAAAATTTCACTAATGTCACACATCTTTCCAAAGGAAATCCAAGGTGTCAATAAGATTAAAGATGGCTATAATCCAGCAACATGGATGTTGGAAATCACAACTTCAGCAAAAGAAATGGAATTGGGGATTGATTTTGCCGAGGTGTACAAAAATTCAGAGTTATACAGGTATTTTCAGTTGAATAGTCTAATAAAACTGCAGTGCAGAACTCAAAAGTAATATGCTAGAAAGCACTTAAGGTCTATTAATGCAATAATTAATTTCTTGTTATTACTAAAATTATTTACAGTATAGGAATATAATGTTCTCTGACATATATATGGTCTTTGGCATTTGGCTCAGGACAAACAAAGAACTTGTTAAAAAATTGAGTACTCCGGCTCCTGGTTCAAAAGACCTTTATTTTCCTTCACAGTATCCAACTTCATTCTTCACCCAATGCATGGCTTGCTTATGGAAGCAACGTTGGTCTTACTGGCGCAATTCTCGATACACTGCGCTAAGATTTCTTTACTCAACTACCGTAGCTATTTTGCTCGGGAGCATGTTTTGGAACCTTGGCTCCAAAATGTAAGATCAAACTAGAAAATTGGAAATGTTGTCTACAATCTCATTTCTTTTTGTTGCTACTGTTAGATCTAACAGTATACTTCCTCGTCAATTATTGCAGTGAAAAGAAACAAGATCTTTTCAATTCCATGGGCTCCATGTATGCTGCTGTTCTTCTTCTTGGCATTAAGAATTCTAATTCAGTGCAGCCTGTGGTTGCTGTTGAGCAAACAGTCTTTTATAGGGAAAGAGCAGCAGGAATGTATTCAGCTTTTCCATATGCTTTTGCCAAGGCAAGCAATTTTATATTTTAATAATTATGTGTCTTTTATTTCAGTGTTGCTATTTATATCCTTTTAATGCCTTATCTCCTCATACTATAAAAAAATTATTTAATTTTATAATAATTAAAAATAAACTAAAGTTACCCAATCTAGACAATCAAAATCCAGATTATTATCAGGATCTAGAATTTTTTTTTATTATGTTTAAATTTTGTTTTAGTATTATGTGTAAATAATTTACATCTGCATTTGTTATTTCTAATATTTATTTTTTGTTACAGGTTCTAATTGAACTCCCATACGTATTTGTACAAGCTGTTATCTATAGCATTATAATTTACGCAATGATTGGTTTTGAGAGGACTGTGGCTAAATTTTTCTGGTTCTTATTCTTCATGTACTTCACTTTCCTGTACTTCACCTATTATGGAATGATGATGGTGGCAGTGACCCCAAACCAACACATTTCCTCTTTAGTTTCCTCTGCATCCTATTCAGTGTGGAATATCTTCTCAGGATTCGTAGTCCCACGACCAGTAAGTTATGCTTTTTTTCATATTTAGTACATTGTGTACTCATACTTTGTATGCATAGAAAAAGGTAGCAAATCTATTTTATTCATTTTTGGCATGGTGTAACAGAGGATCCCAGTATGGTGGAGGTGGTACAGTTGGGCAAATCCAATTGCTTGGAGTCTGTATGGATTGGTGGCTTCGCAATATGGAGATATAAAGCAAAGCATTGAATCCAGTGACGAGAGTACAACATTGGAAGATTTTTTAAGAAGTTACTTTGGGTTCAAGCATGATTTTCTAGGAGTGGTTGCAGCTGTTATTGTTGCACTACCAGTAGTTTTTGCATTTGTCTTTGCTATATCAGTGAAGAATTTTAATTTCCAGCGGCGTTAGGAACGCATTCAACTCTATTGTTTAGGAAGAAAATATATGCACATAGCTCTCTGTATTCTTTTATTTTGGCTTAATTACACTCACATTCGGTCTTCCCATAAAGTTAACAATTTTATGTGTATACCAATTAAATTTTTAACATATTTTCATTCTATTTAAATTTATATTTAAGAGATATATTGTATATCAAATAATTCAAAATATAAATGAATTGAGTCGGGCGAGTAAATTGGATCAAATAATTTAAATTCGAAAGTTTAAAATAGTATTTTGTTATATTTTTTATAAAAATTTCTTCAAAAATAATAATTGTTTTAAACTAAAATGAATAGAAACTTATAGCTACAACATTAAATTAAAATTTGATGAGTATGTGAATGTCCATCGTACCTTGACCAATATATACATCTATATTCACATGATTTTTGCAGACATAAAAACGCATCATACCCTTTCTCAATATAGGTAGATAAATATCTGTCTCAAATGAAAATATTTGTATTGGTGTTTCTAAGATTTAAGTATACTTTGTCATCCTAATAATATCTAACAAAATAGGGCAACCAAAAGCAGACACCTAATAGAAACCTAACTTTAAAGAAAAATAATTTATATTGAGAAAACTACACATAATCATTTCTACCTCTAATCCAAATATATATTAAGGCTTGATTCACACTCTTAAATATTTAAAAAAGGTGAAATTGTCTTTTTATTATCTTATTTTCTTTTTTAACAGCACCGAACTACTAAAAACAATTAAATACTTTCCCTCATATCTACTCTAAAGTAAGCGACAAAAATCTCACTTGAAATTCATTCTGATTGATCTCGATCATTTCTATTTCTATTTTCTTTGAATCTTTTCTTCTTAATTATTTCATCACATGCCCAAAGAAAGCGTAAACAGTAATTTAAGGGTGACTACTGACTTTATCAATGCCTGTGGAAAAATGAGTGTTTATTAAAAGTCGCCTGTGTCGAAAAAAATGCATATGTTTATAATTTAATTTTCATTATATTTATTAATTAATAATTAATACTTATTTATTTAATCTTTACCCATAAACACCCTCGTCAACAAAGATGTCCAAATTATTAATTTAGGCATTCGTTCAATTATTAACTATAAAATGTCAATATTTCCCTGCGATAAAAAAAGGAACAAAGAAATTAGAAGCTTATATAAAATTTTGTTTGTGGAAGGTGGAGGTCGTGAGTGGGTAGGTTGAGCTGCAAGTGGTTGAATGTTGAATGAAATCACTGCTGATGAAATTTGTGGCACAACCAGTTGACATCACATCAATCTTCTTTTCCTTTTACTTTTTTATTTTCTTTTTCTTATCCAACTTCCAGCATCACCATGCTCCTTACGTTGACATCACTCATTATGCAAGCTTAGCTTATAATCATAATTCATAACCACATCTTTTCCACTTTAAAAATTATTATGGTTTTGACCATTGTTTTAGCAAGTTTTAATGCTTTATTTCAAGTAAGTACCAAGGTTCAAATAAGTTTTTAATAATTAAAAAATAGGACGATTTTAGTTGAATTGATAAATTATATATTTTTTAAAATTTTTAAAATATTACTTATTAAAGTTTTTATTGTTAAAAAATAATATTAATTCAACGACTTTGATATATTAACAATTTATTATATTATTAGAAAATCTTATAGGATAGTTCATTATTTTTCTTAAAAATAAACTTTGTTTTTTTAATTTCACATTTATTTAAAATAATATAGGACATTAAATAAATTTATAAATAATAAAAAACATTTACTTGTTAATTGTCCTATCACTTTGAAAAAACCTTGGTATATCAAGTATCTCAAAGTTCTTCACAAAACAGAGCTTTTTTGAGTTGTTGATGTCAAATTTAATGATTTTGGTAGTGTCAAATTTTTTGTATTGCCCTTGTTCGTATTTGGTGGAAGCGAAATGACTATATTTTCAAATGTCACGTCAATCTAATAACCAGGTGATTTATTTTGTCATGTCTCTCTTGTCAAAGAATTTAGGAACATTCATAGATCAATTCTAAAGAATCATGACATGCAGTATGTTGTTGGAGGACATCGGCTTTAGTGGATGGTCCTGAATCCAAGCATGTTGAAAATCAATTTGATGCGACTGTTTTTAGCACCCAATGACAAGCAGCAATTGGAGGTGTAATGGGAATTAGAGAAGTATTTTCATTTTTGGGTTCTCTATATAAGAGGGAACCTTGTTGTCATGTAAACAAGGTTGAATTGTTGGACATTTTTCATGCTCTGATTATGACATATGAATAAGGATTTCGTGTACTCACCATTGAATCAGATTCACTCCATATATTAGATGAGGAGTGTACAATTGACAAGGAATATTTTGTCATTGTAGAATTTATCGGTTGGAGTAGTGATAAAACGATTTAATACATTGTTTATCATAATAATTTAAATAAATTGTATTATATGTTGATGATTGATATTAGTAATTAATTCTAGGTGGACTTTGCTCATTTCCATAAAAAAAAATAAAATAAAACTACCCTATCCATTAACTCCTAAGTAAGATATATTCATTCTAACCATCATTCATTACATTTTCTTATTAATTGTCTTGTAATATGCATTAATAGATTATTATTATTGGGCGAGAAACTTGTGATTAACACAGTTTCTTATTTCCTAAGGTTCATTTTCACATTCGTGGACAAACCCGCTCCCTTTTCGTAATTGGAGCTCGCCAATGTGGTCTGTCTACTATCCGTAAGAATAAAATATATTATTTTTTTAAAATTACGGCAAGAAACGCTTAAGGCGATTCACTTTCATAATTTTTTTTTTCGTGCAAAATACAGAACAACTCACTGTAAACAAAAATGAAAGAACTTAGTTGTGGATAGAGATGGACACGTAACTTTCAACCCATGAAAATAGGAACTTGTAAGACTAGATTTATAAATTTTACATTTTAAACAGATTTATTATATATGATTTTACATCCATCCCACAAAGTTTATGAGACCCATATATTAACTCTTATAAAAATATAAAAAAAATTCTTCATTTAAAATAAATTTTTCTTAATTTAAATTATTATAAAAACTTTAATATATATCTAATTCTAAAGTCACCATAAAATAGGTTATAAGACAATAATTAAACAAAATAAAATTATTTTATTACTTAATAGTTAAATCTTAAATTTCATTATAAACATAATTATAATTCTCAAATATAAAATGAAATATAAAATGCATTCAAAAATAAAAAGCTCAATTCTTAAATATTATTACAAAAGTATTGAATTTTTTTTTTGTACTTATGATAACCCATTTTTTATAAATAATATATTTTTTTTTAAAAAAAAGTTAACTATGCAAAGACCTACAAAAATTTGCAGGTTAACTCGCTAAACTTATGGATTTTATAGGTCAAACCTGAAAAATTTGTATATCTAAATGAACATAAAATTTCACAACTTCGATACTATATGAGTTTTGCGGATAGTTCGTAGTCTTAAACTCAAATATTTATCTCTAGTTGTGAACAAACCCAATAAATTATCCTCCTTAATGCTAGTAGAGAAGCTATCTAGTTAGTGGTAGTAGACATACATAAGTAGAGGTTGCAACATATAAATGTTGTGAAAAAAGTTTACTTAGTTATTTGATTCCTAATATGTAAGATTGATTCTATATTTAACTTATATTGTTAAGTTAAATATATTATGGATTTCAACCTAAAGTTACAATGAATAGGATGTATTTGTAGCCATTTTGCACAACACTTATCTATCTCAATACATTGCTTTCTACATATCACAAGTTTTAACTCTTTCTTGAATAATGGTTGTTTGTTTTATTTTCGTTTTTTCATTTTGATTTTTTTTATGAAATAGATCCAGGCCTATTTAATCCACTTTTTTTTTTAAAGTTTTTTTACTTTGTTGGTTGTTTGCTTTATTTTAATTTTATTTGTTATTTTGATTTTGTTTATGAAATGGATCCAAGTCAATCATCCTTATTTCAATTTTATACAAAGTTATCAATTTTCTATTGTAAAATTCTCAAAATCATCTATATTTTCCTATGCTCCCATTACCAACAAACAACTTCGGCTTATAAAAAGAACAACAACAAACAATTTCTCTCTTGATTTTATGCAAAATTATCAACCTCCTTGTACCAAAAATCCTCCATTTTTTTCTATGTTTCTACAACCATTTTATAGGCCTTCAATGAATAATGGCAGCATACAGTTCACTAATGCAAACCTTAGTCACAGTTTGAGTCCATTATTATTAAATATTTTTTATCATTATAAAATCTTTATTGTGAAAAGTTGTTGTAATGAATTTTCTATATTTGTAATATATTTTTAAAAAATTGGGTGAAATTATTATGTGTAAACATTTTTTTAGTATAAATATTATTTCAAATAATTTATTTTAATTTAAAATAAAATATAAATTATGACTATTTTATAATATAAATAAGCATTAAAATACAAACAAGTGAGATAATATGTGAGACCCATTTTGAATTCACGAAGTTTTTAAATATGATATGAAAATTCAGGATAATTACAAAAAGTTATTTAAGAACTTAAATGTAAGTTTGTCATTAAAGATGTTTTAAAAAAAATATATGTTACTCATAATTATAATAATAAAATATATAATACTAATGTACTAGATATTAGAGAGACAGATATAAAATACAAATATAATAACTAATAACGAAGTGAAAATATGAGAAGGATAGAAAAAGAAGTAAAAAATTATAATGAAGTGTATATATATTATACAAATAATGATGGCCATATGATTTACTTGTCCAAGCTTCCATGTGCATGTCAGGTGGAGGCGAGTCGTGAGTATATAACTCTGAAAATTTTAGTCAAAGGACACATTCAGTGAACTAAAGCATCAGGAGCCTCCATCTACTATTCATTTAAAATGTTAATTAATCATCATTTTACTGTTTTTAAAATATTTGAAAACATAATCCAATCTTCATTTTAAATAATATTTTGCTGTGCATTGTGCATATTCAAACAATTTATTTACCAAAACATACCTCAATACTTTAATGCAATGAAAGATGTTTAGCCCTTTAAGTAATTTTTTAAACTATTCTAATCAATATCAGTTAAGAGAGATACTCTCTTATTGTTTGTCTGGAGTTTTATATAATTATTTTTAGTATTTTAATATTTAAAAATAAAAAAATACATTCAATTAGTATATTTTTTTAATTATTTTCAAAAACAGTTTACGTTTTTCAATTTTAAAAACTAAAAAGTACAATAGTAAGGAATTTTGTTTTCTAATTATATAGTTTTGTTTTGAAAACTTAAAATATAAAGAAAATATGACACTTCTATAAATATAAACAATTTTTTTTTTATTTTCATATTTTTAAAATATTTTGAAGTTAAGTTGTTTTTTATTTCAAAAAAAAATTCTTACAAATTATTTTTTAAAATTATTTCAAAAGTTAAAAAATAAAATTAAACCAACTAAACTATACGTAGTGGGATCCCCTCTTTCATATATATATATATAAATAAAAAGTCCAAATCATCTATATAACCCTTAAGTCATTAATTACGTATGAAACTTAATTAAATATGTTTGATCCTGATCTGACTTCAAAACTAATTAAGAAGAAGAAAAATTAAAATTAAAGAACTTTGACCGAAATCAAATCCAAAAATGTGTTTGTCTAACTTAAGAAAAACCTAAAAAAAAAACAACCATACTTTGACAGCTAAATTCAGGTTTGATTATACATACATATATATATATATATATATATATATATATATATATATATATATATTATAGAATTAATATTTCATTTGCACTTTCATTTTTATTATTATTAAAAAAATAATTAATTTTAATAATAAGTAATTTAAATTATCTTAGTAAATATTAAATAATAAAATTGAAATTATAAAATTTACTATTCTTTAAAAATATGATTTAGTTAAAATAAATTAAATATTATTTTTTTTATATTTATTTAAAATAAATCAGTAAATTAAAAATTAAAAATAAGTAGACAGATTCTCTACAATTTAACTTTCAATAGAAATGTAGAAGAATTTAACAAACAAAAAATGAGTAGAAATATGTACAAAATAAAGTATAACTTAAAAAGATATTTCGTGGAAGGAAAATAAAGAAAAATAAATGAAAATGGGTGAAAAATAATTTAGTAGGTTTGATTAATTTTCAAAATATTTCTTCCTTAGATTTTTTTACTAGCTTGATAATTTTAATGGTGTATATTAACTTTCTGGTTCCCAATATTTTTTTTTCATTTTTATTTTAATCCTATTGAAATATTTTTTGTTTTTAATTTGTAAAATTTATTTTTTTAAAATAATCTCTTTCCTTAATAAAGAGTTGTTTCATAATGACAACAAAATGTGGTGTCATCTATCATCATTTTCACTAATGCAACTAACAATATCCAATAAATGCAACGTAGACTCTCATTTATTATTGATTTTTTAAAAGAATTTGAAGCATTTTTTTTACATTATTCACCTCTATCTTCTTCCTCTTGCCATTGATAACTCTGAAGCCCAGATTCTCAAAATCATCTCCCAATTAATCTATTAATCATATTATCATTTACGGTTTTTTTTAATAGAAAAGACAATTTCAAAAAACACAATTGATAAAAGATTAAAAATAAAAAAAAATAACGTGAACCAAAATAAAAGTGAACAAATATTAGAGAAGAAAATTAATTAATCCAATTTTATTTTCTTTTTTCTCCCAATTCCTTAGCCACTACTAAAAAGAGGTGACGGCTTGGTTTGAAAATTTTGAAGAAAGAAGATGGGGAATTGCTTTTGATTTTTTTAGCAAAATAAAAAAGAGTGAAAATAATTTTTAAAAAATATCACAAAAAATAATTTAAAAATCATAAGACTCACTACATATTTTATTTTTATTTTTATTTTTATCTATCTTCAATTAAATATCTTTAATTTTTATCTATTTTTATTACATATTTCTCTCTTTTTCTACTCGAGTATGTTTGAGATTATTGAAAAACTAAGTTATTTTTTTAATAATTAGTTATATGTATAATTTATCATAATCAAAATCAATTTCTATTTAGATAAATTTAATAAAAACTAGTTTTAAAACAATTAATTCCGTTTGGGTACAATAAAAAATTATTAAATTTTTCAAATCATAAAAAACTATTTTATTTTTAAAAAAAATACTTTTTACCAATTTAAAGTATATTATAATCAATATATCTAACGTCATTTTATTAAATAGTGGTTTTAAAAAACTTAATAAAAAAAATTCTCCCCCTATTTTATACCCTTTTCACTTCCTAGTTTCTTTTTCATTAAAACAGTTGAGAAACTCATTCCTTATTTTCTCCTGTTCTTTCTCAGCTTTGCAACCTTCTCTCATAACTTCTTATCTCATTTTTCTTATTTTTCTTTCTCTCCGATAATTAAAACTCATTAAATTTCTATATTCTTGTGATTCTATAATCATGAAAAAATATTTGAAGTGAAGAAAAATTTAAAACAAATTGTTTCATTTTTAAGAAAATAATATTATAATAATACTTTAAAAAAACTTGCCCTTTGTCTATTTTTTTCCCTCAACACATGATATGCCTAGTCACTCTTCTCTTCGTATAGCTTCAACTTTTCTCTCTCTTATGGTTTCATTTTTTTTTTTGTTTCTCTTTATTAGAAAAAAAATATCATTCTTCATCCCTGGGGTTCTATATAAGCATGGGAAATGTTATTTGAGGTAGACAAAAATAATTTTCATATCTTTTAGAGTTCTCTATTTTATCTCTTTGAGGTAAATCTTTAATCTTTTGAGGTAAATAAGTAATTTTATACCATAGATTAATTATGTATGATGTATTAGATGTAAGGAATTCAATTATTAAGATTATAGTGTTTCTCTAAAAAAACTCTATAGATTTCAATTTGGGGTTTAATCTATCTAACCAATATCTTACTTTTAATGTTTAGATCAAGCTTTTCAAAATCGGACGGATCATTGAACTGGTGAAGACATGGATTCAGGATTCAAAGGTTCAATAGGAGTCGAACCAAAGTTGAAACAAATTTAATAAAATATTATTTTTTATATTTATTTTTTTGGAAAAAATGACCAGACAATTCTCGGTTGAACCGGCCGATCTAGTCTGTTTTTCAAAACATGGGTTAAGATTTCTTGGAAAATATTGTGGTTGCTCCAACTGACAATGTTTGACAGTGTTGAAAGACTTGACTGAGTTCTCTTTGTGTGTGAGTAGCTACTCTACCTAATGACATATATTAGGGTGTGTTTGACAAAACTAGCTGAAAGCTGAAAAACGGGCTAAAAGCTTAAAAACTAACTGTTGTAAGTGTTTGGTAAAACTAGTTAATCAATTAGCTAAAAGTTGTAAAATGGCAAATAAGGGCATCATTAATTATTAGATCAACAATAAGGTATTTAAAATAATTATAACTTGTTTTAATAATATAAATTAATTACATATTTAAATTATAAATTATTATAATTATATATATTATAAATTTATATAATAACATATTTAAATTATAATTATATATTTAAATTATAAATTTATGTAATTACATATTTAAATAATAAATTAATATAATTAATATTTAAATAATAATTTCTATAATTAAATATATAAATTTTAAATTACATATTTAAATTATAATTTTCTATAAAATATTATAATTACATTAATTAATGAGAGAGAAATGAAGGAGAGAAAGGATGTATAATGTGATGAAAGAGAATTAGTGGAGACAATACATTAATTATTGAAAGGTAAACATATAAAAATAAAATCAATGAGTAGTTGAAAACAAGAAATCTTTTGGAAAAGGTACTTAAAGTAGTTTTTTTAAAAAAGCTAGTAACTACTAAAAAAATTTCTAGATTTTTGTTATCCAATAAAGCATTTCAACCACCATTTCAGCTAGTTTTTCAGCTAGCTGAAATGGTAAACCAAACACTCTTTTTTTTAAAGTAGGTAATTGTTAAATAAGTTATTTTGATAATTTTGATTTCTATTAGTAGCTAAGAATGATGAATGATATTTAGATTTACATAGTTTGATTTGATTATTTGTTAATCTTGGCGAGTTGATAAATGTTTTAGTAGTTTTGATAATTATGTATAATTTTTCATTCACCACAATAAAGAGATAATGTGGTATAATTTCATTTATCACAAACAAAGATATAATGTGGTATATAGTATGGTAACGGGACAGGAAGGGGCGAGTTTGCCCTCCCCATCCTCGCCCCCAAAAAGTGTGGGACAAGAGCAAAGGTGGGTATAAAAAAGACGGGTATGAAATTTTAATCTTTGTCCTCATCCCATCGGGTTTTTTTGGGTTCGGGTATCCCTGTAGGTATTCCGTTATATTATTTTTTATTTTATATTTAATTTACTTATAATTTATTATTATATTTAATTTACTAATTATTAAATAAATTATATGTTAAGTTATTAATTATATTTTAGTTTTAATGATCCATAAGGGTGTAGATTTGTACACAGACATATGAGATTTGGTTTAACATATAATTATATGTAAAATATAGAAGCGAGGCGGGGACGAGTGCAAAGACGGGGCGGGGACTAACAAACCCACATCTGTCCCCATCCCCGATTATCTTAGGCGAGGGCGATGACCAACAACACGGGTTTTCTCCATAAAAATTGGGGCGGGGACAGGGCAGTACCCACAGGGCAAGTATGATTATCATCTATATATTTCATTCACTACAACGAAGAGATAACGTGGTATAAATTCATTCATCACAACAAAGAGATCATATGGCATTGCTAGTCATTTGCATTTTAAAGTTATTTCTATATGTATTATTTTTAGATTTCAAGAGTAAGTTTTAGATTTGGAAAGTGAGATGCATTTATTTATTTTATTTTATATTATTCAATATCACTATTAACTCTCTTGAATTAAAAATATGTGCAGTATATTTATTTCTCCTTCCTATCCATTTTATATTTTATGCTCTCACTAAGTCCTTGTGACTTATCCTTTTTTCCTTCCATTCCACCAGATACATAGGTAATGGAGTTGCAGACTTTCTAGGATTATTTTATCTGGGAATTTGTACATTTTTTTTAGACCTTCATTCATATAATGGAGAATGTATTTTGATAACTACAGTTATGCTTGTGCAGCTACAAAGGTAATAGATATAAAGTCAATGCTAATGATAGGGATAGAGATAGATACAATCTCTATATTTAGATATATAGAGAATATTGGTTTATAAATATATACATCTAAATGTTGATATTTTGAGAATCTATGAATGATAACTATGTCTTGATGGAAGATCATGTCAATTGGTTGTTAAACTGAACATGTAAATAAATGTAATGTTTTCTTTTACCTGTTATCTAGATGAGTTTAATTAGTATACACTAATAGTGTAAAAGAGTTTTACACTAACGTTCAATTATACTTCTTCATTTATATGACTTTTAAAGTATTAATTGGTAAAACCAATAAACTTAGGTTGTGATTGAATTTTAGTGTAAAACTTTTTACCCTGAATGCACCTACTAATTAAACTCTATCTAAATTATGGTATGTCTTATTTTCAGAGGAGACTCTATAAAAAAAATTTTTTTTTAGTATTTCAAAGTTTAGTCTAATGATTTCTTTCATAAAGTTTAAAGCTTAGGTTAGCTAGACTATATAGAGGTATTAAGTGCAGGTCACGACTAAGGGTGGACAATGATGGTATCAAATGAACTATCAAATGTGTTTATAAATATGTATATATGACTTTTTTTATTATTTTTTATTGTTACTTACTTGTTGAGTAAACTTCAAAATGTCATCTTATGCTCACATCAATGAAGAATCAAATGTTTTTATATATCACATTGTTTAGTCAAACATTTAATTAATTATGTTTGTGATTTTTGTTAATTTGGTGTATGTTAAACATTGTAATATTTTGTTATAAAATTATTAATCAGTTTGATTTACTTTAATTTTATGTATTTTAAACCATTTTTTAATTTATGTAATTATCATATTACCTGTTAATTTTGAAATAAAATTGACATTTTATTTTTAAGAAAATTATTTTTTATTTTTCAATGAGATATATAGTGAACTAAACTAACCTATTACCATTGGTTTGAAATTATTCATGGAAAAATAGAATTTAGTATTTAAATAAATTGAACCAATTAAAATTAATAATTCAAATTTATTTTCTAAAAAAAATCGAAGCAATCCGATTCATTAATTAATTTCATTTAATCTATCCACATGGAAAGTGAATCTTGAGTAATCACTATGCACGTAAGAAGCATCATGATTTTGATCTTGTTTTTTAGTTTAGAAAAGTAAAAGTGAACTGAAGCGATGGATCGTACTGCTTAGGACATTGCATAACCAATGATGTCACTAAATCTGGTTCCTGTATCTTAAAACTTTTGAAAACTGAAAAGCAAATCAAGTACAAAACAAACTTGACCATGTGGATCTGGACGTGTCTCTCACCTGGCATGGTCCTGGCCACCTTTTTCGACATTCATAACCTACAAGCAACATTCATAAATCCCTCCTAATTCACACGTTTCAAAATAAATGAAGAGATTCCCCCATTAACTCACCCTCTCTCCCTATAAAATGTGTATTCTTTCACGTACATTTCAACAAAAGAGAAAGGAATCTGGCTCCTTTCAACCACACTAAACAAGACCCAAATAAACAAACCTGTAAAGAGACTGACTTTGTGATCAATTATTTATTCCTTCTCCTCATTTGTGGGTTGCATTGCATAAAGGTTCAGACTTGTTAGCTAGTGGCATGGAGGGTCGGGGTAGTTTCAGGATTGCAAGTTCATCCATTTGGAGGAACAATGACGCTGAGATCTTCTCAAACTCATTCCACCAAGAGGATGATGAAGAGGCTCTCAAATGGGCTGCCATTCAGAAACTTCCTACGGTTACACGATTGAGGAAAGCTTTGCTCACGTCACCCGATGGGGAAGCCAATGAGATTGATGTACATAAACTTGGGTTGCAAGAAAAGAGAGCTTTACTTGAAAGACTCCTCAGAACTGCTGAAGAGGACAATGAGCAGTTTTTGCTCAAGCTCAAGGACAGAATTGATAGGTTATTTTCATCTCTTCTTCTTCAACTTTAATGGACCTTCTTTCATCCAAATCAACTAATGCCTTCACCCCTTTTTCTTCCTTGGATTCATATCAGAGTTGGAATTGATCTTCCTACCATAGAGGTTCGGTTTGAGAACTTGAACATTGAAGCAGAAGCTCACGTGGGAACCAGAGCTTTGCCTAGCTTCACTAACTTCATGGTTAATATAGCCGAGGTAAGTGTTGGTACCAACTTAATTATATGTTTCAGCTTCCTGAATGATCTTACTGAAGTAGATCTTAATTAACTTACAATTGTTTTTTCCTTTTTTGCTGAAGGGACTGTTGAACTCTCTTCATGTACTTTCAAGTAGAAAACAACATTTAAACATTCTCGAGGATGTTAGCGGAATAATAAAGCCTGGAAGGTACCCAATAAGTTTTATTTATTGATTTCACTTTAGAGGACAAGAGCAAAATTAGCTAGAACATTTGAAACCAATACATATAAAATAACTTGTCTTTTCTGTTTACTGCTCTCCAGAATGACATTGCTTTTAGGCCCTCCAAGTTCTGGAAAAACGACACTCCTATTGGCTTTGGCTGGAAAACTTGATCCAAAATTAAAGGTTAGAACATAGAAGAAAAGTATATTTATTTTGTTTTAACGCTGTTTCATCTTTTTAGCTTTATTTTCTTATCTTAAAGCTTTAGCTAATATAGCGCAACTTCTTCATCAGTTCTCTGGAAAGGTAACATATAATGGTTATGGGATGGATGAGTTTGTGCCCCAAAGAACTGCTGCTTATGTCAATCAAAATGATCTGCACATTGGAGAAATGACAGTTAGAGAAACCTTGGCCTTCTCAGCAAGAGTCCAAGGAGTGGGACCTCGTTATGGTTAGTTCACAGGAATTCTCTATGCTTACGCTCATTAAATTCAATATTGAAAACACAGGCTGACATTTTAGAGGAAAATTAACTTTTGTCTCTGTCCAATACCTGCAGACTTGCTAGCAGAATTGACCAGAAGAGAAAAAGAGGCTAATATAAAGCCTGATCCAGACATTGATGCCTACATGAAGGTAAGGAATCGGCCATTTTTTTGTCAGAAATGTGTTTTTCATATTTGACATGCATCCCTTGGCCTTCCTTTTATGATTTATTTTGTTAAACACTGTAGCCTTTCAAGTTTCAACCCAGAGAAAGAGAGAAAAATATGACATTTTTTTGCAATTTTTTAATATCAATAGCTGTTTTTTTATAGATTCCATTCTTCTACTTGCTATTTATTTCAAAACTTCTCACTAGTTCAAGAAACTTGTAACAGAAAAAATGTATGTGATAAATTAGCTGTAACAGAAAACAAAGCAACTACTTCTAATCTCAGCACGTACATTGGCAGTTAGTTATCTTGAAATCAATTAAGTGCATCATCTATTTCTTTTGCATACAAAATAGAAGTGAATGACAAATGGTTGTGCTTTTGACTCATAATGCTCAGGCTGTAGCATCTGAAGGGCAGAAGGCAAATATGATAACAGATTATGTCCTGAGGGTAAATTTTGTACTTCAAAAGCAATCTCTGATCATTATGAATCCATCGTAATATTTTGTTTGAATGTCTCTTGCTTCTTTGCTATGCATTTGCAGATATTGGGACTAGAGGTTTGTGCTGATACCTTTGTAGGAAATGCAATGCTAAGAGGTATATCTGGTGGACAAAGGAAACGTGTTACAACAGGTAAATTAACCTGATTGCAATTTTGAAGTGTATGTTGTTTAATTTCGTGAAATTTGATTATATGTGAGAATATTTTAATAAAAATACATGTAAATCTATAAACACAGGGGAGATGCTGGTTGGACCAGCTAAAGCTCTTTTCATGGATGAAATATCAACTGGTTTGGATAGCTCAACAACTTTTCAAATTGTAAACTCACTCAAGCAATATGTCCACATTCTCAAAGGAACCGCAGTCATCTCACTCCTGCAGCCAGCACCAGAGACTTACAATCTTTTTGATGACATTATTCTACTCTCTGATAGTCACATTGTGTATCAAGGTTCCCGTGAACACGTGCTTGAATTTTTTGGATTAATGGGTTTTAAATGTCCTGAGAGGAAAGGTGTGGCAGACTTTTTGCAAGAAGTGAGTTTCCCTATGTCTTGTCTCAATAATTTTATCTATCTTCATTGGTAAAGGAGGGTTTTATACATTTGATTTTTACCCTTAATTATTATGTTATAGGTAACATCAAGGAAAGATCAGGAGCAGTACTGGGCACACAAAGATCAGCCTTATAGATTTGTCACTGCCAAAGATTTTGCAGACGCACATAAGTCATTTCATGTTGGAAGAAGACTTGGTGAAGAACTTGCTACTGAATTTGACAAGTCGAAGAGCCACCCAGCTGCATTGACAACCAAAAATTATGGAGTGGGAAAATGGGAGCTGTTAAAAGCTTGCTTATCCAGAGAATATTTACTGATGAAGCGCAATTCATTTGTCTACACCTTCAAGCTTTGTCAAGTAGGTTTGGTATTGGAAGGTTTCATTTTACATTTTATTGGCAATTATTGTCATTCATTTTACTCACAACCTTCCCCTCCTTTCAGCTAGCTGTATTGGCAATTATTGCCATGACCATTTTCCTCCGGACTGAGATGCACAGAGATTCAGTGACTCATGGAGGCATATATGTGGGCGCATTGTTCTATGGTGTTGTTGTGACTATGTTCAACGGATTGGCTGAACTTTCTATGGTTGTTTCAAGGCTTCCTGTTTTTTACAAGCAAAGGAGTTATCTCTTCTTCCCGTCATGGGTATATGCTCTTCCTGCATGGATCCTTAAAATACCCTTGACTTTTGTGGAAGTGGGCGTTTGGGTATTCCTCACCTACTATGTCATTGGTTTTGATCCATATGTTGGAAGGTAAAAAAACTATGTTTTCTCACTTACTAAGCAAACTTGTGAATTAATATTTTCTCTGCTGTCTCATTTTCTATTCAACCCTACTAATAACTAATGATATGTATTTATATGTCAACCTAATGCAGATTGTTTAGGCAATACCTAGTTCTCGTACTAGTGAATCAAATGGCTTCGGCATTGTTCCGATTAATTGCAGCAGTTGGGAGGGACATGACAGTGGCTTTAACACTTGGATCGTTTACACTGGCCATCCTTTTTTCTATGAGTGGTTTTCTCCTATCAAAAGGTATCATGGATACAAAACAAAACATTCCCAGTCTTTATCCCGTTATGTTGTAGACTAACAGTGCTCCATTGTTCCCTTTATAACCCCCAGAAAATATAAAAAAATGGTGGCTATGGGGCTTCTGGATCTCACCTATGATGTATGGAACAAATGCCATGGTAAATAATGAGCTCCTTGGGAAGAGATGGAAACATGTAAGTTTTTAACTAAAATATATTTTATTTTTATGCCATTCTTATCATATAAGTAATCTGATAATTGGGTAAATTGCCATATGATAGTTTCTACCTAACTCATCGGAGCCACTAGGAGTTGAAGTTTTGAAATCCCGGGGATTCTTCACTCAGTCATACTGGTACTGGATAGGTGTTGGGGCTTTGATTGGATATACATTACTTTTCAACTTTGGCTACATCCTTGCTCTCACATACTTAAATCGTGAGTGTCTTCACCTTACATGTATAACAATCAGCTAAGGGAAGTTTATTTACTAACATCACAAAATTCGTTATGCAGCACTTGGGAAACATCAGGCTGTTATATCAGAGGAAGCTCAAAGCAACGAGCAGAATGGTGGTAGTAAAAGAGGAACTAATGTGTTGAAGAACATAAAACTTAGTTTTTCTCAGCACTCAACTAGAGGTAATTCATCTCATAAGTCATAACTGAAAAGTTAAAATAAAGTAAAGTAACGTCTAGGTCTACATGAGAAATAGTTGATTTTCAATTCACATGACACCATATGGCTAACACTGGAACCTCTTTACAGTGAAAAATGGTGAAAGTATAAATGGAAGCACCTCTCCTGAAACAAATCACAAAAGAGGAATGGTTCTTCCTTTTGAACCTCATTCCATCACCTTTGATGATGTAACATATGCCGTCGATATGCCAATGGTAATGTAGAAATAAAACAAATAAATTGAAAAAGCTTGTATTCAACTTTTATAGCATTATTGAGAGAAAAATTGTTAAATACTTGCAGGAAATGGGGAATAGAGGTGTTGCAGAGGATAAATTAGTTCTTTTGAAGGGTGTCAGTGGTGCTTTCAGGCCAGGCGTTCTCACCGCTCTAATGGGTGTCACAGGCGCTGGTAAAACAACTCTGATGGATGTACTTGCTGGTAGAAAAACTGGTGGATACATTGGGGGGAATATCACAATCTCAGGTTATCCAAAGAAGCAAAAAACATTTGCACGGATTTCTGGATACTGTGAGCAAAATGATATCCACTCTCCTCATGTAACTGCATATGAATCCTTGCTTTACTCAGCATGGCTTCGATTGTCCCCAGAAATTAGTGCTGAAACCAGGAAGGTTAGCATCATGCATTTTCTTTATTTTTATGCCCATTGTTTTTAATTTAACATATGATGTTAACTAGTTTGAACACTTGAGATTGGCATGAATAGCCATTTTGGCTTATTCAAATATTCCAGCAATTCCCTTCTCAGGGTTGAGATATTGTGACAAATGCCAACATATGATTGCAAGTTAATTTTGTATGTAGTTGAGTGTATTAGCACCAAAACTGGTACTATTTACCATTCCTGGTTGGAATTATTGAGTCATCAAGTAACTCAGGAAACAAAATGACAAGTGTTTCAGGGAAAAAAAAACACCTTGTTTCTTTGTTTAGCCAATTTTATCAAGTTTAATTAGTGTCTAATTGTTCCAGATGTTCATTGAGGAAGTTATGGAACTTGTGGAACTGAAACCACTAAGGCACGCATTAGTTGGATTACCTGGTGTTAATGGTCTTTCAACAGAACAACGCAAAAGGTTGACTATTGCAGTTGAACTTGTGGCAAACCCTTCTATAATATTCATGGATGAGCCAACTTCTGGGCTAGATGCAAGAGCTGCAGCTATTGTCATGAGAACAGTTAGGAACACGGTAGACACAGGAAGAACAGTTGTCTGTACTATCCATCAGCCAAGCATAGATATATTTGAATCTTTTGACGAGGTAATAAAATGAGCAGAATTAAGAAAATAGCAATTTCAAATAGTTGTCTTCCATTGCTGAGTTTCTAATTTTATTTTTTTTTTGTCACAATGAAACGCAGCTTTTGCTAATGAAGCAAGGAGGGCAAGAAATATATGTGGGGCCACTTGGACATCATTCTTCCCATTTAATTAGTTACTTTGAGGTAGAAAATAGAAATCTTATGAAACATAAGAAATACTGATTTATGTTTTGCTTCGAATGATCATCTTGGTGTAAACATTTATCTCAAGTGCATACTTTTAACTTGAAGGGAATCCAAGGTGTCAGTAAGATTCAAGATGGCTATAATCCAGCAACATGGATGTTGGAAGTCTCAACTTCAGCAAAAGAAATGGAATTGGGGATTGATTTTGCCGAGGTGTACAAAAATTCAGAGCTATACAGGTATTTTCAGTTGTTTTAAACCTAATCATCAAACTATAGAACTCGAATAATCCACTAGAAGAACTTAATATGTAAAAAAGTACAAGAATATTTTTGTTATAAATTGTTATTCACTGTATAGAAGGTTCGCTGATAGTTGGTCCTTGGCATTTTGTTTCAGGAGAAACAAAGCACTTATTAAAGAATTCAGTACTCCAGTTCCTGGTTCGAAAGACCTTTATTTTCCCTCACAGTACACAACGTCCTTCCTCACTCAATGCATGGCTTGCTTATGGAAACAACATTGGTCTTACTGGCGCAATCCTCTATACACTGCGCTAAGATTTCTTTACTCAACCACTGTAGCCATTGTGCTTGGTAGCATGTTTTGGAACCTTGGCTCCAAAATGTAAGATCAAACAACAAGCTTGGAAATGTTATGGCTTCAAACCCTTACAATCAGTAACTAGCATTTGATCTAACAATAAATTTTGGCACAAAATTTGCAGTGACAAACAACAAGATCTTTTTAATGCGATGGGCTCTATGTATGCTGCTGTTCTCCTTATTGGCATTAAGAATGCTAATGCAGTGCAGCCAGTGGTTGCTGTTGAGCGAACAGTCTTTTATAGGGAAAAAGCGGCAGGAATGTATTCAGCTGTACCGTATGCTTTTTCTCAGGCAAGTAATTTCTCATTATAAAAATTTGTCTTTTGAGTGTTGCTAATTGCTATAACCTCAAAAATCATCATTGTTGTTGGAAAATCCCATATTAGTTTTAACATCCAATCTAACAATCTTATCTTACAAACAAAACCTTTTCATTCTTTCTGATATTTATCTTCGTTGCAGGTTCTGATTGAGCTCCCATATGTTCTAGTACAAGCTGTGGTGTATGGCCTTATAATTTATGCCATGATTGGTTTTGAGTGGACTGTCACTAAAGTTTTCTGGTACCTCTTCTTTATGTATTTCACCTTCCTGACCTTCACCTACTATGGCATGATGTCAGTGGCAGTGACCCCGAACCAACACATTTCTTCTATAGTTTCCTCAGCATTCTATGCAGTGTGGAATCTCTTCTCAGGATTCATAGTCCCACGACCAGTAAGTTTTGGCTCCCTTATCATATCTATGCATTACAGGTTTGTACTTCCAAGCATAGAACTACATCCTAATTTATTTAATTTATTTAATAACAGAGAATCCCAGTATGGTGGAGGTGGTACAGTTGGGCAAATCCAGTAGCATGGAGTTTGTATGGATTGGTGGCTTCCCAATATGGAGATATACAGCAAAGCATGGAATCCAGTGATGGGAGAACAACAGTGGAAGGATTTGTAAGAAGCTACTTTGGTTTCAAGCACGATTTTCTGGGAGTGGTTGCAGCTGTGATTGTTGCATTCCCAGTAGTCTTTGCATTAGTCTTTGCCATATCAGTGAAGGTGTTTAATTTCCAACGGCGTTAAGAACCGTTCAAGCATTTTGTAAAGCATAGGAATAGGATGTTCCATGTAACATTTTGTAAGAAAATATCCACATAGCTTTCTGTATTCTTTTATTTACCAATGTAGCATGGTCAGCAGTAGTGGAGAAATTAAGTAATTAGAATTTAGAATGAGCATAGTTTTAAATTTCATTTGACCTCAGTAAAAAAAAAAAGTGTATCATAGTCAATAAAATAAATATACATAACACTTTATATATCAAGTAAATACATGTTATTTTATTCATTTTGTTCTAATTTTAAGCACTGTGTAATTTACTATGTGTTTAAGCAGCCAAATAAGTCTAATGATAAAATAAAAAGTAGTCAAATAAAAGTTGATTGAGATTGCTTGGGGATACTTGGACCAAATATAGCCTTTTTCTTTTTGCACATCTTTTTTTTTTCTTTTGCACCCTCAAATTTCTAAAATTCTAAATTTTTCCCCACCCTTTTAGGCTCCCTCACCTCTTCCCTCTATGCTCATCTCCTCTACCTCCCTTGACCTCCTTATACCCTAATGTTTAGCGTTGTGAATTAATAGATTTTGTTCTTACCGAAATGCACCTGAGTGTGAATCGCTATGAACCTTCTGAAATGCACTAGGCAAGGTTGAATGAGTATCCAAATATCTTCTGGAATGAACCCAAAAAGGGGGAGAACCTGCAAAAGAAGACTCTGACGCTCAAGTCAGTGAGTGAGCAAAAGAGGGAGAGAGAGGGCAAGAGAAGTCAAAGAGTAATGTGTTTTTTCCTGAAATGAGTATGCTACGTACCTCTTGTCTTGTATTTATAGTAAAAAATGCGGTTATTACCTGGCGGTCAATACTTATCACCCTGGGTGCATTCCTTTTATCCCGTGTGTGTGGCTTTTATCCAGTAGGTATTTTGTAGGTCCTGCTTTGCTTTATGGGGAGTGGTGCTAATTGGTAATTATGCTAATTTATCTTCTGATTTTAACTTAATTAATTTATTATTTATTTTAGGGGAGCTCAGATTTCGGTTTGGCCGAAATCCTTTGGGGTTTTATTTCCTTTCCTGCTTTAGGATTATATTATAATTCAGATTTTGAATATACCGAAATCCAAAGTCTATTTTTTGGAGCCTTTATCATTTCCTATTGTTCTTTTGTTTATATATTTTTCAATTTTCGGCTATGCTGAAATCCGAAGTCTCTTAGGGAAGTTCTCTTTAGCAGTGTGGTGGTTTATATACTTCGGTTTTCGACTATACCAAAATCCGAAGTCTATTGATGGTTTCCAGATATAGTTCTACTTTATGGTTATACAGATAGTTCCTTTGTCTCTACCTTTGAGCAAAGGATATGAGTGGAGAAGATGATCTTCGTAGTGTGAGCAAAAGCAAAGGAAGGTCAAGGAAAGTCACTATTGAAAATAGGTTTGCAGAAAGAAAAGGGCTCAGATATGAGGTAGGTATACTTAGCCCTTTAATTAGGACTTTACCAAGAACTATTGTTAATTAAAGGTACAAAGACTTTTGATTTCTACACCCGTCTTTTTTGTTGGCTTAAATATGTTTAAGATTATGATATATTAGCAAATTTTGTGTTAGATTTTCAATAAATTTTTACTTCCTATTATGTCTTAATAAATTTTTAATTTTGTAGGGTCCTCAAAGCATTATCTAGAACACTTTTTAAAATACTTTAAAATAATTTTAGGCATTATTTAAAATATTTTAAAGACCCAAAACAAAAAAAAAATATTGAAGACGCAATACAAAAAAACGAATATTGAGAATCCGACACAATATATCAAGACTTGAAACATATTTAGATTGTGTTTAACAAAACTAGATGTAAGTTAAAAAACTACTTATAAGTATTTAGTAAAATTAATTGATCAACTAGTTGAAAATTATAAAATGACAAACAAGAACATCATTAATTATTAAATCAATAATAAGATTTTTAAAATAACTATAACATATTTTAATAATATAAAATTTTTTAATATAAATTAATTATATATTTAAATTATAAATTACTGTAATTATATATTTTAATAATCTTAATTTTTTTATAAGTCGATAAATTTTATTAATAATACAATCCAAAAAAGGAGCAAGCACAAGAAATGCCTACTCGCATGTTACAAAAATAAAGCCAATAGGAGATTATCTAATATTAATATTAATAATCTTAATATTAGATAGTTAAATATTTAAATTATAAATATATATTATAAAGTTAATAGTTATAACATGTCAAGAGAGAAAAATTCATTAATAAAAGATAAAATTGTAAAAAGAAAAATAGCTTCTAATTGAAAATAGAAGATTCTTTTAAAAAAAATTAATTTGAGTAGTTTTACAGAAGAAAAAAATTTAATAACTACTTAAAAAGTTACTAATTTTTTGTTTATGAAACAGAGTTTGAATTATTTCAACTAATTTTTTAATTTTTAGCTAATTGAAATGACAAATCAAACACATTTTTTAAGCATTTTAGATTTTTTATTCCTTCAAAAACATTTTAGAAAGTTCAGTCAATTTTTTTTATATGTATAAGTGGAAAGTTCAATAAATAATCAATCTAAAATGTATTTAAAGGATACAAAACCCAAATTGATGGATGCAGTAACTAAAATCTGTAGACAAATTGGAGAGAATTTTTCCTGCACTCTAATAAGTTCTCCCTACACCTCTATAATTTTTCAAATGGTAAAAAATTTCGACTTTATTTTTCTTCTCACTAAATCAGTGGTTTTCTCTTCTTTTTCGTGCGTTGTTCATTCCCTTAGCGTTTGTTTTGTTCTTTGTGGTTCAACTTTGTGTTTATCTTCTCTCGACGCATTAGCTTTTTTTACAAGTCTGGAAACCCCTATCCGGACTTGTAAAAAAATTCTTTTTATAAGTCTGAACACTCCTGTCTGTACTTGTAAAAATATTTGCAAATTTTATTTTACAACTCCAAACACCCTTGTCCGAACTTGTAAAAAATTTGCAATTTTTTTTATAAGACCGGATACCCCTGTCCGGACTTGTAAAAAATTTTGCAAATTTTTTTCACAAGTCCGGATACCCCTGTCTGGACTAAGTCCAAACATCCCTGTTCAGACTAAGTCCGAACACCCTTGTCTGGACTTATAAAAAAATTTGACAAATTTTTTTTTACAAGTTCGGACACTCCTATCCGGCTTGTAAAAAAAATTTGCAAATTTTTTACTATGATTAAACTTTTTCTTTACCTAGCTATTCGAGATTTTTCCTATCTTTATAGAGGTGTAGGGAGAAATTATGGAAGTACAGGGAGAAATTCTCCAAATTGGATATAATCGAAACCCACCTATTAGCGTGTTCCTTTAAAATTATTTTAGAATTTAATTAGTATAAACTGACAATTTAAAAGAGTTTTACACCAACGTTCAATCATATATTTTTATTTATATGATTTTTAAAGTATTAATTTGTAAAATCAATAAACTTACCATAAATTAAATATTGTAATTAAAGGTTACTGAGATTACATACCAATTAAACTCATTCTTTTAATACTTACATTCATTTCTTTTCTCATCTAACATTTCAAAATAAACTTTAAAACTCAAACTACCCTTAACCCCTTTAAATCTAATTTTACTCTCTCCTCTTTTAAAAATTTTGTATTTTAATAATATAATATTTTAAAATTTTTTATTACTATAGATCAAGTGATCTGTAAGAAAAAGTTTATATTTAAAATTTATATTTTGTAATTTATATTTTAAAATTTTTATTATAATATTAAAATTTATTTATAATAGTTTATATCTTTAAAATTTTATATTTAATAAATTTTATATTCTATTAATATATTTTTTTATAGTATAATATTTTAAACTTTTATTAAAATTAGATATTTTAAAAATATTTATGACTATGGACCAAGTGGTCCGTACTGTAAGTCAAAAATTTTATAGTTTAAAAATTTATATTTTAAAATTCTATTAAGATTTTGTATTTTTAAAAAAAAAATTATAGTTAATATAGTTTTATTAGGATTTCGTATTCTAAAATAAAAAATTCAATTTGGACACAATTGTATGCAAGGTAAGGTTTGAAAAGTGATACGTAAGCATTTATAAGGGATTCGTAAGCGTATATGCTTATAAGAATTCTTTTGCGACTGAAATTTATTGCTGCAGACCAACTGTGAGACAATTTTTTTATTACATAAAAATCATATACTCACAGACTAGTTGGTTTGTACAATTTTTTTAAACGTACGGATGAATTTGTACGTGTAAACTTTTTAAGTCTACAGACAAACTATTTCATAGGTATGTAAAATTTTAAAGATTACACACTTTCAGATCAGATGGTTTGTAGTTATCGTAGTGAAATTTTTTAAGTTACAGATCAATTGGTTTGTTTTATTAAGCCTAAGAATTAACTGGTCCAGAAGTGTTTTTTTTTGCTGGTTCATAGAGTTGTAAAAACATAGATATTTTAAGAATTTTATTCTCATGGTAAGTGACAAAAATAATAAGATAAATGTTAAAAAAATTTCTCCTGTTAAAGCCCTTTTAGTTATTGCACGATTCTGTTGCTCTTTCTGGCAACCACTGGTGTTTCCCAACCAGGACAGAACTTGACTCACAAGCAGGGAAGAGATGAAAGATTAGAGACGAAGAAAGACGTGGGAAGAAACAAAGGAGGAAATCAAAGACGCACGTGTCACAGCTACTTGTTAAAAGCTGTTTTATAATTGAGAAAAACTTAGAACAAGGTTATCTGTGAAGAGCAAAATGAAGGATGTGAATAGCATAGGTCTTTTTGTATGTGCAGTTGTACACTGTATTTTAACTTGGTCCATTATTGAATGTTCACCGCAAAACAATGTGGGCTTATCATTGCGCTTACAGCACACAACAATGTTGGAAAACAATGTTGTCAAAGGAAAGAACCATGTATAGAGGGAAAATCACAAAGGAACGAAGTATTGGGCAGTGTTGTGAAAAACACGAGGAAGAACGAAAAACATGTGTTTTACGTTTTTTAGCTTCAATCCCGTGTATACTTGTGGCTCAAAACGGAGCTATGATGGAACGCGGCAAAAAACACATTTTTTTTTGTCTCAGAATGCAACATTTACCGTCTCAAGCTAGGGTTTTTCAACCCAATTTTAAAATGCGTTTCAGGTCGAGTCAAATTTGACCCAGTTCAAAAAGAGTAAAATGCAAAATGCATTTTGTGAGACCCTTCTTAGCAAAATAGGAAGACTACGCGAGACCCTTTGACGCAACTGTTCATTCGTCTTCCCTTTTCCACCATCGTTTTCGGCACCGATCATCCCTGTCGACGATTCCGGTGCCGATCATCCCTATCAACGATTCCGGCACCGCTGCAACAGTCCCTAATCACTATTGCACACTCGCATCACGGAAGGGCCGCTCACTCACACCAACCAACCTTCTCTTTCTACACCGATCGTCCCTTAACATTATATTCGGCGCCATTTCCAACGCCAACCATTCATATTCCACACTCGAACACTCGCACAAACCCTTCTCTCTGCTTGGTGCATGCTAAAACCTAAAATGGTAAATCTGTAACTATTTTACAACATTAGTTTTTTTCATTTTACTCCTTACAAGGCTTTTGAATTTGAATCAGTGGAGTTTTATTTATTTTTTTTTTTTTAAAAGAAAATGGCTTCAGGTGGCAATAATCCTATTGAAGGTGGTTCAGGTGGTATTGAAAGTGCAAAGGATGTTGCAAGGAGAAGTAAACCAAGACTGAGGACTGATGCTGCATGGAAACATTGTGTTTCAGTTGATAGGAGTGCAAAAATGTGTGATGCAAATACTGTGATAAAGTTTTTACCAGTAGAATCTATAGAATAAAACATCATTTAGCAGGGACATCAAAGGATGTTGTACCCTATAAAGATGTTCCAGAAGATGTTTAGAAGTTAATGATGTTGAATGTTAGTCGATTGCAACAAAATCTTATTAAGAAGCAACTGAAAGAATATGAAGCAATTGAAGATATGGCTAATTTGGAGGATGGAAAAAGAAAAAGTGAAGAGCAAGAGGTTCTGACTTCAACAAATCTTTTCAAGAGAAGGACAACTTACCAACCTTCCCTCAAGGCCATTTTTAAGAAGACGGAAAGGGAAGGGAAGAAGCATGTCAAGAAATTGCTTTATTTTTTTACAACAATGTTATATCTTTCAATGTTGCAAATAGTGAAGAGTTCAAGAGGATGTTTGAATTGGTTGCAGCCCATGGTAAGGGATTTAAGTCACCATCATACCATGAAATTAGAGTCAAATATTTGAAGCACCACATTGAAAAGGTTAATGAAAATTTGAAAGAACATAGACGCTATTGGAAGAAGATAGGTTGCTCAATCTTGATAAATGGATGGACAGATAGGAGAAGAAGGACTATATTCAACTTCTTGGTAAATAGTCCTAAGGGAACTGTCTTTTTGAAGTCTATTGATGTTTCTCAAATATGTAAGATAGCAGAAGCAATTTTAAAATGATGGATGAAGTTGTTGAGAAGGTTGGGGAAGAAAACATAATTCAAATTGTAACAGATAATGCTGCAAATTACAAAACAGTTGGAGATTTGTTAATGCAGAATAGAAAGAGGATTTATTGGACACCATGTGCAACACATTGCATTGATCTCATGTTAGAAGATTTTGAGAAGAAACTACCACTCCACCATGAGACAATTGCAAATGGTAAAAAGATCACAACCTACATCTATTCTATGACCAATCTTATTTGCTTATTGCACAATTTTACTAAGGGGAAAGATTTGATTAGACCAACTGCTACTCATTTTGCCACATCTTATTTGACTTTGGAATGCTTGCATGACAACAAGGGATGGAGTGGCAATCTAGTCAATTTTGTAAAGACTACAGATGGAAAGTTTGTGGAAAATTTGGTTTTAGATAGCATATTTTGAAAAAATGTATTGAATTGTATGAGAGGTGTTTTCCTTCTAATAAAGGTGTTGCGCATGGTGGATTCAGACAACAAGCCAGCAATGGGATACATTTATGAAGAAATGGATAAAGCTAAAGAGAAGATACAAAGTTTATTCAATGGAGTTAGCAAAAGGTAATTAACTTCTTTGGTTTTCTAATTCCTAACAATATATATAGATGTTATTTGGACATTAACTTACTTATTTTTTATCATTCTTAGTTACATTCCTATTTGGGAAATCATTGATGAAAGATGGGACCGCCAATTGCATAGGCCTTTGCATGTTGCAGGCTATTATCTTAATCCTATGTTGCATTACAATCCTGAATTTAAAGCTGATTTTGAAGTGAAGCGTGACCTATATGAGTGTTTAGAAAGGATGGTGGGGGACATGGATGAGATTTCTACCATTGATGCTCAATTTAAGGATTTCAAGAGCAAATCACAGTTTTTTTATAGTTCAATAGCTCAACGTGCACTTCAAACCAAAACTCCAGCACAATGGTGGGAGTGTTACGATGATGGTCATCCAGAATTACAAAAGTTTGCTATTCAAGTATTGAGTTTGACATGTAGCTCATCTGGATGTGAGCATAATTGGAGTGCTTTTGAAAGGGTAAGAATTCCTAAAAATTATTTTATAATTCTTTAACTATACCTAGGTTTTATGTATTAATAATTAATGTTATAATTATTTATGTCCACACCAAGAAAAGGAATCGTTTCCAGCAAAACAAAATTAATGACATGGTATTTATAACTAATTCAAGATTAAACAAGAAAAAAGATGTTAGAAAAACAAGAGACTTAAACATTGATGATCTAGCTTCTCATGATGAATGGATTATGGAGAATGATTTAGATGAAGACATCTTAGTTGAATTGGGAGAAGATGCTAGTGGTGAAGATGTTGGTTGCACATCAATAGATGATTTGGAGGTTCTTCCAATTGTTGATGATGAAGGTGGAGGAGATGCTATTAATAAGGAGCAAATTGAAGATCACATGAAATATGACTATCGTGATTTAAATTTGAATGATCTTTTAGTCTAGTATCTTTTTATTTAGTAATTTCAACTCATTATGAGTTATAATGACTAGTAAATATTTTTTTTAATGACTTTTTATGTAGTTAGTATTAGACTATTAGGTGATATGAACTTTTTTGTAAATTATATTGTGACTTGACTATTCACAACCTATTTTGAAATTTGTCTTATACAATGAATCTTAATATTTATGTTTTATTATGAATTATCTCATTTTTTTACTTGTCTATATTATTTTTCTTTATGTGTATGTATGTAAATATAATTTTCATATATGTATATAACTCTTACGAGTCGTGTTACAATCTTCGAGTTACAATTTTTTATATCCCTTTCGTCCATCTATTGAGTTACAAGTTTAACAACATTGGTCTTGGGAAACCTGGGATGTCTCGAAAAGCAATTGCTAATGCTGAGAGCATATTCATCCTACAAACTCACTCAAGTAGAGCAGTGGCTTTATCTTGCAAAATCTGCCACGCCATATTGACATGACTCCTTTCTGTCAATGGTGATCCTACTGCAAAACGTAGAATGTATTCACCTGATAGAACCTGCACATATTGTTTAACATCAAGGGAAAGAAAAATGAATGAAAAAAGAACATAACTCTTGAGATAATTTATCCAGACCGTGTGTGTTATGAAAGCATTTCCAGTTGAATTTACTGAGTCCAGTAGATCACTATTTAGCTTATTCCCATGATCTTCAGAATTGGGAGGGGGCAACAGCCGGAAACAAACTAAAGAAAACGTGCGAGGTGCAACGACCTGTGTACATAATTTGTTGAAATTTTTCATGGGATATGCAGATAAATAAATAAAGTACTCAAGACATTCTAAGACAAAATATTTAGATGAACATACTTTAACTAAAGACATTCTCCAACACCAAGTTACTATTGTCCATATGACGCACACATTATGCATTCAAATCAATAAATTAAGAAAGAAGTTTTTTCTAAAAGAAAAAATACCTTGAATCTTGTGTCCTGACTAACAAGCCCCTCAAAGTAAGCAGCCAACTCAATGTGGTTTCTTATGTGACTTCGCAGACCTTCCAATCCATAAAGTCGCAACACCATCCACAGTTTTAATGATCTGGAGCCCAGTGTAGGTGAATAGGCAATATTACATATTAGCTGGTGATTATAAATCTTAAAGGTATACAAACTTTTTTTTAGAAAGAGATAATACCAATGATTTAATAAAATCTATGACATCGTAAGTTTGCATAACCTCTTAAATGGCGAAAAGGAAGAAACCCAGTGGCACAAATTCATAAAATACAAAAAGACAGACAAATTATTAAATACATAGATGGGCATAAATGAGTTGGGACTTGGAAGCCCCAATGTATGAATAATGCCAATTTATGTACGTCGAGACGTGAATAAGCATGAAAATTCTATCTAGAAAATAATTCAACATGATAGGAGGAGAGAGATGAGAAGTATATGCATCTGTTAATAAAAAAGCAACGACAAATTTTTCTATAGGGAAAACTTCAAAAGAACCACCTAAAGCGACGTCCAAGAGGAATTTGCCAATCTTTGTAATCTATGACCATGTTTCCTTGAGAAGCCTGCAAGTTCAACAACATAAGCAGAAAATTAAACAAGGAATAAATAACAATAGCTGCGACTTTTCAAATGACAAGCTTCTTGTTTAAGAAATATATCCCACATGACTCTGTTCCCTCGAGATAAGAACTAATCCTTGAGAGGCAGAGGAAATCAACTTTATAGAGAGATATATAAGAAAAAAATTGAAAAATAAATTACCTCTTTTCTAGGTGATTCAATACTTATTACTCATTACATGAATCACCTCTATTGGAAAAGGAAAAAAAGAAGGACGTTGCAGGTGCTGCAATTTTGTTTCTCTCTCTTATAATAACATAATTTGTTAACTTGATATGCATTTGTTTACCATTCGGGTTCCTTTAAAGCAGAATGCATATTCTTCAATTTTCTTATAGAGAACCAAGTTATACATTTAATGCGATTCTGTCCACAATTACCTTGACTGAATAGAATGTAGTTTAAAAAATATATATATAAGATCCTCACCCACAAGGAAAAAGAAGAAAAACTAAAGAAGATTATTCAAAAGTATGGAAACCTCTTACAGTAAAACTTCAGTACAAACCTTATGCATGCAAATAGAAACTTACCTTGTTTTTCAGATATTCAGGATTTGTAGACAGTGATTGAATAAGAGAACTTCTGTCCTGTCATCAGCGCCTCATCAGTTTAACTTATACATTCTGCTTTATGAAGTAAATTGAAATGTAACAAATAAAGAAGTGAGTTGAGGTAAAAAAAATATTATAGATACCTTAACCCAAAGTACTGAACAGTCAAAGTTAGTCAGAAACCATTTATGTGCATTCATGTTAAATGAGTCTGCTTCTTCGACACCATCAATGCAGTGGCGGTACTCTGGACATACACAAGCACTTCCAGCATAAGCAGCATCCACGTGAAACCAAAGTTTGTTGGTCTGCCAAAAGACATGCGTCATAGTATTATCAGATTGTATGACTCTACAAAATGCATCCAAAAAAACTTGTCAAACAAAATTTGGTGAAGGTCCGCGGAGGTTTATGAACCAGTCATCCCAAAAGTCTAAGCAGTGGATAGTGGGGCCTAAACCAATTGGCCAATTCATGTATCTAACTTTTGTTTCCTTCAACTTCATGGGTATCATTATCTACTTGAGCTCCTGACATACTGCATAGTAAAAATTTCTGGTTTTCATCTATCTAGCTGTGTTCCCCGTTCCTTATGAGTCACATCTTTTTTATTTAAAAATAAATAAACATGTTTGGTTAATATCCTTAATATAATCAGGGTCAATACTAGCATGTTTTATATAATCAATTTAACAAAAAATATATTACCTTAGCAATTTTTCCCAACACAGGCAGAGGATCAATAGCTGTTGATGAAGTGGTACCAACCTGCATAAATAAATGCAGAGTGTTATGCAATCAAGCCAGAAACGTAATATCCACCAATAATAGACTCTAGAGTTACCTCAAGTTACATCAACAAGAAATATAGATCCAACATTAGTTCCAAGTAGAGTTTCAGTGATAAACATTAACCATGTTAATCAATTTAGTACATCTAAAGATTTATAATCTTGTAAAAGTCAACATGCAAAACATTCAATAGGAACTGTCATGGATGTAAAATTTAAGATCCAAAATGAATTTTTCATGAAACTAAGGGTACTCCCCTTACTAGCCAGTGGAACCACATCTATAAATGGACTGGCTCAGAATATAGAAAGAAAACAGAAAGTTAATTAACAGGAACCTCTATCTCTGAGTCTGTATCAATGGGATACAAGATCAAAAATGGGGAAATGAGATACAATATAGTGATGCAGAATAACAGACATGCTACCCTCCTATTCTAGATATTTGAGAGAAGTGGACTCTCCCCAAACTTTCAATCAATCAACAGTTTCCACATTCCATAACTAACTCCCCCCAATCCTCCTGTTATTTTCTCTCGCTTGTGTTACAATTAACTGTCTATGAGACAGTTATTTCTTTTAGGAACAGGCTGATATCTTAATCCCTTACCATTCTCCTTTATTGGTCCTAACGTAGACCCTTTAACAGGTATATAAGAATCTGCTCCCCAACAATAAATAATGAAGAGACAGAACTCTGATAACAACATGATGAACAGAAGAAGGATACATTATCCCTTGACCCGGTGGTCAGATGAATTGAGCAATTTCTAAACCAAAAATTCAGTAAACTGATGGTAAAATATTGGATGTAAAACTCACACACGTAGACAAAGGTGGTCAATTAATTTAATGATTATGCAGTAAGTTTTTACAAATTCATCTAAGAAGCACTCAATTCTTACTGTAGAACATAAGAAAAATGGTACAAGACCACCAGCAATGTCAATTGAAATTGCTTCAGAAAGTACATCAGGAGAAAGTGCATAATTTGTAGAAGAATCAGTTTTAAGCAACCTGCAAAGTTCGGGATTAAGTCCAGCTATCTGCCAATGGAAAGTAAAAAACCATTACAATTAATAATAAAAATGATCTCATTCATAATAACGCAATCTTCAAGAATGCATCTAAGCAACACAAAAGAAGACCACCCATGATAAAATGGAAGGTTCAAAGCTAGGAGCCCAAGTCATCCATAAGACAACTAATTTACCATGCATGTCATCTCAAGGATAGAAAAGGTTTTTTTTATAGAAAGAATAAAGTATCAAAAAGTAGAATCTACATATCAGACTATCGTTTGATTAACAAAGTGAGAAATACTACACAAAACACTGTAAAACTAGGATATTTAAAGGTTTAGTGCTAAAGAGCATGATAATCATATAACTAACAAAACAAATAACCATTAAATTTTTATTTAGACGAGTAGAAAAATAATTTCCTCAGTTTGCAAACTATTAACTAGACGACTATGATTATTGAATAAAAAAGATAAACAGTTTCTTTTCCTGGATAAAATAATAAACAGATCATAATCAAGATAAATGGGAAATTAAGAAAAGTAAAACTGTAAAAGGCCTTTCTTAAAATTTGGGCTTTAAGGTCTAATTCAACCTCACAAAATTGACTTATAAAAAGAGGATTGTTCAAGCTTTATGAGGACTACATTGATCTTATCTTTAGTAGAAGTGCAGGATTTCATCACACCCCCACATGCGGAGGAATAAGGAATCAAAAGTTTAAAAATATGTTGAGTATTTAAAATATGCCATCACGAAAGGAATACTTGTGAACAAAAGTTAATAATGACCAAATGGTCAAGAGTAAACTTGACAGTGAGAAGGAGCACTAGGGAAACCTGTACGTTATCGAGTATATATTATAAGGTCTTTTTCATTTTTATGTGTCATTGGAGGTACCTGGCAAGCTTTTTGTAAAGAAGAGTGTGTTTGGTCAGATGCATACATCACAAGCTTAGGAAGGGCACTCCTTCCAACCCTCTTTACGATCTTGTCACGGGCAGCTAATAAGACAACTAATATAGCTTCACTTGCTGTTCCCTGTATAACTCCACCACCTTTCCCTGCAATAAAGTCACATCCAATGTTGCAAAGGTTTACATATTGTATTTAAGTTTTTCTATCAAATAAATTATAAATTATTCATGTAAATTTAGGTTCAAACTTTTATTATGTATGAAACTCATCCCAAGTTGAAGGTTAATGAAAATTTCAAGCATGAGTTTAAATTTTGAAAGCACATTCAAACCCAAGAGAAATTTCATACCTGAATCAATGGGTCTTGAATCCTAAATTATGGAACTGTCATTTTTATCTTCTTTTTTCATTCTTTTTTTATTCTTTTGATTAAAAAAAGAAAGGGTATAAATTAGGAAAAATATAAAAGCCATAGAAGTCCACAAGGCCATTTGAGGATGAACCCTGTAACAGCAGTACATTGAATCTAATCGACTAGTTGATCATGGGTCCAAATTTGGAAATAGCTCATTGCATGAGCAAGAGTAAGGTTGTGTTCAATGACTCTGCCCCATACCTTTGCATAGTGATGAGCTAGCACTAGATTACATTAATTTTGTATAACGGCCATATAAGTCCACATCCTATTAAAGAAGAAGAAAAAGAAAGGACAAAATATGACTCATTCCAAAATTAAAAAGAACCGTGGAAGTATCAAGAAGAACTTCCTCTATGATAAGATTATTTTTTTCATTATACACTTACAGATAGAATATCTCGAGGATATCCCATAACATCATAGTTACCTTAACGGAATAGTTTAGACTATCTTAAATTATCCCTTTAAGATTGATTAACGTATTTTTTATATTTCATTATTCTGGTATTATGACTAAAGTTTAGTGTTTATGCTTTGTAACACATCCAACATATTCAGGTAAATATCAACTTCAAAGTATTTAGCCTCAATTCGCTTTTTTACCTCTGTCTGTGCCTAAAACACTATGATTTCAACAATTATCAATTAAAACACCACTTGAAAACACAACCTCTTCTAGTTCATGACTTCATATGCAAAACACAATATCCATGTTCTTTCACTTCAGCTTAAAAAGACTAAGACTCAGACTTAGTCACTTAGTAGTGCATATTGTATCTTCACACGCAATTAATTCAAAGAAATAAAGCAGCCCAAGACCTTACCACTAGAACAGAAATCATCAGGCAGCTGGAGTGCCTTTGCAAGCCAGTCCAGAACAATTGTTTCAAGTTCAGTTGCAGCAGGAGAAGTTATCCAGTTGAAACCCACAATGTTAAGACCCGCACTCAGCATCTCTCCAAGAAATCCAGCAATGCTACTGTTGGAAGGAAAATATGCAAAATAATTCGGGCTTTGCCAATGAGTGACCCCTGGGAGTATTTTTTCCTGTACATCTACAATATCACAAACGCTATCATGCTAGCACTGCTCAAACAATTCTACAACTTACAAAATAATGAAAAAATTACAAGTGCTACTATCACTAATAAGGTTTTATTTGTATAAATTTCTCAATAAGTAGAAAAAATAAAATAAATTAAGCATAAAAATTAACTTATGCATACGTTAAAATTGAATGTTGGAGAAGCTAAATGAGAAAGCTCCTATAGATTAAGTTCCTAAATGGAGAAATTGATGGAAACATAGCACATTGCATAAAAAGAAAAGGTTAATTGAGATATAAGTAAGAAGTTTCACCATCCAAAACATTTTGCAATGATTCAGGATAATCAGGCGCAGAATCAGGCAAAAGCTTCCCAAGATAACCTGGCTGCAATGGGGGGAAAATATTTAAGGAAACCCAACAGCATGTTAATGACAATGATTAGAACTAAAATCAGTTGTGATTTGTGAATAATAATAAAAAATGGAGAACCTGGACTTGGCTGAGAACGGGGAAATTTTGGATTGTTTTGTAGTAATCGGCAATGAAGTCGACCATCTTATGAGCCTGTTCTCTCAGTTGCTCAGCGTCCATCGCCTTCAACGCACTTTCTTCCATATCTTCAAACACTGCACGTAACGTAACCACATTGAAGGACAAATATGAGAGAACAAACTAACTATATAATATATAATTCACATTCTGCAACTCACCAAAATTGAAAGATGGAGAGAAGAAGAGGAACAGTTGAAATTAAAATTATCCCCAATGTTGTTGTGATGTATACTCCGTCCAGATATTTGTGTCTTTCGATTATCACAACTCCCAACACTCTTTCTCACTACACACTCATCATTTAAAAATATAGCCTTTGCTATTAAAACTAAATTAAATTAATTCTTGCTTTATAGACTTTTAATTTTTCATGTTATAAAAAACACTGCATTCTTCTGTCAATTCAATAATATAACCTTTTGCTATTTTAAATTTTAATATAATGATAAATTTTAACAAACACAATTTTTATTAAATTTTTAAATTATAAATTATATCGATTCTTTGTATCAACATTTCTTACCTCTGCTTATCGGAACATCTCTCACTTCTTTATATTTTTTTATTTACAAACCGTTATTAGTGTATTAATTCTACAAATAAAAATATTCTTTAAATTCACAACCTCTATTGACTATTTCTCCCGCGTGTAGAGTTTGGATAAACCTTATATCTCCATCGGGATCCCTTAAGTTGGGTATAGAAATCCGTTTGCAAAGCTTTAAACAAAAGTTCCCAACTTTCAAGCATCTAACTATAAAACTCACACAAAGTGAAAGAAAAATCCTGAAAGAATGAAGAGAGACAAAGAGAATGGCTCAACTAACTTTCAGCATATTTATCATTATGAGTATTATTGAAATAATTAGAGTTATTATATACAATGAGAAAAGAAAGATGTAATATGAGCATCAAATCTAAATCCAAAAATAGAAATATCAAAATAACTGTAACTGAATAACGGTCATAACTGTCAAAGTGCAGGAGAAGGCACAGGGTTGTGACCATGTTCTATGGTGCAAGAGCTGGTTTGATTATCGTAGTTCTTTTGCTTATGAGAATGGGAAGGTTGTTGAGAGCCCCCCACAAGCTCAGGATTGATGTTGAGCATTCCCAATTTGGAACAAGACTCCTAAAAAACATGCGGTGGAAGGGCTTTAGTGAGGAGATAAGCTAATTGCATGGTGGAGAAAATTGGGAAAGGTTTGATTAACCCAACATTAACCTTATCACGGGCAATGTGACAATCAATATCGATGTGTCTGGTGCGTTCGTGAAACACTTGATTGGAGGCAATTTGGAAGACACTATCACTATCACAAAACAACAAAGAGTGTCTATTGAAAGAGATTTTGAAATCATCCAAGAGGTAGGTAAACCATTACACTTCACAAATGGCAGAGGTCATGACTCCATATTTTATTTATGATGAGCTCTTGGATACGGTGTCCTACTTCTTAGAGTACCAAGCTACAAGAGAATGTCCAATATAGATAGAATAAACAATGACAGAATGTCTAGTGTCTGCGCAACCAGCACAATCCGAGTCACTAAAGGCATTGATTTGAAGTGAGCTGGAGTTGGGAAAATAAAAACCTAGATCAGGGGCCTGCTTGAGGTACCTAAGGATTCGAAAAGCAGCTTTGAGGTGAGCATTTGTAGGCTGAGACATGAATTAACTGAGGTGTTGGGTGGAATAGGTGATGTCGGGTATGGTTGTGGTGAGATAAATGAGGCATCCAATGAGTCTTTTATAAGGTGATGGATCATAAAGAGGATCACTAGAAGTAGAATGAAGTCAAATGGTATAATCCATTAGAGTGGAAATTGGGTGACAACTAAGCATGTCCGTATCAAAGAGAATATCAAGAACATATTTGTGTTAGCACAAGTGGATACCAGACTTTGTTCAAGCTACCTTGAGGCCAAGGAAAAATTTGAAATCACCAAGATCTTTTATCTCAAATGTAGAATCAAGGAGAGAAGTAATGTGCTTGATTTCAGGGAGGTTATTACCAGCCAAAATAACGTCATTAACGTATGCCATGATCGAAGAGCCTGAAAACTTTAGGAAGAGGGAATGATTAGCAATGAAGTGTTTGTAACCATGAGAAAGCAGAAAAGAAGACAATCTTGCAAACCACTGGTGATTGGCTTGCTTAAGTCCATAGAGTGATCTCTGAAGTTTGCAAACTTGCCCAGGTTGTGAAGGCAAGCTTAGGGGGACGTGCATGTAGACCTTCTCAAGTAAGTCATCATTGAGGAAAACGTTTTTCACATCCAACTGCTTGAGGTTCCAGGAATGGATGGAAGCAAGCGCTAACAATACCCGAATAATGGTAAGCTTTTCTACAGGCAAGAACATGTCGATGAAATCATGGCCTTCCATTTGAGTATAGCATTTGGCCACAAGGCAGGCTTTGTGGCGCTCAATAAAACCATCAACATTGAACTTGGTTTTGAAAATCCATCGACATTCGATAGCAGTCTTGTTGGGGGGAAGAGTAGTGAGGGTCCATGTGTTGTTTACTTAGAAAGCATCGAGTTCAACCTTCATAGCCTTAATCCAATACTCATGTTTAGACGCTTCAGCATAGGAGTGAGGGGTGTCTTGTGTGGAAATTGAGAAGATGAAATGGCGAAAAGCAAAAGACAAGTTAATGGATGACGAACACCTTTGGATGAGCTTGGAGAAAATGAGATTGGTATAGTTGAAGAGGCCATGAGTGGAAATCCTTTGGGTAACATGGAGAGAATCTGATGCAAATGGAATGGCAAGTAGAGGGTGGTAGACATAGTGACTCATTTGGGATAAGTGGCAAGTTTGTAGTGTAGGAATTGGGTGAAGTGGTGAGTGGAACAATTGGAGAGAGAGAAGTAGTTGGGGAAGGCGAGGTGGATCTAAGAAGGATAGGTTTGAGTTCGTGGGATGATGACTCAGGTTTGAGGGATAGGTGTTTGTATAAATCATTCCTAGATGTTGGCATAAGAGGGACAAGATCTGCGAGTTGGTGAGTGAGAAAAGGAAACTGATTTTCATAAAACACTACATTTTGTGATAATTCAAGCTGGTGAGTGTGCAAATTGTATAAGAGGTAATCTTTGGTGTGGGCTTTGAAACCAAAGAAAACACAAGGGTTGGCACGGACATCTAGTTCAGTTATGTGAGCGTTAAGGTGTTGGCATAACAAAGGCACCCAAACACGCATATTACCGCTACATCGCATTACTTTCCAAATAACTTTTCATGTGGTGAAGTAGGTATGCAGTTAATGATGAATATTGCATGCAGTAATGCATAATACCAGAATGAGAGAGGTAGATTACTTTGATAAAGGAGGGACCTAGTGATATTAAACAAATGTTGATGCTTTCTCTCAACAATGTCATTTTGTTGAGGTGTTTCAATGCAAGTGGTTTGGTGCATTATCCCTTTGGATTGATAAAAGGTTTGCATATCAAACTCCTTTCTATTATTGAATCATATATTTTTAATTTGAGAATTGAATTGATTAGCAACACAGATTACAAAATTGATTATGTGTGTTCTTCTTTCAATTTTTGTGTGCATCAAGTAAATCCAAGTAAACCGTGAGTGATCATCGACCACTGTGAGGAAGTATTTATGCCCTTACATAGAAAAATTAGAGCACGACCCTATATGTCTACATGGATGAGGTCGAAAGGCTTTATTGCATAAGAAATGCTAAGTGGGAATGCAAGTTTTTTCTGTTTTGAGTGGTGAAAACTTTGCAAGTAAAATTTTGATTGACTTCACCTGTATTGGAAAATACAAGTGTAATAGCGAAATACAACATGTAATCTTTCTTAAGACAAATGCCCAGGGCATTATTCAGATTCCTAGCTAACAAATCGTATAAACTTGCTTGCTTTTTAACTATACCAATCTTCTTCTTTGATCTCATATCCTAGATTGTGCATAGAGAATGAGAAAAAATCAATTCGCAATCAAGAGACTTGACAAGTTTGGAAATGGAAATCAAGTTATAGTTAAAAGAGGGGATGAGCAACACATTATCAAGAAAGAAATTATTAGTGAAATCAATTGTGCCAGAGTGAGTAGTTGTAACTTGCTGACCAGTGGGTAACCTAACTGCGATGGGACTGATACTTTAGTAGTGAGTGAAATACTTCAAGGATGAACACACATGATTTGTGGCACCTGAGTCCAAAATCCAATGTGATGTAGTAGTTTGACTCAATTGGAAGTGTGTGTTGTGTGTTATGTGCATTGATACCTTCATTTTGTGTGTTGTAGGTTGAAACAGAACTAATTTGGTTCACATGAGTGGAATTGGTGCTGGTTGAGGCAGAGGCTAAGCTTCCTATACTTGAGTGGTGGATTAAAGTCATTAGTGTTTGATACTCTCTGGGTGAAAGCATGTGTTCATGGGCCTCACTAGGATTTTGCTGAACTTTGTCATTTCCTTTCACTTCTTCAGTCACAACATTGATGCTAAAGTTCTTCCCATAAAGTCTATGTCTAAGAGGGAAGCCATGCTTCCTATACCACACATCAATAATGTGGTCAGTCCTTCCATAGTGTATGCACATCTTGGTGTTTCTATTCGAGCCTTGCTGTCTTCCATTCCCACCTTTTTCAAATGGAAACTCGTGCTTACGATAATACACATTCTCAATGTGTCCACTTCTCCCACAGAAGTTGCACAACAGGTTAGTGTTTCCTCCATTAGTGTTGGTGTTTTTACCTTCCATATTCACTGTAGCAACTGTGAAATTGTGTCCTCCATGCTACCTTTCTTACTGCACCATGTATGAAAATATTTTTTATATAAATGGAAGAGGTCCCATAATCAATATGTTGGATTTTACGTTGTTAAAGTGTTCAGTCAATCCTTTCAAGAACTGCATTGCTTGATCTTCAGTCTTTCTCTCTACTATATAGCATCAACAACTCCACATGTGCATTTAATCGAGCATTTACAGACTGGATTTGGCCTGAAGCTCTCCCATTCATCCCACATTATTCTTAACTTGGTGAAGTATTTGGTCACTATGGAATCACCTTATCTGATTGAGGCTGATTCCAATTGCAGGTCCGAGATCCTGATTCTATCTCCTTGAGAGTACCTCGCACACAAATCTCTCCAAATCACTTCTGACTTGTCCATCCATATAATGCTCTGCCGAATTTGAGGTGTAATCTAATGGAGAATCCAAGAAAAAACTGTATCGTTTCATCTTCTCTAAGCCAAATGTAACCTATCTCCTTCATCAAGTTCTCGAGCTCTTTCATTGATAAATTCTAGTTTATTCTTTGCACTTAAGGTTGTTGACATTGCATTACTCTGTGCATTGTAGTTCTTTTCATCAAGAAGTGGCGAAACAAGCACAATCATAGGGTTTTCTCCCGGATGTAGTTAAAGATAACTATGTGCATTCATGATTGGATTGAGTTCTTCGTTCACGGTCGAAGAAGACGATGCGACCATCGAGAATAAACAAAGAGGAATGACTCAAAGTGTGCGCATTAGAGCTCTCCTAGATAAAGAGCTCTGATACCATATAAAACTCACACAAAGTGAAAGTGAAAGGAAAATCGTGAAAGAGAAAAGAGAGAACAAGGAGAATGGCTCAACAACTTTCAGCATAAATCTCATTCTGAGTATTATTGAGATAGTTAAAGTTATTATATACAATAGGAAAAGAAAGGATGCAATATCATCAAGCCCATGTCCAAAAACAGAAAGATCAAACTAACTGAAATAAATTATAACTAAATAACAGCCATAATTGTCAAACCATGGGAGAAGGCACAGGGTTGTGGCCATGTTCTTTGGTACAAGAGTTGGTTTGATTATCGTAGTTATGCTGCTTATGAGAATTGGAAGGTTACTGAGACAAACTAAGAAGAAAAATTTCGTCTTTACAGTTTAAAAAAAGTTTAACCTTTGCAAACATTTCTACAAACATGCAATTACACCTATGGTGATAATAAATTAGGTCACTTGATGCTAACTTATGGTATAACCTATTTAAAGCCTAATTCCATTTTGTCCATTTAATAGTCTTAATCTTTTAAAAATCATATTTAAAGCTTAAAGAAATTTATTAAACATACCATATTAGTCTATTTATTCATTTAAGTATAATAAAAAATAATAAACACATTACACTTATATATTTAATATCTTAATAAAATAATGATCTTATATTATAAATAAAAAAATACTTTAAAACTTTGCTATATTTAAAACTAGGTCTAATATTTTACCCTAATTAAATTTTGGTTTATTAGTCCATTTAAATTTCTCATTAAATAGGTTGTTAAATAGAGTATTAGATCATACCACACTTTTAAAAAAGTCAAATCAAGCCTAAAAAAAAGTATTTGATAAATAATAAGTCAGGTTTAGGCCTTAGTTTTTAAAACAAGTGAAGTAATTTATGTAAATCTAGTATGACCTATTTTTCATCCCTACTTATTGCATCCATTAGTAGAATTGTCAAAATGAAAGGTCTTGTTAAACCTATTAAAACCATACGAAAAAATGGGTGAGGTTGATTCATCCCATATTTCATTTAGGTTATTGTTTGTTAAACCTATTTTATTCCTACTATATTGGTTTAGAGCCAAAATGGATGTTTTAAAAAAAAATTAAATGCAATATTTTTATTAACAAAATTATTTTTTTAATAGATAGAAGAAAACGTAACAAGACATGCCTACCTTTTTGTTGAGCAAAATACATAGAAAATGTAACAAATCCAAAAGTTGGGCATTTCCACGTAGCCTCAATACTAAGAATAAAAAACCTCCCTACCTTATTGATACGATGTCATAAAAACAAAAGCAAGCTTGTGATAATGCAGCACGTATTGCCCTTTCCTTATTATGTATTTGCACTTTCCACTTCAACGAACACATGCTCCATCTTGCACACTTGGTTCCACCTCCAAGTGTGCAATTTATCGTTAGTAGTTACATGGACTTTCGCATAATGGCCCAGCATTTGACTCTAGTGTTATAGGGTGTGTATTTAGAAAATTAAAGTTATAACCATAATATATTATATTATTATAAAAATATTTTTAATAGATCAACCTTACCCAAGTCCATTTAGCTAATTAGGCTAAACTAATTAAGAAAAAATTATATTTAGACCTTTTTTTTGGGATCTGATCAAGCCCATATTATGGGTCTAAGATCCATTTTGATAATTTTATCCGTTAACCATGACAAAACAAGCTAAACAAGATGATCTATTAGTCTGTCATAGATTTGGTGATAGTTTTGCTTTTTTCACTCTTTTTGTTTGGTAAACTTTCTTTTCTTTTTCTAAAAGTAAATTAATTAAATAACCCTTTTAATTCAAAATGTATTTCACTCATACAATATCCTTAAATCAGTTAAACAATCATTTACTCTCCATCCCCTTACTTAGTCTCTTTCACCAACATTAAGATTTTCTCTTCCTCCAACGATTTAATTTTTGTACCTTTAATACTATTGATGTATCTTATATTTTTGGCAACTCCACATTATTGATGTCTCTTATATTCACCCCATCCAGCATCTTAAGATTTGGGAAAAAAATTAAATGTTAAAGTAGCAAAGAGACGATGGAAAAAAGAAAAAAAAAACATTCAAAACAAAGTACTTTTTAGAATAACATTTCGTGTATTCCATAAATACTTTTCAAAAAATAAAAAATCAAAAGTGTATTTTGAAAAGTAATTTCTAGAACATAATTGTATTTCAAAAAGCATTTTCCAAAAATAATTTTGAGCTTTTGTGTTTCAAAAAATACTTTTCGAAATATAAAATGTTGTATTGGAAAGTACTTTCAGAGTGTTAAAAAAATATGTTCTGAAAAGTAGTTTTCGAAACATTAAAAAAAAAGGTGCGCCCCCATTTTAAGCAAAATTTTGTAGGATTTTGAATTAAATAGAAAGAAAGACTCCACATAACTATTTTGTCAAACTTCCAATACCAGAGTTTAATGAAATAATATTAAGGTAAAATTCTAATACCTTCGAGAGACAAAAGATAAAATGAAGAAAATTAAGATGGGATTAGAGAACTATGTAAATAAACTATATAAAATAAAGTTTATATCTACTTTTGTACATGTAAGGGTATTTTTGGTATAAAAATATTTATAATAATAAAAACTCTAAAAAAGAAGAAGTAGAGTAGCAACTAAAAGAAGTGAAAATAGCAAATACCAACATCCACTCTAGACTTAACTTTACCCATCCACTCCAAATTGGCCATAGCCAAATATATGTACCAAGCAATCTAGGGTTGACTTTTTCTTTTTGCATACCATACTTTTAAATCCTAACCATTCACCCTTTTAAGTCTTCGAAGGCTTAATTTGGAGCCTTAATTTCAAGTATAACCTTTGGACGAACCTTATAGGAAAAATCTTTTTAGAGAAAATGAGTTATGTGTTGGAGTGCAAGTGTGAGTTAAAGTCCTATTGGTAAAAAATTGAGAAGTTGAGTAATATATAAGTGAGAAAAACTCACTTAATGCTTTAAGGTTTTGAGTTGAAGATTGTGTCATGTCTCTTATATATGGGCTTGTGCTCTATCGTTATACAGATCATCGGTGTTTAACCCCCATTGACGGTAGATTCCCTTCATCGAAAGTCTTCTTGACAAAGTCACAATCTTTCTGTAAGTTTTTTTACTTTACCAAGTATCAACATTGTTTGTCACAGAAATTAAACTCATTTTCCAACGCCCACTATATTTCTTTTGTCACCTTCCATCATATTGAAATTCCCAAATGTCTTTGTTTTTACAACTCTAAAACCAGTTGGTCCATATAAAAAAAAAAAAACTAGACACCTATGGACCAATTGATCCGTAGGCTTAAGAAAACTACATTCATGTGGACCAACTAGTCTGTTAGTTTTAAAAAAATTACACACTTATAAAACACCTAGTTCGTAGGTTTAAAAAAATTATAAACATACAAACCAATTGGTTCGTAGGGTATAACTTCTTTTAATTCTACAAACCAGTTGATCCGTAGGCTTTAAAAAAAGTTATACATTTACAAACCACCTAGTATATAGATCTAAATAAATTAACTATGGATCATTTAGTTCATATTAACAAAAAAACTGACTTATGCACCAAATCATCCGTAATGATGAATTCTTTTTTCTTTAAGAATTATTAAAAGTTTTATTAAAATTTTATGTTGCTTTCGGATCTCCTGGTGCGTCACTTAACTTTAAAACTTTTTTTACGGGAGTCATAAAAAATTTATTATTTTATAGTTTAAAATTTTGTAAAAATTTTATTAATATAATTTGTTTATAATATAATATTTTAAAATTTTATTAATTTTACATTTCATAATCTTATATTTTAAATTTTATGGTAAATATTAAAATTTGAATATATATTTTTTATTTTTAAAATTTTATTAAAATTTATATTTTAAAAAAATTATTACTATGAACCAAGTGGTCCGTAAGTAAAAAATTTAATATTTTATAATTTTATATTTTATAAATATAAATTTTTAAAATATTTTATTATAAATAAATTATATTATTAAAATATAAAATTTTTAAAGTAGGAGATAGTATAATTAAGTTAAAAGAGGTTAGGGGTAATTTAAATATTTTTAAGTTTATTTTAAATGATAGGTGGGGAAAAAATGGGGATAGATGTTAAAACAATTCTCCACCTCTTAGAGTGCATCTGTGAATTCTCAAGTTTGATTCAACCAATATAAGTTTTAGTGGAAGTTGCTTTGAATGGACAAATAACTAAACCAAACATAGATTGACAAACATATGAATAACTACAAATACCTAATATGCCAGATGACATTATGATTTATTTTTTTTTATAAATAAAATGTTAGTTGTTAATGTGTTAGTTTTTGTTAGTGGAGACATTTGAACCTATGACTTTTCCCTCCTCCATCCCTTCACATATCAAATTTTCCACTAGACCCACCTTCTAACTACCATTATGAATTTAGTTATTTATATATATTTAAGTTACCAAAAATTTCCAAAAAAAAACATAAAATATTAGATCATGTATTCCGTAATCAAGACATATCTGGGAGCAGTTGTCCTCAATATCTTTTTAATTTGTTTCACTATGATATATGAAAATTATATTATTTTTTATTTTTAACCCAAAAGATAATGTTTCCACTATTAAGTATTTTAGATGTTAAGAGAGGTTATGAGATTTCTAATATTATAGGATCAAACTCACGACCTTTTTCCAACTTCATCATCCTTAACCAACTAAGTCACCTTATATATTTTTTTTTATTTATAAGATAATATACAACTTTATCTATTTAAGATTTAGTATTTCTACTCTCATATGACCATAACTATTTAATTATGGATATTAAGAAGTTTAAAATAGAAGATTATAATCAAAATATTTAATTTTTTCTTTTTTACAAACAAAGGGAATAGAACAATGTTAAAGTTTCACTGTAGCTCCATTGCAGTTCTGTTGCAGAATTTTGTGTGATTCAAAATCACAATGCAATTAATTATGGGCCGATCATGTGGAGTGGACCGCAGCAACAATATTGAGTTCGGACTTATAAAAATAATTTACAAATTTTGTAATACCTACCATATACCTTCATAATTAATTACGAATTTTACTGGTTGTTATTTCTCTATATTACGCATTTCATAGGTCTTAATATATTTTAAGGATGATACAATTCATAACAATAAAAAACTAAGAAGAAAAAGAGTTCAGGCTAGATTGTTTTCATTTTATTTTTTAGTTTTTGAAAAAAAATTTTAAGAACAGTTTTCAAAATTTATTTTTGAGAAGAAAAGAGAAAAAAAACTTGTTTGCTAAGTATTATTTAAAAAATATTTTAAATATATAAAAATGGAAAAACTTGTTTATATTTATTAAAATTTTATTAATAAAAAACAAAGAACAACATATTATAATTGTATTTTAAGTTTTCAAAACAAAAATATAAAACTGAAAAGCAAAATTACTTTCAATTGTTCCTGTTTATTAATTTTTAAAAACTAAAAAACCAGAACTGTTTTAAAAAACTATTTTCAAAAAACACTATCCAAACGAATTTTTTAGTTTTGAAATATCAAAATACTGAAAACAATTTTATAAAATTATTGTAAAACAAGTACTTCTTCTCTTGAAAATGTCTTAAACAAGGGACGAAATGTCCTTGGGACATAGATGAAAAAAAAACATTGAAAATAAGGTAGTTTGAAGTTTTGGTGCCACATAGAAGCTCTAAGGGGTGCTCTAGTCACACAAGCAGAAGAAAAGGAGGAGAAAGGAGTTCACATTATAATTAATATTCTACCCAAGTGCATGCAATTAAGATTTTCACGGCATACTTACAAATATTGACATTTGACATACACTTTATTCAAAGTAAAGATACTCTATTGTTATATAATAATACTTAGGGTTCAGTATTGGACCGAGTTAATTGAGTTTAGACTCAAAAAGTCTCACCCGATTCAATCTATACATGATAATTTTGTACCCAATCCAACCAAATATTATATTTGTTAGAACATGTTACAGTTTGGGCAGGTTGAATTTAATTCGGTTTAGGATAAAATTGTCAAAAAAATTAATTGGACCAAAAAAATTTAACTTTTTAAAAAAAATTTATTTACATTTTTATAGCTTCTTTGTCCTTTTAATTTCTAGTTCATTTGATTTTTTTTTTGTATTATTTAGTTTGGGCCAATTTTTTGTATTATCTTGCTATTCTATTTCAAATTTAATTTTAGATCCAGATTGACAAAGTGAAAAAATAGATTGAAAATATAAAAGATTAATTAGCAATAATTAAATATAAATATTATATCATGCTTTTACTATAAAATCAAAGTCTCAGTTTTACATGTCAAATCCAAATATCCATATTGGACTAACTACAAACACTAAATTAACACAAAATATTTTATATAAATTACTTTCTTGACGAAGTATCACTTTAAATAACTTGAAATTGTCATTCAGATCTTCAATAGTGTGTCAATAAGAAATTTTAAAATAATTAGCAAACTTATAAGAAAACTTCAACTAGTGAAAATATTATTGAAAACAACACCCACATATAAATGGCATGTCCAAATTTGCTTCAACCATAATATTGACTACTTTATCAATATATACATGCAAAACTATAACATTAAAAATTTCAATAAAAGAGAAGACAACATAGTGACTAATACAACCAAAGAGATTGAAATAAGATTAAAAATAACATTGAAAGTCACAAAACATACTACTACAACAATGTTAATCATACATAAAGTGCAAACTCATCACTAGTTTAACAACAATAACATTATTTACTTGTTTTTGTATCATAATAAGGCATCAATTCCCTTGATTTAGATTTCTATAAAACTATGCAATTCTAACAAAGACAAACATCTAAATTTCCAAAACAAAATTAAATACCTGAAAATATGGTAAACTGAGTTGTACTTATATCCAACAATGGTTCAACATTTTGCATGCTTAACGACACCAAATTGGTCTACATGGTTGAAAGTTGTAACATTTGTTGCTACAGTAATAACCCATAATAAAAATAACAAAGATGGCGATCTCAATGATGGAGATCTCTTCAGGAAAATGGCGATAGAGATCTCTTCATGGAGGTTGAGCTCTCTGGATTAAAGTGTTGAAGGAAAAATATGGGGACAATATTTGTTGGAATCTAGCAGCTACGAGTAAGAGGGGAAGATCTCAATGGTGGAATGATGTCTTAAAAGTTATGACTGAGGAAGGGAGTAGGCATTGGTTTCTAAGGAAGGTTCAACCATTAGTGGGGAATGACTACTTGTTCAAGTTTTGGGAGGGAAATTGAAAAGTACCTGGAGGACTCAAATCTATGTTTCCAAGATTATATGACTTGTCTACCCCAAGAGAGGCGCTATTTTTTGAGATTGGGGTGTGGGGTAATAATATTTGGTCGTGGCATATAAGGTAGAGAAAAAAGTTGTTTGATTGGGAGGTGGACATGTTGAGAGGCCTAGAAGGTGTTTTGGAAGAGGTTGCTATGAGGCATAAGGTGAATGATGGGTGGAAATGGAGGGTGAGTTCAGGGATATCTAAGACATACTTGGTAAGGGAGGCGTATCGGTTAATAAAAAGGGAGGTTCAAAATAATTCTTCTCTCTTCTTCAACAGGTTATGGAAGACTAAGGCTCAGTCCAAGATGTTGTCGTTCTATTGGTAAGTGGCTTTGAATAAAATACCCGTAAAAGTTGAATTGGCAAGGAGGTCCATCATTCCCTTGACTGAGTCTTTTTGTCACTTCTGTGGAGTGCAACCAGAGACAAAATATGTTATTCAAATGGTATGGAAGTCAATCAAATTTTGAGTATTATTTAGATGTTAGTGTTGTTGGGTATTTGGCTGGCTAGGAATGATGTAGTCTTCAATGGTAAGTCCTTCCGAGGTGAAGAAATATGGCAGTTGGCCCTGCAACAGTCTTGACTATGGACTAAAGGGTGTTGTAGAGTTTCAACAGTTTCGTTCTCTAAATGGTCCTCTCGTCTGATTTTGTGTATGAAGAGGGTGTCAGTTTAGGACGGCTGGATAATCATGTTTATGGGGAGTTTAGTGTTAGTATTCTATCCTTGTAATAAATTTGTGTTGGTTTTCTGGTTTCGCCAGAGGGGCTTATGGGTTGGGAATTGGTAGTGGGGTCAATTTTTTAACTATATTGGGACTCTAAAATGTATTCTACTACTTTGTTGTGACTCTTTTTTTATCATTGCCATCCTTGTGACATGTGATTGATTGGTTCTTGAATGATATTTGCCTTTTAAAAAAATAGTAAAGAATTTTAAGAAAATAATAAATTTTGTATTTAAATACATGAATTCTTACATAAGAACAAAATATTATCCTCAAATTTGGCCCTCTAGAAAACAAAAACAATTACAAGGACATTCATCCTAAAATAGTTACAAACCAAAACTAAAAGGAAAGTTTAATTAATAAGAAATTCAACCTTCAAGTCTTCTTCAACTCCAAAAACTTCTTTGTGTGTCTCTGAAAACAACACTTTTAATGAGATAAGAATCTCGGTAAGTAAAACCAATTTCAAAAGGGTTCACAAATAGTTCTCAGCTGGTGTGGAATTTGAAGAAACAACCACAGTACCTGCAGTAATAAAACAATTATTTTTCTTTAATATAAATTATGATTTAATCCAAATAATTTCTAGCAATAATTTTTCAATGCAAACACAATTCACAAATTGTAGTGATACTCATTATAACTCACTCTCACTCTTCGGTTCCCAGAACCAGATTTTTAATAGATTCATCAAAATGTTTATGAGTTCATATTCCATACAATGGCGTCTCATTGTCTTCTCACATCTTCTTCATCCAGGATGGAGGTATCTAAAATCTCTTCCCCATATTAAATAGAGACATCTCACATTTGATCTCCATCTTAGATTGAGGCATAATAAATTCCCCATTATAAATAGAGTATCTCAAGCAAGACAATTTTTAAAAATAATATGCATAAATTAAATAGTTGAAACGTTAAAAAATCATATAATTCAAGTATACCATGGAGGTTTAGAAAAGTTGTTTTACTCACCTCTTGAAGCGAGAACCCACCACTTGAATTTATTTTCTTCTACTTTTTTATCCTTCATTTTCAACCCTTGATTAGTCAACTAATCTATAATTATCTGAGGGAACTTAACTCTATATATAATAGCTTAAGGTTGATTTTCCCCTCTCTAAATTTCTTTTATAAAATATTAGTTGTTTTTTTTTTAAATTCAAGATGATGTCAAATCTTTATTTATTCTATCTTATTTCTATTTTAAAGGAAATATTATCTTAAATCAATTTATTTTCTCTTAAAATTCCTAACAGATTAATCTTTTAATTATTTGATTGATTCTCATCTAATTATTATATTTATTTTTCTTTGATTATCTTGAATATGATATATGAACTAAATAAAATATATGATCATCTTATATAAATTTCATATTATAGATGTATAAAATAATATATGATAAATGTTTATATCATTAATAAGGACCGCCAATTAAAATATAACAACTATTTTATCTAAACTATAATAATTATTTCGTAATAATAAACTCCTAATATTTTAATTTGAATATATATTCTATCATATTTTATTTTTAATATCCAAACTAGTTATTTCTTTTCTTTTAAATTCAAATGAATATTTTATTTTAATAGTTTCTTTATTTGAATCAGATTACAACTTAATATTATTATTTACTAGGTAACTAAATTATTATACATCTAGATAATAATTATTTATTATGTGAGATAATTTTTATTTTAAAATTTTGAGATGTTAAAAAGTCTCCAATGAAAAAGGTTTCACTTGGCCACAATATTCCCCATAAATTGGTTAAGATCCAAAGATACTCCATCATGGAGTTGAAGTTATAGCAAATGCCAACTGTCTAACAAAATTGTGGACAATTTCGTCATGTTCATTAAGATAAACAATTTGCATCACCGTCTATAGCCTCCAAACGATTATTTATAACCCAATTCATGAAGTAACCTACTTCTTGTAAGCAAAGATTGAAGAATAACTACCAAGACAAATAATAATAATCAATTAAAAGAACAATTTTTAACAAAGAAAAATAACAAGGTGACATCTACCTGTAATTACCAGGATTCAATTAGCTCTACCACATTTGTATAAACTACAATCATGTCTTAGATTTCATCTAGTCATCAACATAGCATCAATAAAAGAGAAACTGGAATAAAAAATGAACATAACAAAAAGGTAAACTTTAATTTGCATAGCATATCAATATAATTCTATAAAAAGAAACTTTACCACATTTTTAGAAAGTATAGTTCTGCCTTAAATTTCATCTAGTCATCAACAAAAGAGAAGTTGAAATAAAAACTAGACATAAAAAATAAAAGGGTTAAACTTTAACTTGCATAGAATATAAATAAAATTCCATAAAAAGAAGCTCTATCACATTTCTAGAAACGATAGTTATGCCTCATATTTCTCCTAGTCATCAACATACATCAATAAAAGAGAAGCTGAAATAAAAAACAAAAGGTTAAACTTTAATTTGTATAGCAAATCAATAAAATTCTATAAAAAGAAGTTTAAGATTGATGCAGAGTGTCTCAACCATGAGGACTCAAACAAAACTCTAATGATCCCATATATAAAATGAGTAAAAATAAGGAGATACAAGGTAACATGGCAAACGATAAATATAAGAACATAAAGATAAGCAAAACAAGAGAACATGATACAAAATACAATACTAATTAGTAGTTTCAAACACAAGTAATAGTTCCTAATATTATGTAGTATTATTATAATTATCATATGATTATATAAATAAATACAAAACAAGATACAAACACAATTAATAGTTTTTTACCAAAAATGTTGTACTTTAATATCACTATTATGCAGATAAAAATACTCACTAATAGATTTTTAGTGAATGAAACCCAAAATAAGCAAAAAAGATTGACAACAAACCACAGAGAATAACATAACTATAAGTATTTAAAATCAAAATAAAACATAAAACAAGTAAAAAATACTTGTGTCCACTACTTTCTTAAAACTTATTGGATACTTGTTACAAAAATACTCGCGAGTTTTTTCAATACCTGCGGTTATTCACGGATACCCAAGGATATTTTAAAAAAATATTTTTTTTTCATGAAGTTTTATCAAACAAATAATTTATTTGTTGAAAAAACTATAAACAAATTATACTAGTTTTGACAAGATTAATTGAATCTAAAAATAGATTAATATAATATATACAAAATATTTAATATAAATAGAATTTTTTTTACATTACCGACATTTTTATAAAAAATAATTCTATGAATTATGTACTTTTCATAAAAAAACGTTGATAACAATAAAATTAGACAATTAATATTTTAAATTGATTTATTTCACAAAAATATTATCTTTTTCAAATTAAGCGCATGTAGCATTTTAATTTAACAGGTAGTGTGCACCCATGGGGATGAGTACTCTGATACTTGTACTTGTACTCATTAAAAAATGGGTAGAAAAAAATTCATATTTGCGGGTGACGAGTACCCATTTAAATTATCTGAGGTATTTTTGCGGGTTTTATCCACGAGTATAAATTTTTTTGCCATCCGTAGAATGTGGATGGTACAACTCTATCTCCTTCAAATCCCCTAGCCCTGTTTTGAAACTCTAGAACAACAAAAGAAAATTATTTTAATTAAAAATTTTAACGAAAAAAAATACAAATAATAATGGTAAAGAAATATTTGTATCTTTTACAATTTGTTTATAAGGGTGTCACAGGCTTTAACTGTCTTAAAAGATTTTTGAAACTCTCACCTTAACTACCTTAAAAAGCATCCCATCTACAATGACAAATGTAGTTAAAACCTTCTAACAAGCCTCTACATTAAACTTACTAGAGACTGTCATTAAATTAAAATTTTCACCATTCTTTCCCGGGGCCAAAAGTGAGAATTGATTGACTAATTGAAATGCATTGAAGCCCAATATATATGTCACATTTTTCAAGGTGTTTAAGCATGTTACATATCCATATATCTTCGGATCACGCAAATATCTATTATGACAATATTTACAAGCATTATACATTCTTGAATTTCAGATAATATCACGAAGTGCTCCCATGCTTTTAATGTTCTACATGGGCCATTAGTTATAGGTTCTTAGAATTTTTCATATATATGCATACTATTTATAAAAGTTGTACAATGAGAACTAGCTAAGAAAGCCAAATCACTAAGCAAAAAAAATTGAAAGCAACCACACACTAATAGTATTGTACTCGCAATTAAAAAAAAAATAGAAATAGAAAATGAAGGAAATGATTGTGTTGTCAAAAAATTTTGGCATGCAAAGCAAAAATGATATCCAGAAAAATGCTTATCACCATTTCATGCAAAATAAAAAAATAGAAACAAAAAATAAAGGAAAAAAATTACTTGTTAACTCGATTCTAATTGAGCAATTCACTTTCTATAGAGTTTCAAAAGCTTGAGCAATGTTATATTGTAGATATTTTAGTCAAAAAACAATATGGAATATTAAAATGTTAGTGCAGATAGTTAATTCCAAAAGACCAAAATATATCAATTTCTACACTAAAAAGAATGTATGCTCATAAGAGAAAAAATAGAAATCCTAATACAAAATTAAAAATGAAAACTAAATGGTAAAATGGTACGTGAAAAGAATGAAAATTCTTAAACTGAAAACAAATACTTGATAAGTTGATTAGAAGATGATAAGAAAGAAAAAATCCCTTTTGAGTCTCAAAAGTAGTAATTGAATCGTTACTAGAAAGGAGAATGGTCTTCGACCAAAGGAGAGGATGAGGGAATGGAAAAGATGTTAAAAAGTGCAAGATTTGAGTATCAAAAGAATGGATGTGGTAGCAGCAACACAAAAGATTGAAGTGATATTTTAGGGTTAGTTGTTCTACCAACTCAAGAAAACCCTAAACAAAGAATGGAATGGGCCAGACCATGGATGCTTCATGCTTATGGGCTTCTTTCTTAGATATAGGGCTTTTTCTCACTGCACCTTCATATTTTCTCCATGTACCTCCATAATATTTAAAAATGCAAAAATATCCTTAGGTTAAAAAAAGTTAAAAGTTTGTTACCTCGCGCCTGTCATCTTCTTCAGTCTAAATTGTGTAAAAATTTGCAATTTTTTTATAAGTTCATATTGTATAATTCGAACTTATAAAAGTATTTGCAAAATTTTTTACAATTTGGATTGTGCAATTCAAACTTGTAAAAGCAAATTTTTTTACAAGTCTAGATTTTGTAATCCAGACTTGAAAAAAAATTGTAATTACAAGTCCGGATTAGCCTATCTAGACTTGCATAAGCAATATTTTTTACAAGTTCAGATTGGCTTATCCGGACTTGTAAAAGAATTTACAAATATTTTTACAAGTTTGAATTACACAATCTGGACTTAGTCTAGATTGACCAATCTAGACTTAGTCTGGATTGGGTAATCTAGATTCGCTAAAAAATTTACAAGTACCTAGAAGCGAGAACAAACAAAGGTGGACGAGAGGTCAGCGGATGTCATGATGGGATGCACAAACAGTGTGACGAGGTGCACGGACAACACAACTGGGTGCACAGAGGTCACAATGGAGGATGCATAGACATTTTAATTTTTTTTTTTACCAAGACTATTTTTGACTTTTCATAGGATTATGAAGGTGGAAGGAGAAAACATGGAGGTACAGGGAGAAAAAGCCTAAACATAGTAACAATAATTATAAATGTTATATAAGATGCAAATCACGATCTATTAAGTTACTAATGAATTAAAATTTCAGTACCGAATGTGACCACACTAATCCATTTTAACCCTTTTTCTTATGCGATGGACATGTGTACCTGACTAAACTGACCCAAACATCAAGTTTTCTTTTTGTTAATTCAATCTTAGTTGTTTTGGGCTATCATGTTCACTCCTAATAATACTAATACTAGATGTAGAATGCATGCATTTCACGACTTTTGAAATAATAAACAGTGAAAAACATAGAGAATAAAATTAAAATTAAAGTAAAATATGTAGCATTTTCCCACTATGAACAAATTTATGTGTTGTGTTAGATGGTCTTGACCCTAACATTTATTTTATTATTTATAACAATGTTTTGATTTATTTAATTATTTTATTTGAGGATGTGATTGTAAAACAATAATATTTATGTTATTTTTATAAATATTTTAATCTTCTTTTATAGTATTTTAATATAAAGGTAATAACACTTTTCTTCATTTATACGATTATAATTTTTTTTTAATGTTCACTAAGAAGATAATTATAATTTATTTTTTAAGATAAGATATTTAAGTATTATTAATTTTCATTTCTAATAACAATAATATTTTATTCATTTTAAAATATATAAAAAATTGCATTAATAATTAAATAATTTTTTAGTCTTTATTTAATTTATTTTGATTTTGATTATAATTGATTTGAAAATAAAAGCGCTTGTAAATTTTTGTTAATAAAGTAATCTCATAAATAACCTATTAGATTCTTTTATAAAAAAATTATTTAATATAAATACTATTTCTATTAATAATTTTTGTTTTTTATTTAATTTTTAAATATAAATATATTTTTATTTAACCCTTTATAATTTGTAACCTTGACTCGGTTCCTATTTCAGATGATATGCAATAATGAGTGTCACTATAATTGGATAAGTTTTATATAAAAAATTGTGAGAAACGAGGGTTTCTTTTTTAAAATATTCACCAAGTACGTGGAACAATAAGAGGCTGATTTTATAATATTGACGTAGTAGTGAAATGATAAGAAGTTTTCTATTTGGTTGCTTATCATTGTTTAAAATATAGTTCCTTATGTTACTTTTAAATAGCTACGGAACTTTAGTCCTAATCTGATAATGCACATCAACCAAAGTCATTTTCCAGGACCTTTTTTGCGTTTAAGGTTTTGCAATAGGTGTTGCTGGCAAACTATTTCTTTTCAATGAATTGAAGATCCTAAGAACGGAAGCTTTTGATTGAGATCCGTATATAGATCCAAATTTATTTCAATTCGGTGTCAAAATGAGTTATTATTTTTATCAACCCTGCTTTTATGAATGGTTCCTATCACTTTAATACTTTAGTTTATTATTCAAATAGAGTCTTTATATTTATCAATTGTTATGACGTTTTAAGGAAGTGGATGGATATCTTGTATGCCCTGCATCATAATCTATCACAGTAGCCATGCATGTGTTTCAACTTCCTTATTGGCAAATAAATGTTAGTTTAAGGGATTAAAAAACACTACTTTCATGAAATATAAGAAAGAAAAACAAATCAATAACATTAAAAAATCCTAGCTAGCTGCTCCGTTTTAGGAATTTATTGTAGCTTCTACAGTGCCCATGGCGTTTGTAAATATTTTTCCACTGCGAGAATATGTCGATGATTTCTTGTTTAATTAAATAGTCACAAGTAAAAATATTTATACTCTTAAAATTTATAAACATATTTCTTGTAAAAAAAAAAAGAAATATATTTCAAATTTTTACAATCTTAAAACATCACATCGTTCCTCTTGTCATTAACTGGTTTGAATTTCTTTATACGTAAAGTTAAAAAGACTTTGTTGACAGTAGTCACAATACTATGGAGTTATAACTAAGTTAAGCTCATTTATATGAGTTAAGTTTCATTTTGTCGTTATTAATGATTACTTACTTTAATTGATAACGAATTAGTTGCCCTCGATGGAAGTTTGTACGTGTTGCTGTGGACAGTCATGTAATAGTTATAAAAAATTTGTTAATTAATAGCCATTAACCAACTATTGTTAATTATTAATATTTTCTTAATTGAGACCATGGCATTCAGATCAATTGATAGTGAGCATAATGAATTTACGGGGCAATTGACATTACGAAATGAGAATGTATTATTATAAAAAAAAAAGGTAGTGCTTTTTCATAAAAAAAGGCAGGTCCCACCGAGATTTGAACTCGGGTTACTGGATTCAGAGTCCAATGTCCTGACCACTAGACCATGGGACCATTTGGCTTTTGTTGCAGCTTTAATCGTCCAAATAATATTATTTCTTCAGAATAATAATTCAAATGGTTATTAAATAATAACTATTACTCCAAGCCTCAGCATTTTATTTTTCTCTTAAAATCATTTTTGATTGATAAATTCAGAGTGAAATTAAAACAAATATTTTTTAAAAGATATATCTTTATTTAATAATAGCAAGAAAGAAAGAAAGAGAGAGAGAAAGAGAAAAATAAAGAAGATGAGAAAGAAGGTGAAGAGGAAGATGAGAAAAACTTAAAGAAACAAGAAAGAAAGAAAGAGAGAGAGAGAGAAAGAGAAAAATATTAACAGATGAGAAAGAAGGTGAAGAGGAAGATGAGAAAAACTTCAAGAAAACATTCATATTAACAGATCAACATTATACGATACTGAATCTGGCAGAGCCGGTTAGACATCTTCGTATAATATTGATAAAACAAGTTTATAAGCTACTGAATCTGGCAGAGCCAGTTAGACATCTGCTTATAAACTTGATGAAAAGTAAATTTAATTAACATATGATAAGCCTTTAAATGATAATCGCATCTTTAAATATTTATTGTTTTAGGCATCCGAAGATACCTTAAGAGTAAACTACTCCATGCTTAAAATATTAAACGCACACAATTAAAAGAAAATACTTACAAAAAGGGGGAAAGAGAGGGGAGGAATTGCTAAAACTTCTGATATTATTGCTCAGAATAAAGATTTATAAGAGGAAGGAGAGAGGAGAAGTGTAGAGAGAAGGAGGAGAGTTTTTCGGACCTACTCCGCATAAGAGACTTATGGTCTTTTTATACACAAAGTTTGTAACCGGAAACCGGCTGAGAAGGTAACCTGTTAACTGGTGACCTGCTGTGTAGGTTCCTCCATGACTGGCAACCTGTTTTTGTAGGTAAATTTTACCCTCCAGTCTATTACTTCGATAAAGAAGTAAAATTACTTTGTCACAGGTAAAATTTTTAGCTTGCTCTTCTTACTCGAGCAAGTGTAGGTAATTCTTGTATTTCTTCTTCCATTTGTTCTGGAAGACTCTAATCTTCAGTGTCATAACAGTCAGATGGGAAGGATGACAGTCCGGGAGTGTTTTGACCATAACAGTCAGTTTCTTCATATATTTCTTTGTATAACCTTTCATTTTCGAAATGCTTGACAAGAGAAATGTTAGCTTCAATTGGAAATTTACCCATTATCTTTTTCCAATACAATTTTGTATTTGAGGTTTCCTTCAACAGTATAAAACTCTCGGAATCTTGTTTTGAGAAGTTCCAGTTGGATCCTTCAATGTATGCTTTCCAGAGATTGTACTGGTATGCTTTGTCTTTATTTAAGGATAATCCTTTAAGTAAATCATGCTCTAACAGGGTCAGAGTATGAATCTCAAGATTTATCTCAGTAAATAACTTTATGACATGAGTAGGTGAACTATCATGGGTGTGAATACTTCTAGGAGAAGTAATAATTTGTAGAGCCACCTGCTGTTATAAAACAAGAGAAGACTGTCCATTTTATTGATTCTGGGAGAACTATCATTAGGTGTAGTTTTACATATAAAAAACGGCACATTGCCCACTCTATTATAAAAATTTTTGTATTAAATGTGTAGAAAAACATTTAAATATACAGGAATAAGAAATACCCTCTTTCGAAAAGAAAGAAAATATGAATAAATTGTGTAATAAAGATTTAACTGATACTAGAGTTTCAGTATTAGAAACTCGCATAAGTCATCTAGAAGAAAAGGAAATTCTTTTAGAAAAGCTAATAAAAGGGAAAAATAAAATAGATTTCCCAGAGTCCAGTTACTCAGCCGAACAAAATAACATGATGGGAACAATGAAATGTATTCCATTAGTTTGTAACAAACAACAACTAATAACTTTAAAAGTATTAGTTAAACTAACTTTTCAAAAAAAAAAATAACAAACCATCGACAGAAAAAACTATACAAGCATTATTAGATACAGGATGCTCAGAAACAATTATATGTAAAACTATAACTCCACATCAAAACATAGTTAAAAGTAAACACATCCAAAAAACCAGAACAATGTCTGGTGAAATTATGGTAAATGATGAAGAAGTTAACAATGTTATTCTTCAGTTTAGCACAAATTGTGATTTTTTTTGTCATAAAATTTGCATAAAAATAATGAGGGTAGAAAATTTAGTTCCCTCAAAACAAAACATGATAATCGGCCTAGATTTTATTTTAGGTCAAAATAGATCAGTTACAATAAACAAAGATTATGTTATGATAAGTGATAAAACACAGATGACACCAATAGTTAGTGGTGATTCATTAAAACAAGATATTATCACTAATAATTGTAATTGTAAAAATCCAACATTTCCAGGTACATGCGACTGTACTACGGAACTCCCATACACATTAGACGAAACAAAAGAGGATTATTCTTCTTTATATAATATACTAGACAATATAGTTGAGGCTTTTTCCTCAATAAAAATTTCAAAATCCATCAAATTCGAAAATATTTAACAAATTCTTGATAGGTTGAATAAAACAAACATAATAGGAGAAGATCCTACAAAATTTTGGGACAGAGATCCCGTAACCTGTAAACTAGAAATTATTAATCCAGACTTAATCATTAAAACAAAAGACATTCAATTTAATAATTTGGAACAAGAAGAATGTCAAAAGCATATACAAAATTTACTAAAACTAAAGGTAATATCACCTAGTGTTAGTCCACACAGAAGTCCGGCTTTTATAGTCAACAAATCTTCTGAACAAAAACGAGGTAAATCAAGAATGGTTTACAATTATAAAAGACTAAACGACAACAAAGTATAAGATGGTTATTCAATTCCATCTAAAGATGTTTTAATAAACCGAATTCAAGATGCCAAATGGTTTTCTAAATTCGACTTAAAAAGTGGATTTCATCAAGTTAAAATGGATCCAGAATCAATAAAATGGACAGTCTTCTCTTGTTCTGAAGGTTTATTTGAATGGAATGTTATGTCATTCGGTCTTAAAAATGCTTCTGCTGTTTTTCAGCAAAAAATGGATAATATTTTTAAAAATGATAAAACCTTTACATGTGTCTATATTGATGGCATATTAGTATTTTCTAAAACAAAAGATGACCATTTTCACCATCTAAAACAAGTTTTATATAAATTGGAACATTACAGATTAATAGTTTCAAAATAAAAAATGGAAATTAGTAAAAATTTCATTGAATTTCTTGGAACAGAAATAGGTAATGGAACTATAAAACTTCAACCTCATATTTCTAAGAAAATACTAGATTTTCCAGATAAAATGGAAGAAATTAAAACACTTAGATCATTTTTAGGACTTTTAAATTATGCAAGAAACTTTATTCCTAATCTAGGAAAATACACATCTCCTTTATATAATAAAACTTCATTAAAAGGAGAAAGAAAATTTAACTCTGAAGATATTAAATTAGTACAAAAAATAAAACAAATGGTAACAAATCTACCAATTTTATAATTGCCATTAGATTCAGATTACTTAATAATTGAATGTGATCGGTGTGAACTTGGATGCGGAGCCATCCTTAAACATAAGAAAAATAAACACATACGCAAGGCAGAGGAACAAATTTGCAGGTATGCCTCTGACAAATATACTACAAAACCAAAAATTTACAAAACTAGCACAGATTATGAAGTAAATGCTATTATGCACGCAATGGATGCATTCAAATTATTTTTGATAAATATAAAATAAATAACAATCAGGACAGATTGTGAAGCCATAGTTTCTTATGGTAAAAATCAAATTAATAATGATAAAAAGCCACATAAAAGATGGCTGCTTTTTAAAGATTATATAAATTTTTCAGGAAAAATTATTTATTTTGAACATATAAAAGGTTCTGATAATACTTGTGCTGATATACTTTCCAGGTACATCAAAGTAAAGGCTTGAACTTTCACAAAGACCTTTTAGGTCACTGAAACAAACGTCCATATGATGGAGAATACAAAGAAGGGAGCCAATGGCCCCAAACAAGTAAAGTCCCCTTTTTCAGGCGGACCAATTTACAAAATTTGGCAAACAAGAGTTGCCAATCCTTACAAATATTTTCCAGTACCCTGGAAGAGACAACACAAATGTCAAATTAAATGTTTTAGTTGACAATATTTGGAATATTCCAAAATACATTACACAAAACGAACACCAAGTCACAAAGGTGAAACAAAGCATTATAAGTGCATTATGCAATTTTTGTTGTCATGACAATAAAAGAGTAGCATTGACATCTCCTGCCTCTCCTTCTGGGAAAGGTTTCACACATTTTGCTTTGATAACAGGCAAAAACAAGGGTGTTTATACATCTTTCAGAGACCTCAATGAGGCTAAACAGGACCAGTTTTGGTCTACTTACAAGGGTGTTTATACATCTTTCAGAGACCAAAATGACAGTTCGATTAGAAACAATTGATGAAGAAAAAATAAAGACTGCCTTACAATTAGAGTCTCGTGCTCAAACACAAACATATGTTACTGTTGCTTGCAGTATCTCACAACAAATAAATCCCAACATCCTTTTGGGTAAATTCGGGATAATACAGGATTTTCTGTTTGAAGTTCATTCTAAAACAACAAAATACAATGGTTTATTCGTAAAAGTACAAACATACTTCAATAACAAAAATCCTTGTTTTGAATCTTCTGAATATTGTAAAACTGTGGACAAAGACTGTACATGCCAGTTGAAGTTCATAATAAGAAGAGCTCAGATAAATTTGAGTTCTTTCAAAGCACACTTATTATACAGGGATGTTTTGACAACTCCCATGTTACTATTGGAAGCAAGATGTCTCACTTCTTTGGTGATACCTCCTACAGACAGGTTTTCTGCCCTGTCCCCAACATTAAACTCCGTCATAAATGATATGCAGGCGGAACACATGCAGCAGGTGGCTCTACAAATTATTACTTCTCCTAGAAGTATTCACACCCATGATAGTTCACCTACTCATGTCATAAAGTTATTTACTGAGATAAATCTTGAGATTCATACTCTGACCCTGTTAGAGCATGATTTACTTAAAGGATTATCCTTAAATAAAGACAAAGCATACCAGTACAATCTCTGGAAAGCATACATTGAACGATCCAACTGGAACTTCTCAAAACAAGATTCCGAGAGTTTTATACTGTTGAAGGAAACCTCGAATACAAAATTGTATTGGAAAAAGATAATGGGTAATAAATTTCACCCATTTCCAATTGAAGCTAACCTTTCTCTTGTTAAGCATTTCAAAAAGGAAAGGTTATACAAAGAAATATATGAAGAAACTGGCTGTTATCAAAACACTCCCGGACTGTCATCCTTCCCATCTGACTGTGATGACACTGAAGATTAGAGTCTTCCAGAACAAATGGAAGAAGAAATACAAGAATTGCATACACTTGCTCGAGTAAGAAGAGCAAGCTAAAAATTTTACCGGTGACAAAGTAATTTTACTTCTTTATCGAAGTAATAGACTGAAGGGTAAAATTTACCTACAAAACAGGTTGCCAGACATGGAGGAACCTACACAGCAGGTCACCAGTTAACAGACTACCTTCTCAGCCGGTTTCCGGTTACAAACTTTGTGTATAAAAAGATCATAAGTCTCTTATGCAGAGCAAGTCCGAAAAACAATCCTCTCTTTTACCTCCAAATACTCTCCTCTTTCTCTCTACACTTCTCCTCTCTCCTTCCTCTTGGAAATCTTTATTCTGAGCAATAATATAAGAAGTTTTAGCAACCCCTATAAGAATAATTAATTTTATTTTGATTACAAAATAGTTGAATTATTTAATTTAATTTTCTTAATTTAGGTAAAAAAGTCAATTACATTTTGTAAACTATCCTTAATTATATTTATATACAACAATTGGACCAGACGGAGACTGGCCCTTGAGTGCAAAGACAGAAGGGAGTTTGACTACAAAACCCACGTGTCGAGCAGGGACAAAAGTCGGCCTTAGTGATTCGATGTGCCAAGTAGAAGGGTCGTCGCTCAATGGATAAAAGTTACTCTAGCGATAACAGGCTGATATTCCCCAAGAGCTCACATCGACAGGAAGGTTTGACACCTCGATGTCGGCTCTTCATCACCTAAGATCGTAGTATATTCCAAGGGTTGGGCTATTCGCCCATTAAAGCAGTATGTGAGTTGGGTTCAGAACGTCGTGAAACAGTTCGATAGAGATAAATATTGTTGATTTATCACTTGACAAAAATTATTATTCTAATAAAATTTTTGTTATTCATAAAAAAGTCAAGGAGACAAAGGTGTCTAAATCTAAAAAAAAAACAAAACCCTAAAACATTTCTAAGAATTTATGAAAGAGACTTGCAAGACAAACATGGTGAATTAACAAAGAAACTTTATCAGAGTTCCTCTTCCTTTTATATTTTGTACTTCTGTTTTTGAATTGTAACTTAGTTTTTCCATTGATAATTAGTAGCTAAAAAAATGCTTACGGCTGAAATCAAGGACCGAAGACAATAAACGATGTTTTTCAAGTTGAGCTAGATTTACTATAAAAAAATGAGGGACTATTTTCTCATTTGTCAAAAATGAATGAAAACACCTTTCTTTTCATTTTTCGCCCTAATAAGTTATGACAAAAATAATTGGCATCAACCAGACAAAAGCAATGTCATTGTCGATAAAAATGTATTTGAATAAATTCGATCTGGCCCGCTTCATGTCCTTGTTACTTGTTAGTATGATTGATAAATTATTTTTATTTTACGAGAACTACAAGTCATTTAAATTAGTCCTTTAAGTCGTAATTTTTTATTTACATAATTAAAATACTCTATTTAGTCCATTTTATTTAATAATTAAAATAATTATTATTTGGATGATATTGATATTTGTTTTAAAATTTACTCGATATATGGTCTTTTTCTTTTAAAATTGCTGATGCTTAAATTTTTTATTTTTGCACAAATTTAGAATAAAATAAATAAGTAATTTATTAAAATGATTTTACTATCATATTTTTAATCCGATAAATTACACAGTTCATTTAAGGAAATACGAGTATTTAATTCGTGTATTTTTTCAGTTCCACGTAGTCAAAGTTCTTATATTTGACTTATATTGATAAATTTAGTTTTTAAAGTTTAAAAAATATATAAAATTATCCACTCTCAATTAAAAAAAAGTGATAAATTATTTAAAAAGACAAAGTAAATAAATATTTTTAAAATTAAAGAAAATAAAAAGTAAAAATAGAAAATTTGCAGCATAGACTTGTCGGGGAAATAATGTAGAATCTTATCTGTTAAAGTATCTCCGATTCGTCCATAATCAACGAGGATACCATTACGGCATTACCACAACTTACTCCTTCTCCAAATAAATGTGAACCCTTACACGTCAAATTTCCGTGGCACCTGCTTTTTATTTATATATCTCATGTCATGTCATGTTTTTTGTTTTTTACTCGACTAATATTCACTAATTTATTAATTATTAATATTTATCGGAAATTGTTTATATGTGAAGTTTTTAATCACATTCTTTTATTTAAATATTATGATTCGGATAAATAACTTGTTGGTATCTCATGTGATATTGATTTCATATAAATTAATTATACAAAAGTCAAAATAAAGTAAGTCAATTTTAAATTTATCTTTAAAATATAAGCGTTCGTAATTTAATCCTCGTACGATATAGTGACTACTTAACTCTATGATTTAATATGTTATACTTTCAATTTATTACCTTTTTTTCTTTGTTCTTAATTTTTATATTTTAATTTAAATTTTTGTTATTTTATTAATTTTAAAAAATTCGACCCATCACGTGTTATCCTATGCATGATATATTTTATATTTTTCTAATATTGAGTGTACTTTTAACTATTTTAAAATTTAATTATTTATAATATTTTTATGCTTTTCTTTTTTTTATTAATATTATAGTGAACTGTAAGTGTAAGTGTGTAATTATATCTAATACTACCACTGTCAAGACTCAAGACGAAGTTTCAAACTTTACTTGTCTTTTTTTAGATTTGGATTTATTGACTTTATCACATAATAATTTTAAAGACTTTTAATAATTATTTTTATATTTTTTATACTTTAAAATTATAAAAAAATTATTTAATAGGCAAGAGATATTTTATTATAGAATCAATGAGTCCAAATTATCATAAGTTGTGAAAAATAATTTACTTTATAAAATTATAAAAAAATTTCTTTACAAATATTACTTTTTCATATTTTTTTACCATGAATATTTTTTTTTTGAAAAATTAAGAGCTATATATCATAGTATTTCATCATGATTTAGTAAAATAATTTTTGTACCAATTAATCTACATGTTCAATAACATTTTTTAAAGTATTAAAATATAAAACTAAATATATAATAATTAAATTAACTTTTTAAAATAAGTAGAAAATTTTGGACCTACCGAATAACTTAAAAATATTAATAGGATTTAAATAAATATAATAACAGTTTTAGTTATTACTATTTTAATTATCTGTTTAAAAAATTTGAAGTTATTGAAAATTAATAAAATAAAAAATAATAAATTAAAATAAAACTTTCAAAACATAAATAATCATAATAAAACTTTTAAAATTTAATATATTAAAATAAAAAACACTAAACCAAAATAATATTTAAATACACACAAAAATAGTTTTATTATGCTTTGTATCTTATTTTAACTTGTCTAGGAAAATGTAGATTATACGAACTGGGTCTTATCTACACACTCTTACTAGTTTGCTAAAGAAAAACAAGTTCGAAATTGCTTTAGAATCAACTTTTTATCTTCTTTTTCTTTAACCTCCTTCTCTCATCTTCAATCCCCGTTCTTCTTCTCTCTTATATCTACTTCAATCCAATTATTTGAAGACATGATGAATATATAAACATTTTTCTTTTCCCACATGAATAAACTCATTTGACAACCAATGCCACAATGGAATTACATTTACTACTGAAAATAATTGGATCTGGAACAAATTATTAATACCAACACTTGAATTTATAGCTTTCACCCACTTGTGCAAAATCTCAATTAATTAACTCATAAAAATGGCATATCCAAGGATTCTTATTCTTGTTAAATTTGGAATACCTAGGGGCTAGGGTGAGAAGCGGTTCGACTGAGACCTACGAACTTATTTAAAATTTAACACTACATAGCCTATTTAACAAAAGTATTAGGTTTAAGATTTAAAAAAAAAATTACTTAATTAAATAGACTAGTTTTGGATTAAAAAAAGTCTATCAAATATAATAGGTAAGTTTATTAATTCATTTCAGTATAATAAAATTAATATACATTACATTTATATATTTATTTAATATCTTAATAAAAGAATTATCTTATATTATGCATAAAATAAAAAATACTTTGAAACTTTAAATTTATTTATTTTATTTAAAACTAGCTCTAATATTGTTTTAACTTAAGTAGTTGACCTATTTAAAATTTAAGTTGTGGGCTTGTTTATAATTTGATATGTTAACTTATTTATATTTTCTTAATGTTAAATATATAGATCATTAATTATTTGAATAGGCTAAACTAAGCTCTTCAAAAGGTGAACTTAGATCTAAAAAGAAAGTTTTTTTATAAATAATAAACCAATTTCGAACCTTATTTTTTCTAAAACAGTCTAGACCCATTTATGTAAAACCTAACTTATTCTCATCTCTAACTATCACATGCACAACTATGGTGGCTTCTAGACGAAGGGATGTCATTGTGCCCATTTTTCTTTTATTGTTGCGTCATTTCTATAAAAGTAGGGCTACATGAATGATCTTATGTTGCATTTATGTTTTAAACTTTTGTTTTTGGTTATTTATTTATTTACAAGAGTGATAGGAAAACTTTCTAGAAAAATTCTCTTTCTGAATCTTTCCTTATGATTGGTTAGAATTGATTGAAAATCACTAATTTTGATGGTTTCACTCGCGATTAAATGAGTATTGCTTCTAAAATTGATAAGTTTCAATAAATTTTAACAAATAAAAAAGATATATAGTTTCAAAGATAGTTTTTCTAACACTCCTATTTATATTATTGTAGTGATGGTTAAAAATTGTCACTATTTAAAATTAATTGGAGTAAATTACACTAGCATTTAGTGAGGTTTTCTTAGAAATTGACACCCAACTTTTTAAAAATCTTACTCAAACATATGATTTATTTTAAAAATATTACATTAACGTTCCTTCTTACATTAGACATACTCTCATTTTAAGTCTTAAAAATATTAAAATTACATCTCTTGATAAAGAAGTAAAGAAGGTCATTACTTTAAGGAGAAATTAATATATAGTATTGGTCTCTTAGATCATCACATCATTCACAAACCTAACTAATAAGTGTGCTAATTAATCAAAATTAAAAAAATAATCATTTTATCATGCAAATTATGCTAATAATATTGTTGGGGTGAAGAAAATAAAATTTTAAGTAAATATGATGTTTTCTATTCATAATTGATGGCCTCGAGATATTACAAATTGGGCTAAGGAGACAATTATTTTTGGAGAGGCAACATCAAGTTCATTATAATCGAGAAAGATAACATTCTAAGGAGACAATAAAAGAGGGATCTCGAGATTGAAGAGGAGCAAGAGTTGGACTACTGAGGATGAACCTTCATCTCAAGTCAAGTAAGAGGATTACGCACAAGGCAAGTCATAGGGAAATCCCGAGTCAAAACTTCACTCGAGATAAGGTCAATAAAACTAGGAATCTTGAGCAAAGGTTTGGATACCAGAAATCGAGGCATAAATCTCGAAATGTATTGAAGGTTGAAGACATGAGAAGAGAGAGAAGCGGTAAAAGGATCGAAAGTTAAAGAGTCAACATACAAAAAGGCTAGAAGTCAAACATGGAAGTTACTATCCGTTGGAAAAGTTATTGGAAGTTAGAAAGATTTTTAGTGGTTTATTCCCGTTGAGGAATAAAATATTGTTTTATTTTTATTTCAAGGACAAGTGTCCATTGTAAATATGCCTATATCCTTCACTCACACAAAAATAAATTGTTGGAACATTCATATAAAATCTTGTAAACTCAAGACTCCTAGGCATCGTAACGAGTGAAGGGATTGTCATGTATGTTTTTACTATTTTGAGAGCAGTTCATTCTACAAATTTCCTCTATTGTTCTTCCTTTACAATTCATGCATTTACTGTTTTTCATTAGAAGTAGAATTTTGAATTTTCTTTGAGGTTTACATCGCATTTCTTTTACATTTTATGCATTTATTGCTTTAATTAGAAATAGAACATTGATTTTTTCTTTGAAATTTACATCGTATTTCATTTATTTTCACATATTTAATTGCTTCTAAAACAACCTTTTCGTGAACAACTTTGGACTTAATTGAACAAAACTCATGTTTTCATCAAATCTCATGCTTCCTAAGTCAACACTTCATGTTCCAGGGCTTCATTAATTGTAACCAATTTGACTAAAAAGAATTCATACACATGTACACTCTTATATTCTAAAAGTTCTTCAAATAAATATAAATTTGCTTAGTTTTTAGAGTCAGAAATGATAATTTTTTTATTTCAAATATTCATTTTTATCACAAATGATTTCCCAAGAAATAAATATATAGTCAAATGACAAATGGTGAATTATCATTAACCAGGACCATGTATGGCATGGTAGTCCAAAACCATATATAGTGAAATCGTTTTATCATGCAAATTATGCTAATAAGATATAGAGGTGTAAGTATAATATATGAGAAAACCTCAAGGATTGAGTAATAATATAATTTACTCAATTAATTATAATATAAAACAATAATGAGGTTAAAAGTGTATGAGAAATTTTAAATTATATATATATATATATAAACAAGCGTGAGAGAGTAAGTAAAATAAGCATAATTTTTATTTTAAGAATATGAGAATTTTAAATTTAAATTATAAAATCATAGAGTCAAAAATCAATTATTAGTAATATGATCACTTAAAAAAGTCACACATATATGGAGATATAATGTTGATTTAGTGACAAATTCCATTTGAAGGAGAAAAAGAGAGAAAAATCGTGGATTCAAATTATTCCAATTAATCAAATAATATATAATATTTGCCCATAAAAAGAAAAGACAACTTAAAATTTTTCTTTTTTTCCCCTTAATCATTCATAAAATATTAATTATCAATATTTATGATTCCCACTTATCATAATAAAAAATATTTTTATTTAATACACTTTTATGTTTGTATACACATAAAAGAGCTAGTTATTTATAAAAGTTTAATTAGTATGCGCTGACAATATAAAAGAGTATTATATTGACGTTCAATCATATTTTTTGACTTTTAAAGTATTAATTGGTAAAATCAATAAACTTACCATAAATGAAATATTGTAATTGAAAGTTAGTGTAAAACTTTTTACAGTGACAGTGCATACTAATTAAAATCTATTTATAAGTCATTAGCATTTTTATGGTAAATCATTAATGTTAAACATATAAAATTTGAGTTAATTTTTGGGGTGAAGGTGAACTATGGAGTTACTCTGTATTTCACACCTATAGTTTGTAGACACAACACTACTTATAGTTGAGAATCTATGGAGGTACTCGAAGTCATGTTGCAGAATCTTGAGTTAACTTAGGAACTAAAGGTAAACTTCCACAAGAGTCGGCTTATGGGAACAAATGTGCCTAAGTCATGGAGGGTTCAAGATTGAAATATCTCCTTCAAATACTTGGGATTACCCATTGGAGTAAACCCTAACTTCAACATTAGCAATGTGGAAACCAGTAGTGTAAGCTACAAAGAAACACTTTTCTTCTTGGGAGTATAAGTATATCTCGATGGCAGGTACAATTGTGCTTATTAAATAAATGTTTTTGGGACTACCAATTAATCTACTGTCTCTTTTTTTTAGGGTCCCCAAAGATATTATTACTTAAATTGAATTCCTTCCCTTTTCAAAAGCTTTATCTGGGGTGGGAAATAGGAAAATAGGAAGGTGAATTGGATAGCATGAGATTCAATATGAAGGTCGAATGAGGAAGGAGAGTTGGGGGTGAAAGATATTTTTTTCATTAAATATTGAACTTTTGGGTAAATGAAAGTGGCGACTATAGGTGGAGAGGAAAAGTCTATGGGGTAGTATTAACTAGAAGGGATCTGAGAGGTTCAAGGTAGTCAATCCTCTTATTAGTGAGCATATTTAAATTCTATCAAAAATCTAAACTCTGGCCAAAGGAGGGGGTGGTCCAGAAATACCAAGTTAATGCTGGGAGATAGTAAAGGAATAAGGTTTTGGAGGGATAAATGATTGTGGGATGAGAGTTGTTGGCTTTGGAGGAGGGACTTATTTGTATATGAAGAAGAATTGGTTGGGAAGTTAATGCACAAACTAGAGTCAGTAAATTTGAGTAAGAAAGTTTCAGATAGAGGGATTGAATTAGACTCTTTACTATTTTTTTTTATGAAAAAAACACTTATACATAAGTGTTAAACTCTTTTTTTATATGCTAAATGTGTTCGTTTTTTTTAATAGAGAGATTTAAATTTACAACCTTTCACTTATCTTCTTTTTCTTTACATATGAATTTTGTTACTAAACTGAAAAACTAATAATACCACCTATACTATACTTTGAGGGGCTTTCAAGAGGACATTATCTCTTTTGTGCATGATGATTAGAGTATCTAATACTTTAAATGAAAATAAATATAGCAACATGTAATTGAATTAAAACCCTAGATACTGATCGAAAGCTATAAATGGACATTGTGACGTTGGGGTAGGTTATTAGATTTGCCGAATTCCATGTCTGGATATTTACACATGTTCAGGTCAGACAATGAAAAAATGCGATTAATATGCGATTTATTTGAGAAAATTAGAACAGATAAAAGTAAACTAAAAGTTGAAAAGTTAAGGTTTTGCTTGGGTTGAAAAAAAATTTTCGTTTTTATTTTTATTTTTAAGATTTTAATATTCAGAAACTATATTTATTTTCGCTTGATATTTTTATTTTAAAAAATAAGATGTTAAATTTAATTAATTTTAGTAAAAAATGTAATATATATTTTAAAATATATTTATATATAGTTTTGTTATAATTACAATATTGTTATTAAGTTTTTATATAGTTTTAGATTTTAAAAACACTCAAAACAATTTTTTTCCTTTTTTTAGTTAATTTTTGAAAATATTTTTTGGAGAAAATATTTTCTAAATTGTAACCAAACATATTTTCAATGCTATTTTCTGTGAAAATGAAAACAAAAAATACTTAAAACAAACACCACTTAAAAAAACTATTTGTAAATGTTTAGTAATACTAGTTGATTAATTAGCTGAAAATTGTAAAATGACAAATAAATACATTATTAATTATCATATCCCTAATAAGTTATTTATAATTTTATAATATATTTTAATAATATAAAATTTCTTGATATAAATTGATTATATATTTAAATTATAAACTATTTTAGTAGGGAATAAAATTTAGATTGCATATATCTTTTATATCCATTTACCTTATATTTTTTGTACGCACTTACTTATTTCCTTTTATTTTGTAAGCCATATTAATGATGATTTTTTGTACGTTTGATCAAGCTGTTCAGGGAGATATTATAGGCACAATCTTAGGGATATTACAGAGATATGTTTAGGAATCCTGATAACCAAATAAGTCAGGGTATTGCGTATATATGAATGCTCATTATATGTTAATAATACACAGAATTCTCCTATATTTCATTATGTATTAGAGCAACCAAGTTCTGAGAAAGAGAAATCTGTGGTAAGACCCGAGGTGGTGGGAAAGATGTCATCTCCATATGATCTAAATTCAAATGATAATCTAGGAAGCATAATCACCCAAGTTCAACTGCGGGGTGAAAATGATGAAGAATAGGCAAAGGTTGTGAAAACCTCGCTACGTGCACGACGATAAGGATGTGGTGCAAACCCTGGATGTGGTAAAAGGGATAGGTATACGAGCAAATACTGCCCAAGTAGCAAATGAGTCAACGACGGAGATAGACAAGGGAGGCTTGATGGGGTTGAGCACATAATAATGGCAAACATTAGTGGAAATCCTAAATAATCAAAAGGAAAATACCAATGAGCGAATGACAGGTAAAGAAACTTGGATCATTGATACAGGGGTTTCCAACCATATGACAGGAATCTTGAAATCACTTTGAAGAATGTGCAAGGATGTCCTGTGGGACTACTAGACGAACAAAAAATTGTTGCAACCAAGGAGGGAACAACAATGCTTGAATGAGGGTTAAAAATAAACAATGTGTTATATGTGCCTAAATTAAGTTGTAGTCTAATATTTATGACCCAATTGATAGATGAGACAAACTGCATAATGCATATCACTAATTCTTTCTATGTGATATAGGACTGCACTTCGAGGATGTTGATTGGATTGGGTGAACGAATAGATGAGGTTTACTATTTTAAAGGAATTCGTCATGAGAAAGCTTTCAAGGTTGATGATGTGATGTTACTTGATCTTTGGCATAGGAGAATATGGCATCCCTCTTTGAAGATTACTGAGTTAGTTTCAAATACTAGTAGTAAGAATAATGACCATGGAAATAAGGCATGTGACGTGTGCCAAAGGGCTAAGCAAATTAGAGATAGTTTTTCTTTAAGCAATCATAAAGTTGCTAATGTGTTTGAATTGATTCATTGTGACTTATGGGGGCCCTATAAAACTACCTTTTCTTGTGGTGCTTAATATTTTTTAACTATAGTGGATGATCATTCTCGAGTGGTTTGGATATTTTTGTTGTTAGATAAAAAAGGAAGTTTCTTGTGCCTTAATGAACTTTATTGCATTAATAGAAAGAAAATATGCAAAACAAGTTAAGATGATTCGAAGTGATAATGGAATGGAATTTACATGTTTAAGATCACAATTTCTTGAACGTGGAATTGTGTTTCAAACATCATGCATGGGAACGCCTCAACAAAATGAACAAGTCGAAAAGAAATATAGGCATATACTCAATATGGCTCGAGCATTGAGATTTCAAGGTAATCTTCCTATTTCCTTTTGGGGTGAATGCATTTTAACTGCAGGATATTTGATAAATAGGACACCAACACCATTGTTGAATGGAAAAACTCCTTATGAGGTGTTGAATAGGAAATCACCATCTTATGATCATCTTAGAGTCTTTGGGTCTCTTTGTTATGCTCATAATCAAGGAAGAAGAGAGATAAATTTGCCACTAGAAGCAAGAAGTAGGCATGGCAACTGGGCGGGACGGGGACGGGTATGACATTCCCATCCCCATCCCCACTTCTAAAACTCATCTCCATCCCCGTCCCCATACCCGGCAGGTATGAAATTTATGTCCCCATCCTCATCCCCGTCGGGTATCGGGTATACCCATACTTGTTCCATACCCGCAAAAAAAATTATAATAATATTTTAGTAGAAAATAATTTATTTAAATAAAATTATATTAATTTAAAAGTTATCTAATAAATGCAAAGTTTGTAATTTATTAATTAAATATCAAACCTTTCTTCTTCTTTTTTAAAAATAAATAAATATTTTAGTCATTAAAATAAAAGTGGGGTGAGGCGAGTATGGGGATGAGTACGGGTACGGGGTGGGTATGTATATCCCTATCCTCGACTTAATAAATCGAGTATTCCCCATACCTGTACCCGGTCAAATCAGGGATTCCCTGTCAACTTCGGGGCAGGTTCGGGGATTATTCACGGGTACGAGTTTATTTGCCATCCCTAGCAAGAAATGTGTTTTTGTGGGCTACCCACATGGAAAGAAAGGATGAAAATTATTTGACCTGGATACCAAAACTTATTTTGTATCAAGAGATGTTGATTTTTTTAGGGTGAATTCCCTTTTCAAGAAAACACTATCAAGACCAGTAGTGAGACAACCATTAACATGCTAGATGTAGATATCGATTCTAAAACTGAAAATGTTGATAATGAGCAGCTTGTGCCTATTGAAGTGACAGGCAGTAAAACACATGTTGACGTAAGATGAGATGCCATCCTAGAGGATACACAACATGCTATAATTTATGTTGGAATTATGCACAACAAGAAAATGAGGATTAGTTTGGGCGAGGTAAGCGCATCAAAGTTCCCTTTGTAAAGCTTTGAGATTACATAACCAATATAGTGCACACATCAAGGAGCCTATTTCTTTGTTCACCCACTCCACAACAACAATCAAATGTGCTATATCTTATTACTAATTATGCTAACTGTGACAAATTTTCATGGAAGCATCGTAGGTTTCTTGCATATGTGACAACTGAGAAAGAGCCAGTGACATTTGTGGAAGCAGTAAAAGATAGTAGATAATGGTCAGCAATGCAACATGATATACAATCACTTTAAGATAATAATATATGGATGGTATGCCCTCTACTAGAAAATAGAAGGGCATTGGGATGCAAGTGAGTCTATAAAATTAAGTATCAATCTGATGGTACCATAGAACGGTTTAAAGCTTGATTGGATATTCTCAGAAATCATCAAACTGAAGGCATTGATTATAATGAAACTTTCACTCTAATGGAAAAAATGGTCACTATGCGAATTGTTTTAGCGGTGGTTGCTACAAAAAGCTGTGAAGTTCACCAGATGGATGTTCACAGTACCTTTTTACATGGTGATTTACAAGAAGAGGTCTACGTGAAATTCCCACCTGACTTTCGCCCATCTGATTCATGTATGGTTTGTAAACTTCGCAAGTCACTGTATGGGTTAAAACAATCCTCTCGTTGCTGGTTTGCCAAACTGTCATGGGCCCTCAATGAATATGGGTTTCAGCAGTCTTACTCTGATTATTCTTTGTTCACCATTCATGATAAAGGCATGCAATTGGTGGTTCTAGTGTATATTGATGATTAGACTATATGTGAAAATGATCATGGTTCCATACAACGTTTCAAGGATTACTTGAGCATATGCTTTCATATGAAAGATTTGGGCAAGTTGAAATATTTTTTAGGACTTGAAGTTGCTATATCTCCTGCAGGTATTTCTTTTGCCAGAGAAAATATGCTTTAGATATTATTGGCGAGATTGGGTTACTTGGTGTGAAATCGACAAATACTCCAATCGAACAGAATCATCATCTTACTCTTGCCAATAACGAGCTTCTTTCTAATCTTGATTACTATCGCAGGTTGGTGGGGCGCCTCATTTACCTATGTTGCACTAGATCTGAATTATCATATTGCATCCATATACTTTCCCAGTTCATGCAACAACCACGAATAGAGCACTGGAAAGTTGCCTTGTGAGTGGTTAGATATCTCAAAGGCAATCCTGGACAAGGAATCCTCTTGGATAGTCATTGCGATCTTCAACTTTATGGTTGGTGTTACTTTGACTGGGCCGCATGCCCACTTACTCATAGGTCTCTCTGGATGGGTTGTTTTTCTAGGGTCTTCTCCCATTTCTTGGAAAACTAAAAAAAACAAACAATGGCCCGTTTGTCTGTTGAAGTGAGTATCGTTAATGGCTAATATCACATGTGAACTTAAATGGATCAAAGCTGTTCCTTCTAGTCTTGGGGTCACTCATTCCATGTCTATACATCTCTATTGTGACAATCAAATTGCATTACACATTGCAAAGAATCCTGTCTTTCATGAATATACCAAACATATTGACATAGATTGTCACTTCATCCATGATGAGATTGTACGTCAAAATTTACAACCATCTTATGTTCTCACTCAAACACAACTTGCAGATACATTTACAAAAGCTTTGGGACACACACAATTTCATGATTTACTTGGCAAGTTGGACATTTGACTCCACATGCACCACCTTTAAGGGGATAATAGGGAATAAATATTATGTTGTATATATATATTTTGTACGTACTTATCTTATTTCCTTTTATTCTGTAAGTCATATTAATGGTTATTCGTTGTACCTTTGATCAAGCTGTCCAGGAAGATATTATAGGCTCAATCAATCTTAGGGATATTGCAGAGATATGTTTAGGAATCCTAGATAACCAAATATGTTAGGGTATCGTGTATATATGGAGGCTCATTATATGTTAATAATACAAAGAATTCTCCCATATTTCATTATATTTAATTATATAATTAAATTATAAATTTCTATAATTATATTTAAATTATAAATTTTTATAATTACACATTTGAATTATAAATTACTATAATTATATATTTAAATTATAATTTTTATAGTTAAATATTTAAATTTTAAATAATATTTAACTTATAATTTTATATAATTATGCATTTAAATTATAAATTACTACAATTACAATAAAAAAGAAATAAATGAAGAAAAGATATTGTGATATGTAAGGATACAAAATAAGTCAATAATAAAATTGTAAAAAAAAAAAAAAAACTAGTATCTGAAAACAAGAAATCTTTAAAAAAAATTAACAAAAGTATTTTTTTACAAAAAAGTTAGTAATTATTTAAAAAATTTACTAGTTTTTCTTACCAAACATAACTGATTTAAATAGATGAAATGGCAGGCTCTTAGTTATTATATTTATATTCCATTTATGTATTGGTTCTAGTTTCCTCTCCATAGGTTCTGGCTGATTTTTTTCCCAGAAGTATAACGTACAAAAAATATTTTACGATATCATGTATTTGTAATATTTTCTTTTTTGCAAATTATTATTTATAAATTAAGAGCATGAGGAATTTAAGAATATAAAAAGTCAAATTTATATTCAATTAATTCCAAATATGTTATCTCTCTATGTTTTTATATATGAATCTTGTTAAAAAGATGTGGGTTAAAAATTTTTAAAAAAAATTAGAATCATATGAGAAATTAGAATATATTAAAAATTATAAAATAACTGTTTTACACATTTTAATAAAAAAAAAATTATAAGTTCCTTAAGCATTGTCTTTACAGTAATGGTTAAAATTTGCTCTTATATATTTGTCAACTCAAGCTGTACTACTAAGAAGATTTCATGTTTGTGTCTCGTTGTTTTCTATGTGCAAACTTTTCATTAAATTACTGTTCTTTTCTTCTGGTAGAGCTTCACAATCAAATGCATTGGGGAAAATGGGTCCTCATGCTAAAGAAATCCTAATAAAAGTCAATAAAATCCTTACAGCCACACGTTCTCTATATGAAGCCTCAGACCAAGGATAAGATTCACCCAACATTTTTATACATCCTTCTTTCTACCTCTAAAACCTTTGCAAGAAAAAAACTAGTATTTCAATATTATTGTTGTGGTTTCATTTATTGTAGAGATAGAAACAGCAAAATCAGTAGACAAGAATAGTGACGTATAGCATGTTTTATAAATCATCTTTCACTAAAAACTCCAGAGCTTTCTTAATCTTGATTTCGGCATCTCATTGCTACGTTTGTATTTTTCTTTTATTTTTCGTTTTTTTATTAACCTAATTTACTTTATTGGTATTTAACAAAGACGTGGTTCGGGATGCTCCCTTTTGAAGTTCATCAATCTCTGGATAGCCTCATCAAATCCTTAAAAAGCATATCTTATCATTTCATTATCGTTATGGTATCAGTCGCACTCTCCACTCTCTCTGAATTCATTATTCTGAATATATCGCACTACCAAAAATATATGTTTTTCTTACCCAAAATGTGTACTACTCCTTTCTTTAGTATAAGCCAAATGATACAAGAAAGTTACCAAAACTTTCATTCTAACACAATTCACTGAAATTTATTGAAAGTCATGACTGTTACAAACATTTTTCTAGTGAAACAAACGTCTTTAATTAGTTTATAAATAAATAAATTTTAACTTATTTAATAAGATTATGTTAAAATAATATTTATTTAATTTATTTAATTTTTAATATTTTTGTATTCTTGATATCAGTGATTAAGTTACAAACAAAGATAATTTAAGAAAAAATATTTTTAATTAAATAAAAATGTAAACATGAATATAAAGTATTTTACATAATTATTTAACATAACTTTTAAAAACATTTATTACATAGTGAATAAAATGATGATAGACTATGATCGTATCATTAAATACTAATGTCAATGAATAAATAAAATTCATTTTTATATAGAGGGTGAAAACAAACAAGCCTTAACAGTACATCTGCGTAGAGCATGAGATGCTCTCCATTTGCATAATGGACATATCCTTGGGAGTATATTAATTTGCGGACACACACTGAGATCCCACCATGATCTCGTCACTCATCACATCAACCTGCATACGCCTACACATGTACGTGTTCAGACCAATCTCAAAAAATATTCATAAACATCTAATATTCTATATGCTAGATATTCTCCACGTTCTCTTCTATTTACCAATTACTACCACCATCACTAATTTCTAATGGGGACCTATATGTAAATAAGTAACCAAACCACAGATATTTTTTCCAAACAATCTCAAATCCGCTGTTTTATTATGCATATCACATTTGAGGTGATAAATATACCCATTATTAACACTATGTAATATTCTATATGCTAACAAAAATTTTAAGAGATAGAAATATCCTCTCCTATTTACCATGAGCGCCACAAATAGTATGAGATCACACACATATATATATATATTAATTTTTCTGAGTGATCGCATGCAGAGAGTTGATATATTGTCTTTAAAAAGGATGCAAATGACTGAGTGGCTTACGAAGCTAAAATGTTTAGCTAACAAAGCTTTATGTTTTAAAGCTTAAAAAGGATTCTGGTTTTGTCACATGAGAATTACAGGTGCTACAATACAAAAAGTTTGCTCATTCTCACACGGCTTTTTTATGGTTACAGCTTAACCACAGGGCGAGCAGAGGACACAGTTAAAAAGGCAAAATAACAGAATATTAAAGGGAGCAGAGGGAGATTCAGCTCTCTCTCTCTCTCTCTCTCTCTCTCTCTCTCTCTTTCCGTAACAAATTGTTGTACTTATTTCTTAGCTGTTCCTCATCACCGTCATCGTTGTCGCTCTCTGCATTTGCCTTCAGCTCTGTTCCTTTTGTAGCGTTTGGAACAGCAAGGGATTTCTGATAAGAACCCAGGTGAGTTCTATTTTCTGTGTCTTCTTCTAGTTCTTCGTTTTCTAAGATGTTCGATTCCTATTCCCACCCGGTCTTTTGTCCCTTTCCCTTTTGGGAAAGCATTAAACAGCTGAGAGGTGCTTCTGCTGTTCTGTTCTGTCCTTTTCTCTCTGTTCTTCGTGTTCTGTGTTGACGAAATTCTCTCTTTGTTTGTGCTACAATGTGTCTGCAGAATCTACCTCCAGATGGTGGAATGTCCCTTTGTCATTCTTCCACGTTTCCATGACGTCATCATCGTAACCAGCTTAGCTTCTCGCTTATTATCACCGACTCACTATTCTCAATCCGTTTCACAACAACAACAACAACAATGGCCGTCGATGAAATTGAAATCGCATCTCCCACCACCTTCTTTTCTGTTTCTTCTTCTTCGGGATCGTTTCACACCCTTTGGGCTGCGATCCTCGGATTGCCTTTGCTCGAACTGGTGGCAATCTGTGCCAACTTGACACTCTTTCTTCTATTTCTCTTCCTTGTTTCGGCGACGAAGCTCTTTGGCAGTGTAAGGGGAAGTGTTAGATTCAGTAAGGACAATGGAACTGCCAATGCCAGTCCCGGTTTTGTTACTCTTGATTTGGGAACACGTCACGTTCGGATTGAAACATGGTTCAAGTTGTCTGTCTTGTCCTGTTTCTATGTTCTGTTGGTGCAAGTTTTCGTTTTGGGGTTTGATGGGGTTGCTTTCATTAGAGGGGTGGATTTGGATTTGGGTTTGGCTCTTCTTTCTGTGCCCCTTGTGCAGGGTTTAGCTTGGGTTGTGTTGAGCTTCTCCGCTTTACAATGCAAATTCAAGACATGCGAGAGGTTTCCAATTTTGCTCAGAATTTGGTGGTTTGTCTTGTTTGTTATTTGTTTGTGTGGTTTGTATGTTGATGGGAGGGGGGTTTGGATGGAAGGTTCCAAGCACCTGCGTTCTCATGTTGTGGCCAATTTCGCTGTCACTCCTGCTCTTGCCTTTTTGTGTATTGTGGCAATCAGGGGTGTTACCGGGATAAAGGTTTATAGGAATTCCGAGAACCAACAGCCTTTGCTTGTTGAGGAAGAACCGGGGTGTCTCAAGGTTACTCCTTATAGTGATGCAGGACTTTTTAGCTTGGCCACTTTGTCTTGGTTGAATTCACTTCTTTCCATTGGGGCAAAAAGGCCACTTGAGCTTAAGGACATTCCCCTTGTTGCGCCAAAAGACCGATCCAAGACATGTTATAAGGTTTTGAATTATAATTGGGAAAGATTGAAGGCTGAAAACCAGCAGCCTTCATTGGCCTTGGCACTTCTCAAGTCATTCTGGAAGGAGGCGGCTTGCAACGCCATATTTGCTGGTGTCACTACTCTTGTCTCGTATGTTGGTCCATATATGATAAGTTACTTTGTTGATTTCTTAGTTGGCAAAGAGATTTTCCCACATGAGGGGTATGCCCTTGCAGGGATATTCTTTGCGGCTAAGCTTGTGGAGACCTTGACTACTAGGCAGTGGTATCTAGGGGTTGACATATTGGGTATGCATATTAGGTCGGCTCTGACCGCAATGGTATATCGAAAGGGGCTAAGGATATCAAGCTTGGCCAAGCAAAGTCACACGAGCGGGGAGATTGTTAACTACATGGCTATTGATGTTCAGAGGGTAGGGGACTACTCTTGGTATCTTCATGACATGTGGATGCTTCCCTTGCAGATTGTTCTTGCCCTTGCAATTTTGTATAAGAATGTTGGAATTGCTTCTTTTGCAACGTTGATTGCTACAATAATTTCCATTGTCGTCACTGTCCCTGTGGCCAGGATCCAAGAAGATTATCAAGACAAGTTAATGGCTGCTAAAGATGAAAGGATGAGAAAAACATCTGAGTGTCTGAGGAATATGAGGATTCTTAAGCTTCAAGCTTGGGAGGACAGATATAGGGTGAAGTTGGAGGAGATGCGTGGAGTAGAGTTCAAGTGGCTTCGGAAAGCCCTCTATTCCCAGGCTTTTATAACTTTCATATTCTGGAGCTCACCTATATTTGTTTCTGCAGTCACTTTTGGTACTTGCATATTGTTGGGTGGCCAGCTGACTGCAGGTGGTGTGCTTTCTGCTCTTGCTACTTTCAGGATCCTGCAAGAACCTTTGAGGAATTTTCCGGATTTGGTGTCTACAATGGCTCAGACAAAAGTTTCCCTTGATCGATTATCCGGTTTCCTGCTGGAGGAAGAATTGCAGGAAGATGCAACTATTGTGTTACCACAAGGCATTACTAACATTGCTATAGAAATTAAGGATGGTGTCTTCTGTTGGGACCCTTCTTCATCTTCTAGGCCTACCCTATCAGGGATAAGTATGAAAGTTGAAAAAGGAATGCGTGTGGCTGTTTGTGGCATGGTTGGTGCAGGGAAATCAAGTTTTCTTTCTTGCATCCTTGGAGAGATTCCTAAGCTTTCTGGTGAAGTATGTTGGTCTTGTTAAGCTTTTATTTCCATCTTTATTCTTTTAATTTGTCTATCGGCATTTTCATCTTTTTTATTAGTAACAGCTGTTACAAGATGCATTGAATTATTTCTCAGGTCAGAGTGTGTGGTTCTGCTGCATATGTCTCCCAATCAGCATGGATACAATCAGGAACTATAGAAGAAAATATCCTCTTTGGAAGCCCAATGGACAAAGCAAAGTACAAGAATGTTCTTCATGCTTGTTCACTGAAAAAGGATTTAGAACTTTTCTCACATGATGATCAGACAATTATTGGGGATAGAGGTATAAACCTGAGCGGTGGCCAAAAGCAGCGGGTTCAGCTTGCACGAGCACTTTATCAAGATGCTGATATTTATCTTCTTGATGATCCCTTCAGTGCAGTTGATGCTCACACTGGATCAGACTTGTTTAGGGTTAGTTTTCCTTAGGACAGAATTGATGTTACTATTTAAATAAATTGTGGATTTGGCTTACCCTTTGACATTGAACTGCAGGAATATATATTGACTGCACTAGCAAATAAAACAGTCATTTTTGTGACCCATCAAGTTGAATTTCTTCCTGCTACTGATTTGATACTGGTATGGCTGTACAGTTTTTTCTTGCAAATTCATGCATTATGCAATAAGAGGCCAAGATAATGATTACACTTCATTTCACATTTAAATTTTAGAATTATGTATTCCCTGCATGATGCATGATTCAGGAGTTCAGTTTTTAAGTTGCTCTCTGGTATTTCAAAATGAGGTTTCTATATATATATATATATATATATATATATATAGAGAGAGAGAGAGAGAGAGAGAGAGAAAGAGAGAGTCCTATATTAAAACAACTAGATTTGACAATTATAGTGCCTGATGTTTACTAGACAGATATAACGAGGAAACATGAATAAAAGTTAAAACAACATTGAGGAGTCAGTTTAAATATTGATTATATGATGTTAGGAAGTCCCATATCTTCAGCCTTAATTCTTTGAGTGCAATTTATATGTTGGTTGGTTAGCTTCACTATGCCATATGGTTTTACAATGAAATCTAACATGAAACTGAAGTTCTTATAAGCTTAGGAATGGATAAATTGATCCTTTGGTGATATATTTTTAATATATATTTATCCTTAAATATATTTAATTCTTCCAAGGATTTGGAAGAATCCTATTCAAATGTTTCATTCTTTGGAATTTCTAATTGTTTTTCACTTAACGTTTTAAGTACCAAAGAATTTATGGGATGTAAAGATGATTTTCTCTAACTTTATTTTTTCCATTCTTGAAGGTTCTTAAAGAAGGATCCATCATACAAGCAGGAAAGTATGACGATCTTTTACAAGCAGGAACTGATTTTAATACTCTGGTTTCAGCTCACCATGAAGCCATAGAAGCTATGGATATCCCTACTCACTCCTCTGAAGATTCAGATGAAAATTTATCTCTTGAGGCATCTGTTATGACCAGTAAGAAATCCATTTGTTCTGCCAACGATATAGACAGTTTGGCAAAGGAAGTACAAGAGGGATCATCTACTTCAGATAAAAAGGCAATTAAGGAGAAGAAGAAAGCAAAGCGATCAAGAAAGAAACAGCTTGTTCAGGAAGAGGAGAGGATTAGAGGTAGAGTCAGCATGAAGGTGTATTTGTCTTACATGGCAGCAGCATATAAAGGCTTATTGATTCCCCTCATAATTATTGCACAAGCATTATTTCAGTTCCTTCAGATTGCTAGCAATTGGTGGATGGCATGGGCTAATCCTCAAACAGAAGGAGACCTGCCCAAAGTAACTCCCTCAGTTCTTCTTCTTGTTTACATGGCCCTTGCTTTTGGCAGTTCATGGTTTATATTTGTAAGGGCTGTTCTGGTGGCTACATTTGGTCTTGCAGCTGCGCAGAAGCTATTTTTGAAAATGCTTAAAAGTGTTTTCCATGCTCCAATGTCTTTCTTTGACTCTACACCAGCTGGAAGGATCTTGAATCGGGTAGGTTCTCTTTTGTCGTCATTTTCCATTTTTTCAATCTATCTCTACCTGTACGGTGCAGATAATTACTATGTGTCATCTGTATCCCACCAGGTATCAATTGATCAAAGTGTAGTGGATCTTGACATTCCTTTTAGACTTGGCGGATTTGCATCAACAACAATACAGCTTATTGGTATTGTTGGTGTAATGACAGAAGTTACATGGCAAGTTTTGCTCTTAGTTGTCCCAATGGCTATTGCTTGTTTGTGGATGCAGGTAATTAGAAATTGTCCAGCTTAAAATCTTTCTGATTTCTATCACAAAAAAAATGCATAAAAGAAAAACTGTTTTGTTTCGAGCAAAAGTGGGAATGATATTCTGGAGGGAAAGAGAGGATACATCGACAAAGTACTAGTAATATTCCAACCCAATGGCATTATTTTTTAAATGTTTGTCTATCACCCCATTTTTTTATTTGTTTTGACCATCAACCAATTATGTCGCAGAAATACTACATGGCTTCCTCAAGGGAACTGGTTCGTATTGTTAGCATCCAGAAGTCTCCAATTATACATCTTTTTGGTGAATCAATTGCTGGAGCATCCACCATCAGAGGTTTTGGACAAGAAAAAAGGTTCATGAAGCGGAACCTCTATCTTCTTGATTGCTTTGCACGACCATTCTTCTGCAGTCTTTCAGCAATTGAGTGGCTCTGCCTACGGATGGAGTTACTGTCAACCTTTGTATTTGCTTTCTGCATGATATTACTTGTGAGTTTTCCTCGTGGAAGTATCGACCCCAGTAAGTACTATGTTCTGATAATCTTATTGCTGGAGAATCAAGTTATGTAGTTTAATTAGAAAATAGATTTACTTTCACAAGTGATGGTTGTACATGATGCTGAATGCAATAATGCGACATTATTCCATTGCTTATCGGTGTTATATTTTCTGTATAGGCATGGCTGGACTTGCTGTGACATATGGCCTGAATTTAAATGCACGCCTATCACGGTGGATACTCAGCTTTTGCAAACTTGAAAATAAAATTATATCTATTGAGAGAATTTATCAGTACAGCCAAATTCCTAGTGAAGCACCCACAGTTATTGAAGATTCTCGCCCTCCACCATCATGGCCGGAAAATGGGACGATTGAAATAATTGATTTGCAAGTACTAACCCCAGCTTCACATTTATGCTTATTTTCTTGTTCTTTTAAGCCCTATATTGATTGTTTATATCTTGGTGGGATAATATGATGTTTCTTGGTGTACTACATTTAGTATCTAATCCTAGCTGTTAGCCATGTTACCTTGTGGAAATATCTTTATTATGATTTTTGTACTGCGACTGGCTTTTTCCAATGATCTTCTTACCCCTATTACGTCTCTCTTGAAGGTCCGTTACAAGGAGAATCTTCCTTTGGTGCTTCATGGAGTTACATGCACATTTCCTGGTGGCAACAAGATTGGAATAGTTGGGCGTACTGGCAGTGGAAAATCTACTTTAATTCAGGCATTATTTCGATTGATTGAACCAGCAAGTGGGAGTATCCTTATAGACAACATTAATATTTCAGAGATTGGCCTTCATGACCTTCGAAGCCATCTCAGTATCATACCACAAGATCCAACCTTATTTGAAGGGACCATTCGAGGCAATCTTGATCCTCTGGAGGAGCACTCAGATAAAGAGATTTGGGAGGTTTGTATTACTTGATAACTCCAAGTTTTTAACTGCACAACTTGTACAGAGAAATGCTTATGAAGTTTACTTGTATTCAGGTTTGGACTATCTATCTATCGTATAGTCAAAACCAAAGTATTATTATTTTCATTGAGATCTAAGCAAAGATGTCAAACAGAAAACAGATATTAATAAAGGTGGAATGAGAACATGAAGTCAATAATCTAAAGAAAAACTCTCCAAAACTTGGTTTAGAAGTAATCTATGCTTTAAACTTCCTCAACCATCCCCACCAAAATCTAACCAAGCAGAGCCTCCACCATCGTCATACCTAACAAACTTCATCCACATATGTAACTTCCGCAAGTAAAGTAACTAAACTTGCCTAGTATTCCATCTGAGCTATAAATTTGGTATTCAAAAGAAATTTTGAACTAATAAAAAGTTTGTACTGGATTCCTGTCCATGACTGAAAAGTTATTTCAGTTCCTAACTTGACTGATTGTTTGTTTACTCTGATGAATACCACTTTCTAAACCTAATAACCACTGTATTTCTTTACTCCTAAGCAAGAACTTATAGTATTAGAAAATAGACCCTATTCCTTGATATTTGAAAATTATGGCTATTTGAATAGAAGTTTGTGTATTACGTGATTGTTGGATTTAATCTTTCTCAGGCACTTGATAAGTCTCAGCTGGGAGAGGTTATCCGTGAGAAAGGACAACAGCTTGATACACCAGGTAAGTGGCAAAAAGAAATGGAAAAATACAGTTTCTTTCATTACCCATCCCTTAGAAAGGAAAATAAATGTTAGTGACAAGTAGCCATCCTTAACAAATAGTTTGAAACCTGCAGTTCTCGAAAATGGAGATAATTGGAGTGTAGGACAGCGACAACTTGTTGCTCTAGGCCGAGCTCTGCTGCAGCAGTCGAGAATACTTGTACTGGATGAAGCAACGGCATCAGTTGATACTGCCACAGATAATCTTATCCAGAAGATTATTAGAAGTGAGTTCAAAGACTGCACTGTTTGCACCATTGCGCATCGTATACCTACTGTCATTGACAGTGATCAAGTTCTTGTGCTCAGTGATGGTGCGTGCGTATAGTATAGTAAAATCATCGTTCTTCCTGATTTCTATCCTTCTTTTCTTCATTATAAATTTGCATTATGGTTCACTAGTCTGTGCTTCTGAAGTTATCTGTTGGATACTTTTGCAGGTCGAGTTGCAGAGTTTGACACTCCTTCAAGACTATTGGAGGATAAGTCATCCATGTTTCTTAAATTGGTGACTGAGTATTCATCGCGTTCAAGTGGTATACCAGATTTTTAGATCAAGTAGAACGTGTGAATGCTTTCATAGTGTGGTGGCTGGAGCTCAAGACAGTTCAAAAGTTGAAACAGGAAGTGGTGGTGTCACCCTTGCATGCCACATGCATTCGGGCCATGCATAGACACAAGATGGAAACAAACAAATAAAATGGAGAGGTTTGTGCCTCCTCATCAATCAAGCATCCAGCTGGGAGAATTTGTTTGATTCTTCCCCTTAAAATTGAGGAATTCATGCATGGTTAGCATGCTTTGTAACAAAATAAAATGATCTGTGATTACAGGAAAGCAACGAAGTAGTTTGTAGAATGAGGCACTAGGATTTTGCTTTGGTAGAAAAGTGTAGAGTTTAAAACTAGTTTTGTGTATTCCCCAATTTTCTTGTAGTGAAAGTTTAGAATTAAATCAAAGCTGTGATCCCCTTGGCCCTCTGAAGAGGTTTAATCTTTTCTAAAATGTTAATTAATTTTATTGTTTTCTTACTTCTTATTAACATTGTTGATCAAACGAGGAACTTGTCTCCTGTCCAGTTTGGTTGCGGGGAAAAACCGGTTGTCAACAAAACCAGTTGAAAACTGGCGATGTCTGTTATGAACTGCTAGGGAAAAGTAGCCGTTCAACTAGTTTGATTGATTCACTATTTTCTTTTTTTTAATTTTTGTGTTTTGCTAAATTTACCTATCTTTTTCTAACTCTATCTCATTTAATTAAAAAATTAATAAAAAGATAGGTTAACTTAGCAATATAATTATGTATTTAGTAAATTTTTTTTATAATTATATTAATTTTGTTTATATGTTATGATTTAGATCTTATTACTTATAAAGTATGTATGTTTTATGATACTATTGTGTTTTAATATTATAGATTTTATGATATTTTTTTTAATAGTTATTAAAAATAAAAATATTATTTTATTAAAATTTGTTTAATCACTGTTCAACAACGGCTATGTTCAACAACGGCTGAGCTAGTAAACGTAAACGAATGTTTTCACTGATTCAATCACATTTCTCGTTTTAAAAAAAATGGTTTTTAATACTAAGTATTAGATGTGTTCATTGTTCACCCTGCTTGAGGTTTTCTATGACGTGGATGTTATGCTTTGGGCTCTAATGTGCAAATTTTGGACAGTTTCCATTATGATTCAATCATCGTCCAATTAGCCATAATCAACTATATACTTTTATATTATAATATTAAGTAATAAATTAATACAAAATAGGAAAAATAATTTTTAGAATAAGGACATGTGCATGGTAATTATGATGAATCAGAAGGTACTTATATAAGGACAGGTAGAAAAAATTATGTGGGTTATCTGTGTATGTATAGATATAAAATGATAATAAAATATAAATATGAAAAATAGTTTGTCACTCATTTAAGTTGTTGGATTAAGGAAAAGAATAGATGAAGTTGTAAATATGAAAACGAGCCAGGCATAATAACGTCGTAATTCAGTCAAAACATTGTAAAAAGTAAAAAATAGAGATAGTTATAAGTTATAGCATGAATATGTTCCAATGATATTTTGCAAGAAAATGTAATTAAGGAAAACATTATATATATATATATATTATTTTTTTGTGGGAAAAAATATTTTATATTTAATATTTTTTAAAATAAAATAAAATATGATATTAAAATAACAATAAGTTTGAATTTTACTACCAAGCAAAACTAAGGAGAATAAAAATAGATTTGGTTTTACTCATGCATAATTAATTTTGGAATATAAAAAAAGAACTGTCCAATCAAAAGCAATAAAAGATAAAAAATAAAATAAATATAAAAAAGTTGATTTGATTATTATAACATTTAATTTTAAAAATTGATCTAATTTAAATTAAAATACAATTCTCAACAATATTATATTTTACTTACCTATGTTTCACAAAAATAGTTGAAAAGTTGAAAAGAAAGTTAGTTGATTGATAGTTGAAAGTGAAAATTTGCTAAATTAGTTTATTAAATTATAAATGTTTCATAAAATTATCTATTCAAAGATAAATATAAATAAAAGATGTTATCTATTGATTAATATTTTCAAAAAACTTCAAAATAAATTAAGCTAACTTACACTTAAGCGAATGTTATATTTTTATTATTTTATTAATATAGTAATATTTAAAATGATCTTAAAGTATAATGTTAAAATAACATAATAAATAATATAAATAGTGTGATGGTTAAAATAAACAGTGCAAGAAGAGGAAAAGAAAAAAATAAATACAACTTCTTCTTTTTTTGTGAATGGTAAGGGCAAAGCTCCACTAAAGAAACTCTAATTGTTGAAAAGTAATATACAGTTCATGTCCTTTACCTAAGCTACCACAACATGTTATGGAATAAAGCTAAAAATGCTATTATCTTAGGTGTTGGAACATGCCTAATTTTGCCAAACCATCTGCCACAAAGTTCACCTCTCTAGGGACAAATTTCCACTTTGCCTATAGATCTTCTCTAAGATGGGAAGATGACACAACCCTTATCTAATAGTTAATCATAGGCAGAGAATCAAACTCAATCACAATATTCCAGAACCTATGAGCATAAACCGAATCTAAGGCTTTGAGAATAGCTAGAAGTTCCATCTTATCAACTTCACAGTAAGGGATCTTATAGGGGAATCCAAAGAGACAGGTACCTTTGTAGTCACGAACCACACCACCCACAACCATAGTCCCATTAGAGCATCTCACCGTTGCACCACAATTAATCTTGAAAATATTCCTAGTTGAGGACTTCCAAGCTAACCTAGAAAAAAAATTATAGCAATTTGCATTTGTGTCCTTCAACATGACTCTCAAGTCATGGATATGTTAGAGCTCATAAAGCATGACTTTTACACTCATGGAAACTTGATGGTCAGACTAATTTTTTCTATTGGAAACAAAGTCATTTTCCGAAACCACACCCTGTCAAGAGCAACACCAAAAAGTTGTTTCCAAATGTTGTTATTGATTTGTTGCTCAGATCTTATATTAGTTAGGAGCCAAACTTTTGGTGACTGATCAATAAAAAATTTAGGAATGTTGGCTACACCCAAATTCATCCAGACACATAAGGTTCTACTGCAATCTCAAAGCGCATGCAAGCTAGTCTCCATGTGATGGCCACATAATAGGAAAGTAGGAGTATTTGTCATATGACGCTTGTGTCGTAAGTCATTTATAGGCAGGATATCACTTGCCACTTTTCACAAAAAGATTTAAATTCATTTAGGTCCCTTCCATTTCCGCAGGTGTTTAAAGATGGTTTCCCTTGGTTGTGGCATTGGTTTAGAATGCCCTCACAAGCGGACAGAATGGAAAACTCACCATTCAACTACTTTCCCCAACAAGGCATATCTTCCTCCACATCACCTCTAGGTGGAGGTAGGTGGCAAATATCCATGACCACATCGTTTGGCAAACATCCTTCCAACCACTGGACATCCCAAAATCCATCTAGTGTTACAAAGAAACATGGTTTGGATTTAACTTTAATCCTATTGGTGGTAGTGCATTAGTTTGCAAATGGTCCTTGGCTACACCCAATTATCATGCCAAAAGTCTATCCTTTTATCATTCTCAATTTTCCAGGCTAGATTGGTGCAAAAATTAGGCCATAAAGTAGTAATTCCTTTCCATAAGTTGGCGCCCTTTCTTATTGCATCAATAAAAGGTTTGATTGCCTCACTACACCTATATTTGGATCGAATAAGATGCACCCATATGACGTCTCTTCTGGTTATTAATTGCCATCCTGATTTCATGATGAGGGTTTAGTTTGCTTGTCTAGTTGCTCGAAGCCTAAGGCCACCCCACTGTTTTGGAGTGAACAACTTCCTCCATGCAAGCCATTGCACTTTCCTAGATTCACCTATGTCACCATATAGGAAATCCCTGCATCTCTTATCAATTACTTGACACATAGATGTTGGCAATAGATCTGTTTGCATAACATATATGGGCAATGCTTGAGCAATTGAATTGGCCCAAATAAGACGACCTGCAAAAGAAAAGTGTTTCTTTTCCAATTACTCAGATGTTGCTGGACTTTATACATTAGAAATTGATATGACTGCTTGGAAACATAGTTATGATGCAGTGGAATCCCCATGTATTTGCCTAAGTTGCCCATTTTCTCAAACCCCGACGCACTTGATATTTGCTCCTGACAATGCTAGTTAACATTTACAGAAAAGAAAACATGGGTTTTGTCTTGACTAACTTTTTACCCTGAGCACTCACGTTCAAAATTTGTTTGATGACAGACACTTGTTCAAGGAATGCTTCTAAGAAGAGGAGAAGGTCATCCGCAAATGCCAAATAAGATATTTGTGGTCCTTCTCTTGAAATTTTGATTGGCTTCCATAAGTTACGGTCCACTGCGAGGTTTATCAGATGAAAGAGAAGTTCCAAGCACAACACAACAATATATAGCAAGATCGGATCCCCTTATCGAACACCCCTAGACGGCTGAAAGGGGTCCAATGCCTCCTAATTCCATAATAAGTGCAATACTATGGAAGATAGACATTGCCAAACAACATTAATGAATGAGATCGAAAAACCAATATCATTTAAGGTCCTTTACAAAGTTCCAATTAAGCCTATCATAAACCTTTTTTCTAAATCAACTTTAATAACCATACAACCTTTATAACCTCTCTTCTTCTTCTTAGAATGAATTACCTTTTGTGCAATAATTATGTTGTCATTGCTACTTCTTTGGGGGACGAAATTGCTCTGGCATGGGTTGATAAACTTTGTCATTACTGTACGTAGTCTCCTGGCAAGGACCTTTATGATCATCTTATAAGAAACATTACATAGAATGATTGGTCTAAGCTATTTCATGGATGTGACAACCTCTATTTTAGGGATGAGTATTATAAGTGTAGCATTTCTATCTCTTATCTTGCTTAGATCAACAAAGGCTTCTTCAATAATCTTTGTCAAAGATTCACCTACAATGCTCAAGTTAGCTTTGTAAAAGCCAACTTGTAAGTCATCTTCCCCTAGCTCTTTAAGGTTACCCCATAGAGAATAAGGTTTTCCTAATTTCCACACGGGATACAGGTGTGTTGAACATATTCCATTCCTCCTATGATAGTTGAAGAAAAGCACTTGAATGACTAGGCACACATAATGGTTTTCTTCCTTATATAACTTCATAAAAAACTTATTGACTAACCTTAAGTCATTGACCTAATTGCCTTCTTCGTCTTGTAAGGCCTTGATTTTTTTCTTTTGTCTATGAATGACAGCAACTCCATGAAAATATTTGGAGTTCTTATCTCCATAAGTTATCCTTTGGCCCAGAAATGTACCGCTGAAACCACAAAAGCTTTTCTTCCTTACGGACCTATCGATACTATTTCTAGATGCAGTCTTGTTTCTTCTCTAAGTGGATTGATGGTGATGCAGCCAAATGTCAATTTATCCTATCCAGATGATTTATAGGTGTCTTTTACATTTAAAAATGTTCCTGAATACTTCTTTGTTCCACTGCCTCAAGGCTTCATGAAGTTTAGGCATTCGTCCATTCCAAGTAGCATTTGGTTTCCAAAACTCTAATAGGAAACATTGAAAATCTGAGTGAGACAGCAACGTTGCCACAAACCGAAACAATCTCCGCCTTCTATTTAAGGACATCTTGCTTGTCATGCCGATCAGAATTAACCGTTGGTCAGATTTATATAATGGAAGATGAAATAGAATGACCTATTGAAATCTTAGGCGCCAAGGCAAGTTGACTTATTTTTTAAGTGAATGCAAGTACCTGAAAACCTACATCTAACAAGTTGTTAGACTACACAAAATCCATGAAATTACACATACCTTTCCAAGATAGGGAGGTCGAGTCCCCTTCATGCTCATGCTTTTTGAGGATGAAGTTGAAGTCACCTACTAGGGCCCATGGATCATGGCAGTTAGAGGCTAACTCCCCAAGGTGCTCTAGAGGGTTCCCATATACAACTCTAAGGAGCCACTTAGCTTGTCTCTTTTATCGGATTCTTAGATGGACAACTTGATGGTTTTCGGCAAGAACATCCACTCTCCAACAGGCAAAATTCCAGAGACATTAGATACCTATAGCTCTCTCTACTGTCTCTACTGTACTTCCAATGTGCCAACTATCAAAATCCATTCTTGCCATGATTTTTTTAGCCTGATCATTGTTAACTTGTGTTTCCAACAAGAATATAAGACTAGCATCATATCTTTTTTTATATATATCCTTGACTAGGTTACTAAAGCCCAGTGACCATGCACCACGACAATTCCAAGTTATGAAATGCATCTAGCAAGGACAAGTTGCTCTGCCTTTGAAAGACTTTTTTCCCTTTCACCATATTGATCAAGGTGACCTTTTGCACCAATGTTAATTTGTCTTGGCACGTCTATAAGACCACTACCTACAAGCGAGTTGATATCCATGTGTGAGGTTTAGTCATCACCTCTAAGCAGGATAGTGGAGGATCCATCCACTAACAAAACTCATTCAATGGTCTACATCCTTCCATCAAAGTCACTGTTAGGCATAAAGACTGAAGGTTTTGGGTTTTGTGTCTAACTCGTAAAGAATGGAAGTCCAAACACAAATTTATTCCCCAACTTCTGGTATTAGCGAATCAACTCCAATTTTTCATAAACGCTCATGTGGTTGGAGTCCTCCCTAGTGTCACATGTTTCTTCGTGCCTTGAATAGGTAGCCTTTCTTGCCTTTGTGACAAGGTTCATGCACATTTTCCCTGCTTGGGATGGTCCTACGGGTTTGTTTGGATTCGTGCATTTTAGCCCTGTCAATTCTGTAGCTTTGATTGCAACATCCTTTTGGTGTGAAGCTTTCTTGCGCTTCAACGTGGCTATGTCAGTTCTTTGATTGGAAGGTCTCTGCTTACCACTAGTCTTCCTGTTGGACGTGGGCTTAATTATAGCATATTTTTCTTCTCGATTTTGCACATTTTGGGTATAGGTCATGGTGTTTCAAGCTCGTCATGTAGTGCTGAACTACAATCCACTAGGATGTGATGATGATCATAAGTTGCCTTATGTGTCCAATTGATTGGGCCTACTCCCTGCTGATTTTTTCCCTGATGCGCTTATTTGTAGAATTTCTTACTAATAACCAAGGGTCATACATATTTAAGGCACCTTTCTTCTTTAACATGCATTGAGTGTGTGCATGGCCATTATGTCTATTTGTCTCTTGCTGATTTTCCATTTTATTAGCATTTATATCATGCATGGAATTGGCCTAATAGTCTACGACCTTCATCATGGTCTGTGTCTCTGATGCAACGTCTTATCTCTGTCTAGTGCTATCTTTGTTCATGATTGCCCTCCCTTTGTTGCAATTTATGTCCTTGTGTCCATAACGTCCACGTTTAAAGCATATTTTATGAAATTCTTCATATTAAGATTGTAATATGTGCCCTCTAACAATGATCTTTGGATTAAAAGGCTCATTGATATCAATTTCAACATAAATCCTTGCAAACTGACCCCTTTCTTGTATCACAATTACTCGTTCAATCTTCAACATAGTACCTAGGGTGGTACAACCCTATTCAAAAACTCATCATTGTACAATTCGATAGGTAAGTTTGGAATATGGACCCAAACTGCCACCTTGGTAGAAAAGGACACACTTTCCAAGAAGAATGGTCTATATCGCTGAACCATTATATAATGGTCTACCACCACCCATGAACCCTAAAAAATTGCTCGATTATGGTTCTCCGGGGATGAAAAAAGTACTTGGTAGTAATTTTGGGTAGATCAATGATTTTAAGGAACCGTTTTTTGCCCAATTTCGCTTTAGTTTTGCTTCCAATGTCCTGAAACCAACATTTTTGCCCAAGATATTCACCACGAGTGATCTTTTCCAGAGTTTGCACCACCTTTAGAACTCTTCATATGAGATATGAACCTCCTTGAATTGACCTTGATCCTCTTCTGTCAGCCCTAGAGGTGGCGCCTCCGCCTTAAGGACCTTAAAACAACGTCCATCAAACTTGGAGAACAGCACTGGTCCATAATTATTTAGCAACTTCATCTATATGAGGTTTTTGCTTCCTCCTTCAGTTTTGATGTCTCCCTTTCCCAGCCATCGTTGACATTCTCATCCGCCACTACTTTATGTTTAATCTTTTGGTTACTTCTCAAGAGTAGATCTTCCTCTTCCTCAGAGGCTTTTATCAAAATCTTAGCAGAACCTCCACTCATCTTTTCCTTAATAAACACAACCTTACCTTATGTGAAAGTAAAAATGATAAGAAAATTTAATAAAATTTTAAAGGTAAAAAGAGAATAAAATAAATAAAGATAGAAATTAAAACTAGTATGTTATGAAAAAAAATACTTAAAGTAACATATTAAAAAAACATTATACCCTACTAAAAATATTTGTTCATCAAATAGTATTAATAAGGTTAAAAAAATTTTTAACTAATAAAAAAAGTTAGATATTAACTAGCTAATTAAAAATTCTTATTTAACAATTTTTTCATTATACTTCAAATTAGACCTATTTCCCTTTTGTGTATTAGATATTGGATTTGGCTAATATGGGTGACACTTAACATAACTTAAGTATGGTAAATAAATAAATACATAGATTAATCGATAAAAACTAAAATAGAAGACCAAAATTGACATGGATGAAACTCAAAGCAGCCCAATCTAATCTGAATAGCTTTGGCAAGATTCTTCTTAATTTTAACTTGGTGTGTGCTTCAAGTCATTCCAGGAGAACATTGGGTTCCTTCAGCAAGAGGAAACCTCCAGATCTAATCTTAACTTTGAGAAAACTGAGAAAAATTAAAGCCATGTGATAGTAGAAACAATGATATTTGAAATAAACCCAATACACACTGAATAACAGAAAGAGGTGCCTCATTCTCACACTCTTCACTCTTCACTGATGACTCTGTCATGGACTCAAAATTCAAGCATGACTCCTTTGAATACGTCAACTTGGATGGCAAAAACGTGGGTGCCAGCATGCGCTTGCAGCATAGAAGCACAAAGGGTGATCCAAAAGATTCTTGTTGCATCAACATTTATGTAAACAACAACGTTCAAGGTGTCTCAAATTCGGTGTTGCACGACAGTGAGGTAAGGATGAGAGACCCTGGAATTAGTTTATACTTTGAAAATTTGAAGGTTGATAAAGGAACTCCCACATCAAATAAGAGACTTTATTGGGGCAATAATGGACTTGGATTTTGGCTTTGCATATTAAATTTGTTGGCTCTTTTGTTTCTCTTGGTGCTTCTATTCTCAACTAGAATCATCATTATTGTCTTCTAATTAAGGTATGCTAATTAAATTCATTTTGAGCAGTTATTTATTTGAGTCATGGGACTGATAATTATGTGTTCATGTTTGACTTCAACTTATGATTGTGTTGTCTTTAATTTATGTTGTCAAGGTCTACTTTAAGAATGTTGAAAATCATGATTATATAATGAACTAACTCCGGATACTGACAACATCATACTCAACCAAAAGAAGTCTTAATAATCAACATCATATATTTTATAAATATTTCATCATAATTCTATTTTATATTCCTTTCTTTAATTTTCATCACATATTTAAGTCCTATATTTATTATTTTCGTTTTTTTCATCACGTATGCATACAAAAAAGAAAAAGAATTATGTTAATCATTGTTGTCGTAAAGCAGCAGTTAAGATCTTAGTAAATTCCAATAAAATATTTTTTTTCTTGTAACTTGTTAATTAATGTTGTTGAAAGACGAATACGAATTCCATAAAATGATTGCATAGGTTGTGCATTAAATGTTGAATTGAAGATAGTGGTAGTGCAGTAAAAGATGAAGATCCCTGCCCCGCTCCTGGACCGGTTGATACCCAAAAGAAAGAAAGGATGCATGATAGTATTTAAATAAATGCACCTAAACGAGTAGCAACTAAAATATTACTTTTATAAATATAGATATGAATATTTGTTAAAAGTTTTAAAATTTTGTTTCTTGATATATTTTATTTTTGAAAATATTTTAAATTTTTATTCTTTTATGTTTTATTTTTACAGTAAAAAGATAAAAAAAAGTTATATTCTTATGATAATATTGAAAATTATTTATAATATATACAATTTTTTTATTTATATTATTTTAAAATTTAAAAACATTTAAAAAATATATAAAAGAACTAAACATAATTTTAAATTTACTTCTACCTAATATTTTTATTTTTATTATTTTTAAGAATAAAATTCCTAAAAATATAATCTGATGAACGTTCCAAATGTAATTTTCAATCTCCTTTGTCCACCTCCAAGCCCCATCATCAAAATTGTAATTTTAAAATAAAAAGCATTTGAAGCCCGGGATATGGAAAATTAGACCTCACTCCCTAGAAACCACCAACTGCTAAGTGCTAACATGTATTGCATTCACCCTTCATTTGACGTTTTGTTTTTTATTTTTTTTGTTTCTGGACAATGGCAATTTTAACTCAAACACGTAAATAACAATAGTTATAAGTCATAACATTAAAATTAAAATTATGGGCGCAATTGAAGGCATTTTTAATTAGACAGCGTCACTTGTATCGTCTATTTTGCAATGATATGTGGAGTTAGGTTAGGGCTTAATTTTTTTTTTTTTTTAAAGGCAAAAGTATATTGTATTATAGAATATAAAAGGCAGTTGAAACAAAATGTTTCAACTGATGAACAATACTCGAAGAATATCCCTACTGTGCTCACTTAACCTATGTATCTAGGGTGGGAGCACCAATAAGAAAATACACATCCTGAATTAAAACCAAAAGAGTACCACAACCATTTCCACGATAAAAACTTTATCGACATTAATATATCAAGAGATTCCATCGCGGACCTTTGAAAAATAATAGCATTCCTGGACAATCAAAGGCTCCAACATACAGCAATCCAAAACACATACCTGCATCTTTTTTCCGCTTTCCCACCACCCAGCCAGAGGATACAAGAAACAGCTGGTTCAGATCTCCCGGAAGTGGGGTCTGTACCCCTACCCAACTGATAACTTTATACCACAACCTTTGTGTGTTTGGACATTGTAAGAAAAGATGGTTTTTGGTCTCTGACCCATTATTACAAAACACACACACATGATTGAGCACAGAAGTATGAATCCCTCTCATTAGCAGGTTATCAATAGTGGGTAGTCTGTCCCTTAGCAGTCTCCAAGAGAACACCAATACCTTAGATGGTAGTTTTTCCTTCCATAATCGGCACATCTGCTTGGGTTCCACACAATTCATTCCTAAATCAAGTATTCCTTCATTCAACACCTTATACCCTGCCGCCACCGAGTAACCCCCCCGACAGCTGAATTTCACCCCCCACTCATCTGGAGTCCGATCCACCAGTTCCACCTCACTTAAAGCCTCTTGTAAAGCATGAAGCAGCTGCTCCTCTCATACAAACAACTCCCTCCGCCAGACCCATCTCCATGGTGACATAGGATCTCCTGGATGGCATTTATCCGCGATAGTAATAAACTTATCCTCTGCTAGGGCATACAATCTGGGAAAAAGTACACTGAATGTCATATCACCAATCCACCTCTGCTCCAAAATAGCGTGGCCACTCCAGACCTCACTATCCTGTTTACTCTAATTTGAAACCATTCAGTCCATCAATGGCCCATATGTCTTTCCACCACTCAGAAGTGTGAGCAAAAGATGTCGGCCTATCCATATATCTCTGTACCTCCCCGTACCTACTCCTCAGTAGCGGACCCCAAATAGCCGTATCAGCTGATAATATTCTCCACCTCCATTTTGCCAGCAAACTCAAATTAAATTTCTCCAGACACTTTACCCCTAGACCTCCTTCGTCTTTTGGCCGGCAGACTTTTTCCCAACTTAACCATGCAATTTTGGGCTGACTCTCGTTGCCTCCCCATAAGAAAGACCGTTGCAACCGTTTCAGAGACTTCAGCATTGTCTTGGGTGCCTTACAAAAGGAGAAAAAATACAATGGAAGAGAAGCTAGCACTGAGTTCAGTAATACCAACCTCCCAGCAAAGGTCATATTACTTGCCTTCCAACCTAACAATCGCTTCTTGAACTGATCGATGATTGGCTTCCAAACTTGTTCCTTCTTAGGATTGACTCCCACTGGTACCCCTAAGAATTTGAATGGCGGTGTGCCAATATTACAATTGAGAATGCTACTAGCAGCAAGTGTGAAGGATTCTGACGCATTTAAGCTATAGAAGCTACTCTTGCTAAAATTAACCTTTAATCCTGACGCCATTTCAAAACCCCGCAAAATTACCTTCAAGTACCACACAGTTTTCAAGTCCGCTTCACCCATCATAATGACATCATCTGCATACTGTAACAGTGAATATCTCGCATTCTCTTGTACCTTTATTTCCTTGTACAAACCTTTGTGTATGGTTGATCTGTACAAACCTGCTAATGCCTCCGCCACCATCAAAAACAGAAAAGGAGACAACGGATCTCCCTGCTTCAATCCTCTCGCTGGCTTAAACTCTGATGTCGGACACCCATTTACAAGAATCAAAATATAGCTATTCTGAACTATTGCACTCATCCACAATCTCCATCTCCTCTCAAACCCCATCCTGCCCAGTATATAATCAAGAAAATTCCAATTCACCGAGTCATAAGCCTTCTCAAAATCCACCTTGAACAAAAAACACGGATTTTGCCTTCTTTTTGCCCAATCCAGAAGCTCATTTGCCACCACAACTCCATCCAGAATCGATCTTCCAGACAAAAAGGCCGTCTGAGAGGACGATATCATCCTAGTCAACACTTTTTTCAGCCTTAAGGACAGTATCTTCGAAATGATCTTTTGCACACTTGAAATTAGGGAAATGGGCCTGTATTGGCTTAACCCTGAAAGTCTGGCCACCTTTGGAATGAGAGTAATGAACGAAGAGCTTACCCCTCTCGGTAGTGTACCAGACTCATAGAACTCCTGTACTGCCTTCACCACATCTGGCCCAATTACTCCCCAGCAGGATTTGTAGAAGCTCATTCCAAAACCATCAGGTCCTGGGCTTTTCCCTCCTTCACAAGCCCAAACTGCCGCCTTGACCTCTTCCTCTAAAAAAGGCTCCTCCAAAAACTGCTTCTGCTGTTCTGATAATTGTGAGAAAGGGACTTCATCCATTGTAGGTCTATCCAACCATCTTTCCTGGAAATTATCCAAAAAATGGTCTAATATTTTTGCTCTAATATTAGACCCACTCTCCAGCCATCTCGTCTCTGACTAGACTGCCAAAATGGAATTTGCATGACATCTCGCCTTAAAACAATTATGAAAGTACCTGGAATTGTTATCTCTATTTAGAGCCCATCATACCCTAGATTTCTGAAGTAGTGCATGCCATAAGGTCATGCCTCGATCTACTAATCACCTGGGTCCCTTCCACTAACTGTTGATCAACCACTTCCATCTCTTTAACCCTTTCGACCAGAAATTTATCACCCTTTTTCCACACATCTTCAAACCACTTTTTTATCTCCCCTTTGATAGTCTTTAGCTTCGTTGCCAACTGGTACATCTTCCACCCAGAGCACTGAATTGAGTCCCACCTTGCTTTTATCAATTCTCCAAAGGAAGCCTCTTCCAACCAATAATAAAAAAACTTGAATGGTTTGGGTCCTCAATTTTGCTTATCACCTATTGTGCTTATCCAGCAATGATCAGAAAACTCCTTAGTTCCTACCCTCTGTGCACTAACGCCCCATTCCTCCATCAGTGTCGGCGTGAATAGAAACCTGTCTAATCTGCTGGCTGACTGCCCATCTGGTGAGATCCATGTCACTCCTTTTCTGATAACTGGAATGTCTACCAGCCCCATTTGTTGGATAAAAAAATCGAATTCCTCCATCTCCCGCCTTGAATGGAAAGTCGATCTTCCTCTAACTTTACCCCTACCTCTAACCGCATTAAAATCCCTGCCAACTACCCATCTTACATGTGGGACCCCTCTTCTAGTCATCATTAAGTCATTCCAGACCTTTCTCTTCCAACGTACACGGAGCGTACACATTGACAACACAGTTAATCTCATGTGGATTAGTTCCTTTAAATGCAACTCCTAAAAAACCCTGCCCTTGGATTTGCCACACAACCTCCAGTAAACCTTTCCTCCAAATTATAACACAACCCCCGCTCAGTCCCGTTGATGGAAGTATGCTCCAGTCACATTCCTCACTCCCCCAAACCTCCTTTATTTCCCATTCCTTCAAATTGCTACACTTTATTTCCTAGAAAAGACATATATCAATCTTATTTCCCACCACCATCCTCTTTATGCGCCTCCGTTTCACCCTCTCCCTAAACCCCCTCACATTTAGTGACAGAATCTTCATTTAAACCACAGTTTGAGTCCTGTTCCCCCTGTTATCCTTTTCCGCCTTATCTCTGTCTTCTATTCTTGCTAATTCTGCTAGATACACTTCCTCTGATAGCTGCCCAGTTATTCCTATCTTTTTCATTCCTGACCACATTTTTCTCATATCATTACCTCCTTCCTCTCTGTTTTAACCTGCTTGTTCCATACCTCCATTGTGGTGAGTCTTTTCCAGATCTCTTCCATCAACACTATGCCTTCGAATCTGCCTCCAGGTATTGACCATCCTCCTGTTCCCCTTCCCTCCCCAAGACATTTCTTCCGCCCCCACACACTTCCATTATTTACAATTGTAAATCTTCGTGGAACTTGAATCCGTCTTTGTATCATCATTTTCAATGTTATGACATTGTGTTGCCACTTTAGCATGCTCCTCATCTCCAGGATTTGTCTCCTCTCTTTCCTTGCAGCTTATCACCTTTAATTTTCCCTTTTCACTTAAAACAAAATTGCATGTAGAGCCTGGAACATCTATTGAATGGTTTCAGATGACCATGTTGTTGTTTTTACTCATAGTCTGTGACAAGCCCGTTGCAAATTGAGTTTGCTGGAAATTGGATTTAGTATTATAGCCGTCCTTCCTACCCGTTCCATTGGCCAAGCACGACTGACTCCATGGCTGCTTCCTGATTTTCCTGCATTTCGAGCTGCCGCGTGACTTGCATGATAGCCGGTTCTATGGCTTTGGCACCTTGGACCCACGCAAGTTGGGCTTGGACCAGCCATCACCACTTTATTTCTCGTTAGTGCGTAAGGGCCAGCCCGAGTCTGCTGTTCGGGATTGTGTAAAGCCCAACTTCAAGAGGCCCAAAATCATGTGACCGTTGGGCAAGGTTGTGCGAGCCCACTTCTGAAGTCTTATCGCCTCGGTTGTCGAGCTGCTGCTGTTGCGCGTTTTCAGACACGAGTTTGACACGTGGCTGGCTCTGGTTGGCAAGTGAAAAGCATTGACAGTCTTCATGTTTCCTATGCCACAGAGGAGACGTGAAGTCTACCTCCTCTTTCACGTTTTCTATTTGCGTGAAACCCTCTCCTTCGTCAGCGCGATCGTCCGTTTCTCCACCCACGTTCCCTTTTTGAAACCAGCTTTGTTGTATTGGGCCACTGTACTTCTGACCCTCGGTGTCTTGCCGTTGCAGATATTCCATTTGCGGGCTGTTTTCGTATCCATTTTCAGCTTTCTCAGACCCCGTTTTGGTGCCGGAGTTGAGGTCAACTGTACCTAGCCTGACATTTACTGACTCTACATCATAGCCTACCCCATGTTGCCCTCCGAGTTCCTCCGCCAGAGCCACCTTCCACCGCCTGCCAAACAACTCCTCCTTCAGCACCGCCAATCGATGCTCCACTACGAAAGATTCATCGAACTCCCCCTCTCCCTGGCACGAACTCATCTCAGAGCCAAAACCTGGGTACAACTCTTGACTCATCACCTTATGCCATTCATCACCATCCTCTATCACCTTAACATGAAAGATCTGGTCATCTATCGCGACTTTCACAACCTCCTGTATTGGCTCGAAAGCCTTCCGGGAGATAAGCAGTCGCGCCACATCAAACCTCTCCTTTCTGGCTGTCCCCTCTCCTACTCGCACCAACTCACCGTAGGGTGCCATCAACCTCTGAAAAAAATTTTCCCCCTATACGTGCACCGGAATACCATAACAACACACCCAAACCCTTCTCTCCGTGTCTATGTTTCCAGGTTCCCAACTACTTATCATGTGAAACCATCTATGAATCCACTCATAGCTACCTTTTATCGCCTGTTTCAAGGTTCGCGCCTCCCCTTCTTCCAGCAGCACCTTATTTCCTCCCATTGGGGTGGCTTTAACATCATAGATGCCCTGCTCAACCAGAAATTGCTGCGTCCTAAAGGTTGTTCCTTTACAGAGCACTTCTCCAACATAAGCAGATTTCAACCTCCTTACTACTTCTGCCTCTGCTTTAAAAATCAAGAGAGTCTTTGTTTTTTCCCCTCTTATTCCGCCTTTGTTCTGTACTCCGATCTGGTTCATCCCCCCATTATCCTGATTATACCTTACCGCAGAGGAGCCTGCAACCTTTGCATAAGACAATTTTTTGCTTCCATTCTGGACTCCTATTTGTGTTTTCCGAGAATGTGGCTCCATCTGATTTCCCTTCAACTGCCCCTTCCACGCCGTAGACGCGTTATACATTGTTTTAATCTCTCTTTTTTCAAATCTTGGCCTGTTTACCCATATTTTCTCATTACCAATAAAAATACTGTCCAGCTTAATCCCTAACAGTTGAGTGTCCTCCACCTCTGTAAATCGCACAAACCCAAACCTCCTCCCATTTCTATCCATTTTAGTTGGTATGTATACCTCCTGGACATTCCCATACCTTCTAAAAATCTCCCACATCTCTCTCGCATTATAATTATCAGGAAAATGTGTGAAGAAAAACGAGATTACTCCTCCCAAACCTGTTGTCGTCGGATTATGTTTTACTGGTCTCCCTGTCTGCTTACTTCCCTCACCGCCACTATACCTTCCCTTCCTCCTTCCCCGTACCTCTTTCCAGCCAAATTCAGTATCCATTGTAGTATCCTATTTTGTAGCAAAAACCTAGGGCTTAATTTAATGCATGCGGTCACTTGTCCCCTTTTCAGCAGCCCTGTCTCACAGTGTAGCAACTCATTGCTTGGCATGCTTATCACTCATCCGGCCATCCCTCCATAATTTTAAATCATTTTAATTATTTACTTCATTATTAAATAATCATTTTATATTGTGTTAAGACAATTCATGCCTCCTTAAGAAAAGAATCTTGCTAACGAGCAAAATTTTGATTGTGTCCAAACCACATGGTTAATATTTTTTTAAAAAAACTAATTGTATTATTAAATAAATTCTGATTTTAATAAATATTAAATTCTATAAAATAAAATAAATATTAAAAAAATATAGTTAATGATTATTAATAAATGTTAAATTTTATAAAAATATATAGTTAATTATGTTGCTAAATGAATTCTGATTTTAATATTTAATAATTTATTTTTACTTATTTTAAAGAATAAAAACATTTATTAATATTATGTGATTTTAATTGATATTTTATTTGATGTAAAAAAATTAAAAATTAAATATAAAATAATTTTAAATTATTTTACTATTTTTTCATTTTAAAGCTACTGAAAATTAAAAAATAAATTTAAAATAAATTACTTTTAACATTTTTACTTTATATTCTTAATATTTTGATATTTTATTTTTATTTATTTCTAAATTTTAATAACATTAAAATAAAAATAGTAAAACAATGTTAAAATTATTTTATTTTAATTTTTTAAAATTTTTTTACATTAAATAAAATATCAATTAAAAATATTGATGACAGTCTTGTTTTGTAAGAATACATTAATAACTATTTAAATTAAAATTTATTTAATACCAGAGTTAATTATGAATTTTTACAAAACTATTAATTAATAAATCTTAAGAAGGACTATGCGACACTCATCAATCTCCTAAAAAAAGTATGTAAACTATTACTAATTTTACATTATTATTTGATAAAAATTATTGGTAAATTTAGGATCTGGTCTTAGTCACAATACTCCGTTTAGAAAAATAAAATAAGTAAAAATTAAAGATAATGAATTTAAATATATAAAATTAAGAAAGAAAAAAATATAAAAATTATCATATTTATACATTATTTTCTCAAAATGCAGGAATGCATTTGTTCACTCTCACTGCAATGTAGGTTTACCGTTTTTTTATTTGATACTTTTCAATTCAAAATAAAAATATTAAGACATGTATTTAAGAAAATAGTAAATCAAAACTCTTTTTTATATGGCTTCTTAAACTATGCTCACAAAAATAATGAATTCTAATAAACATATTCCTCAAAACTAACAAATTCTCTTTGTGATGTAATCAACGTTAGTTTTTTACTAACATTTTTTAAAATTGTGTAGTTAGATAATTATTTTCTATTTTTAATTATTACTTTTTTTTTCTTAAAGTTTTCAAACATATGAAAGATCTTAATGCAATAATTTAAATTTAAGAAAGAGTCAGAGTAGAAAATAAAAAAAGGTAAAATTTTATGAAATTTGATAAAAGTTCTTGTGATCTTTTCAAATTTTTTTAACAAAAACATTTTAAAAAAAGAAATAGAACAAAAGCTCCTACATTGAATATAAAAGTTTTATACAATTATTAAATAATACCCATTTTATATGTAATAAGTTTGTTGATTTTATTGATTAATATTATGAAATCTCTCCTATAAACCATGAATTGTGATTAAATAGAACATAGCGCATGACCATTATATAAAAATAAAAGAGTTTAATATGTATGTATTAGTTGTATAAAAGAGTTTTACTATAACGTACACTCATAATATTTTATTTATATGACTTTTAAAAAATTAATTGGTAAAATTAACAAATTCGTATATGAAGAACTGTGATTAAAAATAAGTGTACAAATTTTGACATTTACCGTGTATAAGTTTTGTCAAAAAAGAAATGTCAATTTTATTCTTTAGGTTATAAAAATAGAACCTCTCAAAGTATGAAATTTAGTGTGGGTTTTAATTTATTTCTAATGGATTATTGTACTTTTACATAAATTTATGGATTTCAATAAATATTTGTGTCTAAAAGGTTAGAATCAGGTCATTAATTTGCTTATAGTTGTTATTATTAAGTGACGACTGAACTCTAGACTTTTCTTTTTCTTCTTTAACCAGGCAAATCATCTTATATACAAACTTATTCAACCTAGTAAAGGTTAGTGATTTAAGTTAATTAATTCACAAGCTAATTTATCTAATTTAAAATACAAGAAATAAAGGAAAAATATAAAAAGTCAAACAGTGTACTAAATTTTAATGGAAAATTCAAAGAATAAAAAAATAGAATGAAATTGTCAAGAAAATTTAAATAAAAGGATAGATATGCAATGTTTTAAAAAAAATAATTAACTCTTTTAGAAGAAGTTTAATTACCTTTTTACTACCTATAATTTATAAAATACTAAGTTTTTATTTTCCTACCTAAATTGACAAAAGTTTAATTAGTATGTATGGATGTGTAAAAGAATTTTATAATAACATTCAATTTCAATTATTTATTTATATCTTTTAAAATATTAATTCGTAAAATCAACAAACTTACTGAAGGATTGTGATTAAATGTTAATGAACAACTTTTTACTTTTTCTCGATTGACAATCTCTTTATTTTAGTATGGAACATTTTATAGTATTAATTGGAAATTATTATATATCTATAGTTAATTCTCTTATATTAAATTATGACATGGCTAACAAAAATATCATGTATTTATTAACACATCATTTACTATAGTATGTTGAGTTAATATTATTTAAAGATTTAAAATGTTTTTGGAGTGGAGCCAACTGAATTTAATATGACAAAAAATCAACTTTGTACTCTAGTTAGTTAATATTATTTAAAGATTTAAAATGTTTTTAGAGTGGAGCTAACCGAATTTAATATAATAAAATATACTTTGTACTCTAGTTAGATGTACTTGAAAGGAAAGGTATGACGCGACAGTGACGAAAGGTTGTGGAAAAGGGAAAGAAACTCTTACATTTGAGCAATTCGGGCTGTAGGAAAAGGGAAGAATAATGTTGATCTCAACCACATGATCAAATTGATGATCAATCCTTTGAAACCAATTATTGATGTTGTTAGTTGTTAGCTTGGTGATCACATCACTACTGAGCTGGCTAACTAATTCTATTTTCTGTTATATTATATTATTTCTGTTTCTGTCTTTTCTCACTCCTTTGTTGGTTGTGACCATTGTATATAAACTCTTTCTTGTTATTTCATTCTTTCAATAAGATCTTGTTGATCATTTTCTCAGTGTGGTTCCTCTTGTTTTCTCTTTGCTTTATTCTTCTTTTGTAGTGTAAGTTTCATTATGGTATCAAAGCTCTTCACATAGAAGAGCTCCGTTGCGCCTAAACTCTGATTATTTCTTCTTCTTCATCATGTCTTCGAATTCATCAAACTTGAGTAAGGAATTAGATCCTTTAATTAGTGTTCACAACTACTTATATCTTCATCCTAGATAAAGTCATGCAGTTCCTTTGGTTTATCCTTTGCTTGATTCCAATAATTACCATGTCTGGTCCAAGTCCATGGATATGGCATTGAGTGCAAAAAATAAACTCGAATTTGTCGATGGAATGACTCAAGAACCAGCAAAAGAAGATATGTTACATGCAACATGGAGGTGATGTAATAATATGGTTGCATCATAGATTGTGCATTCTGTTAGCCTTCCTATTCGATAAAACATGCTTTGGATGGAAAGAGTAGATGCGATTTGGAGAGATCTGCGAGCACAATATTCACAAGGTGATTTGCTCCGTGTGTCTGGTCTACAAATGGACACAAAGTCATTGAAGCAAGGTGATTTAACTATTACCGAATATTTTACAAAACTTTGAGTTATTTGGGATGAAATAGATAGCTTTAGACAAGAACTTGCATGTAATTGTTCAACAAAATGCTCTTGTGGTACAGTGGATGCCATAGCAAAATGAAAACTTGAAGATCAAGGAATACAATTCTTAAGAGGATTGAACGAGCAATATGGGAATGTGAGGTCACATATTTTGCTAATGGAACCACTAGCTCCAATCACCAAGATATTTTCCTTTGTTGCGCAGCAAGAGAGACAATTCTTAGGCAATAATGTAGTTGCTGCTGTTGAGAGCAAAAACACTAATAGTCACAGTTTGAATAACTCTAGCTTATCATGCAACTTTTGTGGATGTGCAAGCCACATTGAGAATGTATGTTACCGAAAACACGGTTTTTCCCTCTAATGGTGATGGCAAAGGTAATAGATCTTATTCGGGTAGAACAAACAAGATGTGCACTCATTGCAATAGATGAGCGCATATTGTTGATGTTTGTTAAAAAACACATGATTTTCCACCAAACACAAGGATTATGGCAAAACGACTAATGCTCCAACAGTGAACAACACTATGGCAGGTGATGGAAAATCCATTGGTGATCAGCAAACACCTAGCAAAAACTAGGAGTACCATTTGTCTTCTCAACAATATTAAGCTTATCAGGCACTCATGAACTTAATTCATCAATCAAACATTGGAAACTCAACTAATCCTAGAACCTCTCATTTTAACCAAATTGGATCCAATCTTCTTGCAATGTTCAATCCTCAATTCCCCCAAGTATAAATAGTCACCCTAAACCTACTAAAATAGTAAAGCCCAAGTGTATTTTGTCTGCCATCACTCATCCACTATGTCAAATCCTTCCCATAGACTTGTGGCACTTTAGGTTAGCACATTTATCACATGATCACTTACATACTATGAAACAACATTATTCTTGTATTTCAAGTGTTAATGAATTCGCATGTAATGTATGTCATCATGCAAAACAGAGAACATTGCATTTTTCTTTGAGTCTCTCTCACTCTTCTAAACCTTTTGATTTAATTCACATAGATATTTGGGGACTTAGTGCTAAAATTTCCATGCATGGACATAGGTACTTCTTGACTATAATAGATGACCATAACGCGTTCACATAGATATTCCTCATGCAAAGTAAGGTTGAAACCAGAAAACATATCACAAATTTCATTTCATATGCTGCAAACCAGTTTAGTGCTAATATTAAAACTATTCAAATAGAAAATGACAAAGAATTTTTAATAAATAAATTCTTCAAGACTAAGGGTATCATATATCAAACAACTTGCATTGAAACCCCTCAACAAAACGGCATAGTTGAGAGAAAACATCAACACCTTTTGAATGTCACTAGGTCCCTTCTCTTTCAAAGTAACCTTTCACATGCATTTTGGAATTTTGCATTATTGTGTGAAACTTTTCTCATAAACTGCATTTCTACCCCATTTTTAAAACATGTTTTACCTTATGAAAAATTGCATGGTAAGTTGTGTGATATTTCCACTCTCCAAGTGTTTGGGTGCTTGTGTTATGCCAATACCATTAGTGCGAATAGAACTAAGTTAGATGCCCGTGCCAATCCATGTATTCACCTTGGTTTCAAACCCCACACTAAAGGGTACTTGATGCTTAACCTTTACACTCATAATATAGAGGTTTCTCATACTTTTGTGTTTTATGAAAATCATTTTCCTTACACCACTAAACATACTGCAAATGCTCTTCAACCCATACCTATACCATATACTCATGACTTTACCTTTGAATCTGCAATTTCCATTCCTTCCATAGCAACTGAAATACCTCCAACTGAGTCTCCTATCACCACTATTTCCTCCCCCAACACCAATTCTCATACTCCAACCACAACCTCTCCCACTATGCCTAATACAACTTCTCTACCTATACCAACAGATAACCTTCCCATGCCTACTCAAGTGCGTTGTTCCACTCGCTCACACCTTTCTCTATCCTACCTTAAAGATTTTCATTGCACATTCACATCATCTAGACCAATCAATCTCAAAGGTATTAGCATCCTCTTAAGTCTTGCTTCTCTTATAATCGTTTCTCACATTCCTTTCATAATTTTGTCTTGTCTATTTCTAACCATGATGAGCCAATGTCATATGTTGAAGCTTCCAAACATGACTGTTGGCTTAAGGCCATGGATGCCGATCTCCTTACTTTACAGGCAAACAAAACCTGGATCCTTACACCCTTTGCTACCAATAAATCGACCATTGGCTACAAATAGATATACAAATAGATACTGATGGTTCCATAGAGAGATACAAAGCTATACTGGTGGCTAAGGGTTACACCCAAATGAAAGGTCTAGACTTCTTGGATGCCTTTTCTCATGTGGCTAAGTTTCTCATTATTTGTGTTCTTCTTGCCTTAGCTGCTATTCAAGGTTAGCACCTCAAATAATTAGATGTCAATAAGGCTTTCCTCCACAGTGAATTACATGAAGAGGTCTACATGCATGTTTCGTTAGGTTTACCTTCACAATCTGGTTAGGTTTACAATCTACAATGTTTCCTATATGGCCTTAAATAGGTAAGCCGCCAATGGTATGCTAGGTTATCCTCTTTTCTTTTATTGAATGGCTATCATCACTCTACAACAGATCATTCCCTGTTTCTCAAGTTCTCGGTACATCCATTACAACTTTGTTAGTTTATGTTGATAATGTTATTCTAGTTGGCAATAATTTTTCAGAAATCACCCGTGTCATTTCTCTCATTAAGAGTACTTTCAGAATTAAAGATTGGGATGATCTTAAGTATTTTTTGGGCATAAAGATGGCTAATTCAAAATCAGGCATATTCACATCTGTCAACGTAAATATTTGTTAGACATTCTCTCTGATACAGGGATGCTTGGTTGTCGTCCCGCTTCACACCAATCAGTTATACCACTTTGCTTACTTCTTCCTCAGGGAAACTTCTTGATAACCCATCTCCTTATCGCAGACTCATTTAGTTAACCATCATAAGGCCTGACATTACCCATTTAGTGCAAAATCTTAGCCAATTTATGTTTGAACCCACTAATCTTCATCAAAAGGCAGCTTTTTGAATGCTTTGTTATTTGAAATAGGCTCCAAGATCTGGTGTGTTCTTTAGTGCCAATAGTTGTCTTCAAGTAAATGCTTTTAGTGACTCCGACTGGGCAGGGTAAGCTGAGACTCGTCGTTCCATCACAAGATTCTCAATTTACCTTGGTCACTCTCTTGTTTCTTAGGGCTCTAAGAAGTATGTTACTGTTTCAAGAAGCTCCTCCGTGGCAGAATACAGAGCATTAGCATACACAATTTGTGAAATTCAATGGTCACTTATTTGCTAGAAGATTTTTTGCATTCCATTTGAGCGTCGTACTTATTATTTTTGCATTCCATTTGCCTACTCCGAAGCCAACCATTGATGTTGTTAGCTGTTAGCTTGGTGATCACGTCACTGTTGAGCTGGCTAACTAATTATGTTTTCTATTATATTTTGTTATTTTTGTTTCTGCATTTTCCCACTCCTTTGTTAGTTGTGACCATTGTATATTAACTCTTTCTTGTTATTTCATTCTTTCAATAAGATCTCACTAATCATTTTTTCAGTGTGGTTCCTCTCATTTCCTCTCTGCTTTATTCTTCTTTTGCAATTTAAGTTTCATTAGTTGAAGGTGGGAGAGGGAGACATCGGTAAGATCTAGAGGTTAGAACTTAGATCTCCACCACGTCAATGAATAGTTGAGCGGAAATGAAACAAAATCTGGTTCCTGGAGTTAGAACTGTTATTAGCTTGTATATTTGAGGGAAATCAAGGGAGCATGACTCTAGTAATAGTTTTAACAAAACAAAGTGAATATCAAACTCTCTAAACAAGGACGCGTATTAGAATGCAAAATGTCAAGGCTAAACAAAATAACGAGACAAGTACAAGTAATGTGACGAATGTAGCTGAAATTGCTAAAAAAAAGGTTCTCTTTAATTATCACAACTACTTTAACTAGTCATGCATTGTTATTCATTTTGTCTTTACTCTTACCTCATGTATCCAAATTGGAATTGCTTATTACTTACAAGTTAGTTAACAGTGTGTAGTCTTATTATGGGAAATAATATGTCTTGTAAGGAATATGGTTCAAACCCATGATGACTTTTAATTACTCTTAATTTTCAAATGGTACAAGCTATCTACTTACACTCGACATATTATTAAAGTCTCCAAAGATGATTTTATTGTGATTAACACTATGTTTGAAAGATAGCGTATAATGGAATGAAATGAAAGAAATATATGAGTTGAATATCATTCCATTAATTGTTTGGATAATTCATCATATTATAAAACACAAATTCTATTCTTATTTGGAAAATGAATGGAACGCAATGAATTATAAATTTCATATTCTATATTACTTTGTTTAAAAATAACTTTATGTTTTTAGGTTTAAATATGTTTTTTGGTCATTGATAAATTAACAAAATTTTATTTTTTATTTTTATTAGATTTTTTTTCGTGTTTGGCTTCTAATAATTTCATTTTAAGCAAGAAATGAAATAAAATAAAATAGTTTCAATAAAAAGAAGAATAAATAGAAATAAAATAAAATATAATTCCATGAAAAAATGCAAAAATAAAAAAAGAGAAAGGATTAAGAACAATGATCATCCAAAATTTTATGTTAATTCATGAAAAAATTCGACTTTTATAGAAAAGACAAAATGACTTTTATGAGAAGATTCTTTTAATAAAATTATAAGTTTTTTTAATAATATGTAGAATCAAAAGAAAAGATAGGATGAGATAAAATAAAATTTCATTTTTGATTAACTTACTCCAGAAGTTAATATAATTTCAAAATAGAATTAGAATAGTAATTTTAAAATGATTTTAACTATTAGTATAAAAATATTTTATATTGACATTCAATCACAATATATCAATTCTATGACTTTTAAGACATTGGTCGATAACGTTAACAAAACTTACATACATAAAAATGTATAATTGAATGAAAAAGTAAAAAACAACAATGTCGATGCATGGACCTTTTTTCTTTTAAAATTAGCAAGAGTTTTATTTCATTACTTAAAGGAAAGGAATGAAATGAAATAAAATAAAATAATAATTTAATCTCATTATCTTTCATCATCTTTCATTCATATTCAAACAAACAAAATATTGAAACATAAATTTATTTCATTCTATTCAATCAATTGTATATAAGGTCTTGTTTTTAATAATAGTTTATAAGTGGTTGAATTAAATATAAAGAGAAACTAAATTTAATTTGAGCATAATAAATAATTAATTATGAATATTTAGTTGAAATATATATATATATATATATATATATATTTTTTTATTTTGATGAAATATGGTTATTTAATTATGATGAGGGTGATTAGAATTAAATAGATTTTGAATAATGAAAAATGATATTTAGTTTAGTGAGAGGTGATATATGTAATTTCTAGAGTTAAATTATTCAGATTGTTTATATGAAAATATGTTTGTGAGGAGGGTTCTAGTTAGTAGATCAGAATCGCTAAAACAACTCTGATTCCTTTTTCCTTTTTTTCTTCTCTTTTTCCTTCACTTTCTTTTCTTCTTGTTCTTTCTCCCACATCTCTTGTGCTCATCTCTCTCTACACCTAAACTTTTGTCTTCTACATGTTAACTTTTGGGCATGTGGAACTCAATGAAATCTCTTTCTTTACTCTTGATTTTGAGTATTAATCATTATAGGTATGTTTAATCCTAATTTTTAGATCTTTTTCCATTCGTTTTCGATTCAATAATTCTTATTGAAAGGGAATTCTCTTTAAAATCTCAATTTCTTAACTTCCTTTTTGGTTTTGAGATTTTTGTTGGCTTTTGAGTGATTTTTGCGATAAGATTTCTCTCTCTTATTTGAAGTCAACTTTTAAAGGAAGAAATATGTGAGGAAAGCTAAATCTTTTATTTTAATTTAAGGAATTATGATTTCATGGTTGTGAATTTAATAGATTGTGACTTATTAAGGCTTTGATCTTTATTTGAATGTTAGGGGTGTTTATTGGGTTGGGTGATCCGATGACCCAATCCAACCCAAAGTGATTGAGTTGGTTTTTTTTTAGATTGGGTGAAACCTAACCCAACTCGATCAAATCCAATCCCCTACGGGTTGAGTGACAGGTTCAGTAACTTAACCCTTAGACTCAACCTAACCCAACCTGATAATATGTTATATTATTATTATTATTTATTTTAAATTAAAAAAATATCTTTAATATTTTAATTTATAACTCTTGAGCCGAGACCATCATGCACTAAGACAAGCACTTTGCGCCGCAAGAACACACCTTACTCCAACCAGCTAATGTGTATTGGTAGATAAGAAACCAATAATAAGCTTTCAGCCAATAGTTTAAACGCTTCTGAGAATTCATTCTTCACACTATTAGAGTCAACAGTTTATTATTTATTTTTATGTTACAACAATGATATATTTATTCTTTTAAAAAAATAACCTAAAAAATATATAAAAAAGCGCTTTTAAACATTCAATTTATTCTTTAAAAAATATTTTTTAAAATGGTGACCCAATTAATCCAATTTAACCCGTTCAATGGTGGGTTAGGTTGAGTTTAATGAGAAAAAAACGAAAACCCAACCCAACCTAATGAATCATGATTGAGTTAGGTCTTGGATTTGCTTAAACCCGACCCAACCCAACCCGTGAACACCCCTATTAAATGCTATATAAAATTGAGTGTTTTGTAGAAGTGATGAATTAAGATATTTTCTCTTTATAAATGAATTGAGATGTATGAGGTGCTGATTTGATGGTTTGTTGGATAAATGATGATTTATTGAGCTTATCCTTGTTTTGGATATTGACGAATGATTGTTGACAGAGTGAGAAGCTTGATTTTTCTTTGAACATTATGAGTATGTTTTATTTACTATTTCAACCAATTAAAAGCTGAAAAACAAACTTAAGGGTAGTTGAAATGATTTCAGTTTCATTTGGTAAACACAAAGCTATGAACTTTTTTAGATAGTTACTGTTTTTTTTTTCCTAAAAAACTAATCAAATTAGTTTTTTCAAAATATTTCATATTTTTAGCTACTAGTTGATCTTCTTTTACAACTTTACCTTTCAATAATTAATGAATGATCTCCCACAATTCTCTCATTCTTTTCTTTCCTTTAATAATGTAATTATAATATTTTATAATTTAAATATAAAAACTTTTATAATTATTTTAAACTATTCATTATTGATCTTATGATGTCCTTATTTATTATTTTACAATTTTTAACTATTAATTACTTATTTCTGCTAAATATTTACAAATAATCTTTTAAGTTTTATCTAAAATTTTAACTTTCAATTAACTTTTCAAAGATAGTTTTATAAAAAATACTCTTTATCTATGAAAATATACCAAAGACAATTGTACTAATAATTAGTAGACACGTTTATATTCTAAATATTTTATTTAAATCTCTCTATGTCACTTTTATTTATCTAACACTAGCTCATTTGAAATGTAAGAAAACTAATGGAAAAGAAACCAGAGGAAACATATTTATAAAGAAATTTCTTTAATATATAATATTACAAATGAAGAAAAAAATGATAAGACCCATCTTACATTCTTTATGCTTAATTTAGGGGAAAATAAATAAAACAATTTAAAAGAGTATAGAGATAAAATATCTTTATTATATATATATATATAAATATAAATATAAAGAAAGGATATACCATGTGACAAGAAATTATTGAAAGAAATAAAAGAATTTAATAATAATCTTATGATTAAATTTAAATTTAAAAAATAAAAAAGATATACATAATTATTTATATTAATATAAAAAAAAGAGAGTGCATACGTGCAGCCTATGGGGAGTGGTAGATGGTAATTATTTAAAAACAACTATATAGGAATAGGCAATATGACACACAGCCTAGGGCCTCGGCATCCAATAAAGCTAAAAGTCCGGTCTTTAATCAGTACCCGTGGCAGTGCTATAGGAGGAGATACAGTGCGAGTGGTGAGTGGTGAGTGTGTTAATAATGGTTGGGGGCAATGCAACACGTCAGAATATAAGAATGCACCGACACGGCAGAGTTGCCTCCACAGGTCTCCAAACTTGATACCAACTCTGCATTCATTCGCCATCTCCATGATCCAATCTGGATTCCTCATTTCGTAGGGTTTGGATGAGTGTGTGGTGTTCGATCGGAATCGAATGAGACGGCGGCCAGTGGCGGGCGTTCTCCCTGACCAAATGGAGAAACCTACCACCAAAACCCCCAATTCGAGAGTCTGTTTACTGGCTTCCCTGTCTGCATTCTTCTGGTTATTCCTCATCTATTTCCACTTCGCCGTCCTCGGCAACCAAACCAACAAATCATCTCCCATCCAATCCGAAAAAGTGTCGGAAAGGCAACCCAGTTTCCCCTTCGCCCGAGCCCTTGCAACCGGCGACAACAAGAGCGATCCATGCGGAGGGCGGTACATTTACGTCCACGAGCTGCCCTCCCGCTTCAACGATGACATGCTGAAGGAATGCAGGAGTCTCTCCCTCTGGACCAACATGTGCAAGTTCACCACCAATGGCGGCCTCGGTCCCCCCTTGGAAAACGTCAACGGCGTCTTCTCCCACACCGGCTGGTACGCCACCAACCAGTTCGCCGTCGACGTCATCTTCCGCAACCGGATGAAGCAGTACCAATGCCTCACCCCCGACCCTTCCCTCGCTGCTGCTTTCTTCGTTCCCTTCTACGCCGGTTTCGACATTTCCCGCTACCTCTGGGGCTACAACATCTCCACCAGGGATGCTGCCTCCCTTGACCTCCTCCATTGGCTTACCAACAGCCCTCAGTGGACCATCATGAACGGCCGGGACCATTTTCTCGTCGCCGGCCGTATCACCTGGGATTTCCGGCGACTCTCTCAGCTTGATTCCGATTGGGGCAACCAGCTTTTCTTCTTGCCTGCCGCCAAGAACATGTCCATGCTTGTCGTCGAGTCCAGTCCCTGGAATTCCAATGATTTTGGTATTCCTTATCCCACTTATTTTCATCCTGCCAATGACGATGATGTCTTCATTTGGCAGCAGCGGATGATGAGCTTGGAGAGGAAGTGGCTGTTTTCCTTTGCCGGAGCACCCAGGCCCGATAACCCCAAATCCATTAGGGGCCACATTATCGACCAATGTAGGAGATCCAATGTGGGGAAGCTTTTGGAGTGTGATTTTGGGGAGAGTAAGTGTCACTCCCCCAGCAGTATAATGCACATGTTTCAGGCCTCACTTTTCTGCCTTCAGCCACAAGGGGATTCCTATACCAGAAGATCTGCTTTTGATTCAATGCTTGCAGGCTGCATACCTGTGTTTTTCCATCCGGGTTCCGCCTACACCCAATACACATGGCATCTTCCTAGGAATTTTTCCAAGTATTCCGTCTTCATTCCGGAGGATGATATTCGGAAGAGGAATGTTAGTATAGAAGAAAGGCTTAGTCAGATTCCCGAGGAGCAAGTCAGGGTTATGAGGGAGGAGGTCATCAGTTTGATCCCTAGATTGGTCTATGCAGATCCTCGATCAAAGCTTGAGACCCTTAAGGATGCCTTTGATGTTTCAGTGCAGGCTGTCATTGACAAGGTTACCAATTTGAGGAAGGACATTATGGATGGTCGCACCCATGAGAATTTCATTGAGGAGAACAGTTGGAAGTATGCCTTGTTGGATGACGGACAGCGCCAGGTTGGGCCTCATCAATGGGATCCTTTCTTCTCCAAACCAAAGGATGGCAGTGGGGATTCCAGTGATCTGTCTGCAAAGAATTCTTGGAAAAATGAGCAAAGAAATCAGTCGTGACTCGTCAACGGGAGGTAAAGATTGCATCTCTAGGTTTCTTATATGGGCTTTAATGCTGATTCAAATGGTTTCCCCGAATTAGGGAAGAATTACAGCTATAAAAATAATTGCTGGCTTCTTCCCTGCTTTTGATTGACTTTACCGGGCAGACTTCCCTCATTGAAAACCATTAGCATGAAGAGATATTCTCTGCTTTCTACAGTTTTGTTATATAGAATTTTTTCTTCTTCTGATTTCTGCCGTATGTATTCGCATTAGTGGTTCCTAGATGTATTTTCCTAAGTTTAATAATTTCTTTTTAATACTATGTACTTCTCCACTTGATTCATATAGGAAATATAAACAAAATTATGTTAGCAATGAGCTGAAGTATTCACCCAAATGGTAATATCATTTGGCAGCTGCATCATAAGAGCTGCTCACCTGTGGTGGTGGTGACCTTGTTTGGATTGTGGTTAACATTCAAAAGATAGATTGCTCTATTATGATGATCACAAGAATAAATGTCTTCTACTTGGTCTATTTTTCCATTTGTTAGTCTATACTCATTCTATGATATCAAATGACTGTTGTGGCTTTTGACTGTTAAATTGGTTGCCTTGAGCGGTCATTTTTAACATGCAACTAGCAAAAACGCAAAACTAAAACTGGGGTTATACAATGAATTATGAAACCTACCCTTTTTTTTTTCTTTTGATTTCCTTTGTCCTGGGTATCTATTTAGCTAGCAATATTGAACTACTGGAATGTACAAGTCGGCGTTGGTTTCTCCCTGAAATAATGTAGGATTTTCTTTCTTTGGATTTGAATGAAATGACTCCATTGATCATTTTTAAGGCAAATGCCAGGAGGTTTTTCTATAAGTAGATGTTTGACATGTTTTGGAGTGGGTGGTTGGGATATCATACTGGGATGGGTTTGCTTACATGGCTATGCATATCATTTGACAGTGTTGCTTCTGTGTATGTCCTGTCATGTTCATTTTAGATATCTATACCTGCTTGTCTGTGTATAAATATTCTTTTCTCTTTGTCGTCTTCATTCTGTCCAGTATGACATTGCAATGGGAAAGGGTAAGGTGTGCAGTGTGACAAGAAATGATAGAGAACTTACGTTGAAAGTGATTTTAGAAGGGAGTGCAAATAAACTTCAATGCAAACAAAGTCATTATAATCTGTGTTGTGTAATCAATATAATGTGCTTTGGTTCTTTAATTTTGATGCAAAGATATTCAAATTCCATATATTTGTTCATTTGAATTCTCTCAAGAGTCGTGAATAATCTGAGACGACACTAAATTGTGAAACTTCTTGTGTTAAAATATTTTCTGGTCATTGGTCAAGGAGAGGGGAAGGGTGGGATAAAACTCTCATACCCTGAGGAAGAGGACTTGTCACTCGAACATGTTACTGGAAAGGGGATTCTTGTACATAGCTTATATGCAATCTTCTATGATTTGTTCTTTCCTAATTCCTAAACAATATATTGGCCTGGGTAGTAGGAGTGGTAGAGGAAGAAATGAAGAACCGTTATAAAGTGGCGGTATTAAATTGACGTAGGCAACCTGACACTGAAAACGACGAGTATAACTTTTTTGTTGTTTTACCGAGAATTTACTGTTTCCTGAGGACCCACAAGGACGTGTAGCATGGGAACAAGCAAGCCAATGGGGTGGAGACAGATGCAGGGATAGACAAATAGTTGAATGAAAGAAACATGCATGACTCACTGTGTTTTAGAGTTGGGGCTCTGGCATGTAGCAGAGCCTTGGCAACACAACATCGCAAGTGCTCAACTGCTCATGTAATGCACGGGGGGCTGACGCCCATGTCTCTTAATTACAGTCACTGCTGCATTAATATCATCTATTTCTTTACTCTTTAATACTATTATTTGCACTTGTTAATGTTATATTCCTTGACTATAAATACTTTTTTTGGTTTCACTTCTATTTCTATACAATAAATATGAATCATTATTTTGATCAAAAGTAATTTTAGATTTTTAAAAGCCTTATTTCTTATCTTAATTTTATAAATGGATTATAAGTCCCTTTAAAAGGGTCTTTTCTTAATATGCATTTTTAAATAACCAAGGTTTGAAAAAAACTAACGAAAGGATTAATTTCTTAAAAATAATTAAAATATAAATTTTCTTAATTTTATATATCATGCATTTTTTCACAAAAAAAAAAAAAAAATGTTATGCATTTAATTTTTTCAAAGTTGAAATTTCTATTTATGAACCCTAAATGATCGATCGGTAGAAAGGTTGGTTCGGGTAAACGACCTCGCACTCTTGGCTCCCCCAGCACAAGACTCCATCGGCTTCCTCCAGGCAAAACAAACCGCCACAAAAGCAGTAACAGACACCGCGACAAGTACCTAGAAGAACTTATTATAACCGCCACCAATTAACAGTTGCAAGGTAAACAAAATAACAATTATTGAGTTGCAAACAAAATAACAATTATTGAGTAATCAAGGTATGAGTTAAAGTCACATTACCTATGTCTCAACCATAAAAAGAGAGGAAAAAGTATTCTCCATTTCATCTAAAACAGAATATTAAACCAGCCTGTGTCGAATGTCTCTTGTATGTAATCCTAACATTGTGTTTTCAAGAACTCACTTATTAGACTTGTTGGAAAACTTCTTTCCTGTTTTTTGATAAGTACAATTATTATGAAGAGATTATTGAAATAAGCTGAAAATAACTTATTAATGGTTTATTAATTACTTTTACAATTTTCTCAAATACCGACAGTGCATGTTATAAGTTAAATAAACCGTGAATAACTCTTTCAAACGCACCATAATATAATAATTAATAAAGAGTGAGTTGTAACAGTTAAGATAGGTTGGGAAGCAAATTCTGTTGGTAAAAGAACATAAAAAGCAAGGGGTAAACCGTTAAAGAAAGAAAATTAGAATAGCAAGCAGTGAACACAAGAGGCAGAGGAGACGGAGCCAAATGGCGTACACGTTTAATAAATTAATGCAATGTAGCTGATTGAGGGTGTGTAGATAGAAAAAAAAAATTAAATTATCTCAATTATCAATTATATTATAATTTTTATAATCAATTATAATTAAAAAAAATTATTTGGATAAATTTACTAAAAAATAGCTTTAAAATAATTAATTTCATTTAAATATAATAAAAACAGTTTTTACATAAAAAATATAAAACAGTTGAAAATATTATTAAAAAATAATCATAAGTTGCAATTGTTCATAATATAAAAAGAATTTATTTTTATAAATTTAAATTTTGTTACAAATCATATAAGTTATTTTACAAAATAACTTTTAAAGAAAAAAGAATCTATAATATATAAATTTAATATTTCCCTAGCTTGCATGATTCATCATTCTTTTAGACCCTTTGTGTTTAACTCTTGGGAATGTATTTAGCAAAGAAAAGCAATATTACTTCTACAGTTAATTTTTATATATTTCTTTCTTTTTCACACTAACAGAAAGGAGCATGTGCGTTTTTTTTATCCGTTTTTAAGCATAAGATAAAATGATATAAACAAGTGGAGATGGATGAGAAAAGAAAGTTAGAATTGGGAAACATGGATTCACAGAATTTGAAAGAAAGGGCTACTTAGATATGTATATTAAAGGTAAGTAAAACATCTCGTGACACTTACAGCGAGTTCCTTGGCTCCTCATTTCTCAGTCAATTTCAGTTTCTCTGCTCTCTGTCTCTCTCTCAACAAAGGATCCTCGTGATGAAGAGCTCTCATATTTCACGAGCTTCGTATCAAGAACGCTTACCTTGTTCTTTTTTGAATTCTTCTCTACACCTTCAAATACCCCATCAAATCATTCTTCACTCCACATCACCAAGCAACAACATTACATTCTCGTACTACACCAACCAATGGAATCCAAATTCAAAATTCAACTCTTTTTCCTCACCCTTTTCCTCTTCACTCTCACTCTCCATGCAGAAACTCTTGCAACTTACATAGTTCAGCTACACCCTGATGGGACAACCACGTCTGCCTTCACCTCCAAACTCCAATGGCACCTTTCGTTCATCCAACAAACCATTTCCTCTGATGAGGATCCATCTTCCCGCCTTCTCTACTCTTACCGTTCAGCAATGGACGGTTTTGCAGCTCAGTTAACCGAGTCTGAGATTGAGTACCTCAAAAACTTGCGTGATGTTATCGCTATTAGGCCTGACGTGAAGCTCCAGATTCAGACCACATATTCTTACAAGTTCTTGGGACTGAACCCTGCCAGAGAGAATGGTTGGTACCAATCCGGTTTTGGGCGCGGAACCATAATTGGGGTGCTTGATACTGGAGTGTGGCCAGAGAGTCCTAGCTTCAATGATGAGGGAATGCCCCAAGTTCCCAAGAAATGGAAGGGAATATGCCAAGCTGGGAAGGCCTTTAACTCTTCCAATTGTAACCGAAAACTCATTGGTGCAAGGTACTTCACCAAGGGCCATTCTTCAGTGTCACCTTTCAGAATTCCGGAGTATCTCTCTCCAAGAGACTCCTCGGGACACGGCACACACACTGCATCCACTGTTGGTGGAGTGCCTGTGCCACTGGCGAGTGTGTTTGGTTATGCGTCTGGGGTGGCGCGAGGATTGGCTCCTGGTGCCCACATTGCAGTGTACAAAGTATGTTGGTACAATGGCTGCTATAACTCTGACATCATGGCTGCAATGGATGTGGCAATCAGAGATGGGGTGGACATTCTCTCCTTGTCTCTTGGTGGCTACTCTTTGCCTCTTTATGATGATAGCATTGCCATTGGAAGCTTTAGAGCAATGGAGCATGGGATTTCAGTTATATGTGCAGCAGGAAACAATGGCCCTATGGCAATGTCTGTTGCCAATGAGGCTCCTTGGATTTCCACTATTGGTGCAAGCACACTAGACAGGAAATTCCCAGCCACAGTTCACATGGGAAGTGGACAAATGCTCTACGGAGAGTCCATGTACCCACTGAACTATCCAACCACCAATGGAAAAGAGCTTGAGCTGGTTTATTTATCTGAAGGGGACACTGAGAGTCAATTTTGCCTCAGCGGGTCTCTTCCAAGGGACAAAGTTAAAGGCAAAATGGTGGTCTGCGATCGAGGTGTGAATGGAAGAGCTGAAAAGGGCCAAGTGGTGAAGGAGGCAGGTGGTGTTGCTATGATCCTCGCCAACACGGAGATCAACTTGGGAGAGGATTCAGTTGATGTTCATGTCTTGCCTGCAACTCTGATAGGATTCGATGAAGCAGTCACATTGAAAACTTACATAAACTCTACAAAAAGGCCTCTTGGTAGGATTGAATTTGGAGGAACTGTATTAGGGAAGTCTAGAGCTCCACAAGTGGCAAGATTTTCAGCTAGAGGACCAAGTTTTACAAACCCTTCAATCCTTAAACCTGATGTTATAGCTCCAGGAGTGAACATCATTGCTGCATGGCCTCAGAACCTGGGTCCTACCGGCCTTCCAGAGGATACTAGAAGAGTTAACTTCTCTGTTATGTCTGGTACCTCAATGGCATGCCCTCATGTTAGTGGAATTGCTGCTCTCATTCGCTCGGCTCACCCGAGATGGACCCCTGCAGCCATCAAATCTGCAATCATGACAACGGCTGAGGTAACCGACCACACTGGAAGGCCAATCCTTGATCAAGATAAACCAGCAGGAGTTTTTGACATGGGAGCTGGACATGTCAACCCTCAAAGAGCATTGAATCCTGGACTGGTTTATGACATTAGGCCAGATCACTATATCACCCACCTTTGCACCCTTGGATACACTAGGTCAGAAATATTCACCATCACACACAAAAATGTTAGTTGCAATGCTATCATGCACATGAACAGAGGCTTCAGCCTTAACTATCCCTCATTCTCAGTAATTTTTAAGGACGGGGTGAGGAGAAACATGTTCACCAGGAGACTAACAAATGTAGGAACTGATAACTCCATCTACTCACTGGAGGTTGTGGCACCTGAAGGAGTAAAAGTGATAGTGAAACCCAAGCAGTTAGTATTCAAACAAGTCAATCAAAGCTTGAGTTACAGAGTATGGTTTATATCAAGAAAAAGGGTTAAAAGAGGTGATGGTTTGGTGAACTATGCAGAGGGGAGTTTGACATGGGTACACTCACAGAAGGGTTCCTACAGGGTTAGAAGCCCGGTAGCAGTGACTTGGAAGTCAAAGTAGAATGCAGAACAGTGGTAGATTATTAAGCTTGTCTTGGGGCGTATTTTTATTATGATTATTGGTTCAATAGCTTTATTTATGATTTTAGAATTCATACTAAACTTTGTATTTGAGTTTTTGTAGGGAAAACTCGACAAGGAAAGCCCATTTATAAGTGCTTAAATAAATTGGTTTTACCACGATTTAGTCAAAACCCTCCTTTTACATGTTTCTTGAGTCGGAATATGAAACTCATTTTTTCATTCTAACACGTGAACTTTCCTATTCTTGCTTCTCTGAAAACAGGATTAGATTCCAACAACATTGTCCATCAAATTTTTCAAAAAACTCCCAAAAATATCTCATTATGTAAAGATATTCAAATATTATAGAAACAAATAGACACTCACATGCCCAAGTAAGCTATTAAGTTGGGAGTACTCCATAGTATATGGACTAAATTTTAGTTTATTTAAAATGTGAGATTTTTAATCTGTTTTGCTTAGCCCGTGGATTGGGTCCATGTAGTCCATGGGTTTTCACACTATTTAAAAAATAATTTACATTTAAGTTTTAAATATATTTTTTGAATTTTAATTTAAAATATTGAAAATATTAAAAAATAAAAGATATTAGATCAATTTAGAAAATTTTACAAAAAGTTCATAATTTAAAATGCTAAAAAATATTTTAATTATATTAAAAAATTATGATCGTAGTTGGGAGGAGGGTTTAAACGAATGAACTATCCATTTGTCAAATTATAGTTGGGAGGAGGGTTTTAAATAGTGATTGTATTCATGGTTTTGTTGCAATCCTTTGAACATTATTGAAAATTGTGAACAAATGTATATGGTTGTGCCCGAAAACCTTGATATTGTGGCCAAAATCACGTTTATTGACCATTTTGTAAAATCTTGATTGGGATATAACAGAAAAGTTTTCTTATTAAGAAGTCTTAACTAGTTAGCTAATTAATGTTTGTATTACCTGGTTAGTTAGCCACTTTGGTGATTAGAGGAGTTAGTTAAATTGGTTATTTCTCTTTTTATTATTCCTTTAATTATATAAACTCTTGAAACAAACTTTTTCATCATTCTTGAGTTGGATTTTGATTATCTCTTTCTCCTATTCATAGAGTTTCTTTTTCCTTTCGTTGAAGTTTATAGTTTCGTTATAGTATTATAGTTCTTTACCTAAAGAATTTTGTTGCGTAACTCTAATTGCTATAATTATTTTGATATCTGGGATCATTTCAATAATTTTACCATGAGTAAAGAATCAATTCAAAAATGGATCAATCTCTAAATGTTAATATTTTTTTTTGTCTTCATCCAAGTGAAACTTCTGCTATTAGTCTCATTTCACCTTTTCTGGATCCAACAAATTATAAGTCATGGAGCATATCAATGTTGATAATTCTAAGTACAAAGAACAAAATCGAATTTGTGGACATAATTTTTTCACAACCTGCAATGCATGATCCTTATTTTTGGTGTGAAGATGTAATAATATGGTTGTTTATTGGATAGTTCATTCAGTTTCAACCATGACCCAATAGAGCATTCTTTGGATGAACAAAGCAAAAGACATTTGGAAAGATCTAAAATAGCGATACTCATAGGGAGATTTGTTTCGAATTTCAGACCTACAACAAGATTTTTCAACAATAATGACAGGCTTATTCTTCAATAGCTGATTATTTTACAAAGCAACGAATAATTTGAGATGAACTCGAAAGCTATAGACTTGATCTGATCTCTACTTGTTTGAAAACATGCTCATGTGATGCTCTTTCTAGTCTTAGAAAGAAAGGTGCAAGATCAAGTAATATAGTTTTTGCGAGGATTAAACAATCAGTATAACCATGTTAGATAGAATATTTTGATGATGGATCCCTTACCAACCATAACCAAAGTATTTTCATATATTGTGCAACAAGAATGTTTGATTCTCAACAATAATCTCATTGGAAACTTAATTAAGTTTTGAAAGTAAAGGGACTATAAATGTTGTGAGTTCAAATTCAAACCAATCGTGTAGTTATTGTGGTAGGATGAGATGTTATCACAAAAACAAGTTTCCTACTTCTGGAAATGGTAAAGGCAACAAAGGACACAAGGGTGGGGCAATGGTAAGGTGTGTGGTCATTGTGGCATGAATAGACATACAATTGATGAATGTTATCATAAGTATGGTTTTCCTCCTAGACACAAGTTCCATAATAATCAAAGAGCTACAGACAACAGTACATTGACTGATGAAATGAAGGTCACAGAGAATACTAATGATCAATAAAAGCAGGAAACTTAAGATGTTTGTTTCACACCCCCAGTAGTATCAAGCCTTGTAAGCTTTAGTTCAGTACCCTTCCATCTATTGTAGGTAACATTCTTCTTGTTACTTGCAACATCAATAAAGAATCCAATGCAACTAGGATATTAAATTTGGGTGCAATAGACCATGTTTCTTCCTCTCTAAATTTTTTCACCTCCATAAACAATGACTTACCTACTTACTTGAAGATCTTCGAGTTCCTTTTATTCACCATGCCTTACTCTATTATGACAATTGTTCTACTACTCATATTACTGTAAATCTAATTTTTCATGAATGCACAAAATACAATGAGATTAATCGCACATTGTCTGAACAAATTGAGTTTTGGACTTCTAAAATTGCTACCTTTTTTCTTCCTAAAATTAACATGTCGGCATCTACACTAAGCTCCTTCCTTCCACTACTTTTCAGCTTCTTCATTCTAAGTTGGAAATGTTTGATATCCATTCTTCAACTTGCAAAGGATCTTAAATAATTAGCTAATTGATGTTTTTATTAATTTGTTAGTCTTATGATTAGTAGGAGTTAGTTAAATTGGTTATTCCTCTTTTTGTTATTCCTTCAACTTTTGGTTGACCAATATTACTCTTATTTACTAGAGCTTTTGGTTCTCTCTTTCTTCTATTCATGGAGTTTCTTCCTTTCATGGAAGTTTATAGTTTTATTAAGAAACTAATTATATTAGCATAATAACTTTATAAAGGAGGGAATAATTGAAGCACAAGTTGTGTGAACTAAACACATATATATATATATATATATATATATATATGAATGAGATATTAACAACACCTAAGGGTGAGTGTATAGACCCAAATCCGCGAACTTCTAAGTCTATTCATATTTTGGACATTTTTTTTAAAGAACTATAATTGTAGGAAAAATTTAAATTTGGTTTGTGATACTCATAAATTTGATTTATAGTCTATTTAAAAGAATAAATTTATCATTTAAACATGCCAAAGGGTGGAGAACAAAGGTTACACATGAAGTTCGCAGTCTTATGGAGTCCGCACCACAAACTTGGTTTCAAATCCTGATGGCTTTCCATTGACAAATTTAGCACTCACATCAACAGACTGAAGGACCACTTCCTCATCAATCATGTATGAACCAATGAGATTATCAACTTCACTAGAAGATTCAAAAACTGAGGGTCGATCAAACTCGAAGATAGCCATACCATTTGTTCCATCGCGCAATCAAAGTGTGATCATTGAATGAAGAGAGTGTAGTGTGATGAAAGATCAAATATGGGATTGCATGCAGAAAGAGAATGTCATGTTAGCCATGAACATATCAGACCACACATAAGAAATTGACCAGTATTGCATAATTGAAATAACAAAATATATATTCAAAGAACGCCTCCACTTTGGGATCCAGGGAAAGACAATACAAGAAATTGATGTACATGTGGACAGAATGTTGAAATGTATCTTTGTTAGGGTTCTCATTGGATAGCCTACACTACTTGGTATTAAGTGTTAAAACTCTCCCACATAATAGATTATTTTTTAAGTCCTAACAATTATTTCTTTCATTGAAAATTAGATCGTGTAAAGAGCTACCTATAGCTGTAAATACAGTATATAGGAAAATATAATTAACTAAAAGGGAGGCAACATGCAGAGAGATAAGCTAATCAGAGCCACTGCCCACTTTGCCGCAGCTACAAATATTCCCCAGAATATAACCAGTATACTGCCTAAAATGTCTGAAAGCATTCAAGACTATGAACTTTTATTACTGTCAGCTATGCACTTTCACCCTTTTTAACGTTAGACTGCATCAACAAATGGTGGGACTAAATTGATTGATGATTTATAATTAGAAGGACTAACTTATATTATGTTAATTTTATGGAGCAGTTTAACCGATCATTACAACATATTGGTGATTCAGTCGAAAAGGAAGTATAACATAAAGAATTTTATGGTAGTAAAGCAAAATTGTGTGGACAAATAAAAAAGAGAGGGGAAAAACGTTTGATTTCCTCATTTGGTATCCCATTGTAATCGTGTGGAGGTTTATGGGCTAAGTGTATAGGAAGAGCGTAGATAAGAGAAGTTACTACTTTGGAGATAAATAGAGTTGTTGGGGAGCGAGAATGAAAATGTGAGAGATGCGGAGAATAGAGCTGTCGTGATTTGTGAAGTAGAGGTGTGAGAAGGGAAATCGTGGTACCTCCTCCTCTGAATCGGGTAGTGCTGGCAAAAAAGGAGAGGATGTCATCATGATTTTTAAAAATCAATAAAAAGAATACACCTAGTAACATAAGGAGATTTGAGTATGCGTTTTTATTTTTTTAGTGGTAAGATTACACAATGCTCCTTTAAAAATTTAATGAAATTATATATAATTTTTATATTTTAGTAGGTTACATAACACTTCTTTATATTGAATGTAATTATATATATAATTTTGTTTTTATTTTTCTTAACCATTATTTTTACACTTTTATAAAGTGTTAGATAAGGTTTAAGACAAATCCTAATATAATATTTTTAAATTTAAATGAATGTTAATATAGAAAAATGAAAATAAAATTATATGTATTTAATAAAAGCTGATGGTATTTTTGTAAATTTTTTATTGATTTTATTAAGTGAACATGAATTAGTTTTTTTTTTTTGTTTAATTCCTCTTAACATTTAATGCAATTGTATATACTTGAATTCGGGATTTTGTTCAAGCCCAAAAATTTTTACCGAGTAGTTCAACACTATTCCTTAATATGATTTTTATCAATTATAGAAATTATTTTTAAAAATTTTAAAAGGAATAAAAAACAAAAAATAGCATGATTAAAATTAAAACACACAAATATTGAGAACTAAAGAATTAACTAATCCTAATTTTTTCCCTAAAAAATAATTCGTAAAGGCCAAGCGCGAGCCTTCCACTCACAAGTCAAATGTGAACTCGTAAAGGCCGACGCGAGCTTTTCACTCATGAGTCAAATATGAACTCGTAAAAGCCAAGTGTGAGCCTTCTATTCACGAGTCGAATGTGAACTCGTAAAGGCCAAGTGCAAGCCTTCCACTCACGAGTCAAACACAAACTCGCAAAGGATGACACAAGCCTTCTGCTCATAAGTCAAACAGGAACTCATTAAGGCCAAACACAAGCCTTCCACTCACGAGTCAAACACAAACTCGTAAAGGCCGAGTGCGAGCTTTCCACTCATAAGTCGAATGCGAACTCGTAAAGGTTGAACATGAGCCTTTCACTCACGAGTTTAACACGAACTCACAAACTCAACGACAATTACTCAAGAACTCGACAACACAAGCAATAACGGAATCACAACTAACATCACGCGCAAGAACAAGTATGGCAACTCATGACTCACTCATCAACTCATAAATGCACAAATAACTTACATACCAAACGCGACTTGAATAACTCAACTAAATACACGTAGAGAGGAAACATATAAAGAAATGTCAATACATTAAAGGCCAAAACAATGTTACTTTATCTTTAAAAAAAGAACATTTTTACAGAAAAACTACTTGATTGCCAAGTCGTTGCCAGCCTCCTCGTCCGCCTCCCTTTCCTCATCATTCTCATCAACCAACAGGTTGTCCTGGACCTCTTTATTCATGTCAAAGTGTGCCTCATCCACAACTTACTTCATTGCCTTCTCAAAATCACGTGGCAATATCCCACGTGTCAAGACGCCTCCATTTCTAGCTCCAACACCTTACTTATGAGTCTTGGAGCTCGAGGGCTTGTGCACTACCCAGAGGTCACCCTTCAAACGAGCCCTCCCAGATGACCTCTTCCAAATGACCTTTCCGAATAACCTCTACCAAATGACCTCTCCTAGACGACCTCCAATGGATGACATCTCCCAGACGACCTTTATTAGATGACCTCTACTAGATGACTTCTCCTAGACGACCTTTACTAGATGACTTCTTGTAGATGACCTCTACCAAATGACCTCTCCCAAACGACCTCTACCAGATAACTTCTTCTAAATAACCTCTTTCAAATTACCTCTTCTAGACGACCTCTACCAGATAATCAATACCTCAATTAAAGTCACATTAAAGAGTATTAAAAGGACAATTAAAGAGTAATCAAAACCGCAATTAAAGTCATATTAATGATACCTCAATGATAAAAACAAAAGGAAAGGTATTATACATCTCACCTAAAAAATCAAGACTAAACTACCTTGACTGACTTGAGCATCAGAGTGTTCCTTGTAGGTATCTCCGACATCGCGCTTTGAAGGATCACTTGATGGACTCGTCAGAGAACTCATAGACCATTTTCCAATAAGTACAAATACTTATTTTATTTTTTATCAATATGAATACCCTTAATCACAAAAGTCATAGATTTGTATTGATAGGATAATGTAAAATTAAGTAGTTACTTATATGAGAATTTCTTTTGAGAAATGTATAGAATTGAGGTCTTCTGTCGAGGTCATGGTAATGAAGAAGAGCTAGAAGCATTGAGGAAAGAGAACAAAAATATCAGAAGTCGATTGATTTCATCGAAGGATACCGATGATAGTAAATATCGATCCTCTTGAGGGACCTAATACATTGCAAAGATTGGCCAACTATCCCAAAGTCAACCCGGAACTCGCCAAGCATTGACCTCTCAGACCCAAGCCCAGAATGCAATGATGGTCCCATCTCAGCATCCATTTGTAGATGCCATATTGGACGTACCTTTGCCAGCCAACTGGAAACCACTCAAAATAGACCGTTATGATGGAACAATCGACCCCAATGAGCACCTGGATGTCGACATCACCCAAGTTGGTTTGTACAGCACGAATGATGCAAATCAGTGTAGAGTATTCCCGACTTCACTAAAAAGAGGGGCATTGAGTTGGTTTACCAGACTCTCGCATACTTCCATTGATTGTTTTGAAACCTTGACTACTAAGTTCGGGATATAATTTGCCACCAGCCGACCACATCAACTCACATCCATTGCATTAGTAGGCATCAAGCAAGAAATGAAAGAACCTTTGAGAGCTTTTATAGATCAATTTGGCAAGGTTGCCATCAATGTGAGAAACCTTAACCTTGAGGTCACCCTTCACCACATGGTAACTGTGCTTCGACTTGGAAAATTCATAGATAGCCTTTGCAAGAAGCCTGCCACGAGCATGGACGAGTTGAGGAAGAGAGTAGTCAAGTATATGCAAATGGAAGAGCTTGCTAAGTTCTGTAATTAGACTCAGGCCGAATAGTTCGAGAAGGATCGAAATGAGGATAAGAAGGGGAACAAATAGCGAAACCGCTCAAGCAAACCTAGGTCTTCTAGTTTTCTCATTACACCCTATTGGTCACAAAGAGAGCTATGATACTTGACGATGTCTCACTTTCGAGCTTATTTCCACTTCGAAGAAACTCCCTATACTACAGAATGCTGACCGAAGTAAGCACTATCGATATCATCAGAATTACGGGCATACCACTAACAAATGCCTTGCTCTGAAGGACCAAAATTGAAGAGTTTTTCCAAGTCAAACACTTGCGAAGATTTATTAACAGACACGATCGTAGAGGGGATAGACGCAGAGACAATCACCAAGAATCGGGGAAAGATAGACCCCAAGAAGAAGGGAGACCTTGGGACTGGGGGCGAAGGGATGATCGTTTAACACTACAAGATGACCCCCATCTGAGAAGGGTCATTAATACTATATTTGGAGGATTTGTTGGAGGTGAAGTGAGCAGCTCAGCTCGAAAGAGACACCGACGAGCCACTCAAAATATCAATGTCGTCTCCTCGAGCTCAACTTAGTGTCGTCCACAATATCGTTCACTGATGAATATTTCCAAGGCATAGATCTACAACAAGACGATCCAATGGTGATAAATGTAGAAGTGGCTAATTTTGCAATTCAAAAAACACTTGTGGATCAAGACAACTCTTTTGATGTGTTATATTGGCCGACTTTCAAGTAGCTCGGGATTCCAAAGACCTCGATTCGACCTTTCAACAACCAATTAGTAGGATTCTTGGGGAGCAAGTAAACATCCGAGGATATGTGGGTTTGTACACGAAGTTTGGTAATGGTGGTCGAAGCTACAAAACCATCTTGGTTTGCTATATCATAGTAAATGTCAACACCTCTTACAACATTTTGTTATGCAGACCGTCACTCAACCAGTTGGGGACCATAGTTTCAACACCCTATCTCACCATGAAGTTCTGCTCAACAAAGGGTGATGTCGTAACAATTCATGCAGATAAAAAATAGCTCGAGAGTGTTACCTGGCCAGCCTGAAAATACTTCCCATGAATGATCCTTCGAACACGTTGAAGAGACCTCGGGCTGACATGGTTGCTATGATAGACCTAGACCTCAGACCTGAAGATACCATCAGAGTGGAACCAATTGAGAGCACTCGAACCGAATGACTAATGTAGGGGCAGAATTGACTGAAGAAGGCAAGGTCATGACCTGTGATGTCCTTAGGAAAAATGCCTAACTATTTGCATGGATAGCCATAGAAATGCTAGAAATTGACCCAAAGATCCTATGCTATAAATTATCTATGTGCCCATGTAGAGATATGGTTGTCAAGTCGCATGTGTACCGACTACACAAACCTAAACAAAGTCTGTCCCAAGGACTGCTACCTTTTTTTTAGCATAGATCAAATTGTTGATGGCACTACCAAACACCAAGTTTTGAGTTTCCTTTATGCATATTTTGGGTACAATTAAATCTAGATGTTCCCTCCTAATGAAGATAAAACTACTTTTATCATTAACAACACAAATTATTTTTATCACATGACACCTTTTGGGGTGAAGAATGTCGGAGCAAGATACCAGTAGTTGATGGACAGAATATTCCAGGATCATATCAACAAGAATGTAGAAGTATATGTTAATGATATGGTAATCAAATCTGAAAGTTACCACACCCACAAGACCGACTTGGAAGAAACGTTTGCTCATTTCAAAAAATACAACTTACGGCTTAATCCCAAAGAATGTGTTTTTTAGGTGAATGGTGGAAAATTGCTAGGCTTCATGCTATCCCAAAGAGGTATCGAGGCAAACCTTGACAAGTGTGAAGTTGTTATCAACATGAGGAGTTCCAGGATAAAAAAGAAGTGCAGAGACTAGCAGGGAAGTTGACGTCATTATCAAGGTTCCTACCAAAGCTGGTCGAGAAGATGAGGTTGATGACCAAATTGCTGAGTGAAAATGATAAGTTTAGGTGGACTGAAGAATGAAAGGTCATTTTCTGAGATCTGAAAGTGTATTTGGTTGTGCCTTCTATCCTCTGAAAACCCAAGGTTGGAAGAGATCTCCTCATGTATATATCCATCTCAAATAAAGCGATCAGTGTCGTAATAGCTCAAGAATAGTCCTCTAATAAAGAGTTAGTGTACTACAGTAGCCGCACTCTACATGGCCCCAAAATTCACTATCAAACAATTGAAAAGCTTGTTCTAGCACTAATAACAACGATGATAAGACATTGAACTTATTTCCAGAGTCACCAGGTGATAGCTAAGATCGACTACCCGATTGCAAAAATCCTTTGGAAACCCGAGCTCACTGGAAAACTGATATCATGGTCAGTGGAAATGTCTGAGTTCGAACTTCTCTTTGAACCAAGATGGGCCATCAAAGCCTAGTGCCTTGCCGACTTCATAAATGAATTATCTCTAGTAGCCGAGATCAAGTCACACTGGACGTTGTATGTTGATGGATCGTCGAATAGACAAGGAAGTGGAGCTGGAATCATTCTTGAAGGCTCTAATAATATTGTGTTAGACCAATCTTTAAAATTTAATTTTTGTGCATCTAACAATCAAGCAGAATATGAGGCCCTAATTGTTGGGTTAACCTTGGTCAAAGAGATGGATCCGAGGAGGTAAAATGCCGAAGTGACTGTCAACTAATAGTGTTTCAATTGAATAGAGAGTAGCAGGTTAAAGACCACTCCTTCTGCAATATACTCACAAGTTATTAAACTTAAAACGATCATTTGCCAGTTATCATCAAGCACATCTCGAAGGAAATCAATGAATAAGTCGACCTGTTAGTTAAACTGGCAAGCACAAAGAAACTCGAGCATCACAGGTCGATCATAAAGCAAACGTTAGAGGGCCCTACTATCACAGTAATATGTGCAACACTTACCAAAAAGGAAGCAGATTGGATGACGTCAATCAGGGCCTACATTGAAAGAATGGAGCAATCCACTAATGAAAAGGAAGCAAAGGCCCTACGAGCCCAGTCGGCAAGATTCCTCATCCTAGGAGACAAGTTATTTAAAAGGGGCTACTTGACCCCACTTTTGAAGTGTTTAACCTCGGCTTAAGGAGCATACATCCTGGTAGAATTGAATGACGAAATATGTGGATTCCACTTTGGGGCCCACACTCTAGCACCTAAGATAATGAGAGTAGGGTATTACTAGCCAAACTTAAAAAGAGACCTCGAGGTCTATGTCAGAAAATACAAAAAATGTCAAGAATACGACAATCTGATTCGAACTCCCCCTGATGAACTTCGCAGCCTGGTCTCACCTTGGCCTTTTGCCATGTGGGGACTGGATATCTTGGGGCCATTCCTAGCAACCAAAGGACAGTGCAAGTTTCTGGTGGTTGCGATTGACTACTTCACGAAGCGAATAGAGGTTAAGCTGTTAGCTAGGATCTCGACAGCAAATGTAAAAAAGTTTCTCTAAAGGATCATATGCAGATTTGGAATACCCCATATATTTGTCATTGATGATGGGAGACAGTTCAAAGACAGAAACTTCAAAGAGTTCCTAGAGAGCTTCTCTATTAAACATGTCAACACCTCGTTAGAACATTCTCAAACCAACAGCCAAGTAGAAGCAGCCAACAAAGTTATACTTATCGAACTGAGAAAGTGGCTAGGAGTATCTAAAAGAAAGTAGGTTTAAGACCTTTCCAAGGTGTTATGGGCTTATAGATGCACTTCGCAGCTAGGAGACTGCATATAGGTTAGTCTATGAAACAGATGATGTTATCCCCATCGAGCTGAAGGAACCTACACTTCGACGTGATTTGTTCAACTCAAGTCAAAACTAGCAAGAAATGCTAGTCGATGTCGACCTTGTCCAATAGCTCAGAGATAAACCCTAAATCAAGGAAGAAGCTTTCAAGAGGAGGGCGGCCTGAAGGTTCAACAACAAAGTTGTGTCGAGAAGTTTCAAGGAACGGGACCTCACCTGGAGAATGCGAGCGAAAGCCAAGAAGGAGCATACAAAAAGGAAATTTACATCCAAGTGAGAAGGCCCATTTTGAGTACACCAAAACCTCAAATATGGGGCCTACAAGCTGGAATATATCTCGGGGAAACTTGTTCCAAGAACATGAAATGCTACTCACCTTAAAATTTTATTTTAGTTAGATTTTGTGTATAAATCTATGTATGTAGACAGGTGTACTCTTTTTACTACCACCGATTTTTCCCAAGGGGGTTTTGGCTACGAAGGTTTAAATGAGGCACCCTATTTTATAATCAAATGTCTGCTATGTTGATTGAATCTTTTTACTATTTACCTAGATTATTCCTCTAACCAAAAGTTGCGTAAACACTCTTGCATTATAAAACTTACGTAAAAATTCATTATCGACCGAGAATATGTCAGATCAAAGTCGTGTAAACACTTGAGCATAATATATAACTTGCATAAAAATTCACATTTATCGATCAAGAATTCCTAGTAAAAATTTGCATAAACACTCGTGCATAATATAAATTGCATAAAAATTTGCATTTATCAACTGAGAATACCACAAACAAAAGTCACGTAAACGCACATCATAAAAACGTAAAAATTCACATTGGCTGAGATATTGTCGAATTGAATTTGCCTTAAAACCTCGGATTAATTAACCAACATTTTTTTGGATAAATCTCGCGTAAAAATTTGCATTAGCTAGTCGAGATGTGGTTGGACTAACTTAGTGATAAGATTCGTACTAATTAGCCGAGATATAATCGGAATTAATTTGTGCAAAAATTGCAATTACTGAAGTTATAGACTATGAGATATTGACAGAAGACTTATCATTACATGAAGTATCGTCAGAACAAAACACTACATAATTGAAGCAAGTCCATATTCATTAAATTAAGGCTTATTACAAGGGGTGGTACGTGTAACCACCATTTACAAAACTATGCTAGATCGATCAATCTAAAAGCAAAAACTTTCTAAGCTACAGGTCAAGCAGCGACAGTGTCATCGGCAGAAAAAGGCACCTCGAATTTGGTCTCCTTAGCAGGAGAAGGCACCTTGGTTCTAGAAGCAGCCTTCAAAGACATTGTTATCCACATCGAACTCTCGGTCCGAGATGCCAAAGAGCAGGATGGGCTGACGAACAGCCTTATTAAATCCTTGAATATGGCTACCCTCCACGACCATTTGGGCTTGCTTGATAAGCAAGGCCCTGTTTATGGTTGCCTGGTCCTTCTCGGCCTCCAAAGCCACTACCTTTGTGTTGAGCTCGACCACCTTTGTCTCCACCTTGGCCTACTTGTTCTCTGCCTCCTTCAACTGTTGTTGGAAGAAAAGTTGGTCGTCCTTTGTCGACTTCAGCTTTGTCCACAGATCCTCGTTCTCCTTGATTAGCTTTATACAGGAGTCAGAAAACTTTGCCAAGGCATCCAAGGTGGTGGAAAGAGAGGCTTGGATGTCTGCCAGCTCCTTCTTTATTTTGGCAATGTCATGGGAATTCTTCACTTCCAAGACGAGCCTTTGAGCGAGCACTCAGTCCCGAGCTTGAAGTTTGAAGACACTTCATCCATGCTAGCCAAATTCAAGATTGCCTTTTCCTCCGAAGATAGGTCGGAGATCCTTAATTTCCTCTTCATCCTTAAGTTCCCCTGAAGGAAGGACTCCAGGATTAAGGAGTTAGAATCTTCTCTTTTGTTGGAGTTCAACCTATGCTTTGATTTCTTTGCAAAAGGCTCTTTGACTGCTGAAATTTGCTTAACAGGGCTCTTATTCGCTGGGCTAGCTGCACTGGCACATTTATTTGGCTAGTCGTTGGTGACAGCCTTAGCCTTACCTTTGTTTTTTGAATTCTTGGGAGCAAGGGGGAGTACGTCGAGGTTGTCGATGGTTGCTACATTGACCTCAACCTCCTCATTCTTGCTCTCCTCTTCTCGAGCAAAACGAATGTTTTTTAAGTTGAATAGCAGGTTCGGAGGGATCTTCTCGGCTATCAAAGCTATACACAAGAAAGAAGTAAATTCAAATAAGTTAAAAGTCTGATATAAACAAACAAATAATGCAAAGAAGACTCACATTCTAGGCTCGAGCCAGGATCCAATGTGACACCCTTCTACCCCAAAACACTTTATTCTTTAATTACAAAATAATATAGAAATTGTTTTCATTTAAATCTTAGACTTCACATTTAGGTAAAAGGATTCACATTATTCAATATACACTTATTTTTCAAACTATGATATTATAAAATATAGACATATAAATAGATGCCTTAGACTTCAAAAAATTCTCTTTACAAGATTCTCAATTAATACAACTCATATTGAAACTTTGAATGATTCATATACATGGAAAAAAACTATTAATTTATCCTATCTAGTCCAATGTCACATCTAATTAGAATAGCCCAACAAAAAGAGGTGGAGAAAAGTCGAAGCTTCATCACCCACGATATCATCAAGATCTTGCTCACCTGAAAATGGCATTTAGCTCAAACAAACTACAACAACAATGCAATAGAGTGGTGAGAATACGTCTCACGGTTCTTGAGGCACATATAAAGAGAATGAACAGTCAACTAAAGTACAACAAATAAGCATAAATTCATCACACGTCCATGACAGAAATTATCCATCCACATACATAAATTCATTCATGCTATTAATGTTCATGTATGCTCTCTTAGGTACACGCCCGAAGCGGTCCTCTTCTACGCTAGTAACACATAGGTACAACCATCTCACCATAGGTCCACCCGAAGTGAATCCTCTTCTACACTAGTAACACGTAGGTACAACCATGCAATGCAACACAAACAAAGAAAATTTGGTCCAGAGCACCACACAATGGGTGATCCTTACAAAATTCTCCAACTGTCACCACTCATGCATGCTATCTCAGGTACGTGCCCAAAGCAGTCCTCTTCTACGTCAGTAACACGTAGGTACAATCATCTCACATAGGCTCATCCAAAATGAATCCTCTTCTACGCTAGTAACATGTAGGTACAACCATGCAATGTAACACAACCTAAGAAACTTGTTATATAGAACCTCACAATGAGTGATCCGTACAAGTCTCCTAGACTACTCTATTCATGTCTCATGTCTTGTAGCACCATAACTCACAATATCAATAATTAACTATACCATCACAATCTACTTCTAACCGCAGTTGGAGTCTCACCTCGTCAGGCACACCCTGACCATCATCATCAACACACCATTGCATCTTATTATAATTCACATCACTTTTATATAGTGTGACAAATCCCCAATTCATGTACCTCAATAACTTACAAACATTCATTCAGTCACCACCAACGCAATTTACAAGATGTATCACAATATTCCATACCACCATAATTAAAATCATCACAATTCACAAACTATTCATTCTTATCTTACACATCAATAACTTATAAACATTTGAACATCCACGACACTCTAAATTATAAGATACATCACACATCTAAATATATGACTATACAAACAGACTTAAGCATCGCTAGACGAAGTCTAGACTTCACAAATGATCAAGAAATTCAGAGTTCTCACACTGATGATCAACAACTTAGACTTAACTCTTAGCACAAATAAGCTCTTCAACACAAATTATCCAAAGCATATATTCTCATGCACAAAATATTATTTATAATATTGAATATGTTAATTTTCTCACATATACACGTAGAATTATTACATTTATAGCTCACCACAACATTTTTTAAGTTTTGAAGATTTTCTCACTCATTTTCTAATAAATCTCTATGACCTTTGTCGAGTATAAACGCGATATTTAGAGATTTATTAATCTTATTATATTGTTTCCTATCTATTTTAAAAGCTAAAAAATTTATCTACAACTCTTATGTTTACCTTAATGGCTAAAACAAACATCTACGATTTAAAAAATGGGAGGAAACATGAATCTATCACTTATTCTGACAGTTTGACCTTCAGTCACTAATCTGATCATAAATTAAGCTTTAGGTATCATTTTTGGGTGAAACCAACGTCATTAGTTATATAACATCTAGTTCTAAAACTAGTATGAATACAAGTTTCTCAACTTACATCATTTTCCTATCGATTTTCTCATCTGAAAATCATGAACGCTGATTGTAATAAGCCTAATTCTGATTTTTCCACCTTTAGTTACTAATTTTATCATAACTTGAGTTATATACATCCTTTTCTAGTTATTTCAAATCTGTTAGAAAGCTAACATCGAGGGATGAAACTTTTATTAATAACAAAAAGCCTAATAACATCATCTAGGTTACCTTGCAGGGCTCACAACACAGAAATTCTGTTTCACACACTGAATGAGAGACTCAACTTCCAACCCACATAACTTAGTGTATTCTTAACATATTTACATGATTCTTGAGTCTAAAATGTAGTCCCAAATGTTTAGTTTCTAATTAAACAAGTGTAACTAGATTTGGTTAACCACACAGAAAGATATGACAGAAACTCTAAGGTATGTTCATACAAACATTTTCAAGTAGCAAAAAAAGTTCAACTTATATAAGGTTCTCAAGATGTAATTCTAACTTCAAATGCTCAAACATCTTACTTATCTTTTTATAATACTTAATTACTATCACACTCTATAATTGAAGTGATAATTATCAATATTATCAATGGAAGGAACCCTCAACTTCTCACGCCTAATCCTTTTTATACAGAATAATTCAAATAATATAGGAGTTCTCCAATCATCACATGAATCAATCAATCATATTGTAAATGCTAAGATGTTACAGGTTTTGATGATGCCAAAAGTGACAAAGAATGTTGATACAAAAGCAAGAAAGCAAAAAAAGAACAAAACAACACTGATAGAGATTCAAGATATATGCTAGAAAATTAAATTAACTCAGTTATTGTAAAAGAATCTCTAAGAATTTGCATAAACTTAATTTAGCAAGATATGTTTGTTATCAGTTCAAAATTATGAACTGATAATCGATTATCAGGCTATGTAATCGATTACCAGAGAGCTTGTTTATTCAAATTCTGAATGCAAAAATGACAACGGCACAATTTTTAAATCATGTAATCGATAAACATTTTTATGTAATCGATTACTAGAAAGCTGTTATCACAAAATTTTGAAAAGTCACAACCTTTCGTGAAAAGGCATAATTTTTTGAATTGTGTAATCGATTACTAGTATATGTAATCGATCACCAGCGGTTGTTACGAAAAGTTTGAAAAGTCACCATCTTTCATGAAAGAACACATCCCTTTGGTTTTGACACTATAAATAAGTGACTTTTCTTCTGTTTCAAATAACGAATTTTTCCTATCTTTTACAGAAAACAAACTTTGGCCCAAACACTTGCAAATTTCGAAAGAGTTCTTATAGGATCTACAAATTGTATCATTTACTTTTTAAGAGAGTTTCTTCTTCTTCTTCTTCTGATTACTCACTGATTGTATTCAAGAGAGTTCTTGAAGTGAGAAAAGGAATCTCAAACACAGGGAGAGGGCTCCCAAGGTGATTGAGGATTCGTTCATTTGTAAAGTGATTTACAAAGTTAGTAAAAGCTCAAGTGGGGTTACTTGAGGACTAGACGTAGGCAAGTGGATTGGCTGAACCAGTATAAAAAGAGTTTGCATATTTCTCTTCCCTATACTCCTATCTATTTATTCTGTTTGCATTTTCAAATACTTCACTTTCATTTTTAAATATTCTAATATATAATCAAAGAGAAAGAAAACTAAGTTTAAATTTTGATCTACTTAATTCATCCCCCCTCTTAAGTAAACTAAGGTCACTTGTCCAACACATATAAATAGAGTACTCATCTATAATCATTCATAACGTTCATGCATAGAAATCAATGAATAAGTCAATTGCATAACACTTAATCCCTACGAAGGTTTAGGGTTCGTCTTCATTATCTTATTTCTCATATAGAACGAAGCTTTAAAGGCTAATCAATACTATCCATTTTCAAGGTATTAATCTCTAAGGTATAAAAAGGGAAAACCTCAATGCCCACATAATCATCACATCCATATAATCTGATAATGTACATGTAATACAATAGTCCAACAAAATAAATTAATAAGACATGTAATACTTATTCAAAGGGATCGCTTCACTACCCACTTTCCCTATACATGCCACATGAGAGATAATTTCTGATCCCCCTTACCTCGAATGGTGACCTTGGATGCAAAGGATTTGTCTTCAAGTTCCCCAATGTTGTGTTCTTCAATCTTCCTCGATAAGGTTCTCTCTGCAACTTTCCTCTTTAACGTCTAGAGTCAGAAAACATGGAAACTGAAGAGTCCTTCCTTAACCCCTTTGAATTACCCTAGGTTAATAGTTGGATTGGGAATTTTAACCCTAGACCCAAACTTAACCTTTAGGTTATTTTACTATCTACACCAACATTTATTTTATTTATTTATTTTATAAATCAATTCTTAATTTATTCTAATAAATACAAATATTAAATTAATTTAAGTCTATTAATATAAAATCACACATTTTTATTAATATTTCATTTTCTAAAAAAAATGGGATGTTACATCTGACAACAACGCCAAATCCAAAATGTCTTTAGTCAGCAGAGTCGGGGAAGTTTGTCGAGAATAGACAACAATTTCAGGTCATTATCTAGCATGGACAACCTTGGCCATGATTTATAACGTCGAGGTTCCCACACCCAATAAAAGGTAAACCTTGGTCATCTGTCCTCATCCTAAAAATGACGAAAATCGTTCTGACCCACCAAAACTTTAAAGAAACTTCCTTTAAAATTGTTCAAGGACGAAGTATAGGAAGAGAGGATGCAGTATTGGGGTTGCCCGGTCAACAAGACCCATCTCGACAGTTTGCTAAGCCAGACACAATAATGATACAAGAAAATCTACAGGTTGAGCTCGATGTAAATGGCCTTACGGAGAACTCGGAAGGCCTACAAAGATGCCCAACTATTCAAGTGAAGTTGGGTTGGCGCTATGTTCAAAACTCGTAACACCGCCAAGGTGAACTCATTAAACGACAACCTAACATGGAACTCGGTGAAGAGGAGCTCATACAAGAGGAAAAAATCGACACTTACATCCTCTCGACCTTGGCAAATGCAATCTGAAGACCGGGCACAAGATACCGTGATCAAACCCTTACAGTTGTCATCTTCCAAGAGATCCATGTTGCCCAACACCCACTACATGTCTCGATTCCTATAGATGTCGGATTCGTACTCTAAAACTGCTATATCCACCCAGGAATAATCTATAGCCGAGACAACTTCGGCATCAACCTCAACCGCAAAGGGATCCACAGCCAAACTCAATCTTACTGACTCCCTGTTGGAGACCTCTACACTATTAGTGTCCCCTACCCTAGAGTTTTGAGAGCTGAAACTTCTTTCAGACCCAGAATCCTCGACAGAACCTCTAGAAATTGAAGAGCTCAAGGAAGACATGACACTAACCTTAAGATAAAAGGGCAAGATTGGGACTATGACACTTCGGATGCACATAAACGAGGTGAGCTCGGACAAAATCTTCGCAAAAGGAATGTGTCGGTGCTTAAGGGGTGTATCCCCTATTTATAGGCGTACGACCCAACACGGCATATGACCTGATTCGTTTGCTCAAGCACATCCGACAGACCACGTTGCATCACATGCCACTCGGTGGTTATGATAAGTGTTAATTTTTAGTGATTTTTCATATAGAATTTTGGCACTTTTGGTCTTAAATGTATTTATTAGATATTAATTATCCCTAATTTAAAAATTATTGAATCCCATTGTATGTTTTTGAGTCTCAATATAAATGAAGATATTTGATCCATTTTTTGTACAAATTTCAGGTAAAGAAGGATGAAGGAAGCAAAATATTGGAAGACTTATGAAAAAATCAAGGGAAAAAGCAAGAAGAGTTTCTGTCACATTCTCGCTCAAGCAGGAATAATCTAGCTTGAGCGAGAATAGTCTAGAGAAGGATGTTGTTTCAAGGACATTCTAACTCAAGCGAGAATTGTCTAGAGATAGATGTTATTCAGGGACAGTCTAGCTTAAGCGAGAACAATCTACCTTAAGAGAGAAGAAATTTCTTCACATTGAAGTACTTTTCTCGCTTAAGCGAGAATCACGTTGAAGTAGTTCAAGCGAGAAGTCACTTAACTAATGATACAAAATCTTCAGAACGACTTTCTAGGGGAGAATAGAGTATTTTTTCTTTAAAATATAGGATGAAAGGCAGAGAGAAGCGAACAAAGAGTTGCGGAAGCTGTTTTTCTTCAATTCTTCTCCAAATCCTTATTGTATCACAGATACCATGAGTAGCTAATTTCCTTCTTGAGATTAAATGTAATCGATTCGAACTCAGATGTATTCTGGTGATATTCATATATAGAAATCTTGTTTCTATTGATATTGGTATTTTTGTTCCGTTCTTTATGCCAGATTCTATCTTATCAATAGATTCTTGAATTCGATTTTTAGATCTAACTAGAAAGTATTTTTGGAAATTTGCTTTGAATGAAAATACTCTATATGTTGTAATGCTAGGAATATATTTTAATATATTGATTGCTTTATAACATCGTATCTAAATGCTGGATAATCTGTTAAATATTTGAGAAATCGGTATTTAACAGGTTTTCTTATGAATTTTATACTTGAGGAATCAATATAAATGATTTTTGTATGTTGCATCAATATCAATAGTTTCAAATGGTATATATATTTATTTATCCAGAATACAGACGAGTGAGATAGATGAAATTCAATTCCATTTTCTCCCACTGAATTTTCTTTGTCATCTAGTTTGTTACTCTTTTATACTTATTATGCAATTTAGTTTATCTTACTACTAATCCATCATGAACAAATCCATTTACTATGTATATATACTTAGTGAGCATTATAACTTTGAATTTTAATTGAAACCATTCCTCGTGGGATCGACACTCTTACTTTTAAACTATTATACTACAGTTGATTTTGGTATGTTTGTCAAAGTTTCAAAAGGTTACCCGACGTTTGGTATTCCATCAATCAATGACCTTAACATCAGCTCAGCACATCACCCACACTAATGGACAATCCCAGTTTCACCTCAACACAATACCACTTAAGACTCACACTTCGGTCATCCATCCTCATATGAGCCTCGGGGGCTTGTGTATGGAACCGAGGTCTTCTGCTGAGGTCATCTCGAACCGAAGTCATCTTGGTCTCAATCCCGCAATGTGGGTGCAACAGGAACACAACGCATTAATGTGACGAATTAGCCTAAAATGATAATTAACCAGCTTAAATATGGTTAGCACATCTTGGGCCTTCACTAATCAAGGTCCATGGATCTCAACCCATATCATTGCCTATAAATATTAGGTAAGTTAGCAGGTAAAGGTTGTTGTTACTGCATTTATTGCACCTTACTCAAACTCTAAATTGATCTCAGCAAAATAATAACTTGAGCGTCAGAATGACTTCTTCAAATCACCTCCCCACCGGATTCAAGCATAAAGATGAAAGATGAAGGACCATCTTGGACCAAGAAGATCTCATCCCGGATCCACTACAATCCTAGCATTCTCACGTTTTGTTTTTGAGATGAGAACAAGAAACCTATAAACTCTGATTGGAAAAAAAAAATCGGAAAATTAATGGTAGTGGCGCCTGGTTTGTTGGAGCAAGAGATATCTAATCGAGGCTTCTTGGTATAATGGAAGCCCAAATCCATTTCTTGGTTTGGTTTAACGAAAGCTAGGAATGATTTTTCCAAAGCAATACAAGTTTGAGCAATCAGGCATCAGCCACGTCACATGCACGTGCTACATGTGCAATTCGAAGCACTATGATCCCTTTATGGCATCTCTTGCCTGTCTGCAAAATGGTTTTCTTTTTCTTTCCATTTTTTTAAATGCTGAAAGCTGGTTTTGGTTTTCCTTGTCAAAGGTAAGGCATTTGGACATAAGTAAACAAAGTTTTCACTTCTATCCACCGAAAAAATGTAAGATACTAAGATGGAATAAGCATCACACAAATTCGATATAACAGCCAACATAAACATATTTTTAATGCAATATTAGAAGTGCTAATTGTCTCTCTCCAATAATAAGGAAGGATGTAGTTCACTAGGAAGCTGCTATTTCACATGGCTTCCATCTGTCTTAGTACATGGACAGGTATCAGATGTGATCTAAGCAATAGAAAGGGTAGTAATATTTTAACTAATTTAATTTCTTGTCATGTGTGCATGTGAATATTGAAAGGGCGGAAGGGATAAAGAAATATATTTTATTGAAGTGGCAGTTGGTAGGCTCAGACCATGATTGATCAAGTGTTGCACTTTCCTCCCATTTCCTTCTGTTTCCCAATTCCCCTTATATTTTATTCTCCATTATTTTGAACATGTTCCTTCCTTCATCTATTACTTGTTTCTTCATTTAAAGGACTTGTTTGTGTTTTGTAGAAAAACAAATAAATAAATCTACTCTAGAGTCTAGACATTAACAGGGGCCATTAATTCCCGGATGCATTAATTGAAGATTTTTGCTGGCATATATGCATATGCTTCTACTATTTCACCAATGTCAATTGAGTGTATAAGTTATGCACTAGTTTAAAAATAAGTCGTACTCTATTTGTGGCCCGTGCATTTTTTTTTTTTAATTAAATGGGTAGTAGAACTTGTCTTATTTTCAAGTTTCTTTCTCCCTATAACATGGAAAGATTCCCTTATCAAAATCATAATGAATAATTAAGATTTATGAGACTAAAACCATCAAGTGCATGATGGGTGGTGTTTCAGATCTTTCTTTCCTTAATCTCTTTTTAAAATTTTCATCTTTCTCCCTTACTCACCCGTGTGTCTTTCTTTCTTCCTTTCCTTTCCAGCCCTTCTTCCTAGTGGACTAAAAAAATATACGGGGACATGGTTTTTTTCTCTCTGTTAAAAGCTACTCTCATCATCACATGACTTTGGTTTGGAATTTGATGTTAAGATAATCACAAGTACATCAATGTTCTTTGGTAGATCCTACATTAACCATATGTTAGTTGGCCCACTGATGCATCATTTCTGAATCTTTGTCACACTTAGAAGTTACCCTTCAATCAGCTTGAACTTGAAAGTCCACTTTCACACTCATATTGATGGAACACACTTAAAGCGGCTTAACAAAAATATTTATTCCATGTTCCGGGAAAGATGCTTTAAACAATGCTTATTGTCTGCAAACAGAACCATAAAGCTCAAAGAAGGTTGTAAATAAAGTTACCTTTAACAGTGAAGGACTGTGGTGGTTATATTCTTCTCTAACGTTTTTCCCCCTCCTTTTCTCTTTTCCCATATCTAGTTGAATCTCAACTATAGATTGCGAAATTGATGTATATTTGTGAACCTGTGAGAGCCAGTAAATGAATAGTTTAATCGGAAAAGTAATTGGGAGATGGGTCTGTAATTATTATGAATGCATTTATTAATATTCACGAACTAGAAAAGAGTTATAAAATCTTAAGGCCCTTGTGAATCAGTTTTCTGATCTACTATGTGGAGAGGATTTTAAATTCTCTTATTCCTTCATTCACAATCTTGTCAGCAAGAATGCAATTACCATAAGATGGAATTCAAAATAAACAAATAAGAGATAAACTCTTCTTAAATACAAAAATTAAATGCATTATCCCTCTTTAAATTGAAAAGGATAACAACCAAAAGAGGAAGAAGTGGAAACTAAAACAACATTAAGATCCATATTCTCTCCCATGTTTTATGTCGGATAAACTCCTAATAGTAATAAGTCCAAAGCTTCACCTGTCACTACTTGCACTGTTGCACACTACTAGTTGCTTTGAAATACCACTTCATAAACCTGACTAGTTTTTAAAAATTGACCGAAATTAATCTTCTGGTTTATCTTGCTCATATAATATACAGAATCACATGCATATGCGGTTCGTCTTTCAACCACTTCCTCACAAATTAGGCACATTACTCTCTGTCACACTGCCAGTATTGTGTCCATCCCCCACAACCTTCTCCCTCAGTTTCACTAGAATGCAAATGATGGACAACTGAGCCATTAATCAAGCAAAATGAAGCACAAGATGCAAATTAAAATCCAGCTTTTCATCTTCTTCTGTTACATTGGTTATTTCTATTGTGGTTTTGCTGTTGCTGCCACAAATGAAGTATCAGCTTTGCTTTCTATAAGAGCAGGCCTTGTTGATCCTTTGAACACCCTTCAGGATTGGAAACTGCATGACAAAGGACCAGGAAAGGATGCAGCTCATTGCAATTGGATTGGCATCAAATGCAACTCAGCTGGAGCTGTAGATAAGCTTGATCTCTCCCACAAGAATCTCAGTGGCAGAGTATCCAATGATATACAAAGACTTAAAAGTCTTACTTCACTCAACTTGTGTTGCAATGCTTTTTCAACACCATTGCCAAAATCCATAGCCAATCTAACCACACTCAACAGCCTTGATGTAAGTCAAAATTTCTTCATTGGTGACTTTCCATTAGGCTTTGGAAGGGCATGGAGACTTACAGCCTTAAATGCATCCAGTAATGAGTTCTCAGGTTCTCTTCCTGAGGACCTTGGTAATGCCACTTCCTTAGAGATGCTTGATCTCAGAGGAAGCTTTTTCGTAGGATCAATTCCAAAATCATTCAGTAACTTGCATAAGTTGAAGTTCCTTGGTTTATCTGGGAACAATCTCACTGGTAAAATTCCTGGCGAGCTGGGAAAACTTTCATCACTGGAGTATATGATCCTTGGATATAATGAATTTGAAGGTGGCATTCCAGAAGAGTTTGGCAACCTCACCAATCTTAAATATCTTGATTTAGCAGTAGCCAATCTTGGTGATGAGATTCCAGGTATATTGGGAGAACTCAAGTTGTTAAATACAGTTTTCTTATACAACAACAATTTTGAAGGCCGAGTTCCACCAGCAATTGGCAATATGACCTCTTTGCAGTTGCTGGATCTTTCTGATAACACGTTGTCGGGAAAAATTCCAGCTGAAATAAGTCAGCTGAAGAATTTGAAGCTTCTGAACTTGATGGGCAACCAGCTGTCAGGTCCTGTGCCTTCTGGCTTTGGAGATTTGCCACAACTGGAGGTACTTGAGCTATGGAACAATTCTTTGTCAGGGCCATTGCCTAGTAACCTTGGTAAGAATTCTCCACTGCAATGGTTGGATGTGTCATCAAATTCACTCTCTGGAGAGATTCCAGAAACTCTTTGCAGCCAGGGCAATCTCACTAAACTCATACTATTCAACAATGCCTTCTCTGGTCCAATTCCATCAAGCCTATCAATGTGTTCTTCACTTGTTCGTGTTCGAATTCAGAACAATTTTCTTTCTGGGACAGTTCCTGTGGGTCTTGGCAAGCTAGGGAAGCTTCAAAGATTAGAATTGGCTAACAATAGTCTCTCTGGTGGAATTCCAGATGACATTGCTTCTTCCACATCTCTTTCTTTCATTGATCTCTCAAGAAACAAACTCCATTCTTCTCTTCCCTCCACTGTCCTTTCCATTCCTAACCTGCAAGCTTTCATGGTTTCCAACAACCACTTGGAAGGTGAAATCCCAGACCAATTCCAGGACTGTCCATCACTTGCAGTTCTTGACCTCTCATCAAATCATCTATCTGGAAGCATTCCTGCAAGCATCGCTTCATGTCAGAAATTGGTAAATTTGAACCTCCAAAATAACCAATTGACTGGTGAAATCCCAAAAGCATTAGCTAAAATGCCTACATTGGCCATGCTTGATCTTTCCAACAATTGTCTGACAGGCCAGATACCTGAAAGCTTTGGAATTTCTCCAGCTCTAGAAGCACTCAATGTTTCATACAATAAGCTAGAAGGTCCAGTCCCAGCAAATGGAATACTAAGAACTATAAACCCAAATGATTTTGTGGGCAATGTTGGCCTATGTGGTGGTGTCCTCCCTCCTTGTGACCAAAACTCAGCCTACTCATCAAAGCATGGAGGCTCACACCCAAAGCACATAATTACAGGGTGGATCGCGGGAATATCTTCAATCCTAGTTATTGGGGTTGCAATTTTGGTGGCAAGATCTTTGTACTTAAGATGGTACACGGACGGGTTTTGCTTCCAAGAAAGATTTTATAAGGGTAGCAAAGGATGGCCCTGGAGATTGATGGCATTTCAGAGGCTTGGATTTACAAGTACTGATATTCTAGCGTGCATAAAGGAAACAAATGTGATTGGCATGGGAGCCACAGGGGTTGTTTACAAGGCTGAGGTACCACAATCAAATACAGTTGTAGCAGTGAAAAAATTGTGGAGAACAGGAACTGATATTGAAGTAGGAAGCAGTGATGACCTTGTGGGAGAGGTGAATGTTTTAGGGAGGCTAAGGCATAGGAACATTGTTAGACTATTAGGATTTCTTCATAATGACATTGATGTTATGATAGTTTATGAATTCATGCACAATGGCAACCTGGGAGATGCCTTACATGGTAGACAAGCAACAAGATTTCTGGTAGACTGGGTTTCACGGTATAACATAGCTCTAGGAGTTGCACAAGGACTTGCTTATCTTCATCATGATTGTCATCCACCTGTTATCCATCGAGATATCAAGTCCAATAATATATTGCTTGATGCAAATCTTGAGGCAAGGATAGCAGATTTTGGTTTAGCCAAGATGTTGATCCGGAAGAATGAAACAGTCTCCATGGTTGCTGGATCCTATGGCTACATTGCCCCTGGTGAGTTACTAGTTCACAAATTTACTTTATTTGTTACTAATGTTATTAGATTTTTATACTCATGAATGTAGAGAATTTATATATGACATTTCAATGCTTTAATATTGGCAGAATATGGGTATGCATTGAAGGTGGATGAAAAGATTGATGTTTACAGTTATGGAGTAGTTTTGTTGGAGCTTCTCACAGGGAAGAGGCCCTTAGATCCAGACTTTGGAGAGTCAATAGACATAGTAGAGTGGATTAGAATGAAGATTAGAGACAACAAATCTCTAGAAGAAGCATTAGACCCCAGTGTAGGAAACAGCAGGCATGTTCTAGAAGAGATGCTTTTAGTTCTAAGAATAGCAATTCTTTGCACTGCCAAGCTCCCCAAGGATAGACCAACCATGAGGGATGTCACAATGATGCTTGGAGAGGCAAAGCCTCGTAGAAAGAGCAGTAGCAACGATGCAGCTAACAGCAAAGAGATCCCAATTTTTAGCACATCACCAGTTAATAATAGCCTTGTGTAGGAAGTAGGAACCAAAAATCACTTTGTCCTGTCCATTCACCAGTTTAGAGCTGTAATTTTTGTAATCAGCAATTCGTATTTATCTTTAAAATATTAATTGGTATATCAAGATGTATTGATTTTTGCAAATAAACTTCTTTTGTATCCCGATAAAGCAATTGTACCTATTATCCTTTGAATAGGAATGATGACTCTCTAGACGTACTAATGAAGTAACCAAAAAGTAACTTGGTCTCAGTTTCTTTTTTCTCTATCCCGTATAAATCTGAGAATCTTTCTTTTGCAAAGATCTATTGGATCGGTGCACTTGACAAAGGCACAACACGATCACCGTTATTCATAAGCACCAAAAACTTGCTCCTTCTACTTGTACCATTTTTTACTTCCGATTGGCCATTGTAAGAAATTCTGAAAGTGTACAGAAAGCAATTTTAGGGTGCAAGAAGACATTTCCTATTAATAAACTCCATCCTATCAAAAGAAACAATTCTGACCCGAAAACGAAAACCAAAACAAAAACAAAACGAGCAGAGAAAATAGTGCACGAAGAATGATAAAAAAAAAAAAAGTATGAAGCTCTTGAATAGTGTTGGACTAATGGTAATAAATTAAAATCGTATTATATTGCCCTTTAGTTAATGTTCTCAGTCTGGTCCATTTATTCAAGTCTAAATTGAAATCTTATGAGCACAAAAAGGGGTGTCCCTACAATTTTCGCAACCGACAGATTGCAGAAATTCCGGGCAAGCATTCTTTCTAAATTCCACAGGATTGCTTGTGCTTGTGCTTGAGTTCATGTTTTTGACCAAACATTGCTGTATAACAAGAAAATGTGTAAGATAGTCTGGACCACCAGGATATATAATATAAAGGCTATAACAAGCCTTAAAACAAATCTTAACGCGTACTTTAACTTTGTTTAATAATTCTCTTTGGCAATAACGTCCATCTATATTTATGCAATCCCTTGGGTTCCGAAATTAGCAATAATAAAGTCAAGTAATTTCTACGGCAAAAAATAGTAGAACAATCATTCTTGTCTAATAGTTCTCTTTTCTAGAAAGGTAAATTAACAAAAAAAATGAGGAATCTCCACACCTTTCCTGAGAAATGTATTTTCTGTACCATTACCGCACCATATATTAATTTAACAGGCATATAGCTGTTTTACATCAAATCTAAAATCTGTAAGTGGAAGTTATCAATTCGAGTCAGATTATCCTTAAACTTAATGTAAATTTTTCTATTTGGATATTATGATCGAATAATAATTGAGAATGGATAAGAGACTCGTAGGATTGCACGTAGCAATATGAAAATATTAAGTATGCCAATCCTACTTGCTAAGATGAGGTTGGTTTAGGCTTTTTTCAACAAGTATTAAGCATCTCAAACTATTTTCAAAAGAGTGCTGGAAAATTTAAAGCAATGGTTTCAAAAAACAGGGAAGAAAACTCTTATTTCAACTGAATATTCGAAATACAATAGCCGGAAAGACAAAGCAATCATCAAAATTTGATATGAAAGCTAGCAAACATATCATATTTACATTTACATTATTACAAACAGCAATGCCTTTTATGACAAACATTACATAACAAATTATGGCGCCTGTGCCTTCCAAATGATATGCCAGAAGAAATCAAACAAATAGCATTTGAATTCAATCCATGAAATAAAACAAAATAAAAAACGAGGTTTCATCATTTAAATATCAAAATCCATGACTCGCAGTATTATTTAATTTTTCCCTTTCTGTTTTTCTCCCATTTATATTTCTTCTGTTCATGTTGTAAATTTTAGGCCGTAAGTTGTGTATTCTAACACGTGTAAAGATGCAACTGTTATCTATATGGGCTTGCATTTTAATCTTCTGTCCTTTTCTTCTAATCTTGGAGCTGCAAATAAGTAACTGAGTTATAAGAAGAAACAGTAAAAGAAGTTGTGTTAGGAATAATAATGCATTTACGAACCAAATCCATTAGCTTCAGGTGTCTTCATGATTCTTAGCCCCCTCAGAGAGTTAAGGAACATCCTGATTGCAATTTTAAGGACAAAGGTAGATAAATATCAAATAAGATACAACAAAAGGTCCTGCAATTCAGCATAACAAATGCAATCTTAAGAGTTCATGTTTTTTTTCTACTTACAATTGCTCGCATTATTTCTTTTGTTCAGGAGAAGGGCTATGACCCAGTGAATCCTAGTAAATGATATGCTGGATTATGCACTGAATGGTAGCTTAAGTGCTATAACTTAAAATAGTAACATAAGCTACGCAATCAGTAGCAAATAGTTATATATTTAAGCCTTATATCTTGCAGCTACCTTTTGGCACCATGAAATTTTCATACGGTCCTGGGCCGTCAAAAGCCAATACCAAGGTTACAGAGGTTTAATAAGGCAAATGATGTTTGTTTCTGTCAGTTATTACTTATTAGCAGAGGAGGCACTGAGGGTTTTCAAAAGGGCTAAGGATCATCAAGAAAGTAGCAAGTACTTCTAGAACATAGATAAATTCTAAGATTTTCCACACCAAATGAAACGATACACATGGTATTTGAAAATCAACCAACAATGCAAAGCAAAAATATACTGCATGTCAGTGATATCACTACAGAGAGAAATTTTGACACTAAAATCGAATCGATGAGCATGAACCAAATACTTACCACCAAGGAATAGTTATTGAAAACAATTCTAGCTTTTTAACTTTTAAAAACTAAAAAACAATAACAGCTGAAAATAATTTTGATTTTTAGTTTTTTATTTTTGTTTTGAAAACTCAAATAATATTGGTTTCTGTCGGTTATTACTTATCAGCAGAGGAGGCAATGAGGGTTTTCAAAAGGGCTAAGGATCATCAAGAAAGTAGCAAGTACTTCTAGAACGTAGATAAATTCTAAGATTTTCCACACCAAATGAAACGATACACATGGTATTTGAAAATCAACCAACAATGCAAAGCAAAAATATACTGCATGTCAGTGATATCACTACAGAGAGAAATTTTGACACTAAAATCAAATCGATGAGCATGAACCAAATACTTACCACCGAGGAATAGTTATCGAGAACAGTTCTAGTTTTTTAACTTTTAAAAACTAAAAAACAGAAACAGTTGAAAATAGTTTTGTTTTTCAGTTTTCTATTTTTATTTTGAAAACTCAAAATACAATCATAATATGTTATTTTTTGCTTTTCATTAATGAAATTCTAATAAATATGAACAAGTTTTTCTATTTTTACATCTTCAAAACAATTTTCAAATAACATTTGTCAAACAAGTTTTTTTTTTCTTTTCTTCCCGAAATCAGTTTTTGAAAACCATTCTTGAAAAATCTTTTCAAAAACTAAAAGACAAAATCAAACCAATCAAGTCCTTAAAATTTGGTTTTCAGATTTTTGTTTCTGTTTTTATCTAAGTTCATTACTCAATTATTACCATTGACCATCACCTCCAACTGACGGCCACCATCTCCGACCAACGGTCATCAGCAGTCACCGAAGCCACCACCTTCAACCAACGATCACCATTAGGCACCTCCGACCGGCGATCATTGGCTACCACCTCTAACGGTCACTTGACCAGCTATCAGTGACCGCCACCTCCGATCATCGGTCACCGATCACTACCTCTGATCACCAGTCATCGACCACCACCTTCAATCGTAAATCACCGATTTTCACCTTCGATAGTATTTTGGTTAAGATTTGAAAATAATGTTTTAAATTTGGAAACAAAAACAATGTTGTTTTTAAAATTTTGAAAATTTACAACCAAAACTATTTTTTTATTTTTATAAATTTCAAAACTGGAAAACAAAACCCACCCTAAACACAGCTTAATTTTTAAATACTAAAATAGTAAAAATCGTTTTATGAAACTATTGTGAAAGCAATTAATTGCATTTTTGAATGTCATTGTTCCACGGGCAATTTTGGTCAGAATGTATGTCAATCCTCCAAAGGTTTAACGCTCACATTTATGGTGTGTTTGACAAGAGAGTTGAAAATTGAAAAGTTAATTGAAAGTTAAAAAGTAAACTGAAAAGCTAGTTGTAAGTGTTTAATAAAACTAGTTTATCAACTAGTGAAAGGTTGTAAAATGACAAATAAAGGTATCATTAATCATTAAATCAACAGTGGGGTATTTAAAATAATTATAACATATTTTAATAATATAAATTAATTAAATATTTAAATTATTACTATATACATATTTAACTTATAAATTTCTATAATTAAATATTTAAATTATAATTACTATAATTATATATTTAAATTATATTTTTCTATAATTAAATATATAAATTCTAAATTACATATTTATATTATAATTTTCTATAATTATATATTTAAATTATAAATTACTATAACTACATTAATTAAAGAGAGAGAAATGAAGGATAGAGGTTGCATTATATGAGGAAAGAGAACTAGTGTGGAGATAATGTATTAATTAATCAAGGATAAAATTGTAAAACAAAATCAACTAGTAGTTGAAAATAGGACATCTTTGAAAAAGTTACTTGGAAGTAACTTTTTTAAAGAAGCTAGTAGCTCCTAAAACAATAATTTGCGTTACCCAAACGAAGTTGAAATCATTTCAACTAGTTTTAGCTTTTAACTAGCTGAAATGACAAATTAAACACACTCTTAGGATCTGTTTGGAAAAACTAGCTAAAATGCTAGGGTCTATTTGGCTAGGTAAAGAGCTAGTTGAAAGTTATTCAGCTAGCTAAAAGCTAAAAATTAGTTATAAGTGTTTGATAAAATTAATTGATCAACTAACTGAAAGTTATAAAATAACAAATAAAAATATCATTAATTATTAGATCAACGATGAAATATTTAAAATAATTATAATATATTTTAATAATATAAATTAATTATATATTTAAATTATAAATTATTATAACTATATATTTAAATTATGAATTTCTATAATAATATATTCAAATTTTAAATTTATGTAATTACATATTCAAATAATAAATTATTATATTAATATTTAAATTATAATTTCTATAATTAAATATATATAAATTTTAAATTACATATTTAAATTATAATGTTTCATAATTATATATTTATATAATAAATTATTATAATTACATTAATGAAGAATAGAAAAATGAAGGAGAGAAATGTTATATCATGTGATGAGAAAAAATTACTAAAAAACAATGCATTAATTAATAAAGGATAAACATGTAAAAATAAAATTAATTAGTTAAACATCATGGCAAACCAAACAACACACTTTAGTTTTTATAAATCTAAATTGTTCAAATTATCTCTTTTACCTAAAAAATTCATTGAATAAATAATAAAAATGTGAACCTAATGTCGATTTGTATATATTTGAAAAGGAAAAATATACAGAACACTGTAATAACTAAATAAAAACAAAAAATTATCCTCTTTGTATATATATATATATATATATTTAAATGTTCATGTTTTTTTTAATTTATTGAGTGAAAATTTTGGCATAAGATATATATATATATATATATATATATATATATATATATTTAAATGTTCATGTTTTTTTTAATTTATTGAGTGAAAATTTTGGCATAAGAGATTTAATTCAAGCAATTTTATTTTAGAGATAATTCAAGCAATTGGGTGCTATGAAGACTGAATGCAAAATATTAAAACTAAAGTAACTAAAAAGCATGCACAAAAAGATTATATCAAAACAGCAATTAAAAAAATCCCAACTCAGGCCCCGCGTTTGAAAAATAAATGAGGGTAGTTAACATAATTTAACTCCCTAAAGTGCTGTAAACAATACCATTCTTTCGTTGTGTTGGTTTTCGTTTTTTTTATTATTATTATTAAACTCAACTCAATTGGTTACCACTTAATGAGATGGATTAAATTAATTAGATTATCATTTTAAAAAATATTTTTTAAAGAATAAATAGAATATTGAGAATATTTTTTAAGATATTTTTTTAAAAGAATAGAATATATCATTATTATAACATAAAAATAAACAATAAACTATTGACTCTTATAGTATTAAAAATCAGTCGAAAGAGTTTAAACTATTAGTTGAAAACTTATTATTGATTTTTTACCTACTAATAAACATTAGTTAATTAGAATGAAAATGTACCCTTGTAATACATAATGTTTATCTTAATACATGACAGTCTCCACTCAAGCGTTATAAATTAAACTATTAAAAATATTTTTTAATTTAAAATAATAAATAATAATAAAATCATATTATTATTAGATAGGGTTGGATCTCAAATACAACTCACTAAACCCATCATTAAACACATAAAGGGATTGAGTTCAGGTTAGGTTTAGTTGAGTTTTATCTAATTTTTAAAAAAAAAAATTCAACTTAATTACTTTAGATTGAATTATTACTGTTGACAATTATTGCCACTGCACAATTCACTACCACCAGCAGAGCACGTCTGTCTTATATATATATATATATATATATATATATATATTTATATTTTGCTATCAGGATACTTACACTGTTCGTGTACTCCACCCAAAAAGGATCACCAACGTATTAATAAAGTATTGTCTTATAAGAAGCATGTAATGCAGGACCTCAAAGGATTTATAATGAAGTAGACAAGAAGGTCAAGCTGCCAACGAACGGACAAAGTCATCAAACAAAGACTACTACAGTGCTCACATCGGTTGTTAAAGAAAATTACAAAATTAGCCAACAACATCAAAAGGAAAAAAAGAGTACAAAATAAAGAAAATTTACATCATTCCTTGACGACAAAATTATTTTCATAATAAAATAAGATGTTGGAAAATAATATTATTAATACATTACCAAAAGATAATTTCGGAAACAAATTTATTGTCAGCCAAATATTGACGTCCATGTAGCCTTAAACTCATGTAAAAGGTTTAAAATATAAAAATGTCAAAAACTTGTTTTTAGATGAATGAATGATTGTCAATTAAGCTTTTATTGATTAGAACTCAATTTTGCCTTTGAATTTTCTGATGCATGAGATGTGCACTCGGTGCAAGCAATACAAGAAAGCGGCTTGTCAGCAAGATTGATCCGTAATGTTCGGTGCCTCTCCTCATTCCCAGGTACATGCAAGAGAGCATCCATGATTAAAATATCCCAATCGCGAGGAAGGAAAAAGGAAGACCAAGTGTCCTCTGTTTCAAAGAAGCCAAACCAATAATAAGCCATTGGCTTTAAAACTGACCTAGGTGTTCCCACTTTCCAAACTATAGAGATCTTACATAGTCAAGTAGAATTCACAAATCATAAGCAAAAGAACATAACATGTCAAAGTAAGCAAGCAGATCATAGTAGTTATGCAGACTTAATGGTTAACTGGCAGTTTTGTAAAAGGTTGGCATTCAAATCATAACAATAAATATTCAAATTGCTAACCTCCATTTCGAACTGCCTTCAGTTGCAACATACCGGTGCCTTGTGGTCCAGAAACGGGAAATGAGCATGAAACAGAACGTCTTTTATGAGCTACTGCAAGAGATGCATTGTACCATGGACCTTTAACAATGGGTTCTCCAATGGCCTCTATTATTGCCTGGTTCTTGCTCACCTTCTCCATGGCCTTCCTGAAAATTCCATAGCTAATAATTTTAGGAACTGCCAAGGTGGACAATTTTTTTCAATTATGAAATGTAAAGAACAAATGTGGGAAACTCCTATAGTCTAATAAACATATTTGTGGAGCTTACTATCTAGTGAAAAATACCGGAGCTTAATATGTAAATATAAAAAGAAATAAAAAAATAGAATTTAGATAGTGGGATAGAATGGTGAAGAATCTGAAAGTCAACTATTTCAAGAGGATACCAATTTTGTTGGGTTCCACTTGTTATTAAATAATTTTTTCTCCTAAAATTGTTGATTTCCAATAAATTCCAACCAATTATAGAGAGTTTCAGAGTTCTTGAAAGAGTTTTCCTAGCACTCCTCTTATTTCAATCAAAGTTATGTAGCAAGATATCACAAGGTAGCTATACAGAAAAAGAACAAATATCTTAGAAGCCCTCTTTGCCCCGTTAGAACCCCTTTATAGTTAGCAAACTAAAAGTAGAATTATAGTTCTGAATAGCTTGAACCACCTTAGTGACTTTTTTCTTTCCATGAAAAATGAAAATGCAATACAGATTACAGAGTTATATTGAAACAAGACAGAACTACAATATTTAGATGCTAAACTCGCGTTACAAATTGACATTGCCCTAAATATAACCATCATATTGTTAGTTATTACTACATAAAAAGGATAAGAGAGTGGTGAAGTTTCAGTCGAAAAAGGAAAAGCTTTGGCCTCCTTGAGGAATGGATCCTCTCCATAGACACTGAAGGTTGGAGATAGGAAATATCATCAACAATGTAAATCAAATCACGCCTATTTTGGGCTTCTTATTCTAAAGTCTAAAACCACATTACGCTAAAATGCAGTTCTCAACAATCTTCTCATCATTCCCATGAGAATAGAATGAAGAACTACCTATCAACAACTCCTCATGTTCACACAGAATAACACATTACAGCTCAATATATACCTGCTACATCCATGATAGATGGCAAGGTCATCAAGGGCGCTCAGAGCAACACCACCTGTAATCGTAATCAAAAGAAATGACACGGCCTTTCTACCAAAGTATTTGCCAGTCTCTTCATCCACATTCTTTGTAGAACTGCAACAGTTTAAAAGATGGTAGTCACAATGAAGCACCACATTACAATTTATATTATGATCTCAATTTTAACAAAGTAACAATATGAGTACTTCATGGTTTTTACTTGCAAAGAAATTCAGATGAAAAAAAAAGAAGCAAGTATTACTTTGGCTAAATTATAACTTTGATCCTTCCTCTGATTTTTTGTTTTAATTTGGTACCCCAAGTTTAAAAAGTTTCACTTGGGTAGCTTAAATATGTAGATATGCAAAGTTGGTCCTTCCATCAATTTACCATGCTAATTTAAGCAACTTAGTGATGCGTGGAAAACAATGAGATGCTGCTTCAAATGACGGAATGTCTATTGTTGTCTAACAGAGACACTTTAGGAGTCTAAAATAGAACATTATAAACTTAAAAGACCAAACTAAAGCCAGAGATCAAAGATACCAAAATTAAATTTAGCTTTTCATATTACTTCTTTTTGTGTTAGAACTCATCTCACTATACTCTGAATTCACGGACTTAACTTAGAGCGATGCAAATTGTAAAATTCTTAATTTGAGTTCGTGAGTACACTCAAAATACAAAACTTTTGCAAACCTCGTCACATCCATATAATTTATAAATTGGCCTCTGATAGAGACACAGAAGTCAGAAGTTACAAAATTTGAACCCCCAGCAAACGAACTTCCGAGTATCAAGCACAATTAAATCGAAATAAGAGGCGGAAAACAAAATAAAAAAAGGAAATAGAAGAAGCAACAGAGAGAGCTTACGTGGAAATCTGAGGTTTTGGGGAGAGTTTGAAGAAGGAGCTTAATCTCTTGGTCAACATGCTCAATCAACAAATCTCGTATTACAGCACCACGCTGTCGGTATTTCACGAGTTATCAAAACGTACTACGAGAAATTGCGATGTAGTGTTGTATATGGATGTTAAAACTAAGGACTGGAGGTCGTGTTAAGGACCAATAATGGAGTGAAAGTGCAATTATGAAAAACCCTAAACGTAGATTATGGGCTTTAATTTGGAGAACGAGAGCTCCCACACTCAAAACCCTAATTGTAAAGATTTTTTGTTCGTTAAAAATAGTTGGGTGGGGATTAATGTTACTGTTACAGTGTATCCTTCTTTTAGATATGCAACTCAACAGTGATTACATTTTTTCTTTTCCTAATAATATATTTTTTAAAGAAAGCTTTTTTATTAGGGATGGAAACCAGCCGATTTGATCCTCTTCGGATATAAAAAGAGTGGGTATGAAATTTTAATCTCATCATTGTCTTTGTTGGGTATTTTTGGGTTCGGGTATATCTAAGAGTACCCGTCATATTATTTTTTACAATTTAAATTTACTTATTTATTATTAAATAAATTATATTAAGTTATTAATTATATTTTAATTTAAAAAATATATAAAGAATAATTAATAACAATAAATTATAAATTAAAATTTAAGAATTAAAATTTTTAATTAAATATATAAATTTAAAATTATTATATAAAGGGGAGGGTACGACTTCGGGTACATGTAATTGTACCCGGTTTAACACATAGGATAATATTCGTACTCGTACTCATACCCAATCAAACTGGATAATAGCCGTCAAAATCGGGATGGGTTTGAGCAAGTACCCACAAGTATGGGTATTTTTGTCATCCCAATTTTTTATCAATACAATTACATTTACAAGACTAAGAACACAAATAATAGTTAAAATTAAATAATTTATTGCATGGGTAGTTTTTTTTAAAAGTATTGGGTTGTTATCTATCTTACTAATAAGAAAAATTCTACTTATTGTTAACTTTAGAGGTTGATTACAGCCATATGAATGACTACAAAATAAACATAGGTGCTTATAAGTATGGAAAATAATTTTTACTGTAATTTTAGTTTTTTAATAAGTAATAACTAAAACTTATTTTTTATTTTATTAACATATTTTCATATGTATTAATTAATATTTATTTATAATAATTAAAATAAAATTTTAAATTGTTAAAATAAGATAATTGAAATAAAAAATTATAAAAATTAAAATTACTAACCAGAACCCACTATTAGGATGAGTTTTTTTTAAGCAAATAGTTTGGAGATACTCTTATATTGTTATACACTACACATGTATCAACTGAAATAGAAAATAATAATGAAAGACATAATTAAAAGTTAAAAACAATGCCGGTATAACTGTATAAGTGAAAATATTAAAATTAATAAAATAAAAATCATTTTTATTGTATTATCTTCTAAACTAAAAACAATCTCGAATACAATAGTACTTTTAATGATTTCCTTTATTATAAATAGGAATATTTTATTTTTAAATTTTAAAATTCATAATTTTGATATAACTTAATTTTTTTTACAATCATTTCTTTAATTTATTACATTTTGATTAAGTAAATATGTAACATCTTTCAACCCCGAGATTTTAATACTAAAAATAAAAAAAAATTGAATACAAATAACAATTCACATAAACACATTCTTCAGTCCAATAATTCTTAAAAAAACTCAATGTTATAAAATTATAGTTGTCCTACCAAAATAAACAATTAAAACTCTTATCAACCGTGATTACCAAAACACAATTAAATCCTTACAATAAATAGGTTTAATACTTAAGTCTTTTTTTCAATACTAGCTATATTACCTCTTCTGCCACCTTTTCTCCTAAGGGTGTTCAATCCCAAAAAAAGCATAAACAATATAACAAGTAAAGGGGGTGAGAATTTGACTCACATATATTAAGGTATGCAAGGAATAACATCACCCTTATATACCACACATCATATAATTACACGATCACTTACAACTTTCTAATCTCATAAAGATATATAATAGCATATGGGAACATGTTAACATCACTCATACAATTTAACATTTGCACATCAAACACATGCAATTCATCTTTATGCAAAATGTGTCACAATTATGCACATGTCAACTCATGCAAGTTCGTTCTTGGCATATGCCTCTTTTACGTAGGATCCAATAGGTATAAGTCTTCTTATATCAGTCACGTGTAAGTTGCGATGGGCAAAAACCTTTTCTACATTAGTCACACGTAAATTCCAATAGCATAAGTCTCTTGTGCACCAGTTACATATAGGTCTAACAACGAAAGTTTCTTGTACACGACATGTGGGTTTCAATGGCTAAAAGTCTCTTCTACATTTTGTTGAGCTCTCTTTTTGCGAGCTCTCCTTTTCTTTCTTGGTTTTTTTTTTCTTTTGCTTTTCATTTGCTTTTCATTATTTATTTATAATTATTTATTTTTAGATGTAATTGATTTTATATGATTTGAAAGATTAAAATTAATTGTGAATGCACAAACAAATTTGGGTACTGACAAACTTGAGACTTTTTTATAAATTCATAAGTAAATAACTTTAATATGTTAAAGTACAAGTGTTATTTATGATAGTTCCTAGATTAAGAAAATTTCAGGAGTAACAAACATAACAATGTTAAACACATGTATTGAAAATAGTATAAAAATTTCTACTAAAAAAACAAATTTGATTTTTTTTTTTTAAATATGAGAAAATTTTAGTATTTTTTGCGTAAAAGATGAGAAAATAAGTTGGTTTTTTTTTTAAAAAAAGTAAGGGCAATGTCTAAGTGAAATTAATTACTAATAACAGCCAACGTCCATCTCACATCATTTTGTGGGGTAAATATAAGACAAAATGACTTAATGTTAAAAAACATCTATGTTTCAAAATATGAAAAAGTTAACTTTAAAGAAAAGGTTAATAGTGGTAAAAAAAATTCTAAAAAGTTAAACGTGAAAAAGAAATTTTAAATCTATTTAAAAATATAATACAATCTTTGTTTGAAAATATGGAAGAAACAAAGTTTGAAAGTAATATAAAGTTAATAAAATATATAAAAGGTGAAAATAGTTCATATTTAAAATCAATTTATAATAAAAAAATAACCATTAAAGTTTAAGAAAAATTACTGTAGGGTGGAATATACTATAATAATTCAAGTTTATACTAAAAACCGTAAATCTGAAAAGTGTTTAAAAACATTTGTTCCAAAATGAGAAAAATAAGTTAAAGTTTAAAAATTTTTGTTTCAAAATATGACAAAAACTAACTTAAAAAATAAAAAAGAGAAGTTAATGGGGATATAAAAAACGTTCAAAAATATCGAGTTTAAAAAAATTAACTGTGTAAAATAAATTTAAAACTACACCACAAACTATGTTTAAAAGTATGGCAAATAAAATATACAAAAAGTGAAAATAATTAATGTTTAAATCAAATTTAAGTTATTTTTAAAAATACATAAATAATTAAAAATGTTTTTGTGAAAAAATATAAAAAAATTCATTGTTCAAAATAAGAAAAATATTAAAAGATGCAAAAAAATATAGGTTTGATAATAGTATAAAAGTTTATATTAAAAAAACGTAAATCTAATAAGCATTCTTTTAAAATATGAGAAAAATTCACTATTTTATGTTTTTAAAAACAATGAGAAAATGAGTTAATGTTAAAAAACGTTTATGTTTCAAAATATGAAAGATTTGGTTTTAGAAAAGAGGATAATGATGATAAAAAAACGTCCAAAAAGATCGAGCTCTAAAAAAATTAAGTGTTAAAAGAAAATTCTAAATATATTTAAAAATATAACACAATCTATGTTTGAAATATGGAAAAAACCAAGTTTAAAAATAATGGAAATTTTAATAAAAAAATTGAAAATAGTTTATGTTTAAAACATATCTATAATTGAAAAATAAAATCATTAAACTTAAAAATTTTTTAAGTCTATTTGAGAATATAACACACATAGAAAAAGCTAAGTTTGAAAATAATGTAAGGTTTACTAAAATATATAAAGAGTGAAAGTAGTTTATTGTTTAAAACAAATTTATAATAAAAAAATAACATTAAAGTTTAAGAAAAACAAAAAATATGAAAAGTATATAAATTTGAGATGTAGTTTAAACTTTAATACAAACTATCTTTCAAAGTATATAAAAAACTAAGTTTGAAAAATAATATATTGTTTAATAAATATATAAAAAGGCGAAAATAGTTCATCTTTAAAACAAATATATAAATGAAATCTTTAAAGGATAATAAAAATTAAAAATATTTTTGTCAAAAAATATTAAAAAAATCCATGTTAAAGAAAGAGAAAATATTAAAATATATAAAAAAACAATTTACGTGTAAAAATAAATTTAGGGTTTATATTAAAAAAACATAATTGTGAAAAAGGGATCTTTAAAAACATGAGAAAAATTTAATGTTTTATGTCAAAATATAAGCTTGAAACAAAATCTTTAATTTTTAAATGAGTAGTTATTAAAACAATAATTGAGGATAAAATTAAAAATCAAATGTAGACAAAAATAAATAAATTATCTTTATATATATTATAGATATCCAAACATTCTGTCGTATGAATAATTTTGGTATCAATTTTGGTCTTTATTAAATATTTAGATGAATTAGATTGGAGAGTTTTGAATCTTTTGGTATCAATTTTGGTCTTTATTAAAAATTTAGATGAGTTAGACGGCATAAACTCATTCTATGAGAATGGTTAAAAAATGTTTAAATTTAGATATATTTACCAACAAGTCAAACTCACATATGAAATACGAAAAATATGAGTCTAATTCTTATTAACTCATCACTTTCCTTTACTAAATTATTTTCATTTAGATGTTACTAAATAGTTTTTCAATGTTCAACCAAAAAAATTTAATTTTTCAGTTATTCAAAGTAAGTCTTTCACCTCAATTTTATCTAATAAAATGTAAATATGTCATCTATTTGTATATATTTGTAAATGAAAAATACGTAGAATATTAAAATATTAAAATATATTGGTTGAAATTTTAGTGAAGGAGATTTAATTTAATTTAGCATAAGAAATTTAATAAAAAATATTCAAACATTCTGAAGACTAATTAAACGCAAAATATTAAAACTAAAGAAACTAAAATAACACATAAAATAAATGGGTTTTTAAAATAAAAATGGTAACTGACACCCGTGTGATTGAAAAATAAATAAGGTTTAGACTTTACTAAATTATTATAATGGACGATGTACAACATTATAAAACACGAGTTTAACTTATTTTTAATTATAATTTTTATTTATATTACTTTTAATTATTAATTAATAAAATTAATCTATTTGCTATATATAAACGTTATGATTAAGTGTTTATATGGTAAAATACTATTATTAGTATTCTTACGCCCATTGGCATTGCGGAGAGCACTTCATTCTACTGTTATCATTGCAGAATACTTCAACCCGAAGAATGCACAAAGTATGGAAATTAAATTTACATCACGATTCCGTGAATCTCAAAATGAAAATTAAAAGTGTGGAGTGAAGTTTGTAATGCAATTGATATATAAAATCCACTCATGCACGCACTTACCATCTCACAACTCACCCACCACACGCATTTTGCAAGCATAATTTTCTTTTTGTTTTGCTCCCTCCTCATATATCATTGCATTCAAGGGAAATTCTACCAGCATTTAAGTGTATTTTATAAAATAATTATACTTTTTTTAGTTTTATTGGTATATGATTTAATGAATCTCATTTAATAATAAAAATGTGTTAAAAACAGTTTATTATTAAGATAAAATTCCTCGATTTCAAATCCAAAATTTTGTGCAGAAGAAGGCATGCAATCAACTTTGGATTGCCGTATATCTTTTCGATTATTAAACCAAAATCTTTTATTTTGGGATCTTGCCCACCTAATTTTCTACAGTAAATTGTATTCATATTTTCGGTAGCCTTTTTTTTTTTTAATACTTTTAACTTCTCTTCCATTTTTCTTTTAATTTGAACATAGTTATACTCAATCCTTGTTTAGAATTCGCATGTAATAAATATTTTTTGTTTTTTTTACAACTATATTTCTTTATTTTTCATATTGAATTAAAATCATTAAAAATATTTATATGACATTGCAGAAGAATATTTCTTTGTTTTTTAAATATTATCATTTATAACTATTAAATATTGTTAAAATTTATCATTATCTATAATCTAAAACTTATAACATTTGTCGTCATACGTTTATAATAGTAGGTTAATTATCGTTTAATATATTTTTAACCATATTATTGGTATAAAGAATTAACTAATTTTGAAAATTTTATAAACACTTTTCTGAAAAATTATATTAGTATTCTAAATTTATAAAACATTTTTTTATAACACAAAAGTGAGAAAAAAGAAAATATAAAAAAATGTTAAATAAATGAGCAGCATAATTGAAGGAGAAAATAAATAAATTAAAAATATACTATAAAATACATACTTATTCAAATTATTTTTATAAAAAACAAATGATAAATGATAGTATAAAATGTACTATTATTATCTGTTTCTTATAAAAAGATGAAATGGCATAACTTTGATTTTCTTTTGTAAATATTAAAAAGTGACCACAAATATAAAATTTATTACATATTTAGATTAAAATTTGTAAATTTAATTTTTGGTTTAACTTCAATTTTTAAACTGTTTGTAAAATGTACTATTATTATCTGTTTCTTATAAAAAGATGAAATGGCATAACTTTGATTTTCTTTTGTAAATATTAAAAAGTGACAACAAATATAAAATTTATTACATATTTAGATTAAAATTTGTAAATTTAATTTTTGGTTTAACTTCAATTTTTAAACTGTTTGTAAAAAAAATTAAAATCTTACTACAAAATTGAATATTTAAACAAAATTTTAATGTGCAACACAGTTTTGAGAATATTTAAATATATCATAAAATTGAATTTAATTTTCAAATTAAATTAAGACGCCTAAGAGAACAGTAAACATAACCTTTTTCACACAACAAAGATGAGAAAGTATGTTTTGATTTTGTTTCTACTATTGAATGGTATAAGGAAAATGTTACAGAAATTTCTCTGGGTGTTGAATATAATTTAGTTTAGTATACTTCTAATAATAATATCACGATACTTACCAGAAATATAGAATAGTCCAAGAAGCGTGTAAACAAAGGGCCACGTGTATGGACAACAGGAGAAGGCGTTTGTGTCAAATAAAAACGTCAATCAAAGTTTCCATAAACATATATTTTGGTGTGCCAACTCATAAATATCCCAAACGCTTGGAGGGATATACCTTCCATGTGAAGGTTGGTATGCTATTGCCACTTGCTAGTACTTCCTTCAATTTTCTTTTTTATTTTTTCCTCGTTATTGTCTATAATAACCAATAATAATTACTACATTTTTCCATGTACTTTCCGCTTCCCTGTACCAAACAAGTTCATTTATATTTTGCTGCTTCAAATGTCATCCCAATGCCCTATCTACCACACATTCACTACCGAAATAAACAATTTTTTTTAGGGTGAAAACTAATCATTTTCTTAATTAAAATATTTGACAGAGAAGCTTTAAGCACTCATGCACTTCTCTCTCCTTTATATAAAACATCCAGCTTATTTTAAAAATGTTTTGATTTGATGTGTCCTGCTAGAAAAATCTCTCCCTACCAATAATCATCTGAATTTTACATAACATTATAGGGTCATCAAGGACTCTTGAGCATCAAAAAAGGGTATTGCTATCTTCTTCTCAATCTCTTCCTTTCCCAACCATCAAGACGTTTTTTTTCTGTTATCTACTCGTCATTATGCATCTTTAGTTTTCCTTGTAGCCATGTAAAAAAATTGTTGTGTTTCAAACACCCATATCTTTTAAAGTTTTCTCTTTTCCTGAAGAATTAATTTGCAGTTTTGTTCTACTTTCTCAGTGATTTGTATTCCAAAAGGAAGGGACAGCCGCATAGAAGTACCCTGAATCAGAAAAATATGATGCTAAGAAGTTCTTCAACGCCTGTTCTTGGTTCCCTACACTCTTCCTTCACAGATAGTCCTAATAACAATGTTCACTTAGAAACCTGCAATTCACTTAAACACTTTCCACCAATCAGTGTCCCCCAACATTATCACAAACTTTCTTTCCACCAAACCGGGTCCTTCAATTACCCTTCATGCGGTTCTTCTCCAATTTCTCCCTCAATTGGTGACCTTGAAAGGCAGAACAAAGGCTTTAGAAGAGTTCAATCTGATGGGAACTTGCAAGACTTGGCCTACTTTTCTTGCAACAACCATGAAGAGAGGTTGGAGTGTTCAGACCCTCTTACCAAGAGGTTTTCAGCCAGGCACAGGTGCTTGGTGCTGGAGACCATACCTTCTTTCTCTACTAGTAAGCACAATGGCATGAGTGAAGAAGAGGAAGATGAAGAAATGGAAATTGAGAGTGGAGATGGGGAAGAGAAGAGAGATGGATTCAGTGTGGTGAATGGGGGGAAGGGTATGATATTCAGCGAAGAAGTGAGAGTGAAGGTTGGAGCTTCTAAGATGAGTTTTGGTGACAAGGCAGAGGTTGGTAGTGGCAAAGAAATGTATCTTGCAAAGGGACTTGGGGTAGAGTGCTGTGGTGATGGCATAGGTGGTGGTGGAGGTAGTGGTGATCATAATCCCTTGGGTTCTGGATCTGGAGGAAATGATGGAGATAGGCATGGAGTGGAAGAATATTACAAGAAAATGGTTAGGGAAAATCCTGGGGATCCATTGTTTCTGAGAAATTATGCTAATTTTCTCTATCAGGTTAGTTCTTTCTGAAAACAACTCATTTGTTTAAATACTCATCATGGATAGCCAATTTGTTTCAGAGGATTTGATTAATTTAAAGTGAGTAAAGTGAGAAAGTAGAGGTAAATCTAGTAGTGTTGATTTGAATTAAAATTACTTTGTAATCTTAATTTAGAAAAACCAGATCTGTTTTCTGAAGAACTTGAAAGAAATCATAATCGCGTTTGCAACACGGACACTAATTAGTGGATGAAGTTGGTGATGATTTTTGTGTTTGTTTTTTTATAGTGCAAAGAAGACCGTGAAGGAGCAGAGGAGTATTACTCACGTGCCATTCTGGCAGACCCAAACGATGGAGAAGTTCTTTCACAGTATGGGAAATTAGTTTGGGAGCTACATCAAGACCAAGAACGTGCCTCTAGCTATTTTGAAAGAGCAGTCCAAGCCTCTCCTCAAGACAGGTATACATGTCACCTGCTTCATAACATTCAGTTTACATTGTTACTTTTTAGAACAATTTGTCATGTCATTTCAGCTTACCTATATATATTGAAAATGAATACATTCTGACTATAGCTTATGGTTTTGTGATAACAGCCATGTACATGCAGCTTATGCTAGTTTTCTTTGGGACACAGAGGAAGACGAGGATGGTAGCAATGAACCACAGTGTTTACCACCCCATTCTCATCGAGGTGCTCTGGCTACAGCAGATGCTTGAATATCATGAATTAGTGAAGTTTGTACGTAGAAGCGTGCGTCTTATGATGTATCGACATTCTTATGTTATTGAAGTCAATGGTTAGGGAGGTTCTATTGAGAAGGCAGCACCTTGTGTTAGTATTAACTGACATAACAAACTCATCTGTGGCTTATGTTTCTGTAGCACTAAGACGAGCTACCAGTTTGTGCACAACCCATTTAATTAATCAATGAGTACTTGTTGATAACATGTTTTGTTTGGAACTTGTACATTGAATTTCAAATGCTGCATCAAAGGCACTGCAACTTAAGAAGGAAAAATAGAAAAAGGAAATGGCCTACAGAGAGGGAAACAACATATTACGACAGTATAGACACGGTCCGTTTTTGAAATATACACAATGTTCAAGAAAAGGTTCTAGAAGACCTCAATCTGAAAGGATATTAAAATTTAAAGGACTAATTCACAGGGATAAAAGTAGGTTGGCGCAGCATAGAGAACAGAGAATGTTGTATGTTATTAAGGGTCCTAAGTCTTGAATTTGACAGGAAAATATTTAGGGAACGAATTGAATGCTGTTGTTGAATAGGTAATACTATATTTTGTGAAAAAACATCGCCATCTAGAATGCAACAACCATGACCAAGCTTGGGAAACAGCGAAGAAAAAACGCATGTATTGATTCAAATTGCCGATATAACCATATAAACTTTTAAAATACAAATAAATCCTCCAAATGAAGATTTGAGTTTTGTAGAATGGAATATATAATTGAATTTGAAAGGAAAAATCTGAACAGTCAAGTTCCTTCGTGAAAATTAACATGAATTAATATGAAGATTTTTATTTGTATAATATTATGAAACTTTGTGTAGTAAGACAAAAAAACAAAGGAAGACTACATAATGTGTTCAATACTTTCTACATGTATATTTTTCAATATTCTAAGATAAATATTTAGTTTATGTTAATATAATATATTTTATCATAAACATTGTACAAAATAATTTATTTATATAAATAAAACTAATTATAAATCAAAATTTTTAATATATAAATTACACAATATTATTCATTACTTATAATAAATTTATAAACAATAAATATTTGACATAAATTATATTTTAAATTTAAATTTATATTAACTAATTTATATTATGTTGTAAGAGTATTTTAATTATTAATAATATTTTAAAATATATTTTTAAGAGAAACTATATTTTAGTTTAAGAGAAAAAGACATAAAAAAGTTTTACATTTGTATTCTAACACAACCCTTGATGTACATGATTTTTCTTAAAGCATTGATTAATCAAATCAACAATAAAATTACCAACTTACCATAAGAATTACAAAATTACTAACTTACCATAAGAATTGTGATCGAATGTTAGTGTAAAACTATTTTACACTAGTCATACATAAATATTAAACTTTGTTGAATGTTAAAAACTATTTTCAATAAACAAACTATTAAAAATAGTACTCTAAAAATTTAGAATGAACTATTTGTTACACTTAGGTGTGGCAAATCAAGGGGAATTTCATTTACTACCTACCTACTTTTCATTTTTCACCTTCTAACCTGAAAAAAACAAATATACTCATACTTGTTTAGTTAAAAAAAAAATGCATGTTTCCATAGAACAAAATTGCTTTCCCTTCCACGAATCGTCTTTTCCATAGAAGGAAGCTTTAAAAAATTGTTAATTTTATATTTTATAATATGTTTTTTTTTATTAATTATAAAAATATAAAATTTATTGTATAATTTTTTTATTATTATAAAAATATAAAATAAAAAATTTACTTAAAAGACAACTTTGTCCGAAATTAAAATTTTTATTTTATTAATTTTACATTTTTATAATATATTTTTTTACTAATTATAATAATATAAAATAATAAAAATACAAAATCTCATTATTTTGCGGGTTAGAAAGTCGACCCAGTAGACTAAAAACATTATGCCAAAACATTTTGCTACCCCCAATTAGACTCCATGGTAATAAGTCCTTCAATTAACAATATTTCCTTAAAAAAGGGAAACCTTAACCAAAAAAAAAATTACGAGAACAAAAACATAATTTATAAAGTAAAAAATAATCATATTTTCATAAATAAAAATTATTTAAACCTACAATAAATAAATCAGAATTTATTTTCTTCCACATTTCACTCCCATGTATACAACCAATAAATGGAACATCTCTCCTTTCACTTCACCCATCTTCATTTTCTCCATTATCAATCCAAACATGTATCGGGTGTGTTCAACCTTACAAGATGCTTTTGTTATGATTTGGTGTTCCAATTAATAGACAAATCTAGGACATTTTCAATATTGAAGTTGTTTTCAAACGATCATTAAATGACAAGTTTCGGATATCTTGATGTTAACAATTCCCAAAAATTAGATTGAACAAAAAAATTAAAAATTCCCATGATATCAAAATAAGTTTTAACAAAGGCAACGAGCCGATGCACACAAAAATGCACGGCAACATCTGATAATTAAGCACAACCTCTACTCAAGATTAATACCACTTGGTTACTTTCAACACCCTTCTCATCAAAAGGCACCCACAATCCAGACACGGGTCAATATAAAATAACCAAAACTCCCCACCTGAATGGCATAATAAATAACATTCAAGGGGAACCAACTGATCTATGCTTGCAAAACAAACTAGTTAAGTCCCAATGGCTTTTACTTGAAAAAGACGCACTCGAAACGTAAGACTACTTTATGTGAAACCACAGAAGAATGTTCCGTAGCAAATACCAACACCAAGCACAGATTCACTAATTGTATAAAGCCCTTCAATGGCATCTCAGTGCATTGCTATTGCCACATTTTCCTCATCGTGAACCACGCTGAAGATAACCATCACCTCTTAGTCTGGTGTAGTCTGAACTATCCTGATGAGCTCCCCTTCCCATGCTTCTAGCACCAAAACGACCTCTAGGAGCATCTGTTTGATAACCACCTCTGCCTCTTCCCCTTCCTGATTACCCCAAAAACAAAAGCAAATGGATGTCAATGTTACAAAAATCATTTTCTATTTTTAACAGAAAACCAAAAAGCAAAACACTCAATTGACTGCTTAAAGTTATCAGAAGTTTATAGCCAGATACTACATATAAAATATCATTTTGTATTTATAATTTATATATACTACATATAACTAGAGGGAGCATGCAGAGCCAGTACAGAGAATGATAACATATACTAATGTCTTTTAAAAAAAGCACTAGTGCAGCACCACATACAAACTATAAAACAAACTACCACAATAAATCTCCTGTCACTTCCCATATCTATGTCTTTAGAGAGCCATATAATAAAAAGATAGGCCAAAAGAATCCCATACCATAACAAAACCGATAAGACCAATTCATTTTTAATGTACTTGAGTGAATCTCAAAAAACATTCAATTTTGAATACTAGTAAAAGTATTGTATTGCTCAGCTATCCTCTTAAGTTATTGAAAGTACAACTATCAAGATATGGATATGCAATCCCGGAGTGATATCATACATTGTCTGGAGAAGGGGAAAGAATAAATATATGTTTGTGCTAAACTAGAATGTAATTAAATAAAATTCACATAGAAGTGAAGTTTATGCGGATTGCAGACTTGCAGGATTTATGCTTCATGATTGTAGCCATATTATATTCAATTAGATTCCATGTTGGCACCAAGGAATTGGAGCCGTTTTTCATCATAATAAAAAACAATGGGGAAAAAAATTAGACACCCTCCACAGAAATTCTCTTTACACATCCTGTTTTATTCCAGGCTATATTATCCACGACACAACCTTAAATTCGATCTACTTCATATATTTACATTTCCTTTTCCAAGTTGTTATTGTTTATGTAAATCATTTCAGATTATATACACCACCAACACTGCCACCAAAGACAAGGTGTTGAATAAAATGTTGCTTAAATGTCCATCTCTAGCTCACTGTCCGCACTTCAGGGTAATAGCTATTCTACCTAACTCCTCCCCACCCCTACCCCCCAAATCAAAATTCATGGTGAAGAAATTTAGCTTCTCCATGTTCTTGGTACAACAATAGCATGCCATCAATGTAAAAAGTGCATTCAAACCAAAAATCTCAATTCATTAGAGAAACAAATATAATTTATCACATGCACAAATGAAAGATAACTTTTGTTGCAAACATTAAGAACCTCATTTTTATGTCAAACAAAAATCTAGGCAACAAAAACAATAAAAGTATAGAACTAATATTGCTACAGCTACCACAAATTTTAGAAAAGTAACTCCTAGTATGATTAGCCATTGCTTTCGGATATAATAGCAGAGCAAAAAACTAGCATAAAAGCATTCCTTCCTACATTAATAAACTCATAACCTGAACAAAGCAGTACTTTCAGTTTCACAACCAAATAGAATCAATGTAAACATAGCCACATCTAAATTTTATCAATAACAAACAGTTATCAGCTCCCCACCAGATATCATCATGGACCCAAACTACAATCACCACAGCACAGGCCCAAAAACAGTGTTTGAGATCCTCCTATGTACCGCACCAACCACAACAAAGTGTTTCAAACAATATCCCCCAAGGTGTGAAAACGCTATAACAACCACCAGTCATTAGCATGTCCAACTCCACAAGTCTGCTCCATGCACTAAATAGCCTTGTCATTTAAAACTTAATACTTCATGGTTTAACCTACTATATATAATAATACACAGACACATATATACGAATTTCGGCACAAAATACCAAGTGCTTCCACAACAACAGATACCCTAGCATGTAAGGTACACCCGTAAGGCCATCACTCTAAATACTAATGCTATTTAGCTATACACACTTATTTGCTAGATGCACTTCCACACTATCAATTCCAGCAAGCAGCAAGCACCTTCCAAAGATTTCTTACTGCTGAGAATATTAGATATTATCTTATTTTGATATTATATTATCTTGTTTTTGAATATAGTAGGTAACTATAATATCTTTGAGATTATAGGAAACTGCATCTTTTATACTTATGTATAACCTATTAAATAAAACTATAAATAGATTCATCCTGCGGGTATTCATATATACAGTATCATTCCAACATTCCTCTCTATTTCTTTGATTTTAACACTTACTAACCATCAAAACCCACATAACTTGAGAAGCTAAAACTTTTGAAAATGTAAGATAAAAAGTGAAGAAGTAGAACATTACTTCCACCACGGGCCGCACCAACACTGTTTGGCCTCCGCTCCTCTATGTATACTTGTCTTCCAGCCAATTGAATTGGAGAGGCCTACAGTACAGAACAGAATGAAAACTGATTTAATCCAATTAATCATGTTAAAACAAAATGGGTATTTTCCATAACAAGACAGTTGAGCGAAGAAGCATTAGAAAATTATTTTAGGGTAAACTACACTGCACAGTCCTCAGATCTAAATTTAAGAATTACACCCTTTCACGAGAGATGAATAAGTGTTGCAATTCAGTTCATTTTAACATCAACAATCTTATTAAAGATATTTTCTCTCTGATTTTCAGCATCAACACCAACTAGCTTCGAACTCTTATGCTGGAACATTAGAAGATGAAATGAAATCCAAAGCCAATATCAGGTGGTGTTTTAAAACTTCAAATCATCTTCTAAAGATCTAAATTAGCGGCAAGTGGCAATGACTATTAAAGAGTAACAGAAAATGTCATTTGAAGTATTATTTATTGTTGTTGACCAACACAAAGAGGTTCACTTACATTAGAATGAATCAGTGTCATAAACTGCATCTTTCAAGGAAGGAAGGCAGTATAATTTTAAAATTAGACTGGTGTAATTTAGGCATCTCTTAGGGAGGAAGAGTGCAAGACTACAAGTTACCTATATTTTGTTCTGGCAAAAAAAAAACGTTAAAGAGCATTAGATGTTTCATACTTGACTTCACTTGCACTACAAATTCAACTAATTAAACTATTTCCATAGTTTTTAATAAACATAATAAATAAATCATTTAATTGAACAAGAAAACCTCAAAATATAAGATAACACTAATCAATTTAAATGCATTATGGAAACATCTGATAAGACAATAAATAAAATCAAATAAAGAAACAAAGTAACACTACAGGAAAAATTGATGTTACAAAATTTCGGTAACGGATAGCAGAGTCAAGCAAATCAACGACAAAAAGATTCAGGGGCATTCAATGTGTTTCTGTTTATTAAGGAACTGAATAATAATTAGATAATTAGGCCTAACAAGAAAAAAATTAAGTTACAAACCTGAAGTGCATTTTGAACACCAATAATGTCTTCAAATTCCACAAATGCATAACAGACTCCAATTTCCTGTACACATCACTTTCCACTTTAGATTTATCTTTTTATCCTGAAAGGATAATGAGCATCAAGTTAAATCCATCCAACATGAGGAGTTACCTTTCGGACTCTAATGAATATTCCATCTGGCTTAATTCTGCCAAAATTCTTAAATTCCTGGTCAATCTCCACTTCAGTAACATTAGCAGGCAAGTTTCTAACATAGACAGACGTTACTTCATCTGCAACAATTAAGATCAGCAATCAACTTGATATATTAATTTTAAAAAGTCTAAGGCAATAATAAACTCAAATATTAAATTATTTGAATCATGCAACAACATTGAAGAAATACAGTTTCTTAAAACCTAATTTTAAAAAGGTTTATGCTCCTCCTAACAACCTAAGTCTTTACAAAGAATTTTAGCCGAAAATCTTTCTACAGGTACAAGTTTCTAACATATACAGATGTTACTTCATCTGCAACAATTAAGATCAGGAATCAACTTGATATATTAATTTTAAAATGTCTAAGGCAATAATAAACTTAAATATTAAATTATTTGAGTCATGCAACAACATTAAAGAAATGCAGTTTCCAAAGGGCTAGAACAAAGCAACAATTTTTTACTATCGAGAATGGTAAGATTTTATTTCTAAATACTGTAGATAAGAAGGTTTATGCTCCTCCTAACAACCTAAGTCTTTACAAAAGAATTTTAGCCTGAAAATCTTTCTACAAGTACAATTGTTTAAAAAATTAGACAATCTTCACTCATTATGACCAAACACTGCAGCAAGAGCTCACCAAAAATGAATGAATAGTAAAACTAACACATGTCATTAGCAAAAATGACATAAGTATAAAAAATACAAAGACAGCAAATATGCACAGAGAATGATCATAATATAAGGAACATAAACTGAACCTTCTTCTTCTAGTCCATAGACTTCATCTACTGCCTCAGCCCCTGACTCTGGAACGTACATAGTTGCAGAGCTTGACTGCTGAACAACAGGCTGCGCTACATGGTTCAACTCTGAAGGAGGTGGAGCACTTTTAAAAGATTGTTGTGGAGCATGCTGCGGAGCAGCTGATAATACTGGCAGCCCTTTGGAGACTCGTAACTGCAAGTTCATTATAACATGATTAAATTGAGACCACCAAAAATTTAAAAACCAATTCCAATTTATTTAGGATTAAATCCTAAATAAACACAATAAATTAACACTTTTCTGATATTTGATGACTAATATACTATATTACATTAAATAGATGCCATAGTGAAGAAAGAGGAACTTCAAAAGCAATATCTTCTGTCAAATAAACTGTATTTTTGAGAACCTTAATCTTTTTCCTCCCGTTCTGCTTAGAATTTCTTTCAGCATCTTAGAGAATACAAAAATATTTCTAACTACACAGCCAAACACACAAAAGCGAACAAATGAATGCTAGTAGCCCGGTCAAAAGTCCACACTCCAAAAGAGGTCAATGTCACAAGACAAATTTTTCATATCAGATGATTTTGCGAAATTAGGATTATGGAAAAATGAAAGACTGTCTAAGAGATTATTTTTCGCGAGTAAATATTGGTTACTCCATCGGTGTGGTACTTTTTTTATGCATAGTTACACAAAAAAAAATATCTGCAAAATAAAAAGGGAAAGACATGAACTGAAAGTATTACATACAATAGATGCATAAGTTTTCTTGGGAGGCTCCTCCAAAGACTCTTCCACATGAGAAGCAGGGGGTTCTTGGACAGTGTGTGCAACGCTATGAATTGGTGGAGATGCCTCCTGCACTGGAGTTTCCTCCACCACAATTTCAGTTTCAAGATCATCTTGTAGCTGCTGCTGATGCTCAGGAAGACTGTATTTGTCCACTGGATCATCGTCTATATGAACTGAGTTGACATATTCTCTAGCTTCTTCCTCCAAACCGTAGTCTGAAGCTGCTACATCAGAGACTTATGCAAGTCATACATATTTTTTATTTGATGTCATTTCATACATGAAATTTTATTTTATTTTGGAATGAGTGAACTATCACAATGAGAAAATCTGTCACACAAACATGCATTGTTCAGTTAATAAGAAAGGTACACATAAAACTCGTTGTAATAATTGTCACCAGGTAACCTATTATACTATGCATCTATGCCCTACTATTAAAAATTACTTAATTAAACAGGAGGTCATTGGATGCACACAACATGAATCTCCTCTCCAGATGTTAGTATAGCAGACTACAACAAATATATTTCCAGTTAAACTAGCAAAAAACAAATGGTATGATAACATAATCAGTAATTAAGTTACCTGGTGGATCTGCAAGAGAAGCAGATACATGTGGTTGTGTGTCGATCGTTTCAGATGCCACTGGTACCAGATTTGGGTATGTCACTGCATCTTCGATGAAATGAAACATATCATTCAGTACAAAGAAGCCCTTCTCCTGAGGAGCAAGAAAGAATGTTTGGACAAACTTCCGCCTCCCATTGATATCCTTTATCTTCACAAAACCTGAGACCATCACAAGCACACCTCCATCCCAAGAGTCAAGAGAATTGATTGTCTTGATCTCAATTGTAGTAAAATTCAGTAATGAGACAATTGAATGAATTTGCTGCATTCAAGAAATATCATCTGATCAGCCATCAGCCAGCATTTTTTACTAAAACAAAAAAGGTAGAAAGTACATACATGACCAGATATGCATCTGAAAGAGAGAAATATAGGGACATGTTTATCTACCAAGCATGGATACCTCTATTATTTGATTTGTCACTGTGTCCGAAATTTCTAATTAGGTTTTCTATTAAAAAATTATTTTTTGTTGTCTTGGACACTTATGTTGAAACTTATACACAACTTGTAGATGAACAAACATTGGTATCATTAAAAAATTATTCAATTTTTAACTTTAGAAAAAACCAACTTAAAAAATATTATATAAAACATTAAAAAATAATGCCTTTGCATATTCAGAGGCTTGCTATAAAAAAAAAAAAAAGGAAGGTTGGTTTAAGAAGGGGAATATACTGTTCATGTACATAATTTGTTATGTTATTCATATTTTAAATCATGAGTCTTTGTCATTGTGCGTCTGTAGATAATAGATATGTTTTAGACATTAGCCATGTCAGAGTGCCCAACCTTATGGGTATTAGACTCCATGGCCATTAGACATTACTAAGAAAACATTTTCTGTTTTCATGTTTAATTACAAAAAATTCACTATGCTTTCACTTTGTCTACTGTTTTCGTAATAAAAATAAGTAAATAAATAAGTAAACCGTAAAAACAAAAGTAACAAACAAAAATAAGATTTGAATAAAAAAGCAGAAATTACAATTAAGCACAGTATCAAAACTAATATAAATAGTCCAAACATATTGAATGAGTAACCATTAGCACCAGACAATGCGCGTACAAAGGTCAACAAACCTAGAATGAACATCTATTTATCAGAATGGAATAGAATTTGAGCAGCATAGTTATCAGTTGGCATAACAAGAAGGGAAAAAAACTCGAGAAGTTTTATGTACATGTCGATATAATTAACATAACAGAGCAGCGAGGTGAGAAACAGTGAGTTAGCAGAGCATACCATCAAATCGTCGGCGGTTTCAACAGAATCTCCGTCAACGCGAATCATGGTGCTGGAATTGGAGTAGAACTGGTGAACGAGATTGGGCTGCTGACGAAGAATCTGATAATACTGTCCTACAAAGTAGGAACCAACCTGGAAGGAGTGAAAAAAACATTTATGAATGACTGAGTTTAGGGGATCAAAAAATTACGGAAACAAAAGAGGTAGAAGGATACCTGCGCAGCACCAGGATACGAAGAGGCCATATGTGAAAGTGTAAAAGTTCAGAGCATGCAGCACTTCTCCCAGCAGATCCAGGAGAAGGAAAAAACCCTAAATCCAAAGGGAAGGAGTAAAAAAAAAAAAAAAAAAAAAAGAGGTTGTCGCGCGTTAGGGTTGGGGTTGGCGCAAAAAGCAAAAAGGCCCAACGCTACGAGAGAAGGAGATTTGGTTTTAGAGAGTGATGGATCGGCGATTGAGATTTGAGAATGGTGCGGAACGCAGAAGGAATGTTTAAAAAATGAGGCAGAGTGAGTGCGTGAGTGAGTGTCGTTTGTGCTTCTTTTTTTTATATAATCTAACGCCGAGGAGACCACGAAACCGTAGCCCTCGGATTGGGTATCTACTCTCCAAGATAAAGTTTCTCGAGTGTCAACGGGTCAGATTCTTTTCAAGTTAAATATAATCGACGGGTTAGATTCAAGCCCAAACTTAATAATACCACAAATGCGTTGCTCTTTGGATACTTTAAATTCAAATAACAAATGTGTCCATCTGATTGCACTAGCACCAAAAGTAGAACCTCTAACTAAAGCATGACCAAATAAGTTTGTTTCTCTTGCCGTAAAACCAACATGCTATTTTGTTAACTCATTTATGATTATTCACAAATTCAGAAACGTCTTCCTTTCCGTTGTGCAACCTTCTTGTAATCTACTTTTATCGTAGCTAATATTAACTTGTGCTGAGATACATGTAATGATTTTTCAACATTTTAATAAACTCATGATAGTGTACTGGATCCGAAAAACAATTCTTAGCATTGGCCTGATCATAAAGCATTCCAAATAAAACAGAACTAACAACATATTCATTTTAACACGTTTTATCTTTCATTAAAATTTATTAAAAGTTTTCAAATTTAGAAGATATTTAAATACAGGTAAAGTCTACCAAATTTGTTTTTTCTGTAAATTTTAATCAATCATACAAGATGCGTTTAAAAGAGAGTATATTATATTGCTAACATTTTTTATTCAAAATTCACAACAAACCGTTATCTTTCTAAAACAAACACATTTCCGGTTAGCCAAATCATCCAATTAGCTATACTTTCATTAGATGTACGAAATTTGATTTATTATTTTTATTACTTGTAAGGAAGACTTATTCATTCATCCATCAATATGTAAAAAAAAATCGTACACATTTACATTTATATACTATTAATCACACATAAAACTAATCATTTTCAATATCTCAAAAATCTCGTCATATTATATATAAGTTATTATATGTAACTATGTTTTTTTAGTATTAGCATCCTATGAAAATAAAGTTATTCATATCTTATTAGACTCGGATTTAACTCAAATGATACTTTAAAATTTGTTAATATCATTCACCATGAATTGAGTTCTATAATTAATTCAAGAATTAGAGCGGCTTAGGAGATTGATAATAACTAAAGTCACTAAACCCGAGAAGTTTTTCTCAAGTTTAAAGTTATTAAATTAAATGTGAATCTATATAAATCGTTCTTTTTTTCTCTCTACCTATCTATCCAAAATTGAAGTTGACATTGAATTTTTTTCCTAAAACAAAAAGCAATGTGCATTATTTTAGAATTTATAGTTGCTATAAACTAGGGGTGGATATATAGAGCTTTTCGTGGTTAAGTTATTTTAATAATCTAACCATAACCAATATATATATATATATATAGTGTATAAGTAGTTATAACAATAAGGATAATCATTATTTCATAATATATTAGCTTACGAAAAGAAAAAAAAAAAACACTTGTGTGGGTTTTAAACCAAGTCCGCGAACCTCCAAGCCTATGCGGGTTTTGAACCTTTTCTTTTCAAAGAATCATAACTATAGGAGAAATTTGAGTCTGGTTCATGAAACTCGCAGACTTCTCGGACTAAGTCAACGGGTTTGGCCCGTAGCCCATTTAAAGAGATAAAATTGTCATTTAGGCTATTAGCTAGTGTTAATGTTGTGACTTTTTTTTGTTATAAATTGTGATATTTTACACTTTTAATATTAAAAATGTTTAATGTTTTAAATTATCATAAATAATTATCTATTTTTTAGTATGATATATTATAATTTAGTTAGTTTAAAAAATATTATACTTTTTTAATTATTTTTAAAAATATATGTGTATGTGTAGACTCGCAAACTAGTTTGTTAAAATTTAACTTAAAAATCATCTATTCAAGTTAAAATTTAATAAAAATTATATGTTTTTTAATTTAAATTTACATGAGATTTATAGTTAAATGTCCAATTTTATTTATTACTCTTTTATAAGTCATATATTCTAGCTAAACTCACAAGTAGGACCAATATAAGTAAATATTTTTTTAAAAAAATCCTCACAATGTTAGAGAAGGCATGTCAACCACCACACAAGACAAACCATTTTATCTCAAACCAATGACTTGTTGGTATGTTTAACACACTTTGCATATATAAGATTCAAACTCAAACCATTAAATACAAATATGTTTATATTTAAATATTTTGACAAGAACAAAAACTAAAATTAAACAACTCAAACATATTGAAGAAGAACATAATATAGTTCAAATCATTCTAAGTGGAAGCTATAATCAAGAATAACTAACCTCCTGTCATTGCCACTTGTTACTGTGCCACTCTGCTTCAATGTTGTCTCTGGTTTCCAAACTCTCACTCTCAATACACGATAGTGTTGTATGCTAAAGAGAAGAGTAGGTTTAGTGACCCAAAGAAAGAGCAAGGCACTCCTTTTATAGAAGAGATTTGGCCATCACAAAAACGCATCTGGTGTACAAAACATGGCTTAGTGAGATGTAATTGTTTTAGATAATTAGTCACAATGATGGACCACATCAATGGTAGTTCCCTTGGAAAATAGGCAACAAATGTTGTAGTAGTAAACCACTTACTAAATGGAGCATGTGGGTTCCAATTTTTGAAGGAAACCACCAAAATTTCTCCCACTTGATCCATCTAACCAATTATCAATTAGAACTAACAAACAAAATATATGGATCATGGTGATAAGTCATCTAATAGTGAGTATTATCTCACATGTATCACAATATATCAAATTTTTTAATCAGAAGCTCTTAACTTAATGAATAAACCATATGTTTACTCTAGGTCAAAACTAAATTTCTCAAAACTACATGATATTTCTCAAAACAAACAAGTATGTGCACAAAATAAATGAGAAACATCAAACTGAATAAAAACTTCATTATAACAATAAAGTACTTATAATGATTGTCACATCATGAAACCAAGTCTTATTTGTGTAACATGATCCTTAAAATTCTTTGGTTGCATATCTTTAGTTAAAAGATCAGTAGTCATCAACTCAGTGTTAATGTATTCAATGACAACTTTTCATTTTTTAAATGTTCTTTTATGGCTAAATATTTTATGTTGATGTGTTTAGTTCAACTTTCACTTTTGTTGTTTTTAGTCATAAATATCACAACAGAATTATCACATTACAACTTTAAATGGCCTAGAAATAAAGTCAATTACTCTAAGCCCATATGTCAAACTTTTCAACCATACACCATAGGAGGTAGCCTCAAAACAAGAAATGAACTCGACTTCCATAGTAGATGTAGCAATCAAAGACTACTTTGCGCTTCTCCAAGATATGCCTCCATTAGCAAGCATAAAGATATCACTAAATATTGATTTCCTAGTATCAATACAACTATCATAATCTGAATCAAAGTAGCCAATCACCTATATATCACCATTTTTTCTGTACATGAGCATGTAGTATTTTGTAGCTTAAAGATATCTCATTACTTTCTTTGCAGCTTTCCAATTGTCAACACCTGGATCACTCTAATATCTTTCCAAAATCCCAATGGCGAATGGAAGGCTAGGTCTTGTGCAAACCTGAACATACATAAGACTTTCGACAGTAGAAGCATATGGAATATTCTTATGTGTTCCTGCACAAATCATTTTTAGGGTATTGATTTAAATGAAGTTTATTACCCTTCACAATGTTAGTTACACTTGGTGAATTATCTTTCATGTTAAATCTCTTTAGCACTTTGTTGATGTAGGTCTCTTGAGACAAGCCCAAAATGCTTCAAGATCTTTCTCTATGGATCTTAACGCCAATGACATAAGATGTCTCTCCCATATCTTCCATATCAAAGTTCTTTGAGATAAATTGTTTCACCTTATATAACACATCCTTATCATTAGTTGCAAGCAAAACATTATCCACATATAAAATAAGAAAATAAATCTTAGTTCCACTAACCTTCTTGTATAAATTTATCCATGATGTTTTCTTCAAAACAAATGAAGAAATAGTTTCATGAAATTTTAAATATCATTGACAAGAGGCTTGTTTCAATCCACCTATGGATTTATTAAGGTGAAAACTAGATGTTCACCAAAACTAGAGAATAATCCTTCACGTTGTTTCATGTAACCCTCTTCTTCTAGATTACCATCTGAGAAATTGTGTTTTCACATCCATTTGATGCAACTCAAAGTCAAAATGAGCTACTAATATCATAATTACTCTGAGAGAATCCTTTTTAGATACAGGAGAAAAGGTCTCCTTGTAATAGACTCCTTCTCTTTGAGTGAACCCTTTGGCAACAAGTTTTGCCTTATGTCTCTCGATGTTGCCTTATGAGTCTTTCTAAGTTTTAAAGATTCATATGCATCCAATGCATTTTACACCATCAAGCAACTCAACAAGATCCCAAACTCAGATAGATGCCACAAAATTCATCTCATCTTTCAGAACATTATACCACAAATCTGACTCCTTAGAACTTATAACTTGTGAAAACGTCTTAAGATCATTTTCAACTCCAATGTTATAGTTGATTCTTGCAAATACACAACATAATCACTAGAAATTGCTAACTTTCTAACTTAGCATATCTTCTTAATGTTCCCTCATCATTATGTTGAGGAACTTGTTCAATATATCTTGTTGTTCCTTTTCAACAACTTGATCTACATGATCATCTTCAACAACTTGTGCAACTTCAATCATTAGTTGTCTATCATCAACTTGATCTTAAGGGGCATGAAGGACTACCAACTTGTCACTTAATGTAGAGGGTTGAGCCTCATACTGATCTCTCTCAAAAGCAATGTCCTGACATCGATCACTCCCACTAATCAAGTCATTTTCAAAAAGACATCCCCAAATGTGTGTATGCTACAAATTAGGTTTCCAGCCTTTGAATGACTTGAAAGGTGTCTTTAAGACAACCTTAGTTGAAATTATATTAGTATATAGACAAACATCTTAAACACTTCAATCAACAAGAATTAAGGAAGTTTAACATTACTCATAGTCTTGACCATGTCCATTAAGGTTTGATTTCCTGTTTCTGCCACACCATTCAGATTTGGAAAATCAAGCATACTGAATTGGGCAACACTTTCCTGTTCTTGAAGAAACTTCGCAAATGGACCAGGTGCTTGTCTACTTTCTATGTATCTACCATAGTACTTCCTACCTTTACCTAATCTCAGAATTTTAATTTGCTTTCCACATTGTTTCTTTACCTCAATCTTAAAACTTTAAAGGCATTCAAAACTTCATCCTTAGACCATTAGTATCCATGTTTGGACAACATATGTCTGTATGAATTATTTTCAATAGGTTTAAGCTCCTTTTTGCACCTTTTTTAAACTATCTAGTTTGCTTACTCATAATGCATTAGTTATGTCTTAAAATCAGTAAAGTTCAAAGTGCTAAGTACCACTTCATTTACTAATCGCTTAATTACCTCAATAGAGATATGTCACAATCCCTAGTGCCACAACATAGAGGAATCCTATTCACAACACATCATTTTAACCTAACAGAAATATGCATAGAATTATAACAAATGATATTTGGCAAATTAATTGAATAAAGATCATCATGTAATTCATCAAAACCAACAATTTTCTTTAACAAAGTGAAACTAGAACCCTTGAAATTCAAGGAGAAATGTAAACACACAAGTCTTGAAATTGAAATTAAATTCATTGAAAGAACAAGAACATAAAAGGTCTTCTCTAAATGCAAAATAAAACCACTACTTAAAAGTAAATTACACATCCCAATTAATGTAAAACCATTTGCATTTTTCATGATCATCTTTGTCCAAGGTTCCAAGCTCCAAGAAGGTGGAAGATGGAAAGCAAGAAGATGGTGGGTGTTGACGTCACTTCCTCTTTAGGGAGGAAGATGAGTAAAAAATTATATGTTTCTTGACATAAGGGAGACAACCCTTGATAAAAGCTTAGGAAGAGAATCCTTAAAGAAAGGTTTCTCAAGACATTCAATTGGTCAAAACGCTCATTATAGGAGTCTTATATTCATTCGAGTGTGGAATACATGAGAGTGAGAGGGCCAAAGGGGTCTTAGCGTGAATCCCAAGGCAATGTGAGACTTGGCTTAATTAAGACTAATTAAGCAAGTCTTACTTTTCCTAATTAAGCATGCCTAGACTAAGCATGGAAAGGGTGTCAAACCAAACCTAGGGGGTGAGGAGAGGAGCCCAATGCCTGAAGTCAGAAATCCACCTACTAAACACACTCCTCAAACTAGCTAAAGGCACCTCTAAGATCTAAACTAGGCTAAAATGGTCGAAATACATATCAAGAGAAAAATACAAGTAAACTAATATTTACAATGAATTAATTCAAGGACTATGGCCTATGATCTTTACTTCAAGTAAGAATTAAGGTCTAACATGCTTCTTCCTAGTCATGTCCTTCTCTATCCTTCTAGTCATAACCCTAGTGATAAGACCCTCAGCATGTAGGATTCAATCACGAATGACCTCCACATGTGAGCTCATTTTGCTTCCTACATAAATATATTTCTACTTCCCAATGGCTTCCTTAGGTTTTCCACACCCTACAAGTATTAAAAACATGAATTGTAGAACCAGAATCAATTCACTGCGTGTTATTATTAACATTAACCATATTAAACTCATAATAGACAAAAAACAAAAGGATTACCTTTCTTTTGTCCCTTCTTTTTACAAGAGAAACACTTTGGATACTATTTTATGTTTGACTAGGCAGGAATGACCAAGTTCACCTTCTTTCCCTCTTCTAATAGCAATCTTTCGTCATCTTGAACATACATGATCAACAACTCATTAATAGACCACTTGTCTTTATGTGTGTTGTATAAGATCTTAAATGTGGCATATTGGTAATGCAAGGTGCACAAAATATAGTGTACAATAAAGGATTCTGACACGGTAACCTCTAAAGTATTCAATTATGCTATTATGTGCCTTATGCACATGATGTGATCACAGATCTCTGTGATTCTGGTGAGCAAACTATTCATCAATAGCCTTCAACAAATCCCTAACATTATTTTGTTGTTCAACAAAACCCCGAATACCAGCAGAGAATTGGTATTTATGAACATATTAGAAAGTCAATTAGACTTTTCCAATTCTTCATAAAGATCAACAATGTTTGGCATGTTGGTTTCAGTAATACTCGGAGGTTCGTCCTTTCTAATAGCATTGTCAATGTCTAACAACCCAAATGAAGAAGAATTGTCTCATTCCACTCTTTATAATTATCACCCCTTAGTTGGAAAATATCAATTTTAATATCACACATATTCACAGATTGAAGAACTTCAAATTTCAAAATACATGTTCATTAATCATGACTTAAGACTAAGAAAATGTTACATTTTACCAATGCAAACCCGTATTAATTTATGAATCTAGTGATACAAAACTTGCTTGTGGGCTAAAGTTTTACTCATTAGACTCATTATATAACTTTATGATAAAACAATCAACTTACGTTATCTTCCCTAGTTTTGTGGGTAAATCAAGAAATATAATTCAACATTTTATCCTAATTAATTATAGAAACATAATACAAGTCTTGTGAGTAAATCATATTATATTACATAAAATTAATTACAATTAATTCTTATTAATATGACCTTAAACTTAATATACAATTTTAATTAATTAAAGATGTTGTGACTACTCTTTAATTTATTAAAATTATATTTATCACAAAACATTATTTAGTTGTTAACATATTGCAAACAACTTAAATCAATTAATGATATAAGCATACAACTTATGCAATTACTATATTAGCATGTTAAGAGTAGTAAGAAGCATATAATTTTTTAGGTTTATGCTAAGCAAATTATACAATGTCAAGGTGTATATGTAAAACACAAACTCAATGATCATACATATACAATAAAATGCACACTATACATTAGAAGGCAAATCATGGCATGTTGGTATCATTTTGTCCTTGAATGCACAACATTGAGGTTTGATTCTCATGGAAGAAACAAGATTCAAACATGTGCACTCTCGATTCACAAAAGTCAACTTACCACTCTACTAAGTGTAACATTCCAAAATTTAAATACAAATATTCGAATAACGAATCAGTTAAGAGATAATAGATTAAGTTGTTAAAAAAATTAATTAAAAAATTAAATTGTCTAAATAACAAGATTAAGATAGTATTTCTTTAAAATAAAAATAGGATAAAATAAATGAAGAATTTAATCATTTTGAATTTAAATAGTAAAATTAATCTTTTGTCAATAAAAAGGATAGAGAAAAATAAGATCTGTATATGATCATTCCTTAAACTCATTTAATTTTCTGTTATCCTTGTGTGCATATATGACTAAATATTTTGTGGAGTATATTATTGTTTCATGGAGATAAATAAATGTTTATAACATTATTATATTCATATGTTAGAATTTGAAATTTATAACATTGTGTTGTAGTATTTGATTGAGATATCTCTATTTAATGTGCGGACAAAATTTGCAATACATCCATCCTATGTGATACCTCCGTTTAATACAGGAAAAATATTTTAGATATCTCCATCCAGGATAAAGAAGAGATTCTAGATACCTCCATAATAACATGGGGAAAGCAATGGGACTTCATTGTATGAAATATAAGTTCATAAACTCTTTTGATGAATATATTAAAAACCTTAGTTCTGGAAACAGTAGAATAAGAGTGACTGATCTTGAGCATCACTATTTTTGTGTGAATAGTGTGCATTACGAGCCTGTTAATTAAAACACCATTTTTTATCATGTTTATTAATTATTCATATTAGGAATTATTTAAAATAAATTGTACCGTGTTTGAAAATATCTTTTATTGTGGGTACCATGATTGTTTTTCTAGATTGCACACCAGATGAGAACAACGCTAATTTGCAAACTCTTTTGGAACCTGTTTTAGTCACTGGATCTGAATCTCATAAAAGTGTTGTTTTCAGAGTCAGAAGAAAAAGAAGTTGTGGAGACTAAGGAGGCGTGAAGACATAGTTATTAGTATAGATTTTTTTCCTTTTTATGAACATTGTTATTACAATTATCCTTTATATTTGTTTTAGAGATGTCAACATTTGAGAATTATACTTTGTAAGGTTAATAATTTTTTTATTTATTATTTTGAGACTTTTTTAATAATTACTTAATTATTATACTCTAGGTATTATTTTAACGTAGGACGTTACACCAAACCATCATAAAATTTTGGGACATTGTATATTATAAATAATAAACCAACGAAATTGTTTTTTTAGCACGTTTTGAACACAAAAAACTCTATTTTTAACAACAAGAACCATAGAAAAGCTATTATGTTCTCACTTTCAAATTTAACTTGAATTAAAAGGGTAGAAAGATGCAATGCTTAAATAATAGTATAGTTCATACCATTCTAAGCGAAAGCTAGAATTAAGAATAACAACCTCTTACCTTTGTTGCTCGCTCTTTCTTGTTTTCAAACTTTCACTCTATATACAATGATGTTGTACACCAAAGAGAAATAGCAAAGTACTCCTTTTATAGAGGACTTTTTGGTAATCACAAGTTTCCCCTAAAAAGTAAGCAACAACACTCAGACCAAATAAAGCATGTGGACACCTTTTTTTTAGGGAAACCACCAACATATTTACTATAAAAAGTATTAAAAATAAATTAGAATCCATAATCATATAATATAATATTTATATATATATATATATAAATTAAAAAACTAACTTGCACGAAAATATTCTTAGGATTATTTTGTAATTTTTTAGCAATTTTCTTTAAAAATGACATTTCAAGGTATTTTTGTGAACAACTTATCTCTTTTAATCTATCTTTTGATTTTTTTTTTCTAAATTAAATTTAAATATGTTTTAAAAACTATCAATTATAAATAAAAAAACTCATGTTAGAATATAAATTATTTATCATAAATTGAATTACAATTGTTTAAGAAACAATTAACGAGCAAAATATTTATTCTACACGGATTAAAATACCAATTTGCTTAACAAATTTATGATGTTCTACTTGTACGTAAAAGTATTTAAGGCATATTAGTTAGGTTATTACGCGAAGGTAAACCTTGATGTAGCAGTGAAGTAGCATTCAAGATATTATTTTTTTTTTAACAACAACAACCATAGAAAAGCTATTATGTTCTCACTTTCAAATTTAACTTGAATTAAAAAGGTGAAAAATGCAATGCCTAAATAATAGCATAGTTCAAACCATTCTAAGTGGAAGCTAGAATCAAGAATAACAACCCCTCGCCTAAATAATATATCAGTTTGCTTAACAAATTTATAATGTTCTACTTGTACATAAGAGTATTTAAGGCATATTAGTTAGGTTATTATGAGAAGGTAAACCTTGATATAGCAGTAAAGTAGCATTCAAGATATTGTTTATTTAAAGTATAAAAGTTATATTGTGATGAAGTTTAACTAAATGTTTTTAATATGTTTTAAATTAATTTTTTTAGGCAATATGTTAATTGTTAGTATATTAGTAGAGAGATTCGAACCCACAACCTTTTTCTCCACTATTTCTCCACTTTACCAACCTCATAACTCCTTTTTTAAATTAAGAACTGAAATATTTTTTCAATATTTTAAATTAAATTTATTTATTTTGTCATTGTTTATAGTTATTTATTGTTAAGTTTTTTAATTTAACAAAAAGAAACTAAGAAAGTTTTTACAAAAGTATTGTATTTGTCAGGGTAATTTGGTACTCTTTGTTGAGATTCTCCTTATCTTGAGATGATGAAGCATTAAATGAGGTATCTACCAATAGCACTCTCATACAAAGTAATAAATGAATATACTAACAAAAAATATCTCAATAATACATGAACACCTATGTCTATAAAAAGCATAAATGTAGGTCTAGCACCATCTTTAATCAAGCTTTCACCACAATTTTCACCACCCTAGAGTGATCCTACCCTACAATTTAATATCCATAAAAAGTTGCTTTGTATGCCCAACTCTTCAACCCAAGTTTTTTTGTGTGTATTTCTTTTCGAATTGTTGTTTGCTTGCATACTCTTTCTTTCCTTTGATGCATTCAAAACCTTTGCACCATTGTTGAGGTTGCACACATTTTTCTTGTTCTCTTTAAGCTTTCTTTAAAGATTTAAATAATTTTGAGGATTCACTAATATTGATTTAAATCTTCCAAAATGCAATTTTTAAGGTTGAAATTTGCTTTGCATGCCATAAAATTTTTAGGTTGATTATTAGTCTAACTTTTTGGGCTTTTTGACACACAAACAGTTTTTTGAACAAAAAACTACAAAAAGGGTGTGTCAATGCAATATTTACCAAAATTGTGTAGTTTAACTAATGAAACAACACAATGCCAAATCATTTGACATTTTTTGCATGGTTTTACGTAAGTGTGCAAAGAAAACACCAAAGCTTTTGACGTTTCACGGATGACAACAAAAACACCAAACAATTTGGCATTTTGCAAAACCACTTGGCTAAAAAAGCCAAATCATTTGGCGTTTTGTTCTGCCATTTCAACCTTTTCCATAGTTCCATTCACTATCTCTATCATTCTCCATATGTCATGGTTCGTTCTTCCTTGCTATACTACTACTCTCAACGTCGTGTTGTAGGATCTTTTACGGGTTTATTCTTCTTCACAAAGGAGAAGAAAAAGAACACAACCAAATTTACGTGGTTCACCCTATAAGAAATTAGGGCTACATCCACATAGCAGCAAATCACTATGATTAATTGGTATATAAGAAGAAGTATATACAAAGAGGGCTTAGGATCCTTTAAAGAGAAACCTAAAACAGAAATAACAAGTTTGCAAAAACAGAAACCAAATAAACAACCATTGTGGCCCCTATTTATACAAAATAAATAGAGGGGAGGTTCAAGATAGTCTTCCATAAATCTCCACTTTACATTGGAACCTCTGAACTTCATGAATACTAATATGAGATTTGTTGCCACCTACCACAAAGGACTATTTCTAACAAGCAAAATTAAGCAATTCCAGACAATGTATGAACTTGCTTCTACAAACCAGTTTTGTAAACATATTTGCAGGATTATATTTAGTATCTATTTTCTAAACTTTGATTTGCTTTTTAGTGCGAATTAAATGGTACTTAACATCAATATATTTGGTTCTTTCATGATGATCCTAGTCCTTCGCCAAACATATGGCACTCAAGCTGGCACAAAAGATTAAAGCATGTTCTTGAGTGATGCTGAGGTCACTAATTAACTTTTTTAACCAAATGCATTCCTACTTCTGTTAAAGCCATGTACACTCCGTTTCTGTTGTAAATAGAGCCACTAAAGGTTGTAAAATGGCTTTCCAGCTCACCAAAGAATTTCCAATAGTGAATGCATAACTATAACAGATCTTTTTCCATTCAAATTAGTTGCATAATCGGAATCTGAATATCCAACACGAAAGCAACTTGTATCAACTCCATATATAAGGCCAACATTTGATGTACCTCTCAAATATAAAAAAATATGCTTAGTGGCTTGCCAATGTTCCTTTTATGGTTGATTAAGAAATTTGTTCACCACACTAACAACGTATGCGAGATCTGCTCTAAAGAACATCATAACGTACATAAGACTTCCAACAACACTAGTGTATGGAACCTGAGACATGTGCTCTTGGTCTAACACAAATAGACATTCTTTTGCAGACAAAGGTGTACCTACAGGTTTAGCATTGCTCATTCCAAAAAGGAATAGATTCTTCTGAATGTATTCTTTTTGTGACAAAAAGATTTGCCTTCTAGGACAATCCTGATAGATCTTCATACTTAGAATCTTCTTTGTTTTTCCTAAGTCTTTCATGTCAAATTCTCCATTGATAAGAGATTTTAGCTTCTAAATAACACAAATGTCTTGAGCTGCAATGAGTATATCATCTACATACACAAATAGATATATTAGTAAGCCAACCTCCACTTTATTGTGATATACACAACAATTGTAAGGACTTCTAGTGAATCCTTGATTGATCATGAAGTTGTCAAATCTCTTTACCATTGCCTCAAATATTGTTGTAAGCCATACAAAGACTTTTGTAATTGACAAACATGGTCTTCTTTTCCTTGAACTACAAATCCCTTTGGTTGTCTCATTAAGATGTCTTCCTTAAGCTCTCCATGAAGAAAATTTGCTTTTACGTTTAATTGCTCAAGCACTAATTTCTAATGTGCTACCAATGCTAGTAGTACTGGATTGAAGTATGTCTCACAATGGGTGAAAAAATCTCATTGTAGTCAATGCCTTCTTTCTGACTGTAGCCTTTTGCAACTAAATGAGCATGTATTTATAGCTTCAACACATGGGATTCCAATCTTCTTCTTGAATATCCACTTACATCCTACAACATGTCTTCCCTTTGGCAACATGACCAATTTCCAAGTCTAATTCTTGTGAAGAGATTCAATCTCCTCACTCATAGCCCAAATCCATTGAGTTGATTCACTATTGGTAATAACTTCTTGATAGTTGGTTGGTTATGGAGTATCTACATCTTCTGCTACTTGCAAAGCATAAGAAACCATATCTTTGATACCATATCTCTGCAAAGGTCTGGTTTGCCTATATGATCTTTGTCTGACTACAATTTCTTATTGAACTTGTGTACTTTTTTATTGTTCAGGAGGCAAATTGACTTTGTCTTCTTCAGCTTATCCCTCTTAAGACGTTTTAGATGCTTTGTTAGTTAGTCCATTGTTCTACTTTCTGCATGAAGTGGTTTCAACTCCACCTGTTTGAAGGCATCACCATCCTTTAAACAACAGACTCCAATCTCAGGTGAAACAAATAAGATTTGTAAAAAATAACATCTCTACCAAAGCATAATTTTTTTTTCAGATGGTGATAAATCCTATACCCTTTAACCCGATCTCTATAGCCTATAAAAATCATTTTCTTAGATCTAGGTTCTAGCTTTCCTTCACTCACATGATAATAAGCAGGACAACCAAAGATTTTAAAAATTAAGTAATTAGTAAGTTTATCAGACCATACCTTAAATGAAGTTTTGCAGTCTATAGCAATAAAGGGAGAACGATTTACCATATAACATGTTGTATTTATTGTCGTAGCCCATAAACTCTTATTTAGCCTAACATTTAAAAGCATACAATAAGCCCTTTCCAAAAAAATTATGTTCATACATTCAGTCACTCCATTTTTTTATGGAGAATTTCTAACAGTATATTGTCTTGCAATGCCTTTTTCTTTACAAAAATCATTGAACTCAGTAGAAAAAAATTCTAAGCCATTGTCAGTTTGAAGGAGTTTTACCTTTTTCATTGTTTGATTCCCAACCAGAGTCTTCCATTACTTGAAATACTTAAAATCTTGACTTTTGTGTTTCATAATGAATATCCAAGTCATTCTTGAATAATCGTCTATGATGGAGAGAAAGAAATTACCACTTCCAAGAGACAAAATGTAGGAATGCCCGCAACAATGTGAATGGATGGAATCCAAAGGGTCCTTGGTAGTGTGTAATGCTTTTGGGAATTTTACTCTATGTTGCTTTCCGAATACGCAATGCTCATAGAACTTTAGTTCCTTCATAGGATGATCTCCCAAGAGATGTTGCTTACTTAGAATCATTATACCTTTCTCACTCATGTGTCTAAGATGCATATGCCATAGATATGTTTGATTTGATCCATGTTTTTCGGCATGAAAAAATAATGAAATTGAGTCTGAACCTTAAACAATAGAACCTTTAAGCATGTACATATTTCCCTTTTTAATTCCTTTCATAACCACACAAGAACCCTTCTTTATTTGAATTACTTCACCTTCAGCACTACATTTGAAACCTTTTGAGTCCAAAACTCCTACAAAAATCAAATTCTTTTTCAATTATAGTACATGACAAACTTCAATGCGTGTTCTAAGAACTCCACCATGCATCTTGATCTAAATTATCCCTATTCCAATTGTCTTGCACGCCTCATCATTACCCATAAAGACATTTCCTCCAAACTTATTTTCATATATTTGAAACAAGCTCCTATTAGGACACATGATAAAAGCAATTTGAATCAAGTACCCACTGATCGGCAGAATGTTGATAGTGATCAACAATATAGAGAGAACTAATTCATTTTCCAACGAGGAGCCTTCTTGGACAGTGGTAGCAATCGATTTCTGATTTTTCTTCTTGGGACAATCATTTCTACAATGTCCTGATTGTTTGTAGTAGTTATAGATATCTTTCAGATTGACCTTTGTCTTTTTCTTCCCTTTATCTTTCTTTTTCTTCATATTTTTGGCAGAATTCGAGATAACAGACCTATCCCTATGCATTCTTCATTATTTCCATATGCCTTATACTAAAGTTCTCTTGAATGCAAGCTTGATTTAACATCCTCCATGGTGATGCACTCCTTCCTAACACTAAATGAACTCACAAAACTCTCATATGAAGGAGCTAGAGACACTAACATAATTTTCACATCATCCTTATCTTCAATTTTGACATCAATATCTCTAAGTTCCATCAAGATTGAATTCAGCTCATCCAAATGTTTCTTTAGAGGCATACCTTCCTTCATTTGAAGGACAAACAGATGGTTCCGAAAAAGCTTATTACAGATTGACTTAGTCATGTATAGTTTCTCTAGTTATATCCATAAACCTCTAGCCATTTCTTCATTAGCTACCTCATAAAGAACCTCATTCGAGAGGGAAAATCGAATCAGGGAGTGCGCTTTCTACTCCTGTTCTACAAGATCCTCTTTTCCAGCAGTGGGTGTATAAGATAGAGGACCCCAAGTCATTTGTTCCTTTAATAGAGCTTGCATCTTGATGCACCAGAGGTTGATGTTGTTTTTTCCATTGAATTTATCAATCCTTGTGGTGTTAGACATGATAATTGAACATTTTTGCACAACCCATAGCAAAAAATGGACTCTCGAAACAAATAAGAAAATAAAAAAAATTATTAAGAGCTCGTGCGACATGCTATTCTTATGGGACTTAGGTCGAGTCCCTTCATGAACAACCTTTGTAAAATATCATCACGTGACATGGCCAAAGTTAGAGCTCGCGCAACCACTTATACCCATATAGAGGAACACATGTCATTCAGGGAGAAGATGTTTGCAATCCCTAATCGCAAGATTGGCTCTCTCATAAAGAGTCTAGTCATAAACTTTGTCCATCCCATGAACACAATTTTAAGAGGAAGTCAGGTAAAGAACCAAGGTATGATTGTTATACACCTCTAAATATGGCTAGGGTACACGTCTTGGAGGAAGCACAAAGAACAGACCTTCTTGAGCTTCCCCTTCTTGGACAGACCGCTTCTAGAGCTGACCCAACAAACACTATTGTTACCATCATACCATAGGACATAATACAGATGAATGATGGACACTAAAAAACAAAATAGAAAGGCTTATTCAAGCAAGAAATCTCTCAAAATATGTCTAGAATAACTCATCCAGTAGCACAAGGGAGAGGAGACAGGTAAGCCAGCATAAGAGTTCATCTTGTATGAACCCCACCATATGTGGGGCTAAAGGGTGACGACCTTAAGGGTATATAATCAAGACTATTGCAGGTGATTTTGCAAGAGGAGGTCATACTAGTTTAGCTTGAAAAAGACATATCTGAGCAATATACAATGTTGACTTAAGCAGGATAACTAAACCCAAGCATCACTTTCTCTAATACAAATTTCGAAAGGATACACTTGGAGCAAGATGACTCCATAATCACATTAGTGGTAGTGGCAAACTGGAAAATCAATAAGGCTATTGATGTAAAACCCATCAATACTAATTTTGTCTTGTCTTGTAATCCTGAAAACAATGTTAAAAAAGGAAGTTCTATATAGCATGCCCGCCTTCGACATCCTAATCTTTCAGTTTTAAAGTTTGTTCTGTAGCACTGTAATATTTCCACTTCTAATAAAATTATCACAAATTTATGTAATGTTTGTGCTATTGGAAAATCTCATAGACTTCCTTCCAATACTTCTACTATAGTTTACTTCTCTCCCTTAGAATTAATTTGGCGCCCCTCTCATATTCCTTCTGCAGATGGTTTTCTTTATTATGTTACATTTGTTGATTCTTTTTCAAAATATACTTGTTATATCTACTTAAAAGCAAATTTGATACCTTTTCTGTTCTTAAACAATTTAAAACCATGGTTAAACTCATATTTGATTCCAAAATAAAGTGTCTACAAACAGATTGGGGTTGAGAATTCAGACCTTTAACCCCATTTCTTAACAGTTGTGGTATTCACCATCGCCTTATATGTCTACACACGCATCACCAAAATGGGGTTATTGAAAGAAAACACAGACACGTCACTGAAATTTTGGCTTAACCCTCCTAAAACATGCCTCATTGCCTTGGAAATTTTGGGATTTTTCCTTCAACACTGTTGTTTATCCTATAAACAGATTACCCTCTATTGTTCTTTAATTTGAGTCACCTTTTAAGTTTCTTTTCAAACAAACTCCTGATTATCTTTTACTAAGAACCTTTGGTTATGCATGTTTTCCTTCTTTTAAGACCCTATAACAGTCATAAACTACATTTCAGACCTCATGAATGTGTGTTTCTAGAGTACTCTAACTCTTATAAAGGGTACAAATGTCTATCTCCTATTGGAAAAGTTTTTATTTCCAAGGATGTTATTTTCAATGAGTTAAGCCTTATACTGAATTGTTCTAGTCTCAACAAAATATCCTCTGACTTCCCAAATAATTTTATCTTACTGGCATTCCTTTTGTCATAACACTCCTTCAACCTGAAATTGCTATATATACCCGAGCCTACACCTACACCTAAACTAGAATCTGAGCCTACACCCAAATCCACTTCTGAACCTGAATCAACACCTGACCTCACTCCTGAACTTGAATTTGAATCAACACATATCCCAGCTAATCTCACTAGACCTCCAGACACTTATCCCATGCAAACAAAATCCAAATCTAGTACTTTTCAATACAAAGTTCACCCATCTCTTTTGCTGACTCATTGTGAACCAAAAAATGTCAAACAAGCACTTTCTGATCCTACTTGGCTTTCTACCATGAAGTTAGAATATAAGGCTCTTTTAAAAAATAACAGACAGGAAAGCTATTGACTGCAAATGGGTTTTCATAATCAAGGAAAATGTTGATGGTTCGATTAACAAGTATAAAGCTAGGTTGGTTGCTAAGGGGTTTAATCAAATAGTTGGTTTTGATTTCAACAAAACTTTCTCTCTTGTCATCAAACTTGTGACAATCAGACTCATTCTTACTGTGGCTTTCACGTATGAGTAATCTCTCTTTTAGCTGGATGTAAATAATGTTTTCCTCAATGGGTTGTTAACTAAAATTGTGTACATCTCAACCCCATAGTTTTGAAGTTGCAGATCACTCCTTGGTCTGTAAACTAAATAAAGCCCTCTATGGTCTCAAACAGGCCCTAAGACAATAGTTTGAAAGGCTATAATCTATTTTTCTTACCTTTGGGTTTATTGCTAGCAAGTATGACCCCTCCTTGTTCATTTATAAATCTAACTTTGACACTGTCTACTTGTTGGTTTATGTTGATAATATCATTATCACTAGCAGCTATGTGACTTAGTACAGAAACTAACCTCAAAATCACATGCTATTTTCTCTAAAACAGCTTGGTCACCTAGACTACTTCCTTAGCATTGAAGTTAAGCATCTCCCTTATCAGTCTTTACTTCTTACACAGAGTAAATATGTCAGAGATCTTCTACAGAAAACAAAAATGGTTGAAGCTCAGTCTAGTTCTTCACACATGCCTTTCAACTATAAACTTACTAAGTCAGGATCTTACTTGTTCTCTAACCCCACACTTTATAGATCCATAGTTGGAGCAATTCAATACCTAACTGTTACTGGACTTGAGATTAGCTTTGCTGTCAATAAAGTCTGTCAATTCATGTCTAATCCCCTTGAAACTCATTGGTTACTGTAAAGAGAATTCTAAGATACTTAAAAGGCACCATTTTGTATGGATTACACTTACAAGTTGCCCCTTCTAATCAACATTTTTGTATAAGAGCTCTTTGTGATGCTGATTGGACCTCAAATATTGATGATAGAAGATCCAACTTAGGGGTATCCATTTATTTTGTTCCTAATCTAATTTCTTGGTGGTCTAGAAAGCAACTAGTGGTTGCATGGTCTAGTACTAAAGTAAAATATAAGAGCTTAGCTAAAACCATAGCTGAAATCTCATGCATTCAAACTCTCCTTGCATAGTTAGGGGTTTCTGTTTCTATTTTCTAGGGACAAAGTTCTTATTAAACAACTCTGAGTTCTCCACATTCCAACAATAGATCAATGAGCAAATGTTCTTATGCAACCTCTCTCTCTCTTACCAAATTTAGCTACCTAAGGCGCAATCTCAATGTTTTTAAGTCTTCTATTAAGCCCCAACCACCTTGAGTTTGAGGGAGGGTGTTAGAGTATTGTATAGCTTGTTGCAGTTGTTAAACTACAGCAGCTTTGGATTAGCTGTATAATTGCTTTATTTTGTTAAGAGTTTGTTAACAGTTGTCTAATTTTGTTAATAACTAGGTTTTTCTTTGTTCCTTCTCTGTTATGGGTGCAATTATAGTTAGTTAGTCTTTCAAGCTTTTAGCCAAGCACTTCTATAAATAGTACATATTGTATCTATGTTTTTTGCCTGAATACATTGAATTCTCTCTTCTCTGAATTCTTTCGCCCCTCTTCTTCTCTTTTTCCATGTTTATCAACTTTAACACCCCCTCATCCTATAACATTCTCAAGGTCGACCTACACTCTACACCCCACATTGGTGTGAAATTCTCATCGATAAGGGGAGGCATCATCACTATGAAGGCCAACCAGCAAGATGTGAGACAGTGCTACGTTTCATAGTCTCAAAGGACACAACAAGTAAACTTGCCCAGCCACCTTCATCTAGCTCGCTAATAACCAAAGGAGCTAGCATCAACATGGTCGATCACATAGACCTTGATCCTAGGGGTAAGTATGAAGACTTACACCCTATTCTCATGGAAACTCTTAAAGAATGCTAGAGCATTCGGAACCCAAAACAAATTACTAAAATGGGAAGCCAAACTACGCAAGGTCGTTCAACAACAAGTCGAGAACATGGTCATCCGCAATGCTGATCTCTTAACATGGAGCAATTCTATTAACTTGGAGCAATTCTCTTAACTTGGAGCAATTCAAACATATCGAGCATTGACCCAACCTTCATTTGCCATGAATTGGTAGTTTATCCTCACGTGAAACCCATTGCCCAGAGGCGGCGTAACCTGGGGAGGAGAAGAGGCTGACGGCTAAGCAAGAGACTGAGAAACTGAAGGTTGTCGACTTCAACAAGGAGGTCACTTATCCTACCTGGCTGGCAAATGTTGTCATGGTAAGAAAATCGACTGTAAAATGGCGATATGTATGGACTACACTAACTTAAACAAAATCTGCCCAAAAGTCCTCAATATCCTAGACGCTTATTCGACATATAATCAAATAATAATGTATGCCCCTGATCAAGAGAAAATAGCCTTCATTAATTAATAACTATGCTAATTACTATTACAAGGTTATGCCTTTTGGGATTAAAAATGCAAAGGCAACGTATGACTAATGGACAAAGTTTTCAAAAAACAGATAAACCGAATCATGGAAGTCTATGTTGAGGATATGGTTGTCAAGTTAAAAGACTTGTCACTGCATGCATCTAACCTAACTAAACTATTTGGGCAACTACGCCAACATAACATGTGCCTTAACCTTTACAAGTGAGTCTTTGGAATGAAAGGGGGCAAGTTCATAGGCTTTATGTTGTCCAAGAATGGGAATGAAGCCAACCCAGACAAATGATGAGCTGTCATTGAAATACACAACCCAAATACAAAGGAGGAGGTACAAAGGTTGACAAGTCGCCTCACATCACTGTCGCAATTGCTACCTTAAATGACAACCAAGGTCAAACCTTTTTTTCAACTGGTCAAGAAGACGAAAGACTTAATGTGGACAGAAGAATGTGAAACAATCTTCCAAGAATTCAAGAGCCTTTTAGCAGCACCACCAGTCTTGGCTCACACTTTCCCCGAAGTCGACCTCTTCCTGTATCTTTCTGTGGCTGAAGATACAATCAGTGGCACCCTAGTTCAAGAAGAAGGACCTAACAACCCATTTATTTCATCAGTCGAGTCCTACATGATACAAAGAAGAGATACTAGTTGATAGAAAAGTTAGCCCTTGCACTAGTCACCATAGCTCGATGTCTACACCCTTGTTTCCAAAACAATCAAGTCATCGTTAAAACTGATCACCCTATCCAAAAGATCCTACGAAAACTTGAGCTCACAAGGAGAATGATCGCATGGGTTGTCAAGTTATCAAAATACGACTTGCATTACAAACCTTGAGGACCCACGAAGAATCAATACATATCCAACTTCGTTGCCAAGCTTACTCTAGTGCAAGAAACAGCTGAATCGAAGGAACCTTGTTTTTCAACAGATCGTCCAACAAGAGAGGGGTGATGTTGGAATTCTGCTAAAAGAACCAGATAATTTTAGCATTGAGCAATCCGTGCGATTTAAGTTGCCAACATCAAATAACCAGGCTAAATATGAGGCTCTCATAGTAGTTTGCGGCTAGCCCTAGAACTGTATAGAACATCTAACATATGCAACGCTACACATTTAAAGTAATATTATAGTTAAATAACTGTATAGAACACTATTCGCTACTCCAGTTCTTTTTTTTCCACCGAACAGCAAATAAAAAGATTTTGGACAAGAAAGGTTTTGTAGCCCGCCCCCTCCCCCAACATCATCCAACACCACCTCACTATAGTTGTTGCAAGGAAGGTTGATCCCGCCAACATTAATTGGACAACCACATGCACTTTTGTAACCTAGATACTCAACCTCAAACTGACCCTTGTCCTCGTCTTCATTAAACGACCTGACCTTATACTTTGGCCACAAAACCTTATTAACTCTCACATCAAAGATCCCCACATAATGTCCTTGTCTTCATTAAACGACCTGACCTTATACTTCGGCCACAAAACCTTATTAACTCTCACATCAAAGATCACCACATAATGCATATTAACAATAAGCATTTATCATAATCATCAACAAACAACGGTTACAAGACATTAAAAAACACTTAAGAAATAATTAAGGTCTCAATTAAAGTCATCTTAATTATATATAAGTTACAAAGATATATTGTAATTTTCACTTCTAATAAGACAAACTATCTTGACTAGCATGAGCTTCGAAATCCTATTTGCAGAGACCACTAACGTCATGGGATCATATTGTGGACTTCCCTGTGAACTCGACAATAACCTCCAAAGTAAGTACCCCGTCTATACTTAGCAAACCGGGAGATATTTTCCAAACAATTTAAAATGCTAACTCCACTTGAACATGCGATTATGAGAAAGTGACATTGAGGACCTCAGTGTTACTTAGGTCGGCAATCGCATTAACCGATGAAGAGAAAATCACAAAGAAAATGTACACTAAAATAAGTAAAATACAATTGCGAATTAGGCAAAATGATTTTCTATCTCAAGTAGTATTAACTACATCTATGCTCCAGATTCCCTAATATTAAGGAAAAAAGTTACAAAAAGCGAAAACAGTGACCATCTCAATTTTGTCAGCTCAGTAATAAGTCCCGACCCCATAATATGCTTGAGGAACTGCAGCAGCTGGTTGCTGGGCAGGGGCTGCAGCAGCTTGCGGATAATTTTGTTGTGGAACAGCCGGCTGAAATTCAAACGAAAGAATCAGTACGAATATATATAAACAAGAAAAACACAATTTTAGTTAAGTCAGACCAACTGAGAATAAGATTGAAATAAGAGAACCCACGATAATAAAAACAAAACTCGAAGCTATACCAACAAAATAACATAAAAATTCACATCGACTACGATTGGATTACTTTAAGAAAAATAACTGCACCCACTAATCCAAATACATATTTTGGTACCTGTGCAGGATATGCAGGAGGATAGGCTCCGTATGCAGTATTTTGTGGAACTGATGTAGGCAATTGAGAATTTGCATAGTTACCTCCATATCCAGCATAAGCCCCGTACGAAGCCTACATTATCAAATCAGTACGAATCAATCGAAAACATATATCACCTGATCAACCAGCAATAACAAGTGCAGATACAATGACAACGCAATTGACAACAAAGGCAATATATAATAATGTTTCACGCACATAACTATGACGCATAACAGAAGTTAAAACAAACGTTAACAAACTCCACAATACAGATATATCATTTCAGTACATGAAAACTATCAAGAATAACACAAGTGCATCCATGACATGGTTAAGCAGTCTTGTACAGGTACAAGGAATACTAAGTTACCAACTGAAGTTAAACAGCAGCATGATTTAAGAGGCAGAAATACTACTTCAACAATGCCAACATGCTAATTGCAATGCTGTACTTAATAGGCAGGGTTGTTACATCTTACATGTTCACATCCATTTCTAACAACTAAAGCCGTTAATATTGCAAATTTTCCAATTAACAAGTACAACAAACAAAAGCTGTTTATAACATTATTCTGTTAGACAGACTACAATACTACATACGTAGCATAAAAAAAATCTCAGATCAGTTGGTCACAGACAAACCCAATTAACACAAGATGCTAGCAAATAAGAGGAAAGAATACTCTACTTGCTGTGAGTAGCCAGCAGTCCATTGCTGCCCTTGCGCTTGTGTAACTGGAGGCCAAGTTTGAGGTTGTACTCCATAATTAGTCCACGGGTTCTGTGCATTTGGATATGCACCCATTACAGATTGAGCAGGTGATTGAATGGAATAAGATCTCAGCATTTTTGTTTTGTCTGAAGCTAAGAAATCCTCAGCATGACGTTTTTTCAACTCTGACATGCTTCTGTGTGGCAAAAACAATTTGGCATGTCTATCCTCAGCCCTCTTGATAGATTGAACATCTCCAAAGAGATTTAAAAACTGAAAATAAAAAGAAATTATACATTATAATTAAAAAAGTAAATACTGAACAAAAAGGCAAAGAAATACATTTCAAGAAACAGAAACACAAACTCATTAAAAAAAATAAGATGTAACAAATTATATGAATATAATAACAGAAGACCATCAAGTAGACATATCATACAATAGAAACCGTATCCACACACACACACAAATATATATATATATATATATATATATATATATATATATATCAAACCACCAATAGTATTTGATGGTGAACAATTATAAAACGATTACCATTTCAAATTGTTCATAGAGATAAAAGTTAAATTCACGGAAGAGAAACATATCAATAACATCACTGCTAATTTCCCTCTAGCCACTCTTATTATATTCTCCCAGTGAACAAGTATCGTCCATCCATATCAAATCTTCTGGCATATAGCATAGTCCAATATATATATATATATGTAAATGACTTGTAGCCAGCTCAAAATTTACAATAAAAAACAATTTTGCAAACTAGATCTGTACACCTACTTAAAGCAAGACATGTATCAGATCTGCAATGAGATTACTTCTACAAACCGAGGTTAAAATTAATAGACCTAATCCTGCTCAATCAATCTTTCATGGATGGTGAAAATTAAGTCTAAATATAACCACTTTTCATCATTATAATTAATATTAGCTACTATTACACTCTATTGGACACTAGATCAGCAAAAACAAAGGTAGATGCCCACGCTCCTAACATTAGACACAAATGGAAAAATACCTGCAGACAACCAATCATTAACCACTTTAGTTGCCTATACATCATCATGCTTGCCACAACCTCAGGTTATTGATTATAGGCAGACTGCCGGAAAATAGTTGCATATTTTTTTAATAAAGTAATGTGGTTTATCTTTCAAATTGGGAGTCTTGCATCACTCAGTAACAGCAAAGCCTTTTCTCGCCACTGTTGTTAGATAACAGTTATGGTGGAGCCATGAAAGTTGCATAACCCTATGGCGGAAGCTGCCGCAATACGCCAGCGCCATTTGGCCTGTTTATGGCGCGGTTCCATCATTTCATGCGTGGCAGTAATGGCGTGGCAGAACATAGCGGACGTGGTGCCTGATTTGTGCTTTTTTTGGTTTTACTTCCGTTTTGGGCTTAGGTTGACCCCACCCGATGAGTGCCAAACAAAGGGTTTGCCTTCTCATGAACCCTACCGATATTGTGCTGCACAAGGCACCCTCCTGTGATGCTCTGCTCACTGCATGCCTCTGACGACGACTTCTGTTGACATCGCCACCTCCACCTCCAACGCGGCTACCAACGACAACGACTGCACTGACACGGCATAACTCCATCTACTCTTTTGCACAAGGACTTGAGTCTTCTATTTCAGGCACCCTCTTGCAACGTCTGTCACTACGCGCCTCCTCCATTGACTTCTACCGATTCCGCTGCTTCTGACACAGCCACCGACAATGACAACCATCAGTGACACGACACACAGATGCATCTTCTCTTCTGCGTGAGGACTTCTTGCTTCTGGTGCGACACATTTTCATTGGGTTTGTCTTCTCCTTTCCTCTATGAGAGGATTTCTCTCTTCCTTGTGCACTTTGCAAGTTAGGAATTCATGTCTTTTTATGATGACAATTACGAGATTATGGATGTCATGAATTTTAGATTGTTATTTTTCTGTTTTGGCATATTATATATATATATATATATATATATATATATATATATATATATATATATATATATATATATATTATTTATTTTTGTTCGTCATGGCAGTATGGCACATAAAGGTCCTTGCCGCCTTCTGCCATATAACCCTATTGACAACCTTGTTTCTCACTCATATGGCAGCATCAGTCACAAGGATCAATCAATCCACTGGACAATCAGACAACGCAATTTCCCCACAACAGTTTGGAGTTAGAATTACACAAGTATTAATAATAAACATACTCTTATAAAAGAAGTAAAAAGTAAACACATACTTATAAATAAAAAGAAAACACTGTTCTTTTTTCTCAAGGAAACTCATTTAAAACGCATATTAGATTCTATAACATCCTTCTGACAGACTTACCTCCAGAAAAATACTAGAAAGTTCCTCACGCTCAGTTGGACTTGCTACACCAGGACTCTCTGAGTTAGGCATTATGAACTTGATAACAGAGGACTCCAGAAAGTCAATATCAACTCGTTTTGGCAAGGGTTGAATAGCCTCAAAATGTAATAAAGCCTGCATGTAATATCAAATAAAGAATTTCATTAGATATGAAAGAACACTTGGAAAGTAAAAGTAAGGACAGTGGAAATTGCAAAGTAAAAGTAAGGACAGACCTCAAGTAGTGGTTTTGACAAGAAAACATTTTCAAGCCCCTCAACTAGAATCTGCCTTGCCTTCTCTGCATTGCCAGATGCCTAAAACAACGAGATAGGATCATTTAATGAACAAGACAAGAGCATTTCCAGATAAAACTAGAAAACTTTTAAAGAATTAAAGGATAATTGTCTTAAATTTGAGTTTGTATTTATTTATTTTCATAGAATAATTTAGAGCATACAAAGCACAACAATCACAATCATTTAACAGAATGCAGACATGTTAAGGTGGGAAAGGCTAACTTTAATTAATGGAACTACCAATACTTCACCTTCTAAAACCAAGGGAAGAATTTAAAACAAGAATGCATGTCCAACCAATGACTAGCTTTAAATACAAAGAGAGAGAAGAGTATTTGCATGCAAATATGCTATGGAACATACCAAATATACAAATTAAGAATACTGAGCATACCCAAACAAACAATGCTATGCTACTGAACATACCAAATAAACAAAACGAGAATACTGAGCAAACAACATTGGCAATGTTTGTGAATGTTCTTTTCCTTTCTCAATAGCAATGGCCTGTTCATACAAAGAGAAGGCATCCTCCAATTTTCCCTGCAATACCAATCAACGGAAAAACTGTAAACAAATCAAACTAAAATTAAGTCAAACAAAAAACACTTTCACAAGCCAGCATACCAGTCGGTATTCCATATTGGCATGCCTGATTATTGCTTCAAGAAGACCAGGTGAAGTTTCAGTATGCACAAGTTGATACGCAGCTCTAGCACCATCTATATCTCCAGTCTGCTCCTTGAACCGAGCACAAAAAAGATGTATCTCTGGTTGTCTCTATATTATGACAAACAAACAAAATGACTAAATTGCAGAAAAGTTAAGGGAAATTCTTCTCAGGCATAATAAGTGTAAGTTATGACTGTAACCTGTACAATTTGACAACATGCTAATATGCTTATGATTAGAAAGCATTGCTTAACATTACATTGTCTAAATCAAGAAAAAATATCTATAAATCTAAGGCATAAACAAATATCTGAGAAGATGTAAGGCACAAAAAAGATGTATCTCTGGTTGTCTCTGTATTATGACAAACAAACAAAATGACTAAATTGCAGAAAAGTTAAGGGGAATTCTTCTCAGGCATAATAACTGCAAGTTACGACTTACGACTGTAATCTGTACAATTTGACAACATGCTAATATACTTATGATTAGAAAGCATTACTTAACATTACATTGTCTAAATAAATAAATAAATCTATAAATGTAAGGCATAAATAAATATCACTCATGACAGACTGGTCAAAACAAATATGAACATATAAAAAAAATATGATCTATAAGTAAAAACCAATATAATAAAAGCCCTTATTATGAAGCATCAATTATGACGAATTACTTCTGCTTGAATAAGACACATGTTTGACATTGAGTGTATCAACACACAAGTTTGAGTTTCAAGAAGAATTATTCCCTTCAGAGTCAGCTATTTTATTCATGTAAATAATAACACAAACAAGTAGCCACGTACTGGAGTCCATTACATATATTGCCCTCTCACATGCATCCCTACAACTGGTATTTAGAAGAAATTACCTTAACAAAGACTTGGGTTGCTCGAGCAAGTACATTATTTGCAAGATCCATGCTTCCACTGGCTTCCATACACAAAACATAGCGTATCCAATACTCAGGATAATTGGCACATGCAATGACACACCTCTCATACAACTTGACAATCTAAAGCACAAAAGACAAGACAATGTCGTAATATTGTTATAGATGATCTAGACACAAGAAAAAAAAAATCAATAGTATAAAACATAAAAGGAAAATACAAAGCATCAAGAAATACTCCTCAGTGGGATAGAGAGGCCCCTCAAATATGAAAGGAGGGACCCTCCTTGCCTGTGACAGATGATTAGGAAGATAACAAGATACCTGCATGCATAACATTCGCACTTTAAAAAGAATAAACTTTTACAAACACATGACAAACCTAGAATGTCCACTGACAAATTAGGGTTTGAAGTACTTAGCCTCAAGAAACCAAATTGAAGGCCCATGCTTTAGTCTCAGTTCAATTTCCCGATTTAAAAGTTGCTTCATCCAACGGATAAGCCAATAAAACATATGATACAACAGATATTACTTACTGTAAGTCAATCTATAAAAGAAAAAACTGGGAACATAATGCACTATTATAAGAAACCATTTGTTACCTTGCTTAAGTCACCTTCCCTTTCTATAAAGTCCAGATAGTTATGCCAATTCTCAAGCTCTCCAACATTGAGGGGCCTTACATGAAAGTAGGGCCTCCTGATAGCTGTTTCAAAACTAATGATCTTAGAATCGAACTCTTTAGCTTTCTTATACATCTCTTCTCTAATGGCGATATACTTCTCCAACTCGTCTGCTTCTGTTAAGCCAGCACTTACAGATTTAGGAGATGGCTCTGTGCCATCAGCATGAATCTCTCCTTCAGTAGCTTGGCCAGTAGCCTCTGAAGCAACACCTGCCACTGCAGCAGCTTCATCAGCAGTTCGTAATTCTGACAAAGGCCTATTTCCCGCTAACTCTTTGAAGCTGTAACGCCATTACCACCAAGGAAGTAAAATTAACCCCCAATAGAAGGAGGAGTTTGGAAACTAATAACAAACAGTTATATATTTCCAAAAGTAATGGAGTGGGATGATAACTTTAAAACAAGTAATCACCTGCTGAAATACCGATCTAATTGCTGATTTGGATTCTCTAAAATTCTGGTGTAGATCACGGCAAGGCGGGCCCAGTCTTGCTGCATGTACTCATATTCAATGTATTTATCCCAGAGGGGAAAAGAAAGGTAATCTGTTCCAACATAAGCTAATCCTCTTTCAAAAAGCCTGAAACATGCAAACACACAGGTTAATATGTGACTTGAAGCATCTATTAACAATTTACTGATGCACATCCATACATGGGAGACAGCAGCACTAGTGTTCAAGGAGAACAAACAAATCACTCGTAACATCATGTAAGACATCCAAACGCTGCATTTACCTTCCTGCAATAAATCATACTATGTCTGAGAAATGGAGCAGTCATAGAGGCCATCTTAGCCCTTAACCAGACGAGATCTTCTCAGCAGCAATTTGCAAATTGATGCACCTCAGAGTGTCAAAGATAAAGAGAGCTACCATTCCAACAAGGGAAAAAACTAGAAAACTATGGACTTTGAAATCAAATGGAAAAAGTATATCGAAGAAAATAACCCTAAAATTTTCAAACTACCACAAATAGTGGACTCAAAACCAAGGATTTAAACATCAGAATGGAAAAAATTCTGGCATGCAATCCCATCAAAGCTTTTCCGCCATACAAGGGAGATATCACTGTTGCACGCATTCTGAAATTAGGTTAGACAGCAGGCGAGAAACAGCTGAGCCGAGTGAATGGAAAATCAAATCAAAATCTCCCAATGCAAAAAATAAAGAAACAAAAGAATGACAAACAACTAAACTTCCATTACCTACGAACAGTGTCTAGATCCCCGTATGTGCTTATAGCAAATATGCAATAATGCAACCACATGTCCACTGAATATGTAACTCCTTGAACAGCACGCTCATATACTTCAACAACTTTATCAATAGAGCCAAGACGTGCCTCATGGTCAGCATATTTCTTCCAATAACCATAGCACAAGGGAAATTCTGCCAGAAAAGCATCATAGACTCTTCGAATCTTCAATATATTGTCCTACAGAATCATTAATGAATTTCACAAGTATCAGAAAACAAGACATGGAGAATGGATAAAATACAAACCATTAAGTAATCAAGTGAATATACAATTGCAAGAATACTAAACATCCACAAAATGAGGAGGACAAAAGAGGGGAGAAAAGATGTCACCTGGTACAACAACTAAACGAACATTCTAAAATGAATCTCATATAATGCAAAACATAGTTGTTTGATTGTCCATCAAAAAAATTAAATACCACAGAAATCAACAAAAAAATTGTATACAATATAGACACTTTTAATTAAATTACAAAAAAAGAGATACAAATTTAACAATATAGCATAATAGCATGTTATTTCATGTTTCATATATTCAACAAATCTGAAAGCACCGTGAATCAGTCACTTATTTCCAGCTAACCTTTATAATGCTGTCTCATCCTAACTATCATTCGGTAAATAGTAACAAAAAATATCTTAAAATTTTCAAAAGAGAAATATAAAAAATTTTCAAAAAAATCACAAGTATTTGAACTGAACTGTTCAGTATAATATTTTATTTAATGTTAGTTGTTAGTTGAGTTGTACTCTTTTTCATTTATGATTGTATGTCAGAGGTAGGTTGAAGTTGAGCTCACTAGTTTGACTTCTGTTGTACTTTGGTTCAACTCTATTAATAAGAGGTATCATGTGCGCCTCGAAGTTTTTCCTATATTCAAGTTGGTATCAAAGTGGGAATGATCCCACTCTTTAAGTCTAAGGTCACAATAAGCTATCCGCCACTGTCGTTGGTGACCGTTCTATCCGAAGAAGTCCAAGATCATGTGCGCCTCAACGTGCACGTTCTAACCCAAGTGATCGCTCCTCCATCAAACACCACATGTGCTCTCACACACCGTCGCAAATAACACCACACGCTCTCGCACGCCAGTGCAGGACATGAATCACGAGGCCTCTATTACATGGAATCTAGCTCTTCTGTAGGGATGGCAAAAAAATTCACGCCTGCGGATACCTGTCAATAAAACTCGTGAAAATATCCGCACGGATAGTATAAATGGGTACCTGTTACCTGCAGGTACGAGTTTTTTTCTGCTCACTCCTTAAGGGATGCAGGTACAGGTATCATAGTAACCGTACCCGCAGGCATCTGCTACACTAAAATAATATATATATAGACACACATACACAAGTTAAAAAAGATAATATTTTTGGAAAATAAATCAATTTAAAATATTAATTATCAAAATTCATTGATATCAATCTTATTTTTTAACGAAAACTTCATAGTTAATAAAAATATTTATTATAAAAATGTCGATAATATAAAATAAAGATTTTATTTGTATTAAATATTTTCTTATAATATATTATATTAATCTACTTTTAGATCTAATTAATCTTGTAGAAATTAATATAATTTTATTTCTAAATTTTTCAAAAAATAAATGATTTATTTGATAAAAATTCTTATAAAAAATATTTAATTTTAATTTTTTTTTAAAATATCCACGGGTGCTCGTGGTTACCCGCGAATATTAAAAAACCCGCAAGTATTTCTATAGCGGGTTTTTAGCAGGTAGCGGGTGACGAGTTTTTATAGCGGGTCCAGTGGCGGGTAACCACTACCCGTATCCGCCCCAATCCGTTGCCATTCCTACTCTTTCGTGTCTTGCCTTGCATCTATTTCTCCTAAACTGTTGCATGATTGTTTTGGGCACCCAAGTCTAGCCAAATTAAAGATAATGACTTCTAGTATTAAGAAAATCTAAACTTTAGAATGTGAAGTTCGTCAACTAGGCAAATATGTTAAATCTTCCTTTTCTAGTCAAGATAAACCAATAAGTAATTCAGTCTTCTCTACTGTTCATTCGAATATTTGGGATCCTAGTCGGATTACTTTTTTTGGATTTAAATATTGTCACTTTCATTAATGAATATTTTCGTTGTATGTGGCTTTATTTAATGAAATAAATGTCTGAAGTTCTGTCCATATTTGTGTCTTTCTTCCATAAAATAAAAAATCAGTTTGGCAAAACAATTAAAATTTTTAGAAGTGATAATGCAAAGGAATATTTTTCCTCTTAACACTATTTTTTTTTGTCCTCTCAAGGCATATTACACAAGTCCACTTGTCCCCACACTCCTAAACAAAATGGGATAGCAGGAAGAAAGAATTGACACCTTGTTGAAACAGTTCGCTCCTTAATGATTAATGCAAAAGTTTCATTACATCATTTGGGTAGATGCAATTCTTTCTATCTGTTATCTTATCAATAGGATGTCATCTTCCTCTCTTGATAATCAAATTCCTCATGTCATCCTGTTTCCAACTGAACCTCTGTATCATGTATCACCACACATATTTAGTTGTACGTGTTTTGTTATGATATGTCTTCAGGTATTTAAAAAGGGTACAAATGTTATTCTCCTAATACCAAGAGGTATTACAAGTTTGCTAATGTTACCTTCTTTGAAGATTCTCCCTTCTACTCATCCTCCACATCCAACTCCATTTCCATCCAAGAGGTGCTGCCCACATCCACCTCTAGTCTAGAAATTGTCATCTCTCCAGACATCTCTTCTCAAATTGACTATACAAATATTCCTCCAACTCCTAACTTCACTAGAACTCATCATTCACCCTTTGGTACTAGGCATGACACCTGAAGCTAGCCCCTTCGTACCTAATGACTCTCGTGGCTCATGTCCCTCTCCATCTGCTTCTTGTACAACGACTCCTAATTCTTCTTCTATGATCAATGACAACTCCTATTGGCTTATTGCCCTTCGAAAAAGTATACGCTCCTCTCGGAACCCACATCCTATTTATAATTTCTTGAGTTATCATTGTTTGTCTCCTTCCTATTATTCCTTTATAAATTCCTTATTGTCCATCACTATTCGCAAAATTGTTTGTGAAACACTTGATCACCCTGGATAGCGACAAGCCATGATTGATGAAATGTAGGCCTTTGATCACAATGGTACATGGGAGTTGGTTCATCTTCCTCTTGGGAAGAAAGTTGTTGGTTGCAGATGGATCTATGCTATTCAAGTTGGTCCAAATGGTGAAATTGAACGTCTTAAAGCACGTCTTGTAGCCAAAGGTTACACTCAGATTTATGGACTTGATTATGGAGATACTATATCACCGGTAGCCAAGATCACTACCATTTGTCTTCTTCTTGCCATGGTAGCTATTCGTCATTGGCCCTTACATCAGATGGATGTTAAAAATGCATTCCTTCATGGTGAGTTAGATGAGGAGATTTACATGGAGTAACCTCTTGGTTTTGTTTCTCAAGGAGAGCCTGGTCTAGTGTGTAAACTCCGATGATCTCTCTATGGTCTTAAACAGTCTCAAAAGGGCTTGCTTTGGAAAATTTAGCAATCTTGTCCAAGGTTTTGAGTTTGAAGTGGATCACTCCGTCTTCTACTATAATAAATCCTTTGGCAAATGTGTTTATTTAATTGTTTATGTTAATGACATTGGCAGTACAAGAAATAATGCAGTCACAATATCTCAACTAAAGCAACATTTATACAATCACCTTCAAACAAAAGATCTTGGTCATCTGAAATATTTTCTTGGAATAGAAGTAGATCAATCCAAAGAAAGTATTGTAGTTTCCCAAAGGAAGTATGTCTTGGATCTTCTCAAGAAAACAAAAATGTCTAATTGTAAGCCAATTAACAGTCCTATGGACCGCACAAGAAGTTAATAGGTGATATGGGAGACTTATACTTAGATCCAGAAAGGTATAGAAGGTTGGTTGGGAAGCTCATATATCTCACTATTACCCGACTAGATATTTCCTTTGCAGTTAGAGTTGTGAGTCAGTTCATGAATTCACCTTGTGTTGATCATTGGAATAGAGTGATGCATATTCTCATATACATAAAGAAGGCTTCAGGTCAAGGTCTATTGTTTGGGGATAAAGGATATAGTCAAATTGTTGGATACTATGATGTTGATTGGCAGCATTCAATACTGATCAACACTCTACTACTAGTTATTGTGTATACCTTAGTGGTAATCTTATCTCATGGAAGAGCAAGAAACAGAACACTGTTTTTCGATTTAATGCAGAAGTTAAATATAGATCTATGGCCCCAGTTACATGAGAGTTGATGTGGTTTAAGCAACTCGAACAAGAATTGAAGTTCTGTGAAATTTATCCAATACAACTTTACTATGATAATCAGGCAACTCTCCACATTGCTTCCAATCTGGTATTTCATGAAAGGACTAAACACATTGAAATTGATTGTCACTTTGTAAGAGAAAAGATATTGTCAAAGGAAATTAGGATCGAGTTTGTCAGTTCATATGATCAGCTTACAAATCTATTAACCAAACCCTTTAAAGGTCCTCGGATTCAATACTTGATTTCCAAGCTTGGAACATATATTTTATATGCTCCACCTTGAGGGGGAGTGTTAAGTATAATATTGTATTTAATGTTAGTTGTTAGTTGAGTTGTATTCTTTTTCATTTATGATTGCATGTCAGAGGTAGGTTGCAGTTGAGCTCACTACTTTGACTTCTTTTGTACTCTAGTTCATCTCTATTAATAAGAGGTTTTAAGCTGGGTGAAAATTGATTCACTCAAGCTTTTCCTATATTCAGGTTGAACAAAATCCAAAAATTGTTTATTGCGCAATGTAATAATAACCAGAGACACTAAATACATCTAACAGTAACACCCCCACCCACCCAACAGTGTCTCTACCCCAACAAAAATTATAGCAAATGAAGGCTTCTATAGCAAACCTAATATTTAAATAAGACACTGCATCAAAGAACTCTGAAGTTAACAACATAACAATATAGACATGTCAAAAGCTTCCAATAAGCATCACAATTGAAATATATAATAATATTGCATCCCAACATGTTCAAATATTCAATACAACATAGCATACCTCAGCTACCTTCTCTGTCTCTTCAATCAAAGATGTCCAAGCAGTGAAATCTAAAGAATTAGCCCTTACAATATTCCACAGTCGATCTTCTTCAGCGGACAAGGCAGCTGCTAATGATGATAAAAAATGAATGAGTTACAATGACAATTTGGTTCAATAGTAAGATATTCACAAACAACAGCAAAAAAATTACAAAAACAGATTTTTTTTAAAGATTCACAGACATTAAGCATTGGTAAAAATATAAAAGACATCCTTCATCAGAAAAGTTTCAACAAAAATTTTATTCCTAACAATAACTCTAGGAAAAAATAATTACAGAATTGGAACATAGTCACCAAATTACAAAATCAAAGTCATACTCATTGGCCATTGCATTAAGTCAAACATTAAAAGAAATATATTTTTAAATGAAAAGCATATTTATGCAAAAAAATAAGGAAATTCATCTTATAAATGATGGAGTACCATACCAAATTATATGTTTAAGCTTGGCTAATATCAAGCCACTAAAAATTATAGAAAACAAAAATACCAAAATATCATTATACATCTACTCTGCTAGTCCTGATATGCTAGCACTAAACTATTCTGTGATAGAAACATGTTAACTAGACCGCTTGTTTACTGCCTTAAACTTCACTTCTGATGCACGAAAAGTAAAGCAGCTTCTTCTAGATAATTAAAACTTTGTTCTCTTTCTATTATATGACCAATGATGCAAAAACACTAACTACCCACATTGATAGGCAACTTGATTATGAAAATAATAACAAGAATTCAAGAAATAGCTACAAAGCCTGGCATTAGATATTTGCTAGTTAATAAACCACCAAGTTTTAAATCTTGACTCAAGTCTTCATTATACACCTACAAGTTCTTCCCCCTAACTAGACATCTAGTACTGAATTTTTTGTACCAAAAATTACATTTTAAACATGATAAATTCATTCACAAAGTATATAGATCACAAAAAATAACACACCATAACCATCTGCAAGTTGTTTCTCACCTGCCGATCCGTCAAGATTCTCCAATGCATTTCCGTTCTCAAGTCCCGCAGCATTTGCCACCACACCAACAACACCACCATTTCCAGATGAATTGTAGTCGGAAATCATGGTAGATTCAGCAGCCGTGCTTGCAACCACAGCAGAGGCCTCGTTAGCATCGGCCACTCCACCAGCGGGTTTGGAGTCAACAGTTGCACTAAATTGAGCTTGTTGTAGAACAGAATTTGGATCCCCAGCATACGCATTTGCATCACCAACATTAGAATAACCAAATCCATAAGTCGAACTGACCTGAACAGCTTCTCCGGCAGATTGATCAACGGGAGGACCTGCGTCAGGAACAGGGTTCGACCCGGTATCAGCATAAACAGCCGAAGCATATGCTTCAGCAGCAGATGCTTCAGTAACCACCGGTTCGCTATCTCCCATGCTTGAATGAAAGCTCTTTACCTTGATTTAAAAAAATTGGGACACCGTTAACCGCGAAAACTCAATTGCAAAGTAGATTCATTGTTTCCTAAGCGTTATTGATGACGTTATCAGATCAGAGTAACAATAATTCAAAATATAAGATCAACGCCACTGGGGAATCCAATTCTGGTGTCATCAGAATACAACATTTGTAAAAAAAAACAAAAAATAGCAACCGCAATATATTAACTATACTTTCTAATCAACTAAAATCCCTAGGGTTTCGAACACTAAACCCCAATAAAGAATGTGGGAACGCTACATGTACCTCAAGAGAGAGAAACAGCGTCGTCGAAGAGAAGATATTGAGGCTCTTTTGATCAGAAGACGAAATTGAAACCTCGGGTGGCTGGTTTTGGTGGTAAATCTAGAATTGGAATTTGCGAAGTAGGGCAATTATAAAACGTGAGGTGCTACTTTTATATTGCGGAGAAGTGGGAGTTGGCGGCTCCATGACGCATGATGCTTTTGTTCAATCTGGTGCCGTTAATGATGGATAATGATGCGATCAGAGCCGTACGTGACAGACATGCTGATAGTGCGATGGGCCTCACTTCATTCAGCCTAGTGGCCGCGACAAGTGGCTATTGGATCCGTGGCATCGTTAATTTGATAATAACACATACATTATCTCACAAACCCCTCGTTTAACACTATATTTTTAAAACGGGACCGTGTCGAACCGATTAAGCATTGGTTTACACTTCATTAATTCATTTTTTATTATAACATTTTTATATTAAGGTTATAATTATAAAAAGATAAAAGTAATTTTATTAAATACACTATCATATTGCTAAATTAAACCTCATTTTTATTAATTTTTAATTAAAAATTAGTTGATTTAGAAAAATAAGGGGTGTATTTAGTAAAAAAAAAATTAAAAATACAAATAAGTTGAACCTCTAGTTTTACCGGTTCATGACTGTTTTTCACCAATTTTACTGATTATTGACTAGTTTCAATACCGGTTTTTTGTTCTACTGGTTTTCAGGGTTGACTAAACTGGTTACCTGATCGGTTCACTGATTTTTTTGTCAAATCGACCTGTCCGATCTAATTTTTATAACATAGGTTTAACATCATATTAAGGATTAGTACATCTAAAATACATTACATTAATTCTATATCAAGTGATTCAGAATGTAGCAGTAAAACATGGTCAATCATATTCTAAAAAGACTAATCTAGAATTTACATAATACTTTCCAAATAAACTGATTCAAAATATAAAATGTTAAATTCTAGGTCGTAATTTGGAATTATGACAAACTTGTCCATTTTTAGTCCAAATAGGTACATTCGAAATGGTACACAATTAACATTATAAATTGACTTGTCAAAAAATATAATATCATATTCATGTTCCATATTAACATTAATTATTTTGTTTTCTAGATTGGTGATTTGAAACACTGCAAACCAATGTTAATTAATAAGAAATAATGTCAAGAACATCTAATGGTTTGAAATACACAAAAGACTCAATGTGATAATTAATATGTTTGACACACAAAAGAACTAAAAAAAAATCATGCATATACACAACAACATAGTAAAAATAATAAATTTCAAAATTTAAAAACCAAATAAAAATATTTTTGCTGTTTTATTTTTAAGAGGTGAATAATAACAAATGAAAGTATACTAAAAGAAGGATGTTGAAACTAATGTGTGGGGCTCCATAGTTTTTGTTTGGTAACCCCACACTCTTCAAAAATAGTTTTTAATATTAAATGATAATGGTGGTCATTCTTTAATTTCTCATCCAAGATTGTAATTCATTATTATTTTTTCCAATTGTAGATTTAATCAAAAATAATTTTACATATGCTTATTTATTAAGATCAGATAATATATTAAAATTAGTCAAACTTATTTATATTTTATACCACGTTTATGTTTCAATTCGAAAGAATTATATTAAAACTCATTATTTTTTACTGTTTTACATTAAGACAATACTATATATTGATATTTCTTTTGAACATAAAATTATATTTCTTTTTAACGTTACTAAAAATTAACTATTGTTAGTCCCGTTGGTTCTACAACTAATTATTTGTTTTTATTTTTTAATAAATATTTTTTAGGCAATTTTGTTTAAGATATTAAATGCTTTTAGAAGTTCTAAAATTGATCTAGTGGCAAATTCCACAAGTAAGGAGAAGGGGGAGGGAGAAGTCATGGATTAATGGTTTGAATTCTTCCACTAATACATTAATAACTAACATTGTCTATCAAATAAAATATTAAGGGTTTGACTGATTCAATTTTGTTTTTTAGTTTTTGAAAAAATTTATGAAAAATAGTTTTCAATAACTTTTCTTTAGAAGAAAAAAAACTTGTTTGGTAAATTTTGTTTGAAAACTATTTTTTAGATGTGAAAATAAAAAATCTGTTCATATTGACAAAAATTTCATTAATTAAAATCAAAACTACGTATAAAATTATCTTCTGTATTTTAGCATTTAAAAACTAAAAAAATCGTTTGATTGTTATTTTTTAAAACAATTTTCAAAAACACTTATAACCTCGTTTGATTACTATTTTTTAAAACAATTTTCAAGAACATTTATAACCTTTTAGTTTTTAAAAACTAAAAAACATGAACAACTATAAGTAATTTTGCTTTTCAATTTTCTACTTTTGTTTTGAAAACTCAAAATACAACGAGAATATATTAGTTTTTGTTTTTTATTAATGACATTTCCGTAAATATGAACAATTTTTTTTCATTTTTACATTTTAAAAACAGTTTTCAAATGATACTTATCAAACAAGTTTTTTTTCTTCTTTCGAAAAACAACTTTTGAAAACTATTTGTGAAAACTCTTTTCAAAAATAAAAAACAAAACCAAATGAATTAAGTTATTATATTTGTTCATGTTTTCTAGTTTAAACTAAAAAATCATAACAATTCTGAAAAATTGTTTTAAGAAAATAGTAATCAAATGAGTTTTTTAGTTTTTACATATTAAAATACTGAAAACAAATTTATAAAATTGTTCAAACAAGCACTTACAATTGTATTTAGAGTTTTCAAAACAAAAATACAAAACTAAGAAGCAAAACTACTTATAGTTGTTCCCCTTTTTAGTTTTTAAAAACTAAAAACTAGGATCTTGATTGGTTTTTTTTGTTTTTTAATTTTTAAAAAGAGTTTTCAAATATAATTTTTAAAAACTATTTTCTGGAAGAAGAGAAACAAAAAAACTTGTATGATAAATGCTACCTTCAACTAATGTTTTGGTTAAGATTTGAAACAATGTTTTAAATTTGGAAACAAAAACAATGTTGTTTTTAAAATTTTGAAAACTTAAAATTAAAACTAGTTTTTGTTTTTAGAAATTTTAAAACTAGAAACCAAAAACCATCTCGAACGGGGCCTTAATTTTTAAACCGTTTCATACAATTGTTGTGCACCAAATAAACACTAATTGCTTTTAATTTTATTTTTTTTTATGAAATCTATCGTAAATTCCTTAACATCATTTAGTTTATGGGGAAAATATTTATTTTTTTAAAGATGATTCTAATGTATATTTTTGGGTATTGGCACTCAACTCTTCTCTTAAATAGAATTAAATTTGAATCATCTATTGTTTAGTCTTTACGACCTCTCCGCCAAAATCAATAATGCCGGAGTCGTCAAATTGAACAATTCCATGTTATATATTCAATTGGTAAATTTTAATTTGCTATGACTAATTATTAATTTTAAATATAAAACAAAATTAAGAAGCTTGAAATATTTTTGTAGCAGAGGTTAGTCCTTTGATAGCGTAGTGACTACCCTTCTGGCTAAACGATACTGATAGAGAATCCGACCAGGACTTACAATGTCAAAACTCAAAGTAAAGTAACGTTCATATTCCACATCTCTCATTCCGGTCTCTATTATTCACATCTCACTTCTTCCATCTCCATTAAGTGAACTAAGGAAAATATAAATATAATTTTAATAGAGTTTAATTGGTATATATTGTCAGTGTAAAGAGTTTTACACTGATATTCAATCACAACCTTTCATTTGTAGTAAATTTGTTGATTTTACTCATTACTATTTTAAAGTCAAATAAATGAAAAGTCATGATTGAATTTTTACACTGACAGTATATAACAATTAAACTCATTTTAATATATTTACAAATTAATAAAAAACACTTACTATCACTGGCTCTTTTAGAAATGAGTGAAAGAGAGGGAGAGAAACATAAGGAGGGAGGGGAGTAGACCATTGTGAGATCGAGAAGATTGAAAGCAAACACATTGGCAGGATCAACAAATGTATCAACACAATATGAGCAAAAAATCTTCTACTTTACCAATTTTCGAGATAACCATAGGGGCATACATTATAGAATATTTTCTCCAAATGGGGCACGGTGAGGGACGTTCTCATCCCCAATAAGGTAAATAATTATGGTCAACACTTTGGTTTCGTTACTTTTGATCAAGTGAAAGATGTGGGGCGACTAGAGAAAAGCCTCGATTCAATTTGGATAAGAACATACAAGCTGAGAGTTAATTTACGAAGATTCAGAAGAGAATGAGATTGGATATTTAGAAGAGGTGGAAGAGGAGACATTGAAACAAAGAGACAAGATACTCGAAAGAGGAAGATGGAACAACCATAAAAGAAAACAGAAACTGTGGTACAAAAATGGGTGTGGAGAATAAAAAAGAATCCACTTTTAGAACCATGTGTAAAATAATGGATGGTCAAGTTTAACGTTCACGATGAAAAAGGAGTCTATTCAGGATCTACAGGGTTGTTATGTTGGACGAGCAACTAAACCCAAAATTAATTCATTCACTTTAGGAACGACTATGTCGGGAAGGGATTAATTTAATCACGACAATTATGATAAGTGGTGGCATGGTGTTGTTGAAACCTAAGGATGGAGAAGTGGTGGAAGAATGGCTAAAGGATGATCAAATTCTAATGTGGTCCTTTATTTCTGATTTGGTACCATGGAAGCCAACAAATGTAGCTCAGGAAAGGTCCATTTGGATAAGGCTTATAGGTGTGCCATCCTATGTGTGGTCTACCACTGTTTTCGAATACGTGTTGAGCACGGTCAAGATTCTCCTAATTGTAATGCTCACAAACAAAGATGAATTACTCGTATCTTAATCTGAATTGGATTGGAATCCCATTAACCTTGTTCAGAATGTGAGAATTAATGGTGTATTCTTTTCAATCTATGAGGGTGGAAGAGGTTTTTGCACCAATTAGGTTCGCAATTGATTATGACAAAGATAGTTGTTCAATCACATCGGAAGAGGATTCAAGTTGGTGGCTACAACAGTGGTCAAAGGATGACAACACAATGACTGATTCAATTTTTTGAATTTAGATCAAAGAAACAAAAATAATCAATAATTGATGATATTGTAACAAAAAACACAAGAGGATTGGAGGATCTCGTAAATTATATATAATGCGTAAAATACTATCACTTAAGGGCAAACGTATATGTAGTAGTAACAGTGGATCTAAGTCCGAATATCATACCCAAGGGATCAGATCTTGCTCTCAATTAATTCAACTTAAAGGTAAAAGAACAATTATAGTTAGTTGCAATAATTCAAATTTGGAGTAAATAGTAAAATAAGAGAGAATTTTGGTTTTAGATGCAATCGGTTAAGACTTAGGGTTGTGATTTCACTATAATGCTTTTTCCCCTTATTTACTAACCAATTTAATTCTTTGTTATTCAATGATTACCAATAAAGTACCAAATTGTTGTGATGAGTTTGATCATTCAACCCACACTATAATCCTAATTTGTTATCTAGTTTAATCATGTAAGATTCCAAATTAAGATCGATTTTTTTTTTACCTAATCTGAGATTTGCTCGATAAATTTGGTTGATTCTATTGAGGCAACAACCTACTTACTTCCTAGATCGATTGTTTAAACATCAATCATCATGACTATTCAAACAATTAATATGTAACTCTTAAAATAAAGAAGTATATTAATCATTGAACAACATCAAATGATCATGCAAAGTGTAAGGGGGAATTACAAAGAATTTATACATCATAACTGTTTAGCCAAACATGGTTAATGCAAAGCCAAACATTCTTTCAATAATAGAATACAAAAAAATAGATAAATAATTATTGTAGGGAACACTCTGAATTGTCTCAATCCCAAAGTTTCCTCGTCGGTTTTCGCCTCTTAGGTTACAAATTTATCTCCTCTTCTGAGCCAAAGTGAGTTCCCTTTTGTGTCTTCTTTTGTGGTATAAAAGGGTTTGTGTTTTTCTTTTACATTTTTCTAGAGGCCCAACTAGCACGATTATGTTGACCTGGATCTTTAATAATTGCTCTCTAAAGGTCCAATTTCCTCCCTTTTTCTTCTCGTTTCTTAAGTACCTATCTAAACTAAGAATAAACACTAAAATATGAGTTTTGTCAAAAATATGAAATTCTTTCCTCACAGACAAAATATTAATCATGATAAAAATAGGGTAAAAATCCAGTTTATCAATATAGCCATTTCAAATTTGAATGGTTTAATTATTAATACTACCGTGAATAAGGCTATTTATGCCCAGAATCGATCATTGCCCCAATAAACACTAAAATATGAGTTTTTCCAATAAATATGAAATTCTTTCCTTACAAACAAATATTAATCGTGATAAAAATAGGGTAAAAATCCAGTTTATCAATATAGCCATTTCAAATTTGAATGGTTTAATTATTGATACTCCGTGAAGGAGGCTATTTATGTCCAGAATCGATTATTGCCCCAATTGGACACAATTCATGTGGCCGAACACGTTAAGGCAAAAGAATGACAAGGCCACGTAGATGCAGTTGTAGAGGAAAATATATAAGGTAATGCTAGTGAGGCTAGGAGGAGTGTGAGTAGCAAAAAGGAATGTCGTGAAATTGGATTAATTGGAGTAGGCTTTCAAAGGGACAATGATGAACGACCTGCACAAAACTTATAAGGTAGCACTAGTGAGGCCAAGAGGGGTGTAAGTAGCAAGAAGGAGTGTTGCAAAATTGGATTAATTGGAGTGGACTTTCAAAGGGCCAATGATGAATGACCTGCACAAAACTTAGATGTTGAAGCTATCCTGCTAGACATAATGGCTAAAGAACATGAGCTTCATTTAATTTCAATTTGTGAAATGGTGCCTCCAGTTATTGACTTGTTATTATTAGTTGGTGCAGGAGATGATCGAGGCACAACACTTGCGTGCAGGATATCTCCAATTGTAAGGATGCCAAACGATTGAAAAATTTCACCATTCAAACAATATAATTGGAGCTTGGGCAACAAGGGGTGTGATGTTTGTGATTTAGAATAGGTTGACAATCACACTGATCTTGTTACTGTTCTAGGCGAACGAGATAGACATGATGGGGAGCAGATCAACAATCACATGTATCAATCAAAATCGCATGATCTTGGCATTTAAATTCACTCATCTTTAGAGGTTTTTGGGTGTCGGAGCCAAGTTCAGGACATAATTGGGGTGGCAGTAAGCAAGTTAACTTAGGCGGATTGTTTGGGAGTAAGAGAGAAAGTGATGGGTTGTGGAGATTATTGTTGAGTTGGCAGATGATGGGGGTAAAAAATTGGGTAGGAAGATTATGAAGTAAAGGGGAAGGCCACGAAAAGGTGCTACAAATGAATAGGTGGAGGTAAGGAGTGTAATCATGTAGGGGAAGGTTTTATCTAAATTAGAATGTAGGGGAAAAGATGTGCTAGATAGGTTGGAAATTCGGAGTTTAAGAGGTTGAAGGTGTTAATATAACAACCAATTTGGTGGATTTGGAGGTGATGGATAGAAAGCAAATGAGGGGTGGTGAAAATAATGGGTGTGTATGAAAGTGGTTTCTCTAAATATAAAGAGGGAGGATTAATAAATGGGAGGTAAGGAAATTAATTCAATCTCAACAGTCTCGGATGCTCTATCTCTAAGAAAAAAAAATTGGAAAGGATCAAAGGAGAGCTATGTAAATATTTTTGGGGAAATAATTTTATAGCAGTGTCAGGGAAATATCTTTTGGGTTTCAAGCCCTCAAAAGATGTGTCTAGTGGTTTGTTGATGATGTGGGATTTGAACATGTTTACATAATCAGAGTGTTATTAGGAAAATAATTTTATAGCAGTGTCAGGGAAATGGCAAGTAAAGAATATAAGTATGTACGTTAAATGCCATTAGATGCGAAGAGGAATGGCAGGGGGTGGAGAGTCATAATAGGAAAAGTGAAATAAATTTGCTCAACGGTTCATTGAAGGGTCAAAATTGTTGGATATACATATCTGTGATAGAAAGTTTACGTGGTATAAACGAATGGCAAGACCATGAGTCGTCTAGATCACTTCTTGGTATCAACTGGTTTCTTATTTGCTCAGGGAAATGTGGAACAATGGGATCTTCCAAGAAACGTATCTATCATTGCCATGTGATGTTGGTCGAGGAGGAAATTAACTGTGGACCAAAGCCTTTTAGGGTCTTAAAATATTGGTTCAATGATAAGAGCTTTAGGCCAGTTGTGGAAAATGAGTGAAATACTTTAAATGTATAGCGTAGAAAAACTTTTGTATTAAAGGAAAAAGCAAGAAATTGAACAAGGAGGTGTTTGGTGATTTAGAAAAACTTATTGAAAAGTAAAGGGAAGAAATCCATGAGCTAGATTTGAAAGGGGAAAGGAAAAGGGATGGGTTATGAGAAGAAGAGAAACTCAAAAGAAGTCAGAAAATAGGAAACTTAAAAGTTGAAAATGTTCTCTTTTGAGACAAAAATCAAGAGTGCACTAGCTCCAAGAAAGGGATGACAACAATTTAAGATTGAAGGTGCAAGAGCATTTTGCTAATCACTTTTGAGAAAATTTTTGGGCCCAACCAAAGTTGATTGCTCAATTTTAGAAGCTCCATGATGAGGCAAAGGAAGACCTTGAAAAACTGTTTGTATGCAGAAGATAAGGGATGGGGTTTAGGTGTGCAATGACAACAAAAGTCCAAGACCGGATGGTTTAAACTTTCTTTTCTTGAAAGAATGTTAGCATTTGTTGAAGGAAGACTTTGTGGCTTTTTTTTTTAGGAATTCCATAGAAATAGTAAATTAGTGAAAGGCTCTAACAACTCTTTCATAACTCTGTTCCCAAAAAGGAACACCTCCACAGTATAGGAGATTACTACCCAATATCCTTAATTAGATGCATGTACAAAGTATTGGCAACAATATTGAAGGAAATTATGCATACCTTAATCTTTGAGTCACAATCGGCTTTGTGGTAGGTAAACAAATATTAGATGGTGTTATTGCAATAAATAAGGTGGTGGACGAGGCAAGGAGAAGGCGAAAACCTCTTATGTGCTTTAAAGTGGATTTTGAAAAAGTCTATGACTCAATAAGTTGGGATTATTTGTGGGGTGTCATGGAAAGCATGAGATTTGGAGCAAGATGGATGAGGTAGATGTAGGAGTGTGTGGGAACAATAAGGATGTTAGTGTTAGTGAATGGAAGCCCAACAGAGGAGTTTGGTATTGGAAGAGGCCTTAAACAGGGGGATTCATTGTCCCCTTTCCTTTTTCTCATCACAACAAAAGGCCCGAGTCAAATTATATCAAATGCAGTAGAGCATGGGATGTGGAAGAGGTATACGGTTGGAAAAGAAAACATTAGAGTGTCCCACCTGTAATTTGCTGACTAAACGTTGCTTCTAGCACAAATGCATTAGGAGTCAATGGAGAGTGTGAAATCTTTTCTTTAGAATTTCGAGCTCATCTCAAGTTCGAAGATCAATTTTCATAAGAGCCACATTATAGGAATTAATGTGTATGATTAGTGGCTACAAAGGGCTTTATTATTTTTAAATTGTAAGGTGGGAGATGTCCCTTTTAAGTATATGGGTTTGTCAATGTGGTGCCCTTTAGTAGATTGTGTTCATAGAAGGTTATCTGTTTGATAACATAAATCTCTGACAATGGTTGAGAGACATCAAATTTGTATTGTTTGCATTGCCAATATACTATCTTTCGCTTTTCAAGGCTCCAAGAGGTATTATTTCTAAACTTGAATCTATTTTTAAAAACTTCTTATGAGGAAGGGAGAGGAGAGAAAAATGGTTCAGTTGGTGACTTGGGAGAGACTATGCAGGAGTAAAAAAAAGGGGGATTGGGTTTGAGGGACTTGCATAAGTTTAATTTAGCTTTATTAGGGAAGTAGAGGTGGAGGTTATTGTCTGTGAGTAGCGGCTTACGGGTTCGAATCTTGAAGTCTAGGTACTAGACCCAAGGAGGGCAATGGGAGTTATAAGGTAGGCAATGTTCTAGGTGGTGAATTGACTTGCATTCTATAGAGAAACAATGGATGTCCCTTTTAAGTAAGGTGGGAGATGTCCCTTTTAAGTATATGGGTTTGTCAATGTGGTGCCCTTTAGTAGATTGTGTTCATAGAAGGTTATCTGCTTGATAACATAAATCTCTGACAATGGTTGAGAGACATCAAATTTGTATTGTTTGCATTGCCAATATACTATCTTTCGCTTTTCAAGGCTCCAAGAGGTATTATTTCTAAACTTGAATCTATTTTTAAAAACTTCTTATGAGGAGGGGAGAGGAGAGCAAAATGGTTCAGTTGGTGACTTGGGAGAGACTATGCAGGAGTAAAAAAAAGGGGGATTGGGTTTGAGGGACTTGCATAAGTTTAATTTAGCTTTATTAGGGAAGTAGAGGTGGAGGTTATTGTCTATGAGTAGCGGCTTACGGGTTCGAATCTTGAAGTCTAGGTACCAGACCCAAGGAGGGCAATGGGAGTTATAAGGTAGGCAATGTTCTAGGTGGTGGATTGACTTGCATTCTATAGAGAAACAAGGGATAAGGCACGAGGGATGGTGGACCTAGAATATTATATGTCAGCTAAAAGATGGGAATGAGATTTGTTTTTGGAAGGATAATTGGCTAGGTGAGGAGAGTCTAAGTGAAGAATTTCCAAGGTTGTTTGAGCAAGCAATTGATAAAAACATCATGGTGAAAGGACTGAGAAATGAGGGTAAAGTAGGATGACATTAGATTTGGAGGAGACAACTATTCACATGAGAAGTGAAGAAGTTACAGGAGTTAGATCGTATGTTAGAGGTTATGCAGTTGAATGAAGGGTCTCAAGATAGATAGAGTTGGATTGAAGATGTATCAGTACTCAACACGATCAACATGCAAGGTTTTGGCTTTCAAAGGAAATGAACACAAAGATGAATTCTTCAAACTTATATGGGCGAAATAGATTCCCTCAAAGGTGCAATGTTTTGCATGGAAACTGCAAGCAGATAGGATGCAACAAGAAATAATCTATGTAAGAGAGGAATAATACTAATTGATGTTGTTGAATTTGCGTTTTATGGTCATGAGATGGAAATAGGTCAATACTATTTTTTTAACTGTGATTTATCAAAGCAAGTATGGAGTCAGCTATGTGCTTGGTAGGAAATCTCCACAACTTTCCATAATACATTATGGAGTCATTGTGGTCAACTTACAATTTATGAGATTAGTTAGTAGCTCTCCTAAATTGAGATACATATGGTTGATGACTCATTTTATATGCTCACATTTATACTTTTGTTGTATCTTTTAATGTTTTCTTTCTTCCTTATTTTTTGCATCTAGCATGCATTTATATTTTCCTACATAAATAAGAGTTTGTATAAAACATAACTATAAGTTACATTTTTCTATCCCGACAGTTTCTAATGTTTTGGCCATAAATTTTATAGTTTATATAATTTTTTTGTTGATTCTTTTTGTATTGGATTCCTGACTTACATGGCTTCATTTTGGATATCTGGAGAATGGTGTTTGGAGTCTGGAGCTATTTTTTCTTAGTTTTAGAAGTTCGGGTAGAAAAACTTATCATTTTTAGGCCCATTCTTGACCCATTTTTCATTGGAGTAAAAATCTAGGAGGAGTTGAGGGATTTGAACTCACAAACTTATCATTTTGCTCATTTTGTTTCAAAATTCTATAGGGAGAAGATTTTCTCTCTTGCATTTTAACTTTGAACTTTCAATTTACATTTTCCATTTTCAGGGTTCATCCTTTCCCTTCATTCTCTGAGTTTGCTTTCTTTCCTACCTTGTTCTTTCTGAGCATAATTCTTGATCAAGAATTTGTTATTTTTGTTAATCAATTGATTGCAATGGTTCTGAACAATAAGAATTGTAATTGATTAGAAGCAAATTCGTATTCGTTTTTTATTTCTGATTTCTTGTTTCATTTCTACATATTTTTTTTTGCAATCTTCAATTTTTGCAAATTTTGAATTCTTGAAATTTTTGAATTCCGCAAGTTTTAAATTTCTTCAAATTTAATTTCCTGTGAATTATCTTTCTTTCATGCGGATTTTTTTTTGTTTCTTTATGCGATTCCTGTTCTTGAATTTCAGCCTTTATCAATATTTTTAGTTTTTTGCAGTTTAGTTTTAATTCAGATTATAAAATTCTTCTCCCCCCATTCTTAATTTTAAAAAAACAGTATTAGAGAAACAATATTTGTTAATAGGTTTTCTTAAATGATCGATCTTGATCAACCCTATGTTACATTAGAAAGACTTTGTGTTTTTGCACGATTGCAGTTTTGACAATGGTCTTTTAACTGACATGCGACACTGTAACACATATGAAACACTAGAAATGTAAAGATTTTTCACAAGCATGCAGTGGAGGTGGATAAAATCATTCAGGAAGTGAAACAAATAACATAAGAATGATCACAAGCAGTAAATCTAACAACTCATTCGTTTGCATAATGAATTATAATCAAATGTTTTGTATTTTATAATGGGTGTCAGTTTTTTTTTTCTATTTTTTATTTTGTTGGAATCTCAGTGGATACTGTTAAGCAAACATTTTTTATGCTTCACCTTAACTTTTTTTCTTGAATAAATTTTTTTGGCTTAAAAAAAATCGATAAAAATACTTGTATCTATTTACCTTTTGGTGATGCAAAACTAAGCCCAAAAATACTTCGATATAATACAAGCAAATAAAATCGACAAGTTACGTTTATTGCTGCATGCGTGCGTGTTTGATTTTCTATCGTTTGTAGCTTGTGACTGCTTTAATATTTATTTTTTTAGCGTCATGCAATTTTGTAAATTTCTTAGGACTTTTTCAATGAATAATTTAAAAAGTAAAAAGAAGGTTTAAGGCAAATTCATTTCGTGTCTGCCTGAGTTTGTGTATTGTTTTGTTTATACCTGGCTGGCCATTACTCTTGCAACCAAACCAGGTTACGCCTGTCTTTTTAATGAGTTGCCCCTTGATGTAGACCTCCCTATGCATTAATCATTGGCACACCATGCCATTTCTTCACCACTACTTTCTATATTTATCCACGTTTCCATTACCACGAGGGATGAGTACAAGGGCCGTGGCGGATTTTCCATTTTTTTATACAATGTTAAAAAAAAAATTGAGACCAATAAACCTTTTCGTATTTATCATTTGTACCTGTACCATTTTTCAAGTTCAGGGCTTTGTCTCGTTTTAAACTACAAATTTATCATTTGGATTTATATTGGATAAACCTTTTATAACAGTGTTTGGATTAATTAAAAGATAGGTAAAGAATATTAAGTTGAAATCATTAAAGGACAAAGAAGATTTTAACTTAATGACTTCAAACATACATCAAAATAAAGTTTTGCTGGAAAATGTTAGAAATTATCGATTTATAATTTAAAAAATTAATTCTTTATTATATTATTATATTATTATATTATTATATTATATTAAAAAATTATATTATATTCTTTATCATATGTAACATGGATTTTATTTAGACAATTTTTTTTAATTCGGTATTGAACATAATCTTCCTACCCAGTTTTCAAGTCTTGAATTATGATATCTTGTAACATTTTTTCTCTCTTTTGCTTGCTGTAGTTTAGCAAAATTTAGTTTTTTTCTTTTGTTCAGTTTTTTTTCTTTCACTTAACATTATCTTTGTGTAAATGTAAGTGCAACACACACATATTATATTATATTATATATATATATATATATATATATATATATATATATATATATATATACTCAGAAAATAATTATCTCCTTAAAATCTTTCTCCTTCTAAAATAATTATCTCCTTAAAATCTTTCTATTTCTAAATTTTGGAATGATGTTAATTGGTTTGGAATCCTTTGTTGTACTCAAAGATCTATCGAGTTGACTTATCTTAAGAGATGAACGCATTATAAAGTTCAAGAATACCAATGCAGTGGAAATGTTTACTCTCTAAGGACAACGCTTTGTGTGTTTCAAATGATGTTACTCTAAACTTAAGTTATTTACTATTTGTGTTTAATTATTATTATTGATTGCTCTATTTTAAGTATTTGTTGTGTATTATTATTAAAACATGACATTCTACAATTATTTTATTTATTTTCTTTCAATCAATTTTCCAACAAATATCACATAGTCAAAATTGTTGATGTTAACTCATAATCATTGGAAGGTTGGAGTTTCTAATGGTTTATGAGCAAATTAGATGCAAACTTTTGTTGGATGAGAATCCGTATGGTGGAGATCAAATAATGAGAGCATTTGAAGTGGATCATTTAATGCTCACGCATTGGGACCATATGTTTATGCACAAGAGCTTATGTCATAACAACAGTAGTTCATACTCTTAACATTAAGTCAAAAGCTCATATATAGGGGCGCATGGTTAATTAGTTCGCTGCATTTGTGACACGTTGTAAGCCTTATATACCTATTGTGAAACAATTTTCAGTTAGGTTCTACACAATGAAACCATTACTATTTATTTTGTAAAATTATACTCAATTTTTTTCTCAATTTTCTTTCTCGAGTATGTAATTCGTTTGACCTTCTTATTGATTTTGTGTGAGTTATATATGATGAACCTTAATATCATAAAAACTTTTGTTGAGATCTTATTTGACTTAATATTAATTGAGTAAGGTTTGACCAACTATTTTTTTTATTTACAATAATTACGTCATTATTGTTATTACGAGTCAAGACCATCTTGCTGTAGCAATCAAGTGTTTCTTTTGTACATACCTTACTTCTAGTTTGAAAAAGCACCACCTTAGGACTTCAAAATACAATGATATAGGATATTTTGAATAACATTTGCTTATCTCGAAGGACATTTGTATTTGTATTTATGCAGATACAAATTATTAGTATTGAAAATATTTAATATTTTATATTATTATAAATAATTATATAATTTTAGTATGATAAAATATAATTTAGTTAGTTTAAAAATATAAAAAAATTAATTAACTTTCTTAAAATATGTATAGACCGATGAACCAGACCCTTAAATTTACAAACTTTGCTGGCCGAAGACTAAAAAAATCTATTTATTTGACCTCTACTTATCCCTAAGTTAACCGTTGCTAATTTTATTTCATACCTATTTTCGCCATAATCTTCTTTCATAATCATCATTTTAATTCATATGTGCTTATTTTTGGAAGATCGCCGTAAACGATGGCATCGCTCTCGTTTCTAGTGGACATTTCGTCTTTAATATGCTAGTTGTTTGGATTTTGTTTCACCCTTTTACTTTTTTCCCCACTTTTATGCCTGATGTATTTATCACTTTTTTTTTTATTATTGAGTGCATAAAAAAGCGGAATGGTCTAATGGTCCAATATATAGTCTGGTTACACCTTTCAAGAGCACTTCTCATTTCTTAATAACTAAGAAAATAAATAGAGCTTCGGTAACGTTGTATACAGTCTATATACAGTAATACAGCTTCCAGAGAATGCCGCAAAGAGACATCGAAATACAATGAAAAATGCTACCGTGGAAGATTTTGTCTTTTAAGCTTTATAAATTTCAGTCTTTATTTCAAGCGTACGACTTATTTAAATTCCTACTGGACCATTTACTATTTGCATTTTCTGCTGATAGCTTATGGAGCACCGACATTATTTAAAGTGAAAATTAACCGTGTTAAGTCTATAAGGTTTGAGTTTAATTTTCAATTTTCAGGTTCAAGGTTAACTTAAATAAAAATAAATTATAGCAATATCACTTGAATTTTTCTACACATGCATTTCTGTATTTATAAACCTCATTTTCATAGTTTTTTGAGAATATTAGTACAAGATTTTGAGAATGATACTTTTAAATATACAAGAGGTGTTAATATAATATTTTAAAATTTAAATTAAAAAGATTAGTGTAAAAAATTTAAAATAAAATAAAATTATGCATAATATAATAAAATAAAAATTCAGAAAACGTGACTTTAATTTGCTACTTAAAAAAAAACAAAAAGTAACTTTATTTTCTTCATCTTAAAAAAAAGAAATACTTTATTTAATATAATAATAATAATGTCAATATTTTTATATTATTATCAGTATTTTATCATAACTAATGAGAGTTAAACAAATTCAATTTAAAAAAAAATAAATTAAAGAAAGTATATAATTTTTTTAATAGGTTAAATGTTAATGATATTAATTTTTTAACAGTAAGATCGCCCACCTAGGGAATCACTTTATATCTCAAAAAAGCATGTAGTTAATCTCATTTATTAATTAATTTTATTATTTGACCTTAAAAACTTAACACCACAATACGGGATATGGCATATAAACAAATCTGAAATAATAAAGGCAGAGCAGTGATATATTTTGTTTGGAAGAGGGACAAATAATTGATTACATATAGAGAAAATATAAATTGTGAATTTTACTACTTTTTACCTTGAATTACTCTTATTCTTCCTCCCATGAGATGCACATGAGAAAGGAGAGGATATGCATGGCAATGGTGAATTGGGGAAGTAAAGCAACAAGTGGAGTGAGTTTGAGGGGAAAAATAAAAGGGGTTATCTCATTGAGAGAGTGATATAGTGGGGACACAGATCTATAGGCCAATACCCAATAAACTTTTGTTGTATACTTTCTCCGATTCATACCACAGTCCACACATGAGAACTATACAAAGGCAAAGGTATATTCACATAAGATGTTAAAAAGTGAATGACAAATCCCAAGGTATATACAGGCATCGGAATGAGGATCAACGCTTGCCACCACCTCTTCTTTTCAACACGGACTTGAGGAATAACAAACAAACAATCAAGAACCCCAGAGCTGCCACCCCTCCCACCGCAAGCGCCACTGTTCTCTCGGTGTGTTGATGCCCACCTCCCCCTGATCCAACCAAACACAAAAATTCAGTCTTTTATTCATTTCTAATCCAAACCAACCCAGATCCTGCAAATCCCTTTCACAACCCCACTCATTAAATCTCCTTATGTCTTTTTCCCCAATATTTAAATCAATCACACCAACCACTAACATTCTATTTCCATCTCCACATCATTTTATTTCCATACATTTTAACCCAATTATTAAACTAAAAGACTTGCATATAATATTTCCCTAGTCATTTTAGAAATAATATTATATTTTTTTCCTTTTTCAATTTGCAAATATTTTGGAAATACGATGACATTTATCCTTTGGAGGAGTGATTAATCTGTATTGGTGCAGTGACACTGACCTGAAGAAGACGAGGCGGTGGGAACTCCGTTGGGGTAAAAGCTATAACTAATATAACAATTCTGGAGATAAATCTGCGCAGAAATAGAGTAACCACAGTGATCAGTAGCCTGTTGAACAGCACTCTTGATACAGGCTCCACAATCTACATTTCCCAAACCACCCTCGCACTGACCCAACACATACAGACTCTGGTAACTCCCTGTGTAGAACAAGTTTCCACTGCTCTGCACACCGTTTTCGACCATTTCAAACGCCGACTCCCTCCTCGCCTCGAACCCACCACCGTCAACCACCTTCCGAGCTCCACAAACCTTGTACAGCAGCTGCGTCGCCGCCACCTGCTTGAACCCGACAACCTCGTACCGCATGTAGCACCCACTCAGCTGGACCCGCGCCGCCGCCACGTCGCCGCCGCACAGGCGCTCCATCATACCCGGAATCTTGCTCACGCAGCTGTAGCACTCGGAGTTCGAGAGGTCCCCTCTGCATTGGTACGCGCCGGTCAGCGCGTTGGACGTAGTCGCGCCGAAACCCTTTTGTGCCGACTCCGACACCAGGGAATCTAACAGCGGCTTAAGGTTCTGAGAATATTGGACTTCTAGTTTCTGGTCCGCGCAACCTTTGTAGATCAAGTTTGTGTTATCTGCAGCTGAGGTTGTTGTTAGAACAAGGAGAAAGAGGAGCGGGTGGTGCTTTCTCTTGTGTATACCCATACCCATTTGGGACTTGCTTGTGAGGTTTTTGTTTTTCAGTGCTATTCTTTTTATATGCAAGCAAGTGAGCAATAATCCACTTGTCACTTGAAGTGCCTCCATTTCAAATTTTCAATGGGTCCATTAATTGTGCTTGGTTAATGTCTAACTGAAAAAGAGAGGAATTATTAATGTGTGCAACTGTTTTAAGATTTTGAGGTGAAGGCTTGTTTTGTTAGGGGAGGGGAGGTTAAATTATTGGCACTTTGGTTGATTAAAAACAGAAAATCAGTGTAGTGTAAAAGGGTATGGGATTCCATGATGTGCTTCTGTTGCTGTTAAGTCTATGAGATCTTTTTTGACCGAAAGGGTTCAAAGGTAACTTTTTTGGTGCATATAAATCAAATAAAAAAGAATAATAATTTCTGCAGTAAGAGGCTGGGCCTTGTTGCTGTGTGCTACCCGTGGGACCCTTGGCAGTTTTAAACGCGTGGGACCGTAGCGTAATAAGCTCTGCGGTCTATCTCTGTGTTAAAAGAATATTTCCTCCGTCTTGTTTTATTATTCCTCTTGCAATTTTTTTTTAGGTAAACTAAAGGTTTAATTATAGATTTTTTATTTGACTATTTTTTCGTATTTTGTCTTTATTTTTAAATTATGAGCTTCTCTATCTCAATTTCTATGATAGTTAAATTTTTATTTAATTATTAATAGATTCACATTGACTATATTAAATGATAGAACTTATTAGACGCATGTAAATATTTTAATCGCATCACAAGTTATAATTAATTTTGTCATTTAAAAAAAATTTAAATAATAAAATTAATTATAATTAATTAAATTACAAAATTATTATTCATCAAATCATTAAATTACTGTCACATGACATGTTATTAATATCTGACAATTAATAATTAAATATAAATTCAATAATTTTTAAATTTAAAACATAATCTCATATTTTTAAACGAATTTAACATTTATATATGACTAATACCGATGTTGTCATTAAATGTTAGGTAAAAGAGTTTTATACTATCAATATAATCTCAATCACAAACTTTTATTTTTATCACTTTTAAAGTACTAATGGATAAAATTAATAAATTTATTATATATATATATAAATAAAGAGTTTTGATTGAATGTTAATAGAAAACATTTTAAATTGAAAATATAAGTGTTTTTTTAATTTAAAAATATGAAAACAAAATATCATTGATAAAATAGAAAGATAAAAAGTGTAGTTAAGCTTAAGTTAAAATATACTTAATAAACTGGAAAAGGAACAGTAGCTTTGCAAAATTAATCCTATAATATTAATTAATTTATAGATTTTATTATTTATTCTTAATATTATGAAAAATTAAGAAAAAATAATTTAGTTTACATTTTAAAATAAAAACACTTTGTTTTTTAACATATTTTTTTGTTCAACATCACAATTCTAATAATAGGACAAAGGAGTAAAATTTAGAAATTGTGTGGTGGGTATGGGAGACATTGCCTCAATTTTGTAACCAATATTGTTTTTTTTTTTAAGAAATTAAATATTCATTATAATCCTTTTTATAACACGCATATTAAAAGTGGTAGGAGTTAACAAGCCTATAACGTTGGTTTTTTGGTTGAAGAGATGATGAAGAGGTGGCAAGTTAGAAGCTCTCTTATACCGTATAATTAACAAATGTAATAAATAATGTCTATAAGATACAACATAATCTTTGGCAAAAAAATAAATTAATATATACCTTATATAAAGCAAATATTACCGTATATATAAAGAATGGAACGTTCTGCACATATAGTAGGACTATTTTATCATTTTAAAATATGTAACTTCTTTTATTAGTCACTACACATTTTTAGTTTTATTTAACATCTTTGTTTTATTTTATTTTCTCAAATTCACTCATGGCAAACTTGACATATTCAGTGATAATCTAATATGTTTCTATCATGTTAATATAAAAAACTAAATAAAAAATAACAAAATATATTTCAAAACATTTATACCTTCTATAGCTTATATATTTTGGTATCCATATTTTTATAATTATTTTGCTCTTCCAAAAATGTAATTTCTTCCACATTTAAAAAAAATCTAACTTCTCCCTTTAGTAACTACATGTTTTGAGTTCTATTCAACTTCTCTCTTATCTCCATCTTTTCCATTTTCTCAATTTCATTTATTACAAATCTAGCATATTCCATGATAATCTGACATGTTTCTATTATGTTAGCATAAACAAAAAATAAAAATTAATAAAATATATTTCGAAATATTTATACATCTATATCTTATATAAAAGAAATAAGACCTTTTGATGTCTATATTTTTATGACTATTTTACCCTTTTAGAAAAATATACCTTGTATAAAGGAAATATGACTTTTTGGTGTCTATAATTTTTACAACTATTTTACCCTTCCAAAAAAATGTCACTTCTCACACTTTTAGAAAATGTAACTTCTCCGGTGAGTAACTACACATTTTGAGTTTTGAGTTTTGTTCAACCACTCTTCTTTCTTCATTTTTTAATTTTCTCAAACTCATTGATTGTAAATCTAGCATATTCATGATAATATGATATGTTTTTATCATGTCAACACAAACAAAAGAATATAAAAATTAACAAATATATTTCAAAACATCCTAAACTAAAATTATTATACACAAAATTACACGGATAATTATTTATATTTTACCATGTTATTTAAAATTAAAATTATAATAAAATCTTAAAACTATTATAACAAATCAATATAGAAATACAAATACATAAGTACGATAACACATGTGTTATTACTGGTATTAATAAAGTTCTACGTTTCACTTGTAATAAAGTACTAAATACAACAAAAATAAAAATTACCGAGGTAAAAATACATTGATCCCATAAACCAAAATCTTATACCTACGCTTTTGAAGTGTCAACGAGAGGAAACACTAATAGGAAGAAGGTGGGGGGAAAAAATAGGAAAGCGAGAGAAGGAAATTGAACAATGGATAGTGAGGTTAAGGATGACTAGATGGAATACAACATAATAAAGATAATGTTTGAGTTTTTAAAAATACATAGTTTATGGCTAAAAAGATAGGTGCACCATTTTTACTATGCTACTTATGCTTCCTTCTCTTTTTTTAATTCATATATACACGCTTGGTTACTTGAAAACTTTTTAGAAACATTTACATGTTAGTCAATTTATTACTAGTGACGGTTTAGTAATTACACAAATCAACAATTAAATGATGTGTTAACAATCTTGTTTTCTTGTAACTTGGAGTTCATCTCATATAAAAGGTAAAAATATTTATGTCAGTTTTTAATTTTTAAAAATAATTAAAATTAAAAATAACAGTATAAAAATGATTTAAATTTTTCTCAACATCGAGACTTAACAAACCAATCAACAGTTTCACCCATCACTCTAGTAAAACTAATTTTCTACCTCAAAGAAACCAATCAACATTCACCAATAGTAAGATGACACAATCTCATTGTAACTTGAGAAAAAAAATGAAAAAAAAGAAGTGATTACCGATGAAAAAATGTGAAAAGCATTTACTCAACAAAAAAAACTTGAGAAAATCACCCAAAATTCTCATTCTGACTTCAACCATCTCCATTTTTACTCAATAATTTCCTTCTTCGCAGTTTGATTTTCCTGCTTATTATCCTTCCCACTATTTTTGGCACTTTTATCCGTCCCACTAAAGTGAGCATATTTTAAGTTTCCACCTTTTGCACGAACACCATTCATATAAATTGCAATCCATTCACTCCACACACCAAATTCAGAGTGATAAAAACAAACTCTGTGCATAATTTCCACAAACACCGCATAAACCAAATCATTAAAAAAATGGACCATTTAATTAGTGTACCAGCCACCGAGTTCATCTTGGAGTCGAAATCAACTCGATATCAATATCTTGACCTTGAAGTTACACAAACATAATTGATTAACAAAACGAGTTAGTTTAATCTTGTAATTAAGTGAGTTAAACATCATTAACACATTATTAAGTCTTCGTTAATCAGGTCCATGGGCCCTGAGTCCATATCAATGCCTAAGATAAGCGTACACGTAAAAATTGTTGAACATTTAATACACTTGTACTTACTTCAACTTAACATCTATTTAAATACTGACTTGAGCGTAGAATGACTTCTATAGGTCAGTCCTTTATACCATTGCATAAGGAGAAAGAAAAAGCACCTCAGATAGACAAACCTCACCTCATCCGAATACTCATATATTGTTCTTGAGACAGGAACATTGACGTCCACCATGGGACCCAATATAACTTTCCCTAGACCACATGGTTATCATTAGAAGACATATCGTCGAGGAAGCCAACTCCAACCATACCGAGCATACTCTCTCCCTTATGGAAGGGATGGTTAAAGACACTAATGACAACACCATGATCGCCCAACTTCTCGACGAGACAGAAGGAATGACGAGGCACAGTGAAGAAGAAATCAAAGCGTTGAGGAAAGAAAAACAAAGAGATCAAGGGTCGGTTCCACTGACATGAGGATGTGGATGATGGTACCTACCAATCCTCCCATGATGCTCAATACACTGCAAAGTCGGAACAACCTTCTCGAGCTCAACTGAGCACTAGACTCATGGTTACTTATAGGAAGACTGAAGTTGAGGACACACTGGCCTTGCCACCTCGCACCCTTTTGTTGACGACATCATGGACGTCCCCCTCCTCAATAACTGGAGATTGCTCATGATAGATCGATATTTATTGATTCTGACGATTGGTTCACTTGATTACCACCTTAATCCATTGATTATTTCCAAACACTAACAACCAAGTTCGAAATTCAGTTCGCTACCAACCAACCTCACCATCTCACATCTATTGCACTTATCGACGTAAGGCGAAAAAAGAATGAGCCTTTATGGATAGGTTCGATAAAGTCCCCATGAGTGTGAGGAATCTCAACCCGAGATCGCCCTTCATTAAATGGTAATGACTCTCTGATGTGACCATGCCTCCTATCACTAGGGCCATGGCTAGAAAGATTGAAGAAGACCTAACCCTTGCAGACAAATGAATACTTCACCTCTTATGGAGAGTGAAGATATTAGGCTAGGGACTTTAGTTAATAAAATGTAATTTTCCTTTATTTTATTTTTGAAGAGCATTAGAAATTTAATTTGGGACATGTATTTAGTCCATTTTTTATTTTAGGAGGTGTCTTAGGAATTTAGAGGGTGGATTTAGCTTTTTGGGTCTTTATGAAGGAAATAAGGGGTAACCTTGATATCTACACCCCTCTTTTCCTACATAAACCTCCTAAGCTAATAAGAAGGAATCTTGGCCCTTGGTTTGAGAAACTTGGGCACCAAGTTTGATGATCTAAGGAGGGAATTGTTTCTCAATCCTCCTCCCGTAAATCTCTCCTTTTAATCCTAACCCTTTTTTTTAAGGTTATCTTGTTCAAGAGGTTAGCTACCTCTATAAATAGGAGCTTCTCACCTCACTTGTATTTGTTACACTTGAATTTAATCCTAGAGACCATATTGGTTGTGAGGTTCTTACCTTTGAGTGTCTCCCCTTAGGAGAGCTTCTAAGAGTTATCAAGGGACCCCTCCCTTGTGGCCTCTCCCCTTTGGCTTATCAAACCTAGTATTTGTGGCGCCTCACCCCATTCCTTTCCTCTCCATAAATCCATTTCCCTTCCAAGTAACCTTAAAAATGATCCTTTGGGCACGTGATCATCAAAGAGATCACATGACACTCTGACTTGGGAAATTAATTATAGTAATTTATGATTTAAATATGTAATTACATAAATTTATAATTTAAATATATAATTATAATTTAAATGTGTATTATAGAAATTTATAATTTAAACATTTAATTATAATAATTTATACTTTAAATTTATAATTAATTTATTATGTTATAATTATTTTAAATATCTCATTATTGATTTAATGATTAAAAATGTTTTTATTCATCATTTTACAATTTTCAACTAGTTTTACTAAATATTTATAACTAGTTTTTAAACTTTCAGCTAACTTTTTTAGCTTTAATTTTGCCAAACACACTATTAGGTTGAGATTCATTAAATTTAGATAAACTTTGTAAAATTTATTGTTGAACCTAAGAATGACAACTGGTTGGGATAAATATGGGTAGTGGTTATCGCCACTTGACCTGCTAGATAACTCTGTACTTGCTAAAAATCTAATAAGTACCATTTATAAAAATATTATTGGTTTCTAATACCCACATACCCAAATATTTTAAAAAAAATTAAAAATTATTATTTTTTATAACAAGTTTTATCAAATAAATTCTTTATTTGTTGAAAAATCTATAAATAAAATTATATTATTTTTATATGATTAATTAGGTACAAAAATAGATTAATATAGCATATTTATACAAAATATTTTAAACAAAAGAATCATTGTTTTATATTATCGATATTTTTATAATAAATAATTTTATTAATTATGAAATTTCTATAAAAAAAATATGACTGATACGAATGAAGTTTGAATTAATATTTTAACTTTATTAATTTTGCCAAAATATTATTTTCTTCAACTTAAACATATGAAGTATTTTAATTTAACGGGTAATAGGTACATTATTATGGTACCCCGTATCTGTGTCCATTAAGGATAAGGTAGAAAAAACTTATCCGTTTATATTAGATGTAAATACTTTAACGAATTTTATCTACAAGTATTCGTAGTATGATTTTTTTGTTATCCATAACTAAATCAAATTTATGCATTTTCTCTCGCTTTGTAATTTTTTTACTATTAAGGGTATCTATAACTCCATCTTATCTATTATCTTTATTATTGCTTAATGGTAACTATAATTATTTATATTGTATTTTTTATTATTTTTAGCGGCTAAAAATTGCCACAAATTATTTAATATAGATGACTTTAACTACCAACTATAAGAAAGAGACTTTCACCGCAACACTTAGGCCCCATTTGGAATAACTTATTTACAACATGTCTAGGTTTATCTTATCATATAAATATTTATACAAGTATTGTTTGGATAAATTTATAAAAGCATTTACATATGGTCCATAAGTTGTCTTAAACTTATTTGAATAAACTATTTAGAGTAGTTTTGTGAGAAAAAAAATTGTTAAGCTTATTGAAAATCTGCACTTCCTTCGACTTCTACATCTCACATTTTTTGTCTTTCTCATGATTAAAACTTGCTATCGAGTCTTTATCTTTCTCTCTCCCTCCTTCCCCCTTTCCCTTTCTTACTTTCTCCATCCTTTTCTCATTTTCCCCCTTCTCTCTCCCTCTACCCCTGTTACTCTTGCTCTCTCTCCCTCTCCCCCCTCCCTTTATCTCGCTTTCACTCTTGCTGTCTCTCCCTCTTCCCTCTCCATCTCTCCCTCTCCCTTTCTCTTTATTTATTTATCTCTCTCTATATATTCAAACACTTTATTTTCATATAAATACTTTTAAATTTATATATCAAAACATAAATAGCTTATTGAATTTAAGAGTTTATATTATAAGCTCACTTATACTATGAGTTTTTATGTATGAAACTCTTATTGAATAAACTCATATATTATAAGCTCTTAGAACATCTCTAGTGGGTGTTTTTGAAGCCAATATCTGATCTTAACAGGATCAAATATTGGAGAAAAAAACTTGATATCAAGTGGAGATCTTGTTCTTCTACAAGAACAAACAAGATCAACCCACTGTTTAAAAATATATAATAATTTTTTATTTTATCTCTTCTCAACCCAATATTTAAAAATAAGCATTGTGGGGTTCAGAAAAGTGTTTTAAGATCACAAAATGTGACCTTCCATTGGAGTAAATGGAATGGATCTTTAAATTGTGGGGTGCAAAAAACATAGTTAAGATAAAAAAACCTAATCTTCTACTGGAGATGCTCCTCCGGTTGGTTGATATCTAACTGAAAATCTTGTTCCTTTATAAGAACAAACAAGATCAACAATTATTTAAAAAATAATAATTTTTTATTGTCTCTTTCCTCAACCAAAAGTATCTTAAGCGACATTGTGAGGTCTACCAAAAGTGTTACAAGATCACAAAACTAATATTCTATTGAGTAAAAAATGGAATAAATCTTCAAAATGATGTGACATTGTGGGGTCCACAAAAAAGTAGCTAAAGTGGTGTTTGTTTTGGGCATTTTTTTATTTTTATTTTAAGAAAAAATAAAAAATAGTAATGAAAATATGTTTGATTACATTTAGAAAACATTTTCGCTGAAAACATTTTCAAAAAACAACTAAAAACAGAAAAAAATTATTTTAGTGTTTTCAAAAGTGAATATTGCGTGAAAATTTACTAACAATATGGTAATTATATAAAAATAATATACAAATGTATTTTAATATATATATATATATAGTTTATAATATTTTTATTAAAATTGATTAAACTTAACAATATTATCTTTTGAAAATAGAAAAATATGAAGAGAAAATAAAAACAGTTTCTTAATGATGAAAACTTGAAAATGAAAACAATTTTCAAAGAATGAAAATAAAAAATAAAAACAAAAAACATTTTCAAAAACCAAATGACACCTAAGATAAAAGAACTTGATATTCTATTGTAAATGCTGGTATAACCTATTTGATTTTGAGAAAAGAAAAATAAAAAAATATGAGAAAAAAAAAGTGAAAATTGAAGTTGTTTATTTATGTGAAAAATTATAAATTATAATTATTACAATTACAAAATTGCTTGTATATTTATGATTTTCCTTTTATACATAAGAATAATTTTGTAAGAATAATTTTTTTATATATTTTTTTTTCATATCCGATATTTGAGTGAAAAGTTATACCCATGATGTTCACCAAATTAATAAATTTTCTTTGTTACTTTATTTGTTAACGAAAAAAGTATAATTCTCTTTTTAGATTTGGTTTTAATAAATATGAACTTGAGCATGTTTAGGGTGAACATAACGCGCTTTGATTGGAGGGTGTATTACCGTTGGCGTTAGAAGGGAGTCCTTCACGGTCCTGGTCATTCACTCATTCCCTTCTCACTGTAAAACCTAGACAGCTATAATACAGGAATGTGAAATTGCAGTTAGGTAAAGTGAAACTTACTTTTCTTTGTTTTGACATCATACACTCTCATTCTGCCCTTTTCCCATTATTCACCCCAAATTCCTTCCCTCCCTCGTCCACAATCAAAACATTATATTATATTTCACCGTTAAAAAATGCAGGTTACCTTCCATGTGCAAAACCCTTCTCCTCCTCAACATTCTTAACCACATTTTTTGTTGTTTCTCCCAGGTTTAAGATGCCATGCGATGTGTCGCATCTTCTATTTCTGCTTTTGACTTTCCTTCTCACTTCCCTTTGACCTTTCACAGTTCCTTCAGGTTGGGTTTGTTATTTGTTTCCTTGTCTACTATCTAAACTTTGTCCACAACTGTACCTTAGTTATGCGTAAATATTATTTTATATTTTTCTATTTATTGAAATTTAATCGTGTTTTTCACCTGGGAAACTGTAGCATAAGTGTCTGTTGGGTGATCATAAATGGCGCCGAATCCAAGGGTGGTAGCTGCCTTTGCTGCAATGTCCAATCTCGGGATTCATGAATCAAAAGTGAAACCAGTGTTAAAGAAGCTGCTTAAATTGTATGATAAAAATTGGGGACTAATTGAAGAAGAAAGTTATAGGGTTCTGGCTGATGCAATATTTGAGGAGGAAGAGAATAAGGTATATTTGGTAACAATTTTCTTATCCTGTGTATCTACTATCCACCTTCTGGTTGATTTTCCCATTATTTATTATTTACGCGCCTCTGATCCATTGCATGTTATTATTTAACAGGTGAATGAGCCAGACCAGAATAATAAAAACAAGAAGGTTGATATACTGACACTTGTTATTCTGTTTTGCTGAGTCTGTCTGCATTTTTTTCTTGCTGAAATGTGTTTTGGCTTTTCAAACATTCAGGACGTATTAGTGGATGATGAAGAAGCTCCAATGCATGAGGAGCCTTTGCGACCTTTGAAGAGGTTGCGCTTGAGAGGCCAAGAGGGTCAATCTTCACGCCCTCTGACTAGTGGTCGTCCCATCTCAGCTGCCTTTCCCTTGAAAATACCTAAATTGGAAGATGGCACAGTGCCTGAGAGTAGTTCCAGACTGCAGCCTCAAACTACAGCAGCATTATCTGATGGAAATGCTAGGATTGGTGCTCATCATGTTCCCCCACAAGATGCCCTTGTTGAGAAGGGAAAAAAACCTGTATCACCTCAAGTTACTCCCAGAGGTAGAAGGTTGATGTCGGACAGAACTCACCTTGCAGAACCACTTAAAGAGCCAACAGTTGAACCAGGAGCTTCTCCATCGGCTAATAAAAAAATGCCTTATCCCTTTACTTTTATCAAGCCCAAGGATGAACCTGTTGATGATATATTAGATTTCGAGATCCCCCTTGCAGTGATTCCTCCTGGTATTCAACTCACTATGCCTTGATGAGAAGCTTCTTGCTTTCTGTTTATTTTTTGTTGTTGTTGTGACATCTTGGTGGTGACTTTTACTTCAAGGTCCATTTTTATTGAATCAATGATATGTACTGTATTTTGTTGGTAACATAATGCTGTGGAGTAAGTAGGTTATTCTTCGGAAAATATAGGAAAAAGCTTTAACTCCAACGTATCTAAAAAGAAGAAATGAAGTTAATGTGTAATTTTGGCTGAGCTGTGAAAATGGTTTTAGTTGAATGGAACCTGATTAATTTTCCCTTCCTGAAATGTTGGCATTTCACCAGAGCACCCCTCGTTGCATTTGCACATGCAATAAGCAAGTCTCTACTTGCATACCGAACTACTTAGGCTTTCCTGAAAAAGTGTCATATGATCATCTTAGTTTGCTCTTGCTTCTTTATGCGGAAAATCCTGGATTCCTGGCATTAGAAATCCTGAAATGGCCTCGTATTTCAGACTTAAACCACAGAAATGCTAAACTTTTGTGCCAATTTTTTTTGTTATTCTGTTTCTAGCTCCACAGTCAACCTTGTGCTGATGAGTTTTATTGTCTCTCTAAAGAACCATCAAGTGGAGGAGACCCACTACCTGATGCAGCTGGAAAGCAAGATGGGCATGAGACTACGGTATCACAATACAGAGATGAAGATGTTGAACGTGACATTATTTTTCCTTTCTCAAATGAAGAAGCAACTTCTAATGTAGATGTAGCATCGTCATCTATGGGAGAGGTAAAAATTTCTCCGAGCTGCAGCTCATTTCTTGGAAGCTGGATTTTCATTTGTTTATTCTTGATTAAATTGTAAAAGTAATAGAGGATAAATGTATGCAATCATATAGAACCACTCTGCCCCTTATTTATGTCCTGAAAATGTTGGGAGATATGTGTGGCTGCTTGCTGGAATTTGCAATTGATTGATTTGATTCAAATAATAACTCACAGGAACAATCTGTAAAGATAACACAGACTGATGATGTTTCAAAGAAATCTGAGACCAATGGCTCACTGATTGACAGAGGAAATAAAGATTCAGTCATTGCAAATGGGTCAACCAGTGTTAAGGCTTCTTCTGCCATGGCTGATCCTCAAGTTCCTAGTTCTCTATCCTGTCTGAGTGATCTGGACCATGCTGTATTAGCTTCCAAGAAGGTTGAAGTGAATGGTTTCTTACAAAGTGATGCTGGGAAGGAGCTGGAGGATCTTATATCCCCAAATTCACATACTTTAGCTATCCTAAAACATCAGGTTATAACTAATGATGTAAGGGCTGTTCATGATGTTAATGACCTAACAAAGGGAGAAGAAAGAGTGAAGATTTCATGGGTGAATAACACTTCTAATGATTTCCCACCACACTTTCACTACATACCCCGAAACATTGTATTCCGAGATGCTTATGTTAATATTTCTCTGTCTGGTATTGGGAATGGGGATTGTTGTTCAACTTGTATGGGCAATTGTGTCATGTCATCTAAGTCATGTTCTTGTACAAATAAAACTGGGGGTGAATTTGCTTACACTGCACAAGGCCTAGTAAAGGAAGAGTTTTTGGATGAGTGTATTGCCATCAGCCGTGATCCTCTAAATTATTTCTATTGCAAAGCCTGTCCACTTGAAAGATCAAAGAATGATGATTGTTTAGAACCATGTAAAGGACACTTAAGGCGGAAGTTTATTAAAGAGTGCTGGAGCAAATGTGGCTGTGGGAAACATTGTGGGAATCGGGTTGTCCAGCGGGGAATAACATGCAAGTTGCAGGTGATTCTTTTAGTAATATCTGCCACCAGTAAACAAAATGTTTTTTCTTTCGATATTGAAATCCATGAGGTGACATTATTACATTGCTTATGTTCTCAAATGCATTTTTTCCATGATAGAACTTTATTTAGATATGGCTTCCCTATTATCTACTACTCAGGTGTTTTTGACTTCAGACGGAAAAGGGTGGGGTCTTCGTACCTTAGAGGGTCTTCCAAAAGGTGCATTTGTATGTGAGTTTGTTGGGGAAATTCTAACCATAAAAGAGTTGCACGAGAGGAACATGAAATATCCCAAAAATGGGAAATATACATACCCAATTTTATTGGATGCAGATTGGGGTTCAGGAGTTGTGAAGGATAGAGAGGCTCTTTGCTTATATACGGCGTCATATGGAAATGTTGCAAGATTTATTAATCACAGGTATTGAAATTTCTCATGTTTCAGCAGTTGTCCTTTTGCAGTTATTTATATTTTATGTTTAAAATAATTATTTTATCTCTTATTGATGACTATTTAATTTAAAAACTAGGAAATTTTGCTGTGTTATGTGGGTTTTGAATGTTTGATGTAAACATCTGTTTGCCTCAACCAAACTTAATTTTTACAGTGATTGTAACTGTTTGTTTTTTATTTTATGCTGTTAAGATATGTTCTGTGGTAGTAGAATTGATTTTGTGATGATTGAATTTTCTGTAGTTTGTTTGGTTAAAGAAAATACTTTCTGTTTTCATTATGAAAATGCCATCTTACTTTCATTAAAAATAGTGAAAATAGTACAATCACTGGGTTCATCAGTGTGCAGTTTTTACTACTGTTTTGCCATTCACCTACTTTACTTTTGTGTGTTTTTATGATATGGGAAAGAGTAGAAGATTGAAGAAGACAAAAAAAAATCATTTGTCTGGTTTTGATTTGAATTAGGTGGTTCATAAAATAAAGACATGCCTTATTTAAGAAGCTAAAATATACGCAAGATATGATTAAACTTATATAAATAATTTTATTGTTGAAGTCAAGAACATTATTCTAGTGTAGACCATTTTCCTGTAGATTTTACTTTTTGAAACATGATTTATTCCAGGGGAAAAGGAATGTGTTATTGTTCTATGCTTATAAAGTTCCATGAAAGAGTAGTTTATTTGAAAGTACACAATCACAGAGAGAAAAAGTACTTAATTTAAAAGATGAAGTTAGGATGGAAGTGGCTTGATTTAATTATGTATTTAGAAATTATTGGCTGCATTTGAGCAGATGGGAGGTTCTTAATTCTTTCCATCTGCTGTTGATGATATGAAAGAGTGGCTATGCAGACACTGGACTCATTATCTGGCTATTGTAAACCAGAAGATTTTTAATATATGTGCTTCGTTTTAGCAGATGTTTGGATGCAAACTTGGTTGAGATCCCAGTTGAAGTTGAGGGCCCAACTCATCATTACTATCATGTAAGAACATAGCAAATCCAGTAATTCCATTTCCATTTTTCAATTACCTTCAATGGCATTTGGTGAGACAGAGACATACGCTATAGAACACTTTGCTTACTGATATCTTTAATGTGCAGTTTGCCTTCTTCACATCAAGAAAAATAGAAGCACAGGAAGAGCTCACCTGGGTGCGTTAGTTGAGTTCTATAATATGTTTGGTGAAAATATTGCATTGACTGTTGCCATTTATTTATGGTTCATATAATTGCTCTTTGTTATCAAGTAGGGCTAAATTGGCAACAAAGGTTGAGATAATGTGAGTAAATCATGATCAAAATGGTTTTATAGTTACTAGCTACTAATTTAATAAATGCTACTATGTATACTGGGTAGTTGGGTTGGCCGACCATTTGTCACCAAACAAGATATGTTCTCATCTAGTCATTTTAAATATTTTTATGTAGTTCACTTTCTTCAAATTGTGTAATTAATGTAGGAATTATTTATTTATTGTCTATAAAAGCTTATGTGCATAGTGTTTCTGCAGGATTATGGTATCAACTTTGATGACCATGATGAGCCTGTTGAACAGTTCCAGTGTAGATGTGGCAGTAAATTCTGCAGGAATATTAAGCGATCAAATAGTAAGTTCTATCTTCCATCTAAGTGTGTTGTGCATAAATTTGTTTTACTTTCAATATATAAATGTAACCTGCTAGTTCTTTTTTGAATGATTCAATTCCTTCATGTTTCATTCTCTACTTTGGTTCAATATTTGTTTTGAATTGTGTATTTGGATTTATACTCTTTCTAATGGTCTTGCAATACACTGCATCTGCACCTGAGTCAGTCATGATTCTATTTCATGGAAGCTATTCTTCATTCAGCACGTCAATACATGACCAGAAGTGTCATTTGATATATAATCATAGCAATAGTCTGTAAAAATGAATTATTACCAACTGATCACCTGGAAATTGTAATAGTCAATTGAAGGTTATCTTTGATTGTCATTAACATTGTACTTTACATTAGATAACCTGGAAAAATACTTTTTGTCCTTTTGTGCCTAGCATATACTCCAGTCAACTTGGGGTTTTATTTGATCATAATGCCAAACTGCCCAAGCATTAAATGATACACAAGTAAAAATTGAAGACTCATGACCATGTTTGTGCTTTGCTTGTTGGATTCTTCCTTGCCTTGTTCTAATTCGATCACTGTTTATCACAACTTCGATCTCATGTTTATACTGGAGTATCAGACTCACATTGGGGCTGTCTTCCGTGAATCATAATCACATTCCAATTTACTTACTATGCAAAAGCAAAAGTATCCATCTCATAGGCTATAAAGGGTGTGTTATATTTCAGTCACTGTGGTTTAAGGAGTCTAGGCATTATAGAATTGAGTTTGATTTCACAAGGTATTGGTGACACTTTAACTTACAGGTACGGATCCAGAAGTGCCTTAAAGGGGGCCCGAATTTTTTTAATATAGTTATTTTGATTACCTAATTTTCAATAAATTTTAATTTTCTGAAAAATATTTACTATCAGTTATGTGTAAAATTAGAGATAAAATCTATCGTTTGAAAAAAATTAAACAAATATTAACACAATATCTACTTTTTTTATTATTTTTTCTCATTAAATTTAAAAAAAAAAATTCTCATATATACAAAGCATCATGAGGTGGTTTTGCTCTGTTCCGTTTTCTGGTGGAAGAGTTTTGAATCAGGACCTTCACAATTATTGGCCTGGTTGAGTTATTGAGGATTCGGACGTCCAGAATAAATTTGCGGTTTGGACCAAGCTGAACAGTTGATGTTTGACTCAGTTTAGTGTTGTTGCAACATAGTCATTAGTTAGTAAAGTGATCTACTCTATTTAAATAGTATGTCTGTCATGAATCTGAGTGCTCGTATTGAAATCATGACTAAAAATTTGTTTTGTGACATGTCTACTACCCTTTTTGTTAGTTTTATATTGTATATTTTTGTGTGTGGATGCTTGAGTTTGCATGTGATTGTGGAAAATAGATTGGAAGTTATTCTTTCTGACCTATCCTTGTGTTGGATATTTTATATCGATTAATAATATGACAAATAAATAGTATATATATGAGGGGCAAACCTCACCTTACAAACATGTTTTGTGAGGGTAGACGCAACCTCACCTTACAAAATACCATTTCTAATATGTTATTGGAGTCTATCCTAGTAATTTGTTGTCAAATCTATTGTGTCGCCTGTTATTGAGCCGCACTGGATCACCCACAGATGTCTAGTCTTAAGAACTTCATCATTTCTCTAATACCTTCTAGGTTTAGGGACTAATTTGAAGTTATGCTCATTCTTTTTTCATCCTTACCGTTTAGTGTTTGTGTTTCATTTATATTCATTTTGATTTTTAATAGTTATTATTATGTTACTAATTCCTTTAATCATTCGTATTGCAGGATCCATCAGATCGTCAATTGCATGATGGCTATTCACGGCCAAACCCGTTTTGTGGTTTGATGCTGCCTTGTCCATGGATTAGTAGTAACAATTCCAACCTACTGATTTTGTTTCCTTTGTATTTTATTTTGCATTATTTTTGTTTCGAGGTTGGATACAAGTTACACAGCTTCAAGGAAAAACTACAAGTCTTAACTAGAAGAAAGAAAGAAAATAACATTTAGGCATTAATAACTCTGAATAGTTCAAGGTTGTCCAATGCCAATAAATAATTCTATCTCTAAGTTTATGTTGTGCTGAAATGCATGGATTAATGATTAAGAAAATTTCTCTTGCTCTCTTTATTCTATTTTGCTATTGGTACGTTGTGAAATCTGAATAACCGGTGCCCTTTTTTGTGAACAAAGGGCCTAAAGACGCCAAACATAATGCAGACCAAAGTCTCCGAACATAAAAGCTTGTTAGCCAAAACTTAAGCATGGGTCTTTTTTTGTGATGGTGGGAAAAAAATAAATTAAAAGCGTGGACCTTTGTGGATTGGTGATGGTTGGGAAAAGTCATGCTACTGCGTTTATTAGTCATTTTACGTGCAACAGTTCATTTAATTAGTTTCCTTTTTGCATTATTTAAGCCTAATTTTTTTGTCAAATTTTATTTTAATAATATTATGCACGAGTTTGATATTATGGAATTTAAATTCTGGAAATGTATTTGTATGTATTGGAAAATTTAAATATTATTGGAATTAGATTAAATTTCTTATAGCTTTCGTTTAGAGTGTGTTTGAATTCTCATCTACACGTTTATGGTCTGTTGTGTGACTTGATAACTTATAAGGAGTGGATCATGGATGAAGATACAAACGCATACTTAATATACATATTTAATTATTATTGCGCAAAATAAATTAGCTAGGCATTCAAAGATTCTCGAAGAATAGATTGAAGCCAATAAGGGGACTGTGATTTTCTATCGTGATTGACCAAGGCCGAGCTACTCTGAAGAGCACTAGAAACTAGAGGATAAAAAAGGGAAAAAGAAGGCAATAAAGATAATTGTAAAGTTTGATGTTTGATAGATGAGTTGAATGTCATACAATTTGTAAAGTCTGCTAATTGTAAAGCAATAAACTACTTGATTAACCTATATTACCATTGTCTTTCACATTTTTAATCAATTAACCCTCATTTAATAATAAACTACTTGACATAGTTGTATGTCATACACTCCCTTGTAACAATTAATGCATATTGTCACAATGTATGTTTAATGTATCTAGTCTGTGTAGTGTGAGTATGGTATAGTTGAACGTCCAACTCAAGCTTACTATGGTTGGGTAGGGTTAGCTTGGCTACTAAGCTAATTTAACCATAGTTATTCTAATCATGATATGGTTAGCTTAAACTCTAATATTTTTAAGGTTATATATAAAAATCTCTCTCCTTTACATTATATATATATATATATATATATATATATATATATATATATATATATAAAATTGAGTGAATTCTAGAGTCTCTCCTCTTTGGATGTGTAGTTGATTCATTCTGAAGAACAAATTGCATGTTTTGTCAAGGATGTTCTCTTTGTGGTAAACATCATTTCAAGGTTTGTCTTCTTCTTGAGGTGACACATTCTTCACTCTTTTATATTCTCCTTTTAATTCTAATTCGAATAAGGGAGTTACAAAGTTGATCTGGTAGTAAAGTGGAGGGATGAGGGAGGGAGATGTCGTAGGTTCGAATCACTTCACTAATAAAAACTAACACATTAACAACTGACATTTGACTTATAGAAAAATTTCTTATTTGAACCATTGATTTGATGGATCCACAACCTCCATGACTTCTTTCATTTATAGGGGGAATGAGTTTTCATCCACATACTTAACTTATAATTAATGAATTGCTAACACTCAACTAATTTTTTCAGTTATGTTTGACTAATTTATAAGATATGTGTTGACCTTTTAATAACCAACCAAATGTATACCCTTAAAATATTATATTATGATTTCTTTTTTTTCTAGCACAATTGGTATTATGTTTTTTTATTATTTAAATTTGTTAATTGCTTCTTGTTTTAAAGGGAGATTTATTTTTTATAGTTAACCTTTGAAAAACTTTTGGAATTAGGAGGATTTTCTTTATTTCATTCCAAACTAGCTTTATGCCCTTGTTTAGTTAATCTTTTTTTTATTGACATAAAAATATTATTAATGATAAAAGTGAAGCAAGAAGCACATGGAATGCCTTTCTTTCTACTAAGCAAGAAGCAAGAAATACATAGAGTAGACCAATTCAACACAATACAATAACTCAACTCGTTAGACACAAAATATCATAGTCAAGAGCCATTTTGCATACGAGTACATTGTAAACTTAGTTGTCCGACACCACTTCCATGAATTTAATTGTGCACCTTGAAAAATTTCATGAACATCAATAACATGATAGTTTATGTTAGTATAAAGTTTGACATCAACAACCAGTTCAGCTAATGTTCCCTTGAGGTAATGCTTCAAGCAATTGATACTCTTACAAGATGATGCCAAAGCACAAGGGTAAAAGCTTAATATTTTGATGTTTGATACTTTAATAGATAATTTTTTGTTCTACATTGAGTAAGATATAATCAACTTTGGCTTTCTCAACTATTTTCAAACTACTTGACTTTTATATAGTTGGTGTTCCAGTTACTAATGCTTCCATAATAGAGGTTGATGCTTAGGTGATGATACTCTAAGAATTGAATTTTCTCATTTGCATCAAATTTTAAGTATATATCAACATTAACACATAAAATTACATTTTTTTATAAGTCAAACAATATTATTATGATCAATCAACGCGCAAACCGTGCCTTGAAAACAAGTACAAGGAAAAGAAAAATGTAAAGGGTAGAAAAATAAATCAAGCTCCTTTAAAACACATAGACTAGGGTTCATAAGCCATTCTGCAAAGGAGTGTGAGGTTAATTTAGCTGCCTTACAACATACCACAAACTCAATTGAACTACAAGAGCTATCCCACCTACATTCAAACTCTGATCCCTAAATATTTTATAGTTGCGAGCCTTCCAAATATGCCACATCCCAACAAACCACACAAAAGATCATATACAAGAGCTATCCCACCTACATTCAAACTCTGATCCCTAAATATTTTATAGTTGCGAGCCTTCCAAATATGCCACATCCCAACAAACCACAAAAAAGATCATGCTTGACGTACTTGCTTTGTCCCATTTGCTAAACCATGGAATTGCTGATAGTGTTCACAAAAACTGGAATGAAGTCCTGATTGAACTCCCCACCATCCGTATAATGTCCCCCAAACTTGAGTAGTTACTAGACAATTGAAAAATAAATGTTGTGATGTTTAACCATTTGAGTTGCAGAACACACAGTTGGCCACTTCTCTATTGATTATTCCTATCTTTTGTAAGTTGGATCTTGTTGCCAACCTATCAGCTTCTGTCTTCCAAGCTAGACATTGCACCTTAGGAGGAACTCCTGATGCTCACAAGTTGTTGTAAAACACATCTTTTTAGTGGCCTAACGCCTTCTCCAATAATCTGAAAGCAGATTGGACAAAGTATGTTTGGGATGAATTAGCTTCCCAAATCCAAGTATCCATCTTCTCTTCACTTAACACTATAACTTCCAACCTGGTGCTTAGTTTTGCCAACATCTCTTCCTCCCATGCAAATAAATGTTATCTCCATTGCCAGCTCCATCCCGAGTGCCCCACCCTCATCTCTTTCACTGATGAATTAGTATTTATTGCTAAGTCGGACAACCGACTAAATTCAATACTCAAGGTTTGGGCCCCCAGCCATTTATCCGTCCAAAGCTTCGTTTGACTACGATCCCCCAAACATCTTCTAACATTTCTAGACCACCACCCTTGATACTCTTAATTGTGGTTTTTGATAGGTTTTAAGTCTTTCCACCACTAGGAGCATTGTTGCCCTTGATTCTCCCAATACCCATCTAACTTTTCATATTTGGCTCATAGAATGGTTGCTCAAAAACTATTTGCCTCCATCTGAATTTGCCACTTCCATTTCCCTATTAAAGCCAAATTAAACTTATGCATGTCTCTCACCCCTATACCTTCTTCCTCCTTTCCCCTAATCACTTTATCCCATGCAACCTAGTTAATTCTACTATAGTTGCCTTTATCACCCCAAAAAAAAATTTCTAAAGATGGCCTCTAGTTGAAAAATAATACTTTTTGGGCTTTGAAGAAAGACAGAAAGTAGGTTGACAATGCAAGCAAGACTGACTTGATAAGAACAACTCTTCTAACCATAGAAATATACTTATACTCCCAGGAGGAAAAACTTTTCTTTACAACGTCCATAATAGGTTTCCATATAGCAAGCTTTGTTGGATCACCACCAATAGGTAGTCCTAAGTACTTGAAAGGAATATTGTTGACCTTATAGTTCAACAAAACAGATGTCTGACTCAGCCATTGCTCATCCTCATTTACACCATATAAGTTTCTCTTGTGAAAATTCACTTCATACTTGATATAAGCTCAAAGTTCTGTAACACTACTTTGATTGCCCCAATAGACTCCCTATCCTTTTTAGATAGAAGAAGTGTGTCACCCGCAAATTGCAAATGAGATATGCAGACACTATGATTTCCTATATCATAACCCTTCTATATATCCCAGCCCCACTGCTGACTTTATCATTTGAGTGAGGCCCTCTATTGCAATAAGGAATAGTAAAGGTGATAAAGGGTTGCCCTGTCTAAGCCCTCTTTCCATACCAAATTCCTCTGTGGGGTTGCCATTTAATAATATGGACAATCTCGCCAAACTGACGCATTCCTTCATCCTCCGTATCCATTTTCCAAAAAACCCCATTCTCTCTATCATATCCTATAGGAAAAAACAATTCTCAGAGTCATAGCTTTCTCAAAGTCAAGCTTGAAACACACTAAATCCTTATCCAATCTTCTATAATCTTCCACTACCTCATTAACTATCAGAATTCCATCCAGAATTTGTCTACCCTCCACAAAAGCAAATTGTGTTTTAGATATAATTGAACTTATAATCCCTTTTAGCCTTCTAGCTAACACTCTCACTAGTACCTTATACATACAACCAACCAAAGAGATCGGTTGATAATGACCCAGATGTATAAGATTACTACATTTTGGAATTAGTGCAATACAGGAATTGTTTGATCCTTTTGTAAGGTTGCTATAACAATGAAATTCAGAGAAAAATTCTAAGAGAAGTTGTTTGTAGATGTTAGCTAGGTAGATGAAGAATGGGTCTTTGTCTAATGGGGTACCTGATGGATGAGTGTGGACCAATGATTCATCATGCCTATATTCTGTCTCTTTATCTTACAGGTTGTTATCTTTGGAGCCGAACAATGCAATGACAACATTGGAAAGTTGTTCTAAGTTAAAGGAGTACCTCCTAAGATTCAATTCTTGGATTGGAGACTAGGAACAAGCAGGTCGCCGACATGGTCAAACTTGCTAAAGTGTAACATCTTAAGCATAGAGCAGGACGTATGCTGGTCGTGTGGAGTGCATAGGGAGTCAAGAGTCCACTTATTTATTTTGTGTGCAACAACATATAAAGTTTTGCAAGAATCATGTGGCTATTGGAGATTCCAAACGATGTTTCTTGGAGAAGTTAGCGAACATTACCACTACTTCTTAAGGGCAATAATAGGACATAAACGTCTGAGGAAAACTTGGTCTTTTGTGTGGTTTGCCCGGATCTAATAGATTTGGAAGGTGAGAAATACTTTGATTTTCAAGAATGCAAATACAAGCATCCAAGACATGGTGCAGGCATGTCAACTCAACTCATGAGAATGATGTCATACAATAAAAATCACATCTCACTCTTTTCCAAAATGGATTATGAATCCAATCTTTTGCGTGGATGAAGGCGGATTGTGAGATCATTTGTATGCACTATTATTGTTTGTAAGCTTTGTTATTTTTTTTTTTGCATTGTAAACTATTTAGGAAGACATCTCTTATGCTTTCTAATTTTCAATAATATTCATTGGCTTATAAAAAAAATCTTAATTTAACTAATTAGAATAGTCTTGCATTGAATTTGCTTAAGCTTTATAAAGATTTAATCAACTTTTTAAAACTCATTCTTCATGATAGTGTAAAGATGACTTCAAAGAGAATCAAAACAAAAATATAACACATAAAATAATAACTTACATAATAAACCAACAAAAAAAATTTAATTATAGTACACTAATATATATAAAACTAATCATATTATATTACACAATCACAAACAAAACAAAAACCACCTCAATAATATTATAGATAAGCAAATCGTAAAAGTCTTCTGAGTTCTAAGTGCTAAAAACTAACATAAAGAAAATGAATATTCCATATATAAATTAGTATCTATAACTATTATAATGGGAATACGCTATTTTAAATCTATATTTTCTTTGACTTTTTTTTTCTTGAGTAACTATTAAATTTTATGTAACTTCTTTTTTTTTTTTCTCTTTTAAGTTTTCATGTTTTATTTTTTTTCTTTTATTTTTTTATTTAATAATATAACATAGTGTCTCTCTCCCATTAGTATAAATAAAGAATAAACCTTAATAATTACAACTAATATACAAAAAATAAAAATTATAATATGAATTAACTACCATTCAAACCAAATATATCAACAAATAATAGGGCAACATGATAATGAAAATGTGAATCAATAAGTAGAATATAAGAACAATAATAAATATTTTTCTAAGAACATCTTAAATTACAAAAAAAAAAAGAAAAGTTTATTGGAAGGGAAAAATATCCAACTTATATATGTTCAAGTCCCAAAAGACACTATCATAAAAAAAAAAAAAAAACTAGATAGCTGACAAACTAACATTTTTAACAATTCTATAATGTTACCATATGATATATCACAATTGGGAGACTTAAACAATACCATACATGACTGTGAAAATGAATCTTATAATCATGAAACATCCTTTTTTTACATACCTAAACTTCAATTTTCATACATAAATTCAATTGCTATCTTAAACAAAATTATTTTTTTTAAAAAATTAAAGTTAAACATATTATGAATTTGAAGTTTAACATGTCTTTTTTAAGGTTTCTTAAAAAAACATTTACATGTTTTGGTTATCTAAATTTTTGTTTTCATATAACCAATTAAATTATATTTAAAATTAGAATAATAAATATTTGCATTAAAATCTATTATAATTTCAATCCTATTAAAAATTAAATAACTATTTTAGTCCTAAAATTTAGAGACACCATTTCTCTAGGAATCTTTAAGAAAATTAGTTTCTTTATAACTATCTTGTTATGCAAATTGAAGATTGAAGTATTTGATATAGTATTTTAAAACTTTAAAAGCACTATCTAAAGTGTTTTAGGGACTAATGTATATAATGATAAAAAAATTTAAGACTAACATGTTGAAAATATTTTTCAAAGACGTATCAATTACCTCTAACATACTAGTTTGGAGGTTTACTTCATTATTAAATATAAATTCAAATTTTCGCAAGTCTAAGTTTGAATGCAAAAAGGTTAAAAAATATATAATAAAAATAATTTGTGAATAAAATTATATCTTTTTGATGAATCTAAAGAAAAAAATGGCACCTAGTTTTATATAATAACACATAAATATAATAAAAAAAATATAAAATGATAAAATTTCAAAATTAAAAGAGATAAAAAATAATGGCAATTTGATAAAGATTGGAATTAGATGTAGTTTAACCCACTTTTCAGTTTTATAGCTCCTACAACAATAAATTAGAAGCTAAAAAATTAGTGTTACATAATTTTGTTAAATAATTAATGTTAGTAGAATAGTTTTCCACTCTTATTAGATAAATAGCTATCTTTTATTACCACCACCTATAATCAAGATTAAACATAACAAAAAAGAAAAAGGGAACAAGAAAAAAGGAATAGTAGAAAAATAAAAGAAAACTACAACACCATACCTTCATTATTACCAAACGCAAAAATCACCATTTTCAAAATCCTTATGCAACTTCCAGCATCATATTACAAGTCTCAACCAGCAAAATAAGTTTAACCCAATGACCAATTTTACACATAAAAAATAATACATAATAAACAATAAAAAAGAGACTTAATTAAGTTTTTATTCCTTGAAATTTGTCTAAATTTTAATTTTGGTTCTTGAAAATTAAAAATATTTTTTCCCTTAAAATTTCAAGTTTACACTGTTTTAGAAACTAAATTTGACTAACTTTATAGAGAAAAAATTATTTTTCATTTTTAAGTTAAAAAAAAAAAAACCAGAGGAAACAAATGAAATAGAGGTTTCAATGGCTAACATTGTTTCTTTTGAATATAAGAGATGGAACAAATGAAGGCTTTCCCTTTTTTTTTTCTTTTTTTTATAAAACAAGCAATTATATTAAAAAGAAATGTGAAAACCATAAGACATGGCTTCCAGGTTTAGGTACAAAAGAGCGTCCAAGAATTATATATGAAAATCAGATAACAAAAAGCAATGGTCATTCACATTGATTAGATAAAGAATTAGACCTCGCTCCTGTAACACAAAATGTTGGATTTATCACCCACTCAGCAAAAGTATGAGCAATTAACTTTGTGGCTCGACTCCATTCCCACAAATTGAGCTGAATTACAACAACTATCGTAGTTATTTGTGGATCTTTACCATTGAAAACAGATGCACTGCATTCCTTCCAAATGTGATAGAGACTTGCGAACCACACCAAATGCAAAACCTTGCGAATTATAAACTTTGCCTTCGAACTTTGTACTACTAATTAATCCCATGAATTGTAAAATTTGCCTTCGAAACTCCTTATCTAATCCTGTAGATATTCCCACTAGGTGCATAACTCCATCCACACTATAGCTGATATTGAGCAAAATAGGATAAGTGTGAACCTGATTCTACCTCTCCACCAAACAAAATGTTGCCAACCTTTATTATGTAGCTTTCCCTCCTAACTATTGAATATGGTCCATTTCAAATTCAAAAATATAATTAAAAAGCTACATAATAAGGGTTGACAATGGAATACAAATAGACAAATTAAATATAATTCTATGAAAGGAAATTACAGTAAGAATCGACACATGTTTAATATGTAACTAAAATTTCACTAAATTGATAATGAAAATTTTCAATTAATTATTAATTAATTTAATACAAGATATTTAGGATAACTATATAACGATCTCATGCAATGCATGAATACAAATTGATGAGAATATAATGTATTATAATTAAATATAATTTTCTTATAAAATAAAATATATGGACCATAAAGCAAATGTGTTAGATATAAATAATTTATTTGATATTTGATTAAACCAATACAACACAATGTCTGACTTAGAGCTTTAGGTTCTATGGGTGGAATAAACTAGTCTAACAAAAAATTTGCCATCTAGCTCTCATGCGTTTCACTTTTCCTAAGATTATACTAAATTCATTCACCACATTTAAGGTTAAACAACTTATTTTAATTACTAGTATCCCTAATCAACTTTCTAACCTTCATTATATATTATTTGTTAGTGTTATAATTTTATACTTCAAATTTATTATCAACATCTTTTTGTGATGTTTTCTCTCTTAGCTAGCTAATCCATTATTATTTAGACTTCAGTTATACTTTCCATGTTACTTTAATCTATTCATCATAGATTAAAGCCTAAAACAAAACAAACATTAAGGTAATCTTTGTGTGTTTTATAACTCTTTCTTAAATCATACTATTTTCTTGCACTAGATTAATATTTTTCTATTTCTTTTATTCACAATCATTTTTGTTTAACTAAAACCGCATAACATTGTCATGGGAACTAACTCATTCATACCCTTGAGATTGTATCTACACAGATGGCATAAATAAATTTAATATCTTTGTATTCACACACATGTAATGCAATGTCAAACATATATAAGTTAGAAATACATTTTACACATGTTAAGACATATATAAGTAGGATGAGTACACAACAAATAAATATGTCACCGAACAAATACACATAAACTCAATATCCTTGACTTAACTCATAAAAACTTATGCTTTTAACTTTGTATGCATGTTATACCGTAGTTCTTAGCACAAAACATACATATTAGATAGCTTCAGAGTACATGGAAGCACACAAATTATTATCAAACAACAAGTAACACATTCACTCTCACCAATACAACCTATGCTTATGAAAAATGAAGATTCAATCGGAGTTTGTGGTGTTTGCTCATAGTTACTTGATATCATATGTATTAACAACCCAACTACTTTGAAACCCCTAAGGCTTATATAGTGTTGTAAAAGAAAGAGATGTATAATATTATAAAAAGGCAAAGTCTCACTTTTTAATTGTCATCTCTAATTGTCGATCACTAACTACAACCTCTTATAATTAGCCATTGATGGTTGTTCATTAATCACTGGCCAGTGATTATCAAACCCTAAACCCTAAATCATTGGTCACTGGTCATTTACTATTACCATTGATTGTGGATCACCAATTATCGGTCATTGATCATTGGTTGCCATTCTATAACTATCGATCACAAGTTGACTATCACCTTTGACTACCAATCTTTCTATCCACAAGGAGAAAGGTTTCTAGTAGTATTGAGATTTGATATCAATACTTTAAATTGAAAACCAAAATAATGTTATTTTTATAAGATTTTAGCATCAAAATGAGAGTTTACTATCTGTTTTAGGGTTAAATTGCAAATCTTTATTTCTAGAATTAAAAAATCAATTACTTACATATTCTTAATATAATTTTATATTTAATTATGTTTTATATGTGCAAAAACCTTTGTAGTCGCAAGTGTGACCGTATTTATATGTATAGCCTTTACCAATAGATAGCAAAATCCCCGTCATTTGTTCTAGTGTTGTACGTTGGTCACACGTTTTAGTGTTCTACGTTGGTCACACGTCAAACAACTTAATACGTGACTGTAATTTAAGGGATAATTTTACACATTCATTGTATGTTTGGAAAATTCTAAGTGAAATTGATTTTATGATAAAATGATTTTTGTTTAGATATGCTTTTATCACAAGACTAAAATTTACTGTAAAAAGTTATTAGAAGTCTCTTTAGAGCAAATTCACACTGAATTTAGGTTGAAACATTTTGTATCAAACCTCAAAACAACATCAAATTTGTCCAACTCCAAACTTTAAATTTTGAAGACAATTCCAAATTTCATACTAAACTCAAACGAAGTCTTTCCATCCACAATTGATCTTGAGATTTTTTATACTCTTGACAAACGAAAAATAATAATACCCTAATAATTTTTTTCTTTTTCAATTCTAGTGTAACTTAGAATTTTCAATTTTAGTGTAACTTAGAAGTGTGTCTGGTGACATTGGAAATCGAGTAAAAAAATAGAATTAAAAAAATATAAGAGATGAGAATAAAAAAAATAGAAAGTTCATATATTTTTACTATGACAAAATGAAAGAGGTAAATTATAGTCAGAATATTTGAGAGAAATAATAAAACTATTCATACTTCCTTGTATATTCAATATTTATTATGCACGAAATTTATTAATTTATTTAAAATTATGAGACAGTTTTATATTCTAAAATCAAATAAATTTTAATTAAAAAGTAGAATCATGATTCGTTGTTTTATTTTATATAACTTTAATTATATTATAAAATTTTTATATTTATAAAATTAATAACAGATTTTTTATATATGTTCCTGTAACGGACTAACGACCGTGTTCACTGCTCCGCACGCACTTGGCAGCTTTCTTTTGTTCTTCCCTCCAAAATATAGTCATAGATATCCCTCACAAAAGCCTTCTCTCCCGTAATAGAAACCAAACGAGTCGAAAACACTTTCTCTCCTATTCTCTGCGTAATCATCCAATCAACTTCTGTTCCTTGGTCTCTTCCTCTGCACTGAAGTTTCAATCGGTACGTTCCTTCTTTCTTCACTGTGATTCCATTAATCGTTTCGCGGTTTGTCGCTTTTGGCTTCGATTCCTTCAGGATCGTGGTGTTCATTTTCAATTCTTGATATCTTTGGTTAACGATCCCGGTTTGGTTTGATTCTTTCACGATCGTGGTGTTAATTTTTAATTTCTGAAATCTTTGGTTATCGATCTTTTTTATCATCAGTGTTAACTTTTAATTCTTGAAATCTTTTATTACCGATGCTTGGTGCTGTGCTCACGAATGATAGTAACAGAAACCGGAGCTTCAACAACAAGATCAACTCGTGGGAGTGAGCGTCGGCGATGGCTTCAAGAGAATTGAACCCGCCGGACATGGATGAGGATCTCCATAGCCCTCAGCTAACTGTTTATGGCCGAGAGGCCATGCACAAGTTTTTTGGTTCTAACGTTCTTGTCTCATGGATGCAGGGTTTGGTGTGGAGATAGGTAAACTTCAACATAGATTATGTGTTTGGAAAATTATTCCTCATATTAATAATAACAATAGGATTAAATGTTAATGGTTTCGATTATATATTAATTGTTAATTATTCTTGACTTAGATATAGCTAGGTTTGACACCTGTGATTTAGACAAATTAGTTAATAGATTTTTAATACATAACATATAATTTCAAACATAGGTACCTTTAACTGTGTAATTTGTTTTTTTATTTAATGCTCATTATATATTATTTAGGTTCAACTGCCACAATCATCTGCCCCCTATTGCATTTATTAAAACTGAAGTCCGTGGGCTTTTTGATTCTGTGTTCTGTGAATTTGGACATGAGTTTATTGTTGTTAATATGAATGGAGAAGAACCCGTTACTGGCTCAATTAAATTCATAGGGAATGACAACCCTGCTCCTTTATCCTGTTATGGTGAATGTAAGTGGTTGGGTTTCGGGATGGAGATCTTGTTGTCTTCTTTGGAATTCACGTTATGGAAGAATTGAACCATGGAAAGCCAAGAAAGATTAAAAATGGTAGAGAACTCTCGTTTACCCTTGAAGAAGACACCACAAATTATCGTATATAAGAGAAATGTGTTGTTGTCACGGTTGTAATTTTCTTAAGAGTGATCCTTCTAAGCCGGATGATCGCTTACATCTCCTTCATGTAGCATTCCAAGCTCTGGATAAATTCATTTTTGAGTTAAGTCGCTTCCTTGTTGCTGGTTCGGAGGATGATGCACAAAAGCTTATATATGTTGCTAGTACTATTAACGACAACTTAGGAGATGGAAAATTAGAAGACATAAATCCGAAACTGTTGCGTCATTTTGCCTTTGGTGCCAGGGGATATTGAATCCTATGGTAGCCATGTTTGGTGGAATTGTTGGAGTAGAGGTTGTCAAAGCGTGCTGCGGGAAGTTTCACCCACTTTTTCAGGTAAGTATTTTCCATTTTTTTAATGGGTCATCATTTAACTAGTTAGCTAATTGACGATGTGTGTTCGGTTGTTTCAGACTTTAAGATGACATTTGATATTTTTTCTATAGTACTTATAAGAAACATATCACATATGACTAATCATTGAAAATTGGAAATTATAAGATTCGTCTATCATGAAAAGCCACATAAAAAACAGAGAGTTCGCAGAACTCCAAAATAAAAAATATTTAAGATCAAGGGTCGTGATTAAATTAGTTATTTTAGGCAAACATTCCATATTCCTTAGAGATTTAGGTTTGCTATTTTTTCAGTTTTATGGTTGTTGTGTTTGCTGTTAGACTCTTATTTTTGGTTGTTATTTCAATTTAAGTTTTATGGTTGTTTTGTTATCTTGTTGTTTTGAATTCTTATGGGAGTAGTTTTTGGTTATCGGAATAAAAGGTTGATTGATATGGTGGTTGAAGAGAGAAAGAAAAAGAAAGGTGGTGAAGTAGTCGTTAATAGAAACTTAACAAGTTAACACTTAATATTTGTGGGTTTATTTTTCCTTAAATCACAAAAAAAATTCTCTTCAAGAATAGAAAAGAAACATGCACTTTGTCTTTTGATATTTATCAAGGTTTTCAAATCGAAGTAGTCATTGAACATTTCGTAATATTACAAAGAGATAAAGTTTTACGTTACCTAAAATGGCTTTTTAATAAATATTTATATTCTAATTGTAATCAACATTTTGTAATTTGCATTTTGATGTTGTTTCATGCTGAAGTGAAGTCCTAAGAAGCACCTTACCATAAAACCACATCTTTGTGGCAAAAAACCACAACGCTGTGGTCAAGTGTTTTGGAATTCATTTTTGCATTTTCTTGTGCGATTTTGCTGTTGCTATTTTCTATTTTTCCAGTTCATTTTTTAGAGCTATCCAATTGTGCTTGCTTTGGTATTTGTTTGCTTGAGTTTGGAGCCTAAGAGGATTTGTGAATTAAATTCACACGGAGGATTTGTGAATTAAATTCACACGGCTGTGGCAAAAACCACTGTGGTCATATCCTTGGCTAGCTTAGCATCAAGACCTCGCACCTCTTTTGCTCTGTTTTGTGCTATGTTTTTAGGATTTTATTTTGCAGTTTTTAATCTTCTTGTTATGTCATTAGAATGTCATGTTTAGTCCTTAATTTGTCCAATTAAAATTCCTTAGGTTTTACTAAATATTTTGTGTTCTTTTGAGTCTTGAAAAAAAGTGAGGTTGCTTCTTGAAATTGAGTTTCTAAGAGAGTTTTTCTTTCTTGTCTAAGTCTCTTAAAAAGTCACACATTCTTTTAGTTCAAACATGTTTCTTAATTAAATTTTAAAAAAAAATAATTATAGCTCAATTTCTTCTCTAAATTTTAGTGTCTTATTTAAATTTGTAGTAGTTTTTAGTGTGCTTATTTGAAGTGAATCTTGTTTGGTGTATGGAGTTGTTTTTGGTTGATTGTTATTGAACGAGAGCTTGTGCAAAACAAGTTAGTACACTTTAAAACATTTCAAATTTTAGTACACTTTGAGTTACCAAAATTTTCTTAGATTGCATCTTTTGGTATGAAATTTGGTGGCCTTGCTTAAGCTTTTCTTTCAAGTGATTATCACCCTTGTATGCCTCATTAAATTTGCAACCCAAATTTGAAATTAGGTGCAACCAAAAGAATTAAAAAAAAAAGAAGTCAAAAGAAAATTTGACAGAAAGAACAAAAACAAAAGTTGTTAGAAAAAAAACAAACGAAGTAAAAAATATTTGAAGTAAAAAAATTGGTGTACCTAACAGGAAATTAACTTCAGTTGCAAAAAACGACTTAGAATTATTTGTGATTTCTTGGAAAACTCATCTTTAACATTCAGGCAACTCAATTCTTAAGTGGTATAATTTTTAAAAATTGTTGAGTCTTTTGCATTTTAGTCCTTGAATCTACTCTAGAACCATTCTAGGATTTCTTTTGTATACTTAGCTTACTTTCTAATGTTATTTTAGTTTGTCTTCTTTGAAACTCTTTATGTCTTGTCTCCATTAATATTTCCACTTGGATAGTAAACCATTTCAAATTGTGCTTTTCTTGTTTCATTTTGCTTGCTCAATTTATTTGGTTCTTGCCTTGATTGGTGCCACTTTTGTGTAGGAAAGCCTTGAGTAAGGAAGCCTTCCACAAGGGTAGCCCTTAAGGAAGAGTTAAAATAGCTACAAGGACTTGAACAAAAGGAAGAGCATGGACAAAAAGTGAAACACCTTGGGAGAGATTGCTTTAGAGAGAGTTGAAGATCTTTAGTTTATTCCTTGTTGATAATTTTTAGTTGTATTTTCCTTTTACTTCGTTTGTAAAATGCCATTATTCTTAAGTGTTTAGCTTAGTCTCTTGCTAATTAAGGTGTGAAGGAGGAAGTGGTACACCGTCTTCTATACCTTTAGGAGCACGCTTAGATCCTTATCTCTTTTATATTTTGCCTTACTTTACCTTAGTTGTTTTTGACGTTTTTAGTAAAGAGTGTAAAGTTCCAAAGACTCTCACACTTGTAGGAATTCGTTTAGGATAGTTTGTGTTTATGCTTGTGCGTTTTTCTAGGATGGTGTTTGAGTTCCAAAGGCTCATACATCTTTAGTGAGAAGCCAACAATCAAAGGGTGAGATGAGTGAGTTCAACATTAGGAAGCAACCTCTCCTTAGTGGTTACCATGACCCAAATTCTCCCTTATTTTACATTTTTTTTTTGAGGTTGTGCAAAAGTCTTTTGAGCACATTGACTCATAATCTCAAATTCTCTTTGAGAAAGCTTCTTCAAACACTTCAACAAGTGTTGGAGTTGTAGCCATACATTTTGAGAAAAAAATACCTCAAGTTCAATACTTTGAAAAGGTTGAGAGAAAAGTCAAGCTTAAAGAAGGTTTTTCTTTGGATTCCAAGGAGGACCTTACTCAAGAAACTATTCTCTTAAAGAAAAGTGAAAGTGAAGTCCTGTTGAATACTTCACCAAGTTTTGAACTTGAGCCCATTTCTTTAAGGTCCAAACAAAATTCTCAAGTTCAAAACTTGGTCCAAAGTAAAAGGGAAAATGGTCTTCAAGAAGATCACTCCTTAAGTCCTAAGAAAGATCTTATTGAAGAAACTTCTCTCCTAGGACAAGTGCAAGTGGAGGTTGTGTCCAAATTATTTGAACATAACATTCCACAAACTCTAGTTGTAATTAAAGCAAATATTTCACCAAGTGTGTAACTTGAGACCCTTTTCATAAAGCTCAAGAAAGAAACTCAAGTTCAACACTTGGAAGAAAAAGAAATTCTACACAACCTTAAGTTTTACTTGGTGCCACCTTAGAAACTTCTCTAAGTGTTGATCTTAACACATTTTTCTTTAAGCTCAAACAAGAGTCTCAAGACATGCATGAAGTTAAGGAATCGTTTCTTACACAAGTAGATGTAAAGGTTTGCCAAACCATTTTGAGCATAATGAAATACAACCTCAAGTAGATGTAAAGTTTGTATTCTACTAGTAGTGTTTTTCTAGTATTAGTGATAGTGTACTAGCAATGCTACTCTACTAGTAATGCTAATCTACTAGTAGTGCTAGTCTACTTGTAGTGTTAGTCTACTATTAGTGTAAGTCAACCAGTAGTGCTAGTCTACCAGTAGTGCTAGTCTACTAGTAATGGTAGTCTACAAAAAGTGCTAGTTTACTAGTAGTGCTAGTCTACTAGAATGGGTAGTGTACTTGTAATGCACTCTACTATTAGTGCTAGTATATTATTAGTGCTAGGCTACCAGTAGTGACAATTTACTAGTAGTGCTAGTCTACTAGTAGTGTCTATCTAATATTAGCGCTAGTCTAATAGTAATACTAATCTACTAGTGGAGCTAGTATACTAGTAGCGTTAGTTTACTAGCAGTGCTAATCTACTAGCAGTTCTAGTTCACTAGTAGTGTTAGGCTACTAGAAGTGCTAGTCTATAAGTAGTGTTAGTGCACTAGTAGTGTTAGTCTACTAGTAGTGCTAGTCTACTATTAGTACTAGTCTACTATTAGTGCTAGTCTACAAGTAGTGCTAGTCTACTAGTAACGGTAGTCTACAAGTAATGCTAATGTGCTAATAGTGTTAGTCTACTAGTAGTGCTTGCTACTAGCTGTGCTAGAGTATTCTTAGTGTATTTGTAATTCTAGTTTACTGGGAGTGCCAGTCTACTAATAATACTAGTCTACTAGTAGTGTTATTCTACTATTAATGTTAATTTATCAATAGTGCTAATCTACTAGTAGCACTAATGTACTAGTAACGCTAGTCTACAAGTAGTTTTAGCCTACTAGTAGTGCTTGTCTAATAGTAATGCAAGTCTACTTGTAGTGTTAGTGTACTATTAGTGTTAGTCTACTATTAATGTAGTCTACTAGCAGGGCTTTTCTACTAGTAATGCTCTTCTACTGGTAAATCTAGTCTAAAAGTACTACTACTCTACCAGTAGTGCTAGTTTACCAGTAATGCTAGTCTACTAGTAGTTTTATTCTACTTGTAGTGCTAGTCTACTATTAGTGCTTGTCTACTAGTAGTTTACCAGTAGTGCTAGTCCACTACTAGCGCTAGTCTATTAGTAGTATTAGTCTACTAGTAGTGCTAATCTACTACGAGTGCAAGTCTACTAGTACTGGTAGACAACTAGTAGTGCTAGTGCTAGTTTACTAGTAATGGAACACTACTAGTAGTGTTGGTCTACTAATAGTGATAGTTCATTAGTAGTGCTAATTTACTTCTTGTATTAGTCTACTAATAGTGCTATTCTACTACGAGTGCAAGTGTACCAGTAATGTTAATATACTAGTAATGCTAGTCTACTAGTAGTGTTTGTCTACTAGTAGTATTAGTCTCCTAGTTATTCTAGTCTTTTACTAGTGTTACTCTTGCTAGCCTACTAGCAATGTTTGTTTACTTGTAGTTCTAGTCTACTAGCAATGCTAGACTACTAGTGATAGTCTATTGGTACTACTAGTTTACAAGTAGTGCTGGTCTACTAGTAGTGCTAGTCTACTAGCAATGCTAGTTTACTAGTATTACCAGTCTACTAGTAGGGCTTATCTACTAGTATTGCTAGTTTACTGGTAGCACTAGTCTACTAGTACCACTAGTTTACTAGTAATCTTAATCTACAAGTAGTGCTAGTTTGCTAGTAGTGCTAGTATACATGTAGTACTTCTCTATTATTAATGGTAGTCTACTATTAGTACCAGTCTACTATTAATGTTAATCTACTAGTCGTGTGAGTCTACTAGTAAGGTTAGTTTACTACTAGTTTTAGACTACTAGTATTGATAGTCTACTAGTAATGGAAATCTACTAGGAGTGCTAGTCTACCAGTAGTATTGGTCTACTAGTAGTGGTAGACTACAAATACTACTAGTATACTAGTAGTGCTAGTCTACTAGTAGTGTTAGTCGACTAGTAGTACTAGTCTACAGGTAGCAGTAGTCTACTTGGAATGCTAGTCTATTAATACTGCTAGTCTACTACTAGTTCTTATCTAATAGGAGGATTAGTCTACTACTAGTCTTAGTCTACTATGTCTGCTAGTCTACCAGTAATGCTATATTACTATTAGTGCTAGTCTACTAGTAATGCTAGTCTGCAAGTAGTGCTTGTTTACACGTAGTAGTCTACTAGTAGTGTTAACCTACTAGTAGTGTTATTCTACTAGTAGTTCTAATCTACTAATAATGTTAGTTTACTAGCAGTTAGTCTACTAGTAATGGAAGTGTACTAGTAGGGCTAGTCTACTAGTAATGATTGTCTGCTAGTGGAATATGTTCTCTCTTTGAGATTGGCTAAGCTCTAAATGTTGGTTTATAAGAAGCCTTCTAATCATCAGGGGGTCTCCGTCACATGCATAAGCATCTTCATAATCTGAGTATGATTCATGAGCCCCTTCTTCCTCAATGATGCCCACCCTTATGATGAAGAGTTCCATCTTTTGTTTATACTCCTCTATGCTTAGGTTTTGTTGCTTAAGCCTTTGAAGTCTATCCAAAAGGTCTCTCTCATAGTAAGAGGGTATATGCCTTCTTCTTAAAGCACTTTTCAAGTCATTCCAATATTTTATGGAAGGCATGTAAGTTTTGGCCATTTCATTAGTTAACCCAACCCACTAATGCATGACATGCCTTTGGAATCTTAGGGTTGCCAAGGAGACTTTCTTTTCTTCTCTAATTTCATGACAATGAAATAATTGTTCTACCTTGATTTCCCAATCAAGGTAGGCTTCCACATCTTTTTTTCTATGAAATGGAGGATGATCAATTCTTAGCTCCCTTATTAGAGCCACATGTTCATGCTTATGAGAATGGGAGTATCCTTTCCTTCTAGGTCTTCCCTCATAGTACGCTCTCCCACTCTCACTAAATCTCCTAGAAAGAGAATCATACTCTATGTTCTTTTCTTTTCTCTCCCACTTTCTTTGTCTTCTCTCTTCCTCCTTTCTTCTTTTCTTTTACTTCTCTTTTCTTCTTTCTTCTTCCTCTGCTTTTTCTCTCCTCTTTCTTTCTTCTTTTTCTCTTTTCTTTAATTCCTTTTCCCCTTTTTTTCTTTCTTCTTTTTCTTCTTTCTCCCTCTTTTCATCTTCTTTTTATTTTCTTCTTTTTCGTCACCACTCATCCTCTCCTCAATCATCACTCACAAAAATCCATAGTGACGTGCTTAAGAGAGAGTTAACCTTAAAAATGTCTTTGGTTAACACTCTTGTTACTAGAGACACTAGAATGTGAGTTATTAGGTATGGTGCTTGAATTTTAAGTCTAAGAGGTAAGCCAACAAGTCAAATAACATTCCTCTCTTTTTTTGGTTTTCTCCCTAAAAGTCAAAGTAAGCCTTTGGAACTCAAGCCTTGGACTACACGATTTTTTGCAAATAAAAGAAGAGCAAGGAAAGTAAAAGTGTAGGGAGTCTAAAAAGTGCTCCTAAAAGGTGATGAAGGTGGTGTACCACTTCCTCCTTTACACCTTAATTATGAGAGACTAATTGAAAAAAAAAACTATTACACACAAATGGAGTGACCATAAAGGGTATCAACATTTCTAAGATGAATACAACCAAATGAAGGCAAAAGAAAAGGCTAAAATCTTCAAGTCTTCCTCCTAGCTCCCATAAGTGTATACTCTCAATGCCTTGCTTTCTCCCTTGCTCAAGTCTTCTTGGCTTTGTCAACACCTCTTAGAATGCTACCCTTGTAGGATGCTCCTTTTCCAAATGCTTGGCCAAAATCCTAGGCTAAGGCACATAAAATTTGAACTAAACAACATGCAATTAGTGAAAACACAAGTAACTCTAATGTACTAATTTTAGAAGTGAATTAGGTAGTGTTTGATGAGTCCTTGGTTAAATTTTTGACACTTTCTTGTTTGCATAAGAAAAGCCTAATAACACGCCAATTTGCTCTTACAGTCCACAATAATTTCACTACACAACAAAGTACACACATAACTACTATATTGGATGAACAAACAAATTATGATTAAAATTAAGAAAAAAATTTTTACATTTCGTTTTAGAGGAACATGCTTGGGCTATAAGCATGGTAGACTTCTTTGGAAGACTTACAGAAGAGGTAAAAACCTCTTACATGCTCAATTTCAAAGAAGGTTCACACACTTAGAAATTTTTTTAGTGCAAAAATAAAACAAGAGAAACCTAGAGAATTTGATATGACACATAATGACTAAACATGACTTTATTCAGACAAAACTTAAGAGCATCAAAATTTAAAATAAAGTCCTAAAAAAATATAAAACAAAAGTAGCACACAAATTGAACCAAGGAATTGTAGGATTTGAGACCAAAGCATTCACCCACAGTGTTGTGGATTTCGCCACAACCATGTGGATTTGAGGTAAAATGCTTCATAGGCAACTCAAAACCAAAAAAATGAACACAAACTCCAAGCTAAAGTTGAATATCGAATTCTAAACAGAAAAAATGGTTCAATGAATGGAACTAATAGCTTGAACCGAAAATTTAAAGGTAAGCATAATATGATATATGCTAGAATTCAAACAATACAAAAATCAAGACAAACATTCAAGACATGCTAGAATTAACTAACAACAAGGAAATGCTAAAATGAAAATAGAGTGGAGAGGAAGAGAAGAGAATTCAAAAGATTAAATAGCAAAGGAAGAAGGTGAACCTCTAGAAGAAGGCTCTAGATACCAATTAATGCATTCCTTTGAAGAAGTGAGTGGTGGAAGAGGAAGGAATGGTGGTGGTGGCACCATTCAATGAGAGATAAGCTATGGAAGGAGTTTGCCACAAGGGAAGAAACCCTTGATAAAAATCATATAAGCTCTCAATTTAGGAGAGAAAGGAGACACTCAAATTTATTCACAAAAGTATTTTGTATTCAATCAAGTGTAAAATATATAAAGAGGGGGAAAGTGCTTCTTTATCAGCAAAAACATGGGCCTAGAGGATTAGCTGTGGACATCCACCATTAGGGAGGGATAACATAGATTAATCAAATGTTAACTAAGCTAGAGCCAATTAGCAGTTGATTAATTTCTAGGAAGATCCAAACGTGCCCTTAATTTTAAGATCTTGGTCCCCTTTCAATTTGAATTTGAATTTTGGAGGAAAGCCACATAGCAACTCAAAATTCAAATTAAAAAATGAGAGCAACATGAAAGAAATGTTGATGTCACCTTGGAGGAGAGAGAAGGTGGCGTAACAAGAGGAGGGAACCAAGGGGACCCACGTGTCTCTTATGCTTCATGCGTGAGTTGGAGGGGTGTGGAACTAACTTAGGGGGTATGGCTCATAAAAACCACACTCCTAAGCTACTCCAAAAAAGTCCAAACTACTCAACACACTCCACAAAAGGGACTAATTACACCTCCTAATTAAAAATAGACATAAAGGCCAAAAAGAAACTAAAAACACCTCCAAGTCCCAAATTAAAAAACGTATATTACAAGGACTAAAAAGAAAACTATGGCCTAATTTCTATCATCTTGATCTCCATGAGAAGGTGAGGTGTTCTTCCCTCCTCTCTTGCCATATCTTCCTCAATGCTCCTAACCTCTTCTCTTGCCATATCTTCCTCAATCCTCCTAACCATCGCCCTTGTGGTAGGACTCTTGCTAGGGAGGAATGCATCACTACTACCAGTTTTAGTCTACTAGAAGTGTAGTCTACTACTAATAGAACTTTACTGGTAATGTTAGTCTACTAGTAGTGCTAGTCTACTAGAAGTGTTAGTCTACCAGTAGTGCTAGTCTATAAGTAGTAATAGTCTACTAGTAGTAGTACTCTACAAGTAGTACTAGTTTACTGGTAGTGTTAGTCTACTACTAGTGCTAGTTTACTGCTAGTGGTAATCTACTAAAAGTGTTAGTCAACTATGAGTGTTAGTTTACTAGTACGACTACATTACTAAGCTAGTCTACTAGTAATGGGACTCTACTAGTAATGTTAGTCTACTAGTAATGGATCTCTACTGGTAATGTGAGTCTACAAGTAGTGCTAGTCTACTAGTAGTGCTAGTCTACTAGTAATGATAGTCTACTAGTAGCTCTAGTCTAATAGTAATGTTAGTCTTCCAGTAGTGCTAATCTACAATTAGTACTAGTCTACTAGTAGTACTAATCTAAAAGTAGTACTATTTTACTAGTAATACTAGTCTACTAGTAGTGCTACCCTACTAGTAATGGAACTCTAGTAGTAATGTTAGTCTACCAGTATTTGTATTCTACTAGTAGTGCTAGTCTACTACTTGTGCTAGTCCAGTAGTAGTGCTAGTCTACTAGTAATACTAGTCTACTAGTAGTGCTAGTCTACAAGTAATACTAATATACTAATAGTGCTAGTCTACAAGTAGTAGTAGTATACTAATAGTGTTAGTCTATTACGAGTTCTAATCTATTAGTAGTGATACTCAACTAGTAGTGTTAGTTTACTACGAGTGTTATTCTACTAGTACTTCTAGACTACTAATAATGTTAGTCTACTAGTAATGGAACTCTACTAGTAAGGTTAGACTACTAGTAGTGTTAGTCTGCTAGTAGTGCTAGTATACTAGTAGTGCTAGTTTACTAGTTTACTAGTAGTGGTAGTCTATAAGCAATGCTAGTTTACAAGTAGTGCTACTCTATTAGTAGTGCTACTTTACTAGTAGTCCTAGTCTACTAGTAGTGGTAACGTAGGTAGTGCTATTTTACTAGTAATGCTTGTTTACTAGTATTGCTAGTGTACTAATAGTCTATTATTGGTGCAAGTTTACTAATAATGCTAGCCTACTAGTAGTGCTAGTTTACTAGCAGCGTGAGTCTACTAGTAGTGTTAGTCTACTAGTAGTTCTAATCTTCTAATAGTGTTATTCAACTAGTAGTGCTAGTTTACTAGTAATGGAAGTAAAGTAATAGTGTTAGTCTACCAGTAATGTTTGTCTACTTAGTGGTGTTAGTTTACTAATGGTGGTAGTCCACTAGTAGTAATTTTAGTCTACTAGCAAGTCTAGTCTACTAGTAGTTCTAGTGTAGTATTAGTGTTAATTTAGTAGTAGTGTTAGTCGACTAGTAGTGCTAGTGTACTAATGCTCTATTAGTAGTGGTAGTTTACTTGTAGTTCTAGTCTACTAGTAATGTTAGTCTACTAGTAATGCTAGTTAACTAGTACTGCTAGACTACATGTAGTTTTCTTTTCCTAATAGTGTTAGTCTACTAGTAGTGCTAGTAAACTACTAGTGTTAATTTACTAGTAGTGTTTGTCTGCCAGAAGTGTTAGTCTACTACGAGTGCTAACTACTAGTACCGGTAGACTACTAGTAGTGTTAATATAATAGTAATGGAAATCTACTGATAATGTTAGTCTACTGGTAATGTTAGTCTACTAGTAGTTTTAGTTTACTAGTAGTGCTAGTCTACTAGTACTGCTAGTCTATAGGTAGCACTAGTCTACTAGTAGTAGTACTTTGCTAGTAGTACTAGTCTACTAGCAGTGCTAGTTTATTACTAGTGCTAATATGCAAGTAGTTTTAATCTACTAAAAGTGTTAGTCTACTACGAATGTTCGTTTACTAGTACAGCTAGACAATTAGTAGTGTTATTCGACTAGTAATGTTAGTCTACTAGTAGTGCTAGTTTAATAGTAGTACTAGTCTACTAGTCGTGCTTGTCTGAAAGTAGTAATAGTCTACTAGTAGTACTACTCTACAAGTAATATTATTCTACAAGTAGTGTCAGTCTACTAGTAGTGCTAGTCTACTAATAGTGTTAGTCTACCACAGGTGTTTGTCTAATAATACTGGTAGACTACTAGTATTGTTACTTTACTAGTAATGGAACTCTAGTAGTAATGTTAGTGTACTCTTAGTTCTGGTCTACTAATACTACTAGTCTAGTAGTAATGTCAGTCTACTAATAATGCTAGTCTACTAGTAGCGCTAGTCTACTATAAGTGGTAACGTATTAGAAGTATAGTCGACTAGTAGTGTTAGTTTACTACGAGCGTTAGTCTACTACTAGTGCTAATCTACTAGTAGTGTTAGTCTACTAGAAGTTCTAGTCTACTACGAGGGCTAGTCTACTAGTACTGCTAGACTAGCAGTAGTGCTCGTCTACTTATAATGGAACTCTACTAATAATGTTAGTCTACTAGTAGTGCTAGTTTGCTAGTAGTGCAGTCTACTAGTAGTTCTACTCTACAAGTAGTACTAGTCTACAAATAATGTTAGTCTACTAGTAGTGCTGGTCTACTAGTAGTCCTAGTCTACTAGTAGTGGTAATGTACAACTAGTGTTATTTTACTAGTAGTGCTAGTCTACTAGTAATGTTAGTCTACTAGGAGTACTAGTCTACTATGAGTGTTAGTCTACTAGTAGTGGTAGTCTAGTTGTAATGCTAGTGTACTTGTAGTGCTAGTCTAGTACTAGTATACTAGTACTGCTAGGCTCCTAGTAGTGCTAGTTTACAAATAGTACTAATCTACTAGTAATGAAATTCTATTAGTAGTGTTATTCTACGACTAGTAGTGTTAGTTTACTAGTATTACTTGTCTACTAATAGCGCTAGACTGCTAATAATGTTAGTCTACTAATAGTGTTAGGTTACTACTCTAGTCTACAAGTAGTGTCAATCTACTAGTAGTGCTGGTTTACTAGTAGTTCTAGTCTGCTACAAGTGCTTGACTACTAGTAGTGTATTAGTAATGGTAGTATACTGGTAGTACTAGTCTACTAGTAATGTTAGTCTACTAGTAGTTTTAATTTTCAAATAGTACTAGTCTACTAGTAGTGATAATATTAAATGTGTAAGTAAAATTAAAAATATTTATTAATATAAATATTAATAAAATATATAAAAAGTAGAAAATGTTCATGGTATTTGAACTGAATATGAAAATAATTAAGTGTGAAAAATAAATTTTAAATCTCTTAAAACATACAGCAGAATCGATGTTTGGAAGTATTAAAAAGGCTTAGTTTGAAAATAATTGTAAAGTTTAATAAACTATATAAAAAATCAAAATAGTTCATATTTAAAAAAAATTATGTTTGAAAAGGCATCCCTAAAGTATAAGAAAAATTAAATTTTTTTGTTAAAACTAACCGAGGAGACACTTGTTGACTATGATTGTTATTGCTAGATATGTGTTATTTCATTGCAAGTAATTGAGGATAAGATCCTATGAGTGTTTGGACCTCGAGACAATTACCTAAAATGCAAGATAAAAGCAACAAAGCAACAAATAACATGCAAGAAACCTAAACCACAGCTCGTGCTCTTAGATGTGAAGATTGGGGCATCAATGCCTCCCCTCACACCAAAACGTTTTGAATAAATACAAGCAAAGAGGTGATCCTTATGAGCATCCAACACCTTTAAAAAGCCTTTATATTTACAAGATTAAAAGGAAAAAACATAAGCTTGGTGAAGTTGCTATTCTCCAAGTGTTTCCCTCGTCAAAACTCCTTCCTCTCCTCTTGAAGACTTGCACCTTCAATGCTCTTCAATCAACTTTCCTAGTAATTATCCATTGGATGATGATTGGCATGAGTATATTAATGACAATAAGAGGGTGCTTCTTAAGGTGTGTGTTTCATTCACCCTTCATGTTGTTTTAAATTATATGAATTTCAAATTACTTATTGCTTATTAAGATTCAATCTCCTCAGTCATTTGGCTTGTCGACCTCAAATGGTTCACCATATAGGCTTTGCAGGGAAATACTGCAACGCAAGTATCCCAAAAAAAACGAAGAAAATAAGAAATCTTCATAGAAAATCAGTTAAAAATTAAATAAGAACTCTTCAGTCGTCCAAATTTGACTCTCACCTTCTCAATGTGACACATAGTACGACTTAATGTTCTCGACATCAACGAGAACTTTGCTCTTGCTGTAGAGATAATATTTTCTGTACAAAATTATAGGTTATGTGAGAAGCTATAAAAGATGTGAACAAATCCAGAGTAGTAAAACAGAAATGACATACTTAAATACTTTGAGCCATTTCAAGTGAGTATACACACCTTGCTTGTGTAAAGCTAAAAAATTATGTGTTTCAATAGTCATGAGGAAATAGAAAGCCTACTTAGAAGATAAAATTAATAATATATTGCTTATGATAGAAAGAGTGAAATCTGATAATGAAGAATGCTACAGATGATAAAGTGGTGCTCATTATCATTTTCCTATATAAGAAAGAGGAATAATGAAATTTTGTATTTGAACTTTAAGAACGTTACAGTCTGATGTGCCCATTTCACCTGCTATGTTGAGGCTGTTGAACTGTTGCATAACAGATTTTGCTGTATTTTTCAAAAATAGTACAATGTACAATTTTGTGGCTGCATCTGGGGACGGGATTTGTAATTAGAAACCACGTGTATTATCTATTTTTGGTTTCTAATTGTTAGACCATGTATCTAACAAAGGCACTACTTTGAGCCAATCAATAGAAAAATCACAAAGCTAAGTATAAGGCATGTGTTAGAAATTGACTCAGAAAGTCAGAATACACATAAAATATGTAAAAGGTTAAAAATGAGTAAATGACTAAGGAGTTATTTCCAATACTCATTAGAATTCTGTGACTATCTTTGTTAGGATCCAAGAGAAAAACATTTGAAATCATTTAAGAAATTACTTGGCAAAGGAGAAACTTTCTGCAATACAATAATAAAGAAGGTTCCGGTATTTTGATCATAAGGCACTAATCTCATGCACCGCTCTAGTAGGAAATCAGAAACTTCCTCAGTAAATTCATGTATCACAGGATCATCGCTACTTGGACATCATCAGAATTTTCGTTAGCACCATCAGTAATAATATCATCTCTAATGTTGACATTACAATTACTATGAACAAAATCCTTCTACACTATTACATTTGCAATAAATTAATTACAAAATAACCAAACATCTACTGGAAATGCAACTACCTGTTAGGTAAGCATAATAATTTTCACCGATCTAACATCATGACATTCCAAATCGATCACAAAGAATCCATTAACAACCACAACATGATTAAAAGATAAGCCAACTAGAACAATAACAGGTTAAAAAAGGTTAAAAAAGAAAAGCAATTAGAAGAAGAAGGTGAGTTGGCTTATGAATTCTTTTAAGCATAGATAAAGAAGATGAAGGCAACGTTGTCTTTATGCTATAGAAAATCAAAAGCAACTTACTCCCTCCTTCATCAGGTAAGTCAATGTTGGGAGTGGATGCATGATTTGATGTGGTGGCATCCATACTGGAGATTGATGCATCAGTATTGTTAAATATCCAATTTGTTGCTTTCTTAAGGTCACAACCCTACAGATCAATGATTTTCATTTATTCAGTTAAATATTCCGGACAATTTGTAAGAAACCTAATCCTACACTCGGAAAGGGAGAAGGAAAAATATTATAAAAAAGAAAATTGTCGGTGCTTTCCGTGCCTTTAGCAATTTCTTCTTGAAATCCAAACGAAATTAAAGTATGAACTTTTAATTGGTCAATGTTGAAGGTTTCAGAACCATGGCCCTGGGAAATAGGAATGTCAATATCTATGTAAAATAAAACTATCCATCAGCATTATGTCCTGCATTGTGAGGCAACTTACAAACAAGTTCGTCTTACATGTTATAGCTGCTTTAAGACAATGGAGATGGTTAAAGCCCATGGAAACTAGTTGCGCGACAATTTCTTCCTTGACCCTAGTTTTGTTTGAATTTTCCTCAGCTGGTACTGTAAATCACAAAAATAATTTTCAGATTTAGTCCAGTTAAAGTAGTTATTGATTATTTAGGTGAAATATAATATGACTAAGCATCAAAATCAAATGTGAATTGTGAAGAAAAATTTTCTAGTTAACTTGGGTTATTTAGGATAATCAGATTCATCACATGTATAAATTATTTCATTTGTTGCTAAACAACTATATTCATATTCTTCTATATTAAGTTATTAATATAAGAAATGAACAAGGTCTATTGAAAATAGATGAAAGAATATTAAAAAGCGAATTTAATGGAGCGTACATGAGAGTATGGAAAAATTATACTATACATAATTTGTTAAACTAATCTCTATATCAAATTCCACTAATGATATAGCAGCAGGACCTTAAATATCACATGTGGGCATACTACAGAATTTAGTTTTGGCATAATTTTTGTGTATAAATTATCTGCTTGTCTCAATTTTAAACTCTCAAGATATCATTTGAAATTTTGAATAGAAAACTAATGGCATACCTCCATCAAGTCAACCTATAAACATTAATGAAGAGATATAACCACCAATTTGTGTGGAGAAGAAGGAGAAAGAAATGAGAAAAAAAAAGGTTAAAAAAGAGAAGCAATTAGAAGAAGAAGGAGGAGACAACCCTGTCTTTATCTTTGTGTGGAGATTTTCGGTCTATATCAAATTATGAACATGAAATCCAACACCATTACATAAAGAATGGAAAGGATTATTCTTATGAACCAAAAAGGGTTCTTGAGCTGTTGAACGCGGGAAGCAAGGTTTCACGTCGGAAGAAGGGAGTCCCTGAACGCGCGTGGGAGAGTTCTTGGATTCTTCGGGGATGGGTTGCTGGAGGCAGGGGTTACGAATGAGTTGTTGGACGCAAAGGAAACAAGTTTGGGGATTCGACCATCGACAGTAGATGCAGAAGACACACCTCTACGAAACTTCTAAGTAACGCAAGAGAGAAAGAAGTATAGGGTGAGAGAAAGAAAGGAGGAGAATGCCAGAGAAAGAGAGGGAGTAATGGCACGGGTACTATTTAAAATAAAACCTCTCATGGTTAAAGGCAACTGATTTTCCAATATTTTGTTTTTCACCAATAATAAATATTAAAAGATAAAAGTTATAAATTTATAAATGACCGGCAACAATTTTAGTGAAATGGGATAAGAATTTTAGTCTCCTAGTTCGTGTTGGTTCTCTTTACCTAACTGTTCAACTCGCAGAGTGGATAAGACAAGTTGATTTATCTATTCACCGCTTAAATATAATATATTAATAATATTTTTATATTAATTATATTATATTATAAGTATACATATAATTAATTAATTAAATTAAAAATATAAAAATATATGAAACTTTAGTATTATTATTTTATTTTATAAATTAATTAAATTATATTAAAAATTATTTGATATTAGAAATAAAAATTAGAAATTTATTTAACTATTATTATTTTATTTTATAATTTTTAAATTAGTTTAGTTAAGATATTTTTATTTTCATATTTTGAAATTTGAGTCAATTAAAAAAATTGGTTAAAAAAAAAAAAATTTAAAAAACTAATTAGCTAGCTGGTAGCTCACTTATTGATAAGACGGACTTAACAGTTTAACTTGCCTCAATTTTTGTGAATAATAAAAGTTCAGGTCAAAATGAGTTAAAATGACCCTAAACCATCCTTATTAATAAATTATGAAATTTAATTTAATTTTAAAAAATATGAATTTATTTTTTTAATGCATTAATTATATTTTTAAGAAAAAATAGAAAAATCAAATTAGTGTTTTGATGAATTTAACATTACCGCTAACTATTTAGAATTAGGAATAACAATATCTTTACTTGTGATACAAAATATTGTTATTATTTTTTATTAAAAATTATATATTTTTTTATTATAATAGATTAAGTTATATTATGAATCATTATATTTTCTTTAATAAAAGTACAAAAATAATTTTTATATTTAAAATTAAATAATATATAAATATTATTTTATAATCTTTTTTCCTAATAAAGATGAGACACTATGCACTGGTACGCTCACGTAACAAGAATTATATCCATTAAACATTGAAACAAAGGACGAGGAAGAATTTCAAAAATAAAGAAGAGAATTGGAAAATTGAAATTTGTACATTATCATGCATATTTAGAACAATTATTTTAGTACAACAATGCTAAATGTCTATTGAACACATTGAGAAAAATTTATGGTATTAAAATGTTATTTATATTTTATAATGTATATCTTATATAATGACACAATTTTAAAGCAATGCAATTTTAAAGAAATATATTGCAGTGAAACTGGTATCGCGTGTTGACTTTTGATCGGATCCATACATGCTTTTTCAAGGTAGGTTTGTAGAAGGGAGGCAAGTTTACCAAAGAGTGTATTTCTGGGAAAAAGGAGGTAAGTTAGTAAAATTGGCCCAGGTATTAATGGGCTAAGTGAAGCCCAAATCCACGATGATTAAAGTTTGAACCCTAGTTGAAGGCGTCATTGGCATGTATATATACAACAGAAAGAACTAAAATTAGGGTTTGTGTTGTTCACCCAGAAGCAACAATGTCGAAGCGAGGTTCGTTCTCGGTTTCGTCTCTGCATTCTTTGATTGATTACAAGTTTGATTGGTATGTCTTAATGAACAAAGTTATACTTTTCAGGTCGTGGAGGGTCGGCGGGGAACAAGTTCAGGATGTCACTGGGTCTGCCGGTGGCGGCGACGGTGAACTGTGCCGATAACACTGGCGCGAAGAACCTCTACATCATATCAGTGAAGGGGATCAAGGGGCGTCTGAATCGGTTGCCGTCGGCGTGCGTCGGCGACATGGTCATGGCCACCGTCAAAAAGGGAAAGCCCGATCTCCGTAAGAAGGTGTTGCCAGCAGTTATCGTCCGTCAGCGCAAGCCATGGCGCAGAAAGGACGGAGTTTATATGTACTTCGAAGGTACTTCACTCTTTATTTTCCCTTGTTCCTGTTTATTCCTTTTCCTATCTTTTTTTTTGTGGGTTTACGTATGGTTCTTGACACCTCTCGGTGGCTTTTCGTTTCTTCAGATAATGCTGGGGTCATTGTGAATCCCAAGGGTGAAATGAAAGGTATGGTTTCTCTAATTCTAACTAGAATTTCCAAGTTTATATTTTCTGGTCCTATTAGGCTCTGTTCTGGTGAAACTTCTCTACTATTACTCATGAAAAGTAGAAAAAGAAGATAAGAATGTTGAATGCATGGAGTTTTTCCATAAACTAAAATTGATTTATGCATTTTTACTTTCTTAAAAGTTTAATGAAGCTCAATATGTTTACCTTATTTTTTTCTTCACAAAAGTTTATCTAAAAACGTGTTAGTCTGATCTTTTAAAATTCTATTGTACCATGTAAAATTTTATGGTGATGTTACTTGTTTGGTCTTGCTTTTTGTCTTTATTGCTCGTTATATTTAGTGTTTGATTTAGCGTAACTTTCAATTGTAGGATCGGCTATCACTGGTCCAATTGGAAAGGAGTGTGCTGATCTGTGGCCCAGGATTGCTAGTGCTGCAAACGCTATTGTTTAAGTTGGGTATTTAGTTTTATAATGTTTCTGCTTTTTGGAGTTGTTTCTGATATTGTTTAGGTTGAATTTTGCAGACAATGTGGCACATATAGTTTGTCTTATTATGGCGAAGTGTTTTTGTTGAGATTAATTGATAGTTATAAAAGTTGTTTTAGTTGTTATTGTTATGTTTAATGTGTTTACTTATTTTTTATCACGTCATTGTTTGTGCATTGATGATGTATTTAGAATGATGCGGAGAGATGCCCGCTTTAGTCAAGCGATGTGAGGAGTTTGTCTGGACATATAATTATGCGTTGTCATATTACAAAGATTTTACTTTTACTGAGGTTTTAATGTTTCATAGAACCAGCAAGTGTCAGATTTACTGCCGTTTGGGTTTTGATAATTACTTGGATTTATGATTGGTGTTTCCCTGAAAATAGGTGTGGTTAGAATTATATATTTTTGTTTTTGTTTTTGGGCTTACATATTACAGCGGTTACGTGATAGAAAGCAGGGTTGGGGAGTGAAGGCTAGCGGTTCATCAGAGCCCTATTGGTGTTATGATATATTTTATATTTTAAATTTTGTGGTATTATGGTAGGGTTTGCCTTTTTAATGGATCCCCGGATATTTAAATTATTATAAATCTTGGTAATCTTTGTTTTTGTTATTTGTGTTTGATGAATGACGGGGAACTTTTTTGAAGTCCCCGATAAGTGAGAGCAGAGATTGAAAAATTAATTGTTGAGTATATAAACAATGGTATTTTAGAGCTCTGGAAATTTTGTGATTTTAAATTTGCAAATTATTGTTCTAATTTGTGGAGAATATCTTTTCGTAGTCTTGTATTGTTTGGAATACTTTGATTAATTCTTATTGCCAAAATAAGAAATACAGATGAGGTTTAGTTACTGTTTGTGGTGTTTGGATTAAAATCATCTTACATGAGGTTTTGTTATTTTTTCTTTCTATATTCTTTTATGCTATATTGATTTGTTGAGGAGGGGAAGGCAGGATTGTAGTGGTGATTAGGAAAGCCAAGGACGAAAATTTGAGTAAACCATGAGGGGTGTTTTGAAGGTTAATTTAAAGAAAAAGTAGGAGGGGTGTATAAATAGAAACTGGAGGTACAAATGACAACAAAATAATACAGTTATTTTTACATTCCCTTAAAACAAAATAAAGAAATCATAAATATTATTTTTGTTCCATTATATTTTAATATTTTTTTTTGATTTGGTACATGAAATTTTAAAAAAATTGTAATATTTCTTTATGTTTTCAAAAATTTTATTTTAGTCAAAATGTTTGTATTAAGTTTCTTTTTATAAATTAAAAATTTTAAAATAGTTGGTTAAAATAGTAATAATTAAGTTAAAATTTTAAGATGCATAGATACGGGTTATGTGAGTAGCTGTTAAACTAGGGCATCTATGGTTTGCAGTTTTTTGACAATGCTGTCCTGTTCAAACTGGCTAAAGAAATTGAATAAAAAAGAAGGGATTGAAATAATAGTAATTTAATCTCTTCCTTTTTCATCATCTTTTCTCCGTTTCCATTCTTTTGTGTATGTAGTAGTCTATGTTTTGTTTAACTTAACATTAACTATTAAATGTTTTGTTTCAGTTACTCGGTGTCTAGGAGTAGACGAGTGTATGGAATCATTAGATCAGTCATAGCATGAATTGTTAAAAATACTTTTTCCTAACATATAACGAAAATATAGCTAACAGGCTGGCTTTGATAATATTAAATAAAATATCACAATTGTGAATATATTTATTATCTTCATTCCTAATTATAAGTTTTAAAATTTAAGTGTGGTATTTTGCATTAATTGTTTTAGTTAATATTTTTTCTTTTAATATTGATAAATTTAGAAAAATATTACAAATTTAATGCTAATTCTTAAATTTATTTACTTGTTTCCTTAGTAAGGGTACTTTGCGAACACTGTTTTTGTTTCTATAATTAGGGGCAAAGATTTTACTGACATGTTGTTAAAGACTTAACTATAGTAAGATATCATTATAATTAATTTTATTAATTAGTATGATATATTTTCATTAATTAGTATATTTTTTATTTTGGTTAATTAGTATGATATTATAATGGTTGATTGAATTTGTGGCACTATATGGACAACTATGAACATAAGTTTTGAAACAAATTTGAAAAGTTGAGAAGGAGAGTATAAGAGGTGAAGGAGAAAGAGTTCATATAGCAGAAAAATTGTTGAAAAATTTTTAAGTTGTTAAATGCTTTTATAAGTGTTTGTGGCATTATTTCTTGATTGTTGTTTGATATTAATAATAAGTATGTTATAGTTTGATCTATTAAGTTTTTTTTTTTTAAATTTATAATTATGATGATTATGCAGTTTAATCTAGAATGTTGGTTACGATATATTAATAGGTTTTATGATTATTATTTGATATTATATAATCTATGCAAATTTTTATTATTTAAGTTTTTTTTTGTTTCTAAACTTTTTAAATTGCGATTTTTTGTCTCTAACAAAAGTTTATCCAATCAAAATCTTTCACCTTTTTAATTTAAAAATTTGATTTTTAATCCTAAACAAAATTTAACTGATCATTTCTAAACTTTTTAAAACTTCAGTTTTTACTTCCTAAACATATATGTATTTAAACCCTATTATATTTTGTTATTTAATGGGTTTCAGTGATTAAAAATCTTAACTTCTAAAAATTTTAGAAATTTTGATCGGCGAAAATTTGTTTAAGACCCAAAATCGAATTTTTAGGACATTGACTACTCAAATATTTGTTCAAAAACAAAAAAACTGAATTTTGAAAAATTTTAATAATTAAAAACTTAATTAAATCTAAAGAAATTATTAAATATTATAAAATAAAAGTTTAATACGGTCAGTGTAAAAAGTTTTACACTATATTCAATCACGAATAAATTGGTTAAGTTTACCAATTAATCCTTTAAAAATCATATAATAAAAATATGTGGTTAAATATTAGGCTAATATTCCTTTACATTATAATAATTTAAGATTTTGACAAATCTTTATGTGATATATATTAGATAGTGTCAAGGACTACACATTTTTGACATATTTTTTTAAGTTTTTAAATTTATAAAAATAAAATTTATTTTGATTTAAAATTTTTAAATTTATAAAAACAACAATTTTTTGTTCTAATTTTAAAATCTAAATATATTTACATTAAACCTACTTTAATTCCTCATCTGTGTTGTATGATCTAATAAAGTGACCGAAAAATTATGTAATGGTTAACTTAAAGATGCCAATAGGTCCCATCTGAACATAATTACTCAAAACCAATTACTTGTTTTCTACCTAAACATAAGCACTAACATCCAATCAATCACACTTATGCTCCACGTGAACATAACCACTAACAAGCAATCAATCACACTTATGTTCCACCTAAACATACATAAACACTCATATCCAATTAATCACACTTATGCTCCACCTGAATCAATCAATCACACTTATACTCCACCTAAACATAATTACTAACATCTAATCAGTCATTCTTATGCTCGCCGTACAAAGAATGGGCCCAACCTCCTGGATCGCCCCGCTCATAGGTAGGCTGACCCGCCAGCTTTTCTCATTTTTTTTTTTAAAAATCACAAAATTTTAAAAAAAAAGTAAAAACTTTTAGTAAAAATATATACAAACTTATCTAACGTCTTCCATTTTTTTATTTTTTTAATGGAATACAATACTACAATTGACAATGTTGTGAAAAAGAGAAAATAAGAGATATTGAATGCATTGAAAAAAAATTATAAGTTACAAATTTTTAGCTAATTGACTAAATGTGTTACAAATTTTAGTTATTTTAAACATACAACTAAATAATGAAAATATAATATGTCCAAAGACAAAATCCAAACACAATAACATTAATAGTTAAAACATAAAATGTCCAAACATAAAATAACATAATCCTAAATAATAAATATCAGAATGTCTAAACTCACAATGTAATTATATAAGTAAATAAAACTAGTCAACATAAACTTAAAAACCCACAACTCATTTTCAAATTTCAATTTCAACATTATTGGATGCACCATTTGAAGAAGTTTCCTCAAGTTTTTCATCTTTGGATTTGTCACTTTCCTCTACCTCATTTACATCACAACCCAAAACATAATTTCAAAGTGAGAATAAAATGTCAAATAAGTATAAAAAAAAATAATAATACAAAAAATAAATTAGAAAAAATTACTATCAATAAAACCATGCGACCAATTGGAAGTACAAATAATTGCTTCCACATTTTCAGGCAAAAGACGATTCCTATACTTATTAAGAATCCGAGAACCAATGTTGAGTACAAAATAAGAAGCAACAGGAGTAATGATGATACTTAACAAGTCCCTAGCCATCAATGAAAGGTCCGAAAAATGCTGACTATTATTCTTCCACAATTTTAAAACATCCATTTGTTCTGTAAAGTCAAAATCTAAAGTTGGTTCATCAAGATATATATCAAGTTGAGTTCTTCTAGTTTTACAAGCATTTTGAAGCTTGCGTTTTTTAAGTTCCTAATTTAATAAAAAGACAAATTAGATATACGTAATAAATTAAGTAAAATAAAAGGTGATTGAATTAATTAGAATTATTTACAACAAAGTAAACAAAACAACTTACATAAAAAAGGCTTTACTACTGTTTTGAGAAAAAAACTTGTACCATTTTTCCTTATTTTTTTCAACTTGATTTGTCAAGTAAGTGGATCAATCTTTCCATAACAATATCTCAAAGTTTTCAACTTCATCCTTGGGTCTAAAATTGATCCAAATGCAAGCACAACACTATAATCAACCCAATATTTATCAAATTTGACCATAATTTTTCAGTCATGTCCTTCACAACTCCATCCTCGTCTTTTACACTTTCTATTAAAAGACATTGAATTTTCCAAACTTGGAAAAAATATAAGTTGGAAGTAGGATAACTTGTGGCAGAAATTAAAGTTGTGATGTCATAAAATGGCATAAAAAAAGCACAAATATTTTCTGCTTTATCCCATTCTTGATTTGAAGGACAACACTTGTATGGTTAATCAAGAAGATGTAAGCTTCCAAAAATATGTTTGTATTTTAGAGCACTTTGAAGCATCAAATAAGCTGAGTTCCATCTTGTAGGAACATCTAAACATAAGATTCTTGAACAATCAATGTCACCAAACTTTTTAAGACATTGTTTAAATTTAATCATCCTACTTTCTGAACCTCTCACATATTTTATGCTTTCCTTAATTTGATCCAAAACATTACCAAGAATCTTTAATCCTTCTTGAACAATTAAATTTAAAACATGTGCTCAACAACGCACATGAAAGAATTCACCATCACATACCAACCAATTTTGTAAAGCAAGTTGACTTTTTAAAGTCTTTTGCAAAACATCATTAGATGAAGCATTATCGAAGGTGATGGAAATTTTTTTTTCTCTATCCCCCAATCATGCAACAACTCACTAATTTTGTTAGACAATTCAAATCCAGTGTGAGGAGGAGGCATATGACAAAACTTAATAATTTTGCCAGTAAACTTGCAATTTAAATCCACATAATGAGCTGTTAAACTAATGTAACCCTCAATTGTACAAGATGTCCATAAATCAGAAAGTTAAGTAGATCCTATTAGAAATTTTAGTTAACTCCTCTTTAATAATGCCCTTTTGTTTCATAAATAATCCCCATACATAAACTTTAGTAGGATTTCTAGAAACTAGTTACGCATCAAGATTCAAATAAGCTATCCAAGCCTTAAGCTCTGGATATTCAACAAATTTGTAAGATAAACCACGTCGAATAATTAACTTGGCACATAACTAGCAAGACACCATATTATCTATCTTTTTTATTTCAACTTCCCTTGCATGTCTAAAATAATTTTACCCACATCTTCGTATTTGATCTTGCTACATTTTTCCACATGATGTTTTAAATGGGAAGTTCCATACTTTTTACCGTGAATGACATATTTCTTCCCACAACCTTTACAACTTGCCCTTTCTTTTCCATCCTTACACACACCAATCTTATGGAAAAAATTCCAACAATCAGATGTTGTAGATTTAAACTTAGTCTTTTTGTTATCCGGTTCAACTATCTCAGATTCTTTTTCAAATTGTTCAACAATGATGTTAGTGTTTACATCCTCCTCAATGTCAAGATCATTATCAATTTCATCACTAACATCACAAATAGGTTTACTAAATGTCTGACCCATTCATGTTTAAAATTTAACAATTTATTAGTTTCCAATTTTTAAAATGAATCAATTAATTTAATTTAAGTATTTACTAAATAAAGAACAAGATTAACTAAATTTAATTAAGGATTCATGATTCAACAAAATGAGAAAATAAGAAAATTCAATAAATTCACAAATAAGAAAATTAAGGATTCATGATTCAGCAAATAAGTAAATTAAAGATTAGCAAATTTAGGAATTCCTCTTACCGTTAATTGAGACCATAACTGCAACTGGGAATGAGAGAGCTCTGAGAGTCCGGGATTGCAAGTCAGTGAGTGAGAGCTCTGGAGTCCAGCTATGAGACTGAGAGCAGAGAAGATTTTCCAAAATAGGAGTGTAAGTTGTGCCACTTGCGTCCCTTGTGTGATCTGATATCAAGATTCAAATTCAATATGATGTGTCTAATCAACCAAGAGGACAAAGCTAACAACATTTACCAATATCGATGATACCAATCCATTGACACGACAAAAAATTGCACAAAGATGAAGGTTTTAAGCTTGGTGAGTTAAAATGCTATCAAAACTCAAAAGGCATGCATGAAAATTGAAGCATAATAAAATAATGGCCACACTAATTTGGAATTGGCCAGAGAGGAGAAAAACGATCAACAATTATTTCATGAGGGAAGGAAATCATAATCAAGCTAGAAAACTAGCCTGTAAACACTAAATACTAGGCACTAATGGTCTCCTTAACCATAATATATTACAAACTTCCACAAATAAGTCCACTCACTTGAAGCCATTTACGGATTTACCTTACCCGTGTTTACCTTGCTGTTGCTAGCTTCACTAATTCAGATTTTGATTTGCGCCTGCGTCGCCTGTCACTAGGATTTGGCCGTTTGGGACTTTCCACTTTGGTCTTTGAGATACTCTATTCTTCTTTCCAATTTCAATTTGACAATTTGGGCATAAGCGTAAGTAACTCTCGTTCTGGACTTCTCTTAAATTAATAGTGGTAAATGGTAAAATATAAAATTATAAATCAAATACTCAAAGTGAAAGTGTGAAATAATTAAATAACTTAATATTATTATTAATACACTTATATAAATTTTAATTTTTAATTTAAATTAAATTTTAAATAATTTGATAAATTTTTAATTATAAAATCTTAAATTATCATATTTTTATTTTTATTTGATTAATTATATTTTATATTTATAATATAATAATAATAATATTAATAATTAAATTTTATTTTATTTTTTTGGCGGCCCAATGAGTCAGCCCGCCCCACCCTACCCTTGGCCTGACAGGTTGGCAGGCTAGGCAGGGCGGGCCTAAACGAGTCAACAGGCCAAAACGCCTAACCTACCCCACGTATTTTTTGGCAGGTCGAACCCGTTTTGACATCTCTAGCTCCACCTGAACATAAGTACTAACAACCAATCAATTGACACTTTTCGGAAGGACTCACTACATTGAATTTGGATACCAAGGTAGCGACTCATTTGACTTCTCCTACACCGGTATCTGGTATCTATCTGACGCATACGATAACCATTTGAAGTCTGAGCATACTCATTGAATAACCAACTGATGCCTGATGCATCATTGTCCGAAATAGGGCTTAACACTGCATCACGTTGTTATCCGAGTATATCCTATGGTGTATCATCGCTCGACACATCACATAGAGCCTTAACATTGCATCATCACCCGAAATAGGGTCTTAGTACCAAGATCACTTAAACTTATCCACTTCCATAATTCAATGCATCACCTCAAGAGCTTTGTTACCTCCTCGTAATAGTGCACAACACAATTCATTAATACTCTTTATTAATGAATTACAATCTCTAGTCATCCACCAACACAATTCTAACAACTGATCATTATTCACACACAATACAAAATTTCACATATTACGCAAAACATGCATCAACTCAACATATCATTATGCATTTAATACAACAGCTCATCACTACACATTTATAATTGACATACACACTATCTCAAATAACTCATTCATACCATTAAAATATACGTTATCACATATAGCTCAATAATACAATTAAGATGCACACTATCCTAAATAGCTCAACTATGAAATCCAAATACAGGCTATCTCAGATAGCTCAAATCACAATCAACAAATATGCTAACTCAATTAGTTCAAATCAAAATCAAATACGCATTATCTTAAATAACTCAAAACACAATAAAATACATGTTATCTTAAATAGCTTAAAACATTATCGAAATAATCGCTATTTCAAATAGTTCAAATCTCTCAACTACTAAATCACTGATCCATAAAAAAATCAACAAAAAAGTTTCCCTTTCCTATTTCTTCATCCAAAAGCCGATTAAAACAGAAAGGGAAGAATCAACCTGAAGAAATTACACAGGAACCTGACAAGAATCCTAATTTCAATAAGAACCAAAGAAAATTAGAATTTCCAAAGGAATTCCCTTTTTAACAAAAAGGAAAGGATAAAAAAAATCAGGAAAAATTTTAGAAAACTACGATCAAATATACCTATACTGATCACCTTTCAAAATTAGGAGTAATGAAAGAGACTGCATCCGAATGTGACAACCTGGAGCCAACCATGCAAGCAACCGAAAGAATGGAGGCGCGGAAGGAAACGCCACAACCACCTTCCACTGAAGAAAGCTTTCAAACCATTTTTGGTTATTATTTTCCCCACAACATATCCTCAAGTCCCTCCACTATATGTACATATATTTATTGTCTTGTTCTTGAGTTAGACCCCTCCATCCATTATATTTTGAGTCCAGTATCCTTACTCACAATTGATTTTTTAGTGGCCAACGACCACCTCCATTTTCCAAGCATGGCCTAATTAAAGGTGAAAATGTATTTCAAGTCCAACCCTCCATTTTCTCCATAATATGTACATATATTTATTGTCTTGTCCCTGAGTTAGACCCTTTCATCCATGGTATTTTGTGTTACCCTCCTTGATTGCCTTAAAGAAACCTCCTCTAAATTTTAATTAGTATGTTCCCCACCATAGATGGCAATTTGAAAAAAAAAAGGAAGAATAGAGGGATTGAGGACAAAACAAATTTAATTAGGCATATTCTCCTTGCGAAGGACATTTGTCTGTGCTTCTAGCTGACCAATTTCTTTTCAAATTTGTTAATAATAGGCTTCCAAGTTGTTGTTTTTCTTGGATTGGAGCCATAGGCATACCTAAGTACAGGAAGGGGAGCAACAACACCTTATAGTTCAAATTAACCACATACTTCTCAACATTTTGTCTTGTCAGCCCCACACCACTAAAACAAATTTTTTGATAATTTATTTTTATCCCAGAGGCTAATTCAAACAATCTAAGCACATGTTTTATAATGGTGATGTTTTTTGGACAACATTCCCCTAGGAAGATTGTATTATTTACAAGCTGGAGGATTGATACTGGAATATTGCTCTAGCCAACAATGAAGGATTGGTAAAGTCCTTTAGTAGTAGTTTCTCTCATGACACCGACTAGACCTTCAACCACTATACTAAATAGAAGAGGAACAATTGGGTCTCCTTGTTGCAGACCTTTTTTTGGAATGAATTCTATAGTTAGGGATCCATTAATCATGATAGAGATTTTGTTGGAAGATAACCTTTTAGAAATCCATTAAATACACCTTTCACAAAATCCAAATTTGGCTAGTGTATATTTAAGAAAGTCCCACGATATCGAGTCATAAGCCTTTTCGTAGTCCAATTTGAAGACAATACATTTTTTTCTCTTGTGTTTCACCTCATCCAAAGCTTCATTAATAACCAATGTGCTGTGTAGTAAATGTCTTCTTACAATGAAAGTCGATTGAGATTAGTCTTATAATATTTGGAAGAATCTTGCCTAACCTCCTAACTAACAACTTGGCTACAATTTTGTATACACATCCTAATAGAGAAATCAAACGAAATTCATTTACAGACTTGGGTATCAAAACAACAAAGGAAGAATTATAGTTTGCACAATTTTCCCAGACCTATGAAAATCTTGCATGAAGTTGATGATGTCAGACTTTAATGTACCCTAGAACATCTTAATGAATGTGAAATTATATCAATAAGGGCTAGGACATTTTTCACTCCCATAACTCCACATAGCTTCCTTAACCTCAAATTCCTCAAACGGAGCATAAAGTAGTGAATTATGACTTGTTGAAATTAACACCATCTAACCTTGGTCTTGGCCAGCTAGAATTCTCACATGGCAAAGAATGATAAGGCCTTGGATTTGACTTCAAATGGTTCCTTATTCAACACCCTTTTTATGTGGAGCCCTTTAAGCGAATTCCTCTTCCAATTAACCACATTGTGAAAAATTTTTTGTTGTAGTCACCTTCCTTTGCCAAATGAATTCTTGATTTTTGCCTTGCTAATCTTGCATTCATTGTAGCTAGTTCCCTGAGCCTTTATTATAGTTCATGTCTTAGGTTGACATCTAATTTAGACAATGTAGAAATTTTGCTCTTCTTTTCTAGCTCATTTAATTCTTTTTATGTTTCCACCAACTTCTTGTTTATATCACCAAAATGCTCCTTGTTCCAGTTTTTTATTATGCTCTTTAGCCCCTTTAATTTTTCCTTGATAATGTAGGATGTGGTCCCTGTAACCTGTATTAAGTTTTGACCTACTGTAATTACCTTCTCAAATTCGCCATTTTGGAACCAACAATTTATAACCTTAAGAACTGGACAATGATTTGATAAGTTTCTATTCAACATTGAGTTTCACCCCTAGAGACTAGGAATTGGTCAAGCTAGCTCTTAGCTTTTCCATTTGGCCGAAACCAAGTGAATCATCTCCCTATTAGGGGGATGCCTACTAGATTATCTTCCTGAATAAAGTTATTGAATTCTAACATATCCCTTTTCCCATATGAAACACCACTCACACCTTTCCTTTCTTATTGAATTCTACTAGATTATCTTTCTGAATAATGAAGTGTTAATATTTCTATTCAAGACAAGTAGTTCTTCCCATACCCTTCTTTTTTGTTGTAACTCTCACTACATGTATATGTTGGCAATGACAATTGGGGTGTTTGTATCCACCCAGACCCCTTCCAAAAGTATGAACCATCACCAATTATAGAATTTTGCAGTTGGAAGTAGAGTGACGACCATATACATACCAAACTTCCATATGAAATATTTGAAGAAGTCGCCTTCCATAATAGGTTCTATTTGCCCTAAATGGCTTGACACATTTGTTGATCCCAATCTCCCTTCTTAGTCTCCTGCAAATATAAAATTTCCACCTTTTCCTTTTTGACCAATTCTCTAATAAACTTCACCTTTATTGCTCCATCGATTCCTCTAATGTTGTATGACAGAATCTTCATGATTGACTTTGTTCCAAACCCTTCAACTTTTCTTTCTCTACCTCTGCAATTTCATGGCTGTCTATTGATATATACAATATGTCTCGTTGTAATATTTACAAAAGTTTTCACAATAATTTGACATTTTATAAAAATGGTTATCCAATAAAAAGTAATAAGTGAAATATTACAATTTTACTGCTACCATGATAATGTGAAACTAAATTGTGATAAGTTTACAATTTAAGCCCGAAAATTTAAATTAATACATACCCTAATTTGAAGTAACACTTATTCTTTTAATTATTTTTTAAATTCCCATTTTATCCCTAATTCCCTCTATCTCGTCTCTCCCTTACATCATTTTCTCCACCCTTACTCTCTCTCCTCTCTCCCCACCTTATTTTTTGCCCCGTCCTCTCTCCTCACCTTTTAGTTAGTGTATACATGTAGTATAATTATTTAATTCTTTATTTTTTAGTATAATAATTTAATTGCTTATTTTTTTAGTATAATAATTTAATTAATTATGAGTGTACTTAATTTATTATTTTTAGTATATTTGTTTAATTATTTTTTCATTATAACAAATATATGTTTATTATATTAATTTACTTAATGAATTACGTGTTTAGTATAATTATTTAATTAAATATTTGGTTAATGTAGTTAATTACATGTAGTATAATTATTTGTTTTCTTATTTTTTAGTATAGTAATTTAATTAATTTTTAGTGTATTTAATTTATTATTTTTAATATATTTATTTAATTTATTATTTTTTATTATAATAATTATATGTTTATTATGTTAATTTACTTAATGAATTACATATTTAGTATAATTATTTAATTAAATATCTGGTTAGTATAGTGTAGTATAATTATTTAATTTCTTATTTTTAAGTAGAGTAATTTAATTTCTTATTTTTTAGTATAATTATTTAATTTCTTAATGAATTACGTTTTTAGTACAATTATTATTTTCTTATCTCTTCGACCACTATTTGTCAGAGAGTAAAAAAGAATTGCAAATTTTTTTACTTTACGGAAAACAGTTGTCAGTGAGTAAAAAAAAAATTACATATTTTTTTTACTCTCTGTCAAACTATTGTTGAAGAATAAAAAATTTGCAAAATTATAAATTAAAACAAAAATTCAATATGGTTATTAAATAATTAATTACATATAATGATATTTAAACTAGAGAATTTTAAATACAGTATTTAAAGATAAAATAAAGTCAATATTAAAGAAAAAAAATATCATAAATAAATATTTCAAACACATTTATTTGAATTAAGAAAACAAAATCACAAGCAACAGATAACTTATTTTTATACTTCTTTTTCCTTTTTTACCTGCAGCTTCCATTTTTAGAAACAATATGTTAGAACATATGTCACTTTATTTTGAAAATTATAAATTAAAATAAATAAAATTTTAAATAAATTTAACTATAAAAATTGAAACAATAATTAAAAAATATTTTTTTTCAAATTTCAAATTTAAAACAATATTTATTTCAAGTTTCAAATTTAAAAAATAATTTAAAAATATTTATTTCAAGTTTCAAATTTTAAAATAAATTTCACACATCAACAATGAAATATTAAATATATTTATACCTTAATTTTTTAAATAAATATTAAATATATTTATATATTAATAAAATATAAAGATAAAAAATCCATTTACTAATTTAGTTTTTTTTAAACTTGTATTTTTTAGGAATTATAATAGTATTTATTTTAAAATTTCATTATTTAAAACTCAATCTCAAAATTAATTATCAAACTAAGACAATTTCACACTAACAAATTTGAACTAACTTATTTTTGTATTTCTTTTTTTCTTTTTTAGCTGCGCCTTCCATTTTAAAAAAAATATGTTAGACCATATCTAAATTTATTTTTAAAATTATAAATTAAAATTTTAAATAAATTTAATTATAAAAATTAAAACAATATTTATTTCAAATTATTTTATTCATTTAAAGAAATATTTATTTCAAATTTTAAAATAAATTTCACACTTAAACAAAGAAATATTAAATATATTTATATATTAATTTTTTCAAGAAAATATTCAATATATTTATATATTAATAAATTATAAAGATGAAAAATCTATTAACTATTAATTAAGTTTTTCTTTAAATTTGTAATTTTGAGAAGTGATAATAATATTTATTTGAAACAATTGTGTATTTAAAACTGATAATCATTATATTTAGAAATGAATATCAAAATTAACAATCAAACAGAGACAATCCTCCCTAATTGACCACTTTTTAATTTTCCCTTGAAATAAAAAATAAAAGACATATTCCACTAATTAAGTTTTTTTGAATTGAGCACTAATTTTTAATTTAGCACTAATTTTTCTTTCAAATTTCATAATTTTTAATTGACCACTAATTGATTTTTTTTTTACTTCCATCAATGCATTGTATTGCCGAAGAGTAAAATCATTGAGTATATATTGTTATTTTACCCACTAGTAAGTGAGAATTGAAAATTTGGTAGTTGCCAATTCAAATTCCCTTTAAGCCACCATGGATCCATATACTAAACCATCTAGACAATTGCTCCATGAAATATTTTTTATTTATAAATATTAATTAAATATTTTCTCCTCTATAAAAAAAGTTACTCTTATAAATTTTTTTAAAAAAAATAAATGTAAAAAGTTATAAAAGATAAAAATGTTTATTTTCACTTTATGACTCCAACTTTTATTAATTCACAATTTTTAACTTCCAATTTTTAAATTAAGACATTTTGATATTTTTTGACTTTTAAAATTTATTAGTTGATACTCAAATTGAGATTTGATTGCAAATATCAATTCAAACGGAGTTAGCTTTACATCCATTTGTATATCAATTACAAAATTTTAAAACTTAAGAATAAAGTGTATGAATTAAAAGTTAGGAGTTATAAATTTTACATTTGTAAAAGTTGGAATAATAAAATACAGTTAAGACAGGGATGAAGGAGAAAATAATTTGGTATTAATTTTATCTTTTGGTTTTTTGTTTTATATAAAATTAATATTTTTTGTCCATAAAAATATTACAGATTAATTTTTCAGCTCTAAAAATAAAATTTCTGGATGCAGCACTGATATGTATTAACGAAAAAAAATAGAAAACCTCACCTTCTATTCTTAGGGGGAAATATCTTATTGGTAAACATTAAACATATAAAAAGTACGTACTTGGTACTCTTGTGGTTCTCCCAGTCCCGATACAACATGACAGAATCACACATATGAGACTCTACATATTTCTGTTTCTGTCTTAGTATTCCATACACTTAAAAAAAGGTTCTAGTTTGTTGAAACTTCAAAGTAGGTATTAATTTGTTTACAAATTTGGATTTAGGATTCCATCTTCCTTTTCCTCAAATCAAATTTTTAATTCATTGAGACTTTATATTTTAGTACTCAAAAGATTATGAGGGGTGGTTGCCAACATGGCTTGTATGCCACAAACTTCAATTTTTAAGTGATATATTCATCAAGGATAACTAGCAGAAATCGAACCCATGTGAACAAGAACTTTGTTTTGATCGAGGTGGTTGAATCCTACCCTTATTGGTGGACCTTATTTACATCATTGTATAAAGGAAGAAAAAGCTAGTTAGTGATTTCTGATCTGGTTGTTTTCATACTTTTAGCCTGGATGCCAAACCTTTGAGAAAAACACGGTAAATCACAAATGATGCACACTAGCAAGTACTCGTATAGAAGACTCTTCAAAAAGTGCTCCAGCATCTCATCGATGTTACACCCCACCAGAGGCCATTTTTTCAATCTACTCTATGCTGGGACCATTATTAATCTTTGAAAAGGCAACAAACTAATGTATGATCACTTGATACATTGTTCATGACAATAATGCTCTTCATTTCCAACAAAAAATAAAAAGACATCCTATATTTGGTTCCCTGCTTGTGAGGATAGCATGCTTTCATCCAGTCCAATTTCTCAAGATGGTGGGACATGTTCTCACTTGCCCTTAAGAATCAAGCTACATAGCTAGCAAAGCACAATGAAAATATCACAGTTTTACATCTCTCAAAACTCAAATCACTCAGTTGTTTGCAGCTTCAGAGCAAAATGAGAGTTAGCCCTATAGTGACACTTGGTAATGTCCCAGGAAAGGGGTTGCTTGGCTATGATCCTTCATCAAGTGTTCTGAGACACCTTATTTGCAAGTTGAAGCGTAGCTGGAAGCAAAGTGTGGAATGGCGCAAGAGAGGTCCAAATTACACCTATGATTTTCGCAGTTATTGCCTTAACTTCAGTGATGGTCCATCAAATGACCTTAACCAAATACCTCCTCATCTTGGCTGAAAATATCTCTTTTCTTTGGCCTCTTTTTCTATTATAAGAAGTTTACATGATCTAGTTGGGTCCGGAGCTCATCAAGGACGACAGGTCTCATTCCCCAAAAGAGCATTTACAAAAAATCTTCCATATGATGAGTTCAAAACATTCTTGTGAGAGATATCAAGGGTGAATCAACTTCCTTTGGCATTTTCTGAATTATGAATAAGTTTCCACTTTCCATATAGGTTATTAATTGTCATTCTATATTCATATATGATAAAATACTATGCAAATTTGGAATAAGGCACTTGTCAAAGTGATCTTTTTTATCACAGTTCAGTTTCTTCCATTATGAATATAGAACTATTTTCAGTGTCTTAATGATATATAATTTACATCCTTCTCTTCTTTTTGGGATCGGTTCAAATTCATTTTACAATTATGTCTCACTCTCCAGTCACCAAGACCAAGTCACCACTTAGATGAGCTGTCCTCTTAATTATCCTCTTTCACAGGCTTCCTTTTTTTTTAAGCAGTTCATTTTTCGTTCTTTCTTATCTACTCTTTTTTAGGCTGGGATGTGGAAACTTAATACTAAGAAATTAAATAAAGATATATATAAGATATCAGTACCTCGATGTTTTTCAACAACAAAAAAAAAAGGGTAAAAAAGTTGGCAAAATGGCTTCTGTAAATTACTTAGCTTTATTTTTTTTCTGGGCCCCATTATTAATACTTCAGTCAAATAACGTAATTAGCGATTTAATCAATTGCTGTCATCCATGTATGCCAGTATGTATGTGTCTGTCCATATGGGAATCCAAAGATTAAACAACCTATAAACAAATTTTAATGGACTCTAATTTATCAAAGCTTTCATATTCACGACATATCCCACAGGTTAAACAAGTGGACTCATAACTAAAATTGAAAACTTTTTAAATAATTTTTAAAAATTAAATTAATTTTTTACCATTTTAATTAAGAAATTTTTCAAAATTCATCTAAATTATCTAATATATTTTTATTTTAATGTCTTTAATGTTTCTAAATTAATATTCAATAAAAAGTGTCTAAAAAGATAAATGTATATTGTATTTTGAATGTTTATATAAGTTTTTTATTCCTAAAGTTTCACAAAAAAATCACTTTTGATCCGTGAAATTCAAAAATATTTTTTTAATGCTTGAAATTAATTTGTTTTTTATATTAACGTTGTTGGTTTACAAGTTTCGGTGTATTTGACTGTGTCAGAAGTGAAATTGAAGATTGAAGGAGTTAGAGTTAAGGAGTAGAGTGATTCGTGATTATAAAAAACGTGCTTTCTGTCAACAATTTTTTAACGGCATTAACTAGAGAAGAAAGACTAAAAGTGAATCAGAGATTAAAAAAATATTTTTAAATTTTAATGAATAAAAGTGACTTTTGGTAAAACTTTAGAACAAAAAACTTATTTAAGTCTATTTTAAATAATACAATCCGCAGTGGCATGTAAACTAGGTCTGCTTAGCTCACAAGCTAAATGAATGGGATAGCAGGTTAAACAGATCATTTGCATGTTTAAACTCATTTGTCCAACTCTATCTAAACGCATACTCCCTATTTTGGATAGATTGATCCAGAACATATGTAAAAAAAATATAATTTTATTTTTAGATCACTTGATCTTGAAACAATAATTTTATTTATTTATTATGCCTTTCTCACTTGTGCTCTTTGTAGGAAAGGCAAGGGGGGCTTTTTCATTGAAGGTGTTTTGTCTCGGGAGGAGGACTTTTTACATGGAAGGGGTTATTTTAGATAGAGACTCTTTTTTTTTTTTTCCTTCTAGGGAAGGGGGTTTTGGGTAGAGTCATCAAAATGAGCTCGAAATCTGTGAGCCAACCCGGTCCATCATGAATACGAGCCGGGACCAGGCCAAAAAAACAAGAAATCTGCATTATAATAGAAAAAACATGACTTGACGCACATCGGACCCAGTCCATATGGGTTCAACCTAGGTGGGTTAGGCTAGTTCATATTGAACCTACTTTTAATTATGTTTTATTTTAATTGTAAATTTGTAATTTATATAATCATTTTTTGAATTTTAAATTGTTATTTTACATAATCAAATAGAAAATAATTTTTTAAATTTTAAATAAATACTTAATAAAATAGTTAATTTTAAAATTTTTAAAAGATCTCTTTTTTAAAAATAACTTTTTATTTTTTGGTGGGCTAGCCCATATAATCTACCAATCCGTCCGTAGTGAGCCACGCCATACTAGCAGAATGAGAAGGAAAGGAAAAACAAGCCAAGTTGGATTAACCAATTTTTCTGGTTGGTTAAGGTGGGCAGACCCATATGAGCTGGGTCGGCTTGTTTTGACAGCTATAGTTTTGAGTGGTCGAGATGTAAGGATTAATGGATCAGTCTTGCAATGAAACATTGGACTGTCATTGGGGTTGCTAGTGGTGGTCGGGGGCAAGGAGGGAACGAGGGAGAAGATAATATTTTGTATTTTAGACTTTGGTAGGTTCAAATAGCAAAACAGGAGTGCTAAAAATAGCTAATTTATAGCCATATATAAATGTTTTGTTATACAATGACAATAATAAAAAGACAATTTCTATGGTTTTTTTCCTAATTTAAGGGGTATTGATACTTCTCTTTTTTTAACCAATCAAATTGTAAATTTAATCCAAGTCATTTTTTAATAAATTAAAATAAATTTTATTTATTTATTTATAAATAAGTAAATATGTCTAGGATTTACAATAAAATAATTTTATAAAATTATTTAAAATAAGTTTTTTAAATAATTTTTTAAAATAAAATCATTTTACTATAAATCCTAGATATATTTACTTATTTATAAATAAATAAATAAAACTTATTTTAATTTATTAAAAAATAACTTAAACAAAATGTACAATTTGATTGGTTAAAAAAAAAGAAGTATCAATATCCCTCAAATTAAGAAAGACACCTTAGACTCTCCCTAATAAAAATCATATTTAAATTCTTTTATAACTTTTATCTTATTATTAGGCTTCTTGCTATGCGATAGTATGAGGAAGAAATACACACAGTCTTTATTTTTTAATGAACAAAGAGATTGAAACCTATAATCAATGGATCAACAAAACACAACTTCACCTATCTGCATTAAAATTTAGAATTATCTCCATATATTGGAACTTGTATTTGAAAAATAAAACTTATCTCATGTAAATATTTATGAATAAAAAAAGAGTCTCATACAAGTATTTCTTTTTTCTTTTTTAAAAATACACTACTTTGTTAGTTTAAAATTTTGAAAGCAAAATATCCCATTTAAGTTAAAAATTCTCTATTCTCACAATTTCTTCGTATAATAATTTAATATACCTTTATTAAGTTTTTCTGTACATATAAAACCATGATTTAAAAAGTGTACCTGACATAAGAATTCTTTTGCAATATCTAGTGCATTCTTATCTAAGTTTTGTTAAACGATCAATTGTTAACCCACAAGAGTAAGAGTAAGGTATTGATCGACAAACTAAAGTTAACTTAAAAGTTTATAACTGTGGATATAAATATCTGAATGTTATATTTTTAAATGCATTTCAAACCTATTACTAATATTAAGTAACAACTAAATTACGATTGTGTATGGTCCTTATTTAATAGGAACGTTTGAAAAGTTTGCTATGACTCTTTCTGTGTAAGACTCTTTATTTATTTGCTACATTAATTTGTTTAAAATGTAATTGGTTATTCTTTTTCTCTTCACCCAATATTTTCAAGAATTAGAGATTAATTGATCTCATAATTAAAAAAATCGTAATTAAGTAATTATGATTCAAAAAGTTAAGAAAGGACCGTACACAATGGAATTTGATGGATTAGTCATAATATATCCTAAATTATAAAAAAAAAATCAATTATATATTTTTGTTTTAAACAAATTAATATAGTAAATAAATTGAAAGAATCCTACATAAAAAGAGTTATATAGCAAACTTTCCGAGCGTTGTTAAAAGTAAAACAAGAGTGAAAGAGGTGCGTATTATGTATAAGCATCAGTGTGATTAATTTTTTTTTTTTAACTTTGAATCTCGAGCTGTTAAATTTTCTAACATCCAACAGGTAAATTTCTTTTAACAGATATTTTATCATATACCACATGAATTTGAAGATTGAAGACCACATATTTAAGGGATTTCTTTTCATGACTAGGTGGTATTCGGACCAGCTTGACTAATCTCCTTTTACAATTCGGAATTCACTAAAAAGTAAAATACTGTTAAATATTGTGATGACATAGTGAAACGAAAATGAATCGCACAATCTTAATTAAGAAATGAGAATACTCACCCACTCATGTGAAGCATAAAACATATAACTGTTTAAGACGAGAAGAAGAAGAATAAAATAAAAGATTTTGAAAAAGGATTTTGTCATATGTGTATATCAACGACAAATTTATGTACTTCCTAGAATAAAGAGCCCGTGATCTGTGGCAATGATGACGGACCTAAATTCTTATTATGATTTAGGATCAAGTGAACATTTAGCCGAAAGAAGTTTTTCTTCCAACTCGAAATATTGATTAACAGACACATCAAGATTTTAAATTCTTACTAATAATTGAGGTGCAATAATGTATCATCAAACCTATCTAAACATGGTGGATAACATACGACTCTAACGTACAAATGGTTGAAGGGATACGGTTCTTACAAAATTCCCTACCTCGAACAAAATAAGGATTGACATACTAAACCAATATGATTAATTACGTATACTTATACAACCAATAAAGTGAACGAAATAATAAGACTCACATGCATGTCATTTAATGAAGTGCTGTTGAAGTTATGTTCTCTAATTATAGCTCATTAAAGATAGCTATGTAGCCACAAATGGGGGACAATCTTAAGTTGTCAATTATCCAATTGTACAAACTACTTTTTTTAAAGTTGAATTTCAAAGGGCAGCAACACATTCTTTAATATACTATTAGTTAAAATTTTTTGAAAACAATAAATTATATGGGTTTAATTTATCATTCATGACTCTTTTTCTTACATTTGTAGTTTTGAATAAATTTCAACTGATAATAAAAAGTGTGTTAGAAGAAATGTGTCAAAGAGTGTGTTGAAATTTGGTAGCCACTTCACCCTTCTCTTACTAGAGAATTATCTATATTTATTTTTTGAGCTTACATATTGTTCCTAGAGTTAGTTAGTCCTGTGACATCGTTAGGATCACCTCGAGTGAGACATTGTTCGTTTTGGAGCTCGTTGCTCCTTCACACAGTGATCCTAATAATATTCTGATATCGGTAAGAACATTGACACCATATGTGAGGTGCTCTCACGTCCTTTAGTCACAATCGAGGGACTTGTTCCAGTACATCTGAAGTCCATATCGCTTAGCAGTCGAGGTCAAAAGTAGTTTATAAACGTCTCTTTTTTAACACTTAAGGTGTTTTTTTAGAACAAAACCGTAAAAGAGCAATGAGCTTTAAATCAAACAATACCTTAAACGCAGATCCTTACTATTTTCACAGATTGGTAGTAGGAACAAATATATTTACTTTTACCTCTAAAATTATATGTATAGCAAATTTAGTATTGTTTTCACTACAATTTCACATATCCTTAAATGGGTGTGTGATTATACCCCTTCAATATATTACACTAGATCTTGAATATTTTTCGCACTAATTCTGAGTAAATTTTACACCATTTTGATCATTGAAATTCTGCACACAAAATCCAGAGGTGTATTAATGTGTTGGACGTCAAGAACAACACCTAGCTAGATTGGGAAATAGAGGAATAGTTTTCCTATTGCATAGTATGTTTTTTGGCATAGTAAAGAGGAAGATCATCATGGTATGTCCCACACCCAATTTCACGCCTATATGTAATTTTTCACTTGGTTTCCCTTTTCATATTATAGAACTCTTCCATCCCTCTCCCTCTCTGTCACTTTTCTGCACATGGCCAAGTGTCTGGCACTCTCACTAATCATAGCAGGCCTCTTCATTGGCTTAGTGAGTCCTGAATGGAACATATTGAATCCAAGATGGGGAAAAAGAGTTGAAACGAGTCCAAAATGGAACATATTGAACCAAAAATGGGATGGAAAATTGGTTGGAGACAGCTTGAAGAGCTATTGTGAGAGTTGGAGGATAAATGTTGAACTAAACAACATTAGGGGGTTCAGTGTTGTGCCTCAAGAATGTGTGGAGCACGTGAAAAAGTACATGACTTCATCTCAGTACAACGCTGACTCTGTGAGGGCAGTGGAGGAGATTAGGCTCTATCTCAGTGGCTGCTGCACTTTGAAAGGTGATGGCAAAGATTCCTGGATTTTTGATATTGATGAAACCCTTTTGTCCACAATTCCTTATTATAAGAAGCATGGTTTTGGGTAAGTGCCTAATAGTAAGCCTTTTGTTTTTTTCTTATTATTATATATATAGTGCACATACATTTAATTAGTTTTTGGTGTTACTTTATAATCTAGAATTATGGCAACTGTTCAGACATTACCTCGATCTAGCTATAGTAACCATGATGACTATGACTAGGTGTCCACAATGCACTCAGGATATTGAATTAATCTCTCAAACAAAAGCTGATATTGTTGTTTACTACAGTAGTTGGAATAATCAGATCCGTTACTTAGGATGTTGTCATGGTGATTGTTGAGTAGATTTGGTTGCTGATATTTTGGTCCAAGTGGCGCAAAATTGGTTCTTGTCATTAATGGTTAAGATCTAATGGAATCAATTCAACATTGAATGTTCAATTTGTTTATTTTATGCTCTGTCTTTTAGCTTGGAAGTGCAATCTGTGGTGCGTCATTTAGTGAGGTGTGTAGGTCACTCTACCTTCTTTTATTTCCACTGACAAAAATTCTCAAAGTTGTTTCAAGAATTTTAGCCAAACTCTTATCTTTATGAAAATTATTCAAATAAGGAAAGGGTAATTAGATAACTAGCTACTATCTGAAATAACCATGAGAAAAACAATTATCTTAATTGCAACATTGTAATTATAGGCATCACATATGATTCTGTACTTCCACCCAAAATGCTAGAACTCAAGAATAAGTGTGAAAACACTACTTTTTTTTTTCCTAAGAGATTTATATTTGAATTTTAATAGTAGGATTAATATTTATTTTTGAGATACCGAGAGTGTTGATTTGATAAGTGTATTGGAATACAAATACCAGGGGAGAAAAGCTGAACGCAACATCTTTAGAAGAATGGATGAAGCAAAGCAAAGCACCAGCTCTTGATCACACACTGGAGCTTTTCCATGAGATCAAGAACAAAGGGTTCAATATCTTTCTCATTTCTTCAAGAAAGGAAAACCTTAGATCTCCCACCGTAGACAACCTTGTCAATGTTGGGTACCATGGATGGAATAGGCTTACATTGAGGTAATTCATTGTTTCTACAGTTTTTTTTTTTTTTTCAAGCAACTGAGTAATTAGTTATGGTACCCAGATTTCCTACAATAAGAAAAAAAAAATTATCACATTTATGCGGTGAACAAGTTAATTCATACTTATTGAATTTTTAATGATTATATAATTAGAAGTCACCTTTAATATAATTTATAAGATAAAAATAGTATGTCAACAAGTTTTTCACATATAATAATTTATGAATGAATAACAAATAAAAACGTTTTAAAGTATATTATCCTCTATTATTTCATAAATAATTTTTTGGGTGAATCTATTATTTCATAAATGAAACTTTAAATATGCATCTAATTGTGTAAACAGTCTCGTTTTTATATAATTAGGATAGCGGACCGGCTTTGTAGGGCAATTTAAAACAATTTCAGTTTTTTAAATTGTAAGAAAAAAAGTATAAATGCCGCTGCTGGTGGTGGTGGGACGTGAACCAGACGATTTTTGTATAAGAATAGATAATATCAATTTACAACTAATCTAGTTATTGCACCCCCTCAATAATAATAATAATATTAATTACTCATTGAATATTGTTATTGATTTTTTTTTTCATAAAATAGGTTAGATTAGGAATGAATATGTAGTTAACTATGGGGGCATTTGCCACAATTAATTTTAATTTTTTAATGCAATGTGTATGTGTAATTAGAAATTGTTTCCATAATTTGAAATATAATATAAAAATTAATTTATATTAAAGTTTTTCACTCTAATTTATGTAAATACATTTTGTTTTCACTTTTCACAATATAAAATTTCTGTATCTTGTCCAATGTTATTAAATAATCGTCAATCATGTCGGTATATTGATTTTTTTATCGACTACTATACACAATTTGTAAAAGAATGCCGATCATGACAGCACCATACAGTGCAACTACATGTTTTTATAACGAACATTTGACTTTTTGTTATGTTATGTTTCATCAAAAGTGCAACTACAATCTGTAAGACATAATAATTTCCCTTAACAAGTCTTAATAAATGTGGGCAGGGGTTTTGATGATGAATTCATGGAAGTGAAAAAATACCATTCGAAGGTGAGACAACAATTAGTTGATGAAGGTCACCGCATATGGGGCATTGTGGGAGATCAATGGAGCACTTTTGATGGTCTTCCAATGGCAAAGAGAACATTCAAACTCCCTAATTCCATTTACTACATAGCATAAATTTCTCACTGTTTACCCATTATATCAAACATACTTTATTCACTTTATTGGCATTAGCATAAGCTATTGTCCCTTCATCCATGTCAAAGGTTTATGAATGTGCAACTGTGTTATTCTATTACTTATTTGTGCAAAATCAAAATGAACTTTTATGTGTGAAAAGGAAAAGGTTATTTAAAAGGCTCATGACCATGTTCACAGCTTTACTTCTTTTTATTTGCTACCACATAATTCCTATTGTTTTTTCTTCTTTTCTTCAGTCCGAATAGATGCGCTGTAAAATATACAAAAGCAACTTTCAAGTGTCACGTGGTTCAGACATGTTTTTCAATAACGTATTTCATATATTAAAAGAATAATAACAAATTTAATTAGATTGTTAAATGATTAACATTAGCAATTAACAATGAGATCATATTTCTCACCATGTTAAATTTCTAATTGTCCTTGTCTTGTTTTGCTAGCCTAGCTAAACAAACTACACACTCTCTCATTGTCAAAAGCATTAATTATAAGAAAACAAAATTGCACAATGGAAGGTGGGGGAGGGTTTTAATGATGGCAACATACAACCCAAATGTTATCATATTCAGAAATCTAACTTATCTGTTATTCTACTTTTGTCCCATTTTCCTTTCTAGGTTCTTTTATTCTTGTTCTGTTTAGTTACTATATACACAAATTATAAGTTTGTAAATATTTAAAACTTTGTTCTCTAGTATTAATCACACTAGAGAAACTTTTTGGAGATAAAATATATCATTACAAAGACTTTTTAAATTAATAAACCATAATATAGAGGACTAAAACTTACAATTTTCTTCTAGTGTCTACAAAAAAATATTATGTAGACACTAAAACTTAGAATAGAGCTAACTATTGTTACCAACCAATTAATTTAACCTTATTTTTATATTTTTCTTATATTATTTGTTATGTTGAGCTGCTTCTTTTCCTTTTTTTGATTACCCCTTTTTGTTTTCAATCCTACGCCTACGCCATAAGAGGAGTAAGTTTAACATTTCCCCATTATACATAAAAAAATATTGTAACAGTTTGTAAATGTGTTAATACATACTTTCCACAATTAGCACTTTCGTGAAGGGGCCACAATGCCATACAAGAGAAAAACCAGCAGAAAATTCGATGGGTTAATTCCACTTCGGATTTCCTTGACCTCTCATTAACATTTTCCAAAAGCATATAATCACGCAGTTAAAAATTACAGCGACAGAAAGCTAAGCTACTCCGAGTCTCTCACTTGCATGGATTTTAATTTTAATTTGTGTCTTTTCTTGTCATTCACTCTTTAAGTGATTTTTTATCATTAGGATTAACTTTATAATTTCTGTGCTAGCAGATTATTATATTAGTTAAAAATAAAAATCACTTTAACTCATGAAATTATTATGGAGTTTGAATTTTATTAAAAACTCTAAATATACCTAACACTCAAATTTGAGACTTTTTGTTAAAAATAAAAACAACTCAATTAAAAATACAGAACTTATTATTTTTTAATATTTAACTTTAAAATACATTTTTTCTTCAAAAATAAACAATTTAAAATGAAAAAAAAAATATTTATATTATTTAATTAAAAACGAAATAATTGGGATTTAATATTTTTAAAATTTGTTACTCATATACATATTTTATTATAATTTTAATTATTAAATATTGAATTAATGATTATAAATTAATGTTATCACATTAATTCATTATTTGCCTATTTGGGAGATTTTGTTTTAATTTGAATACAATATTTCCCAAACGGTAACTCCAAATTTCAACTTGGAAGCAGGTAATTTGGTTTTGCCTTTTGAGGAAATTGAAAGAACATTTTCCTAATCATGCGGTGCAAAACAAATCTCACGTGTGCACCGTTAGATATTTTGTGTGTGCACTCAATGTCCTACGTTACAATTCACAAACATCATTGCATCGGGGAATGTACATTGTACATAGTACTACCACCAATCCCATCACCGAGAGTGATCTTCACGCGCCAAGTTGGCGCGTAGGTTGCCTGCGGCTATTCCTCCAAAAGGGTCCAAAGCCAAAGCGCATTCGTTCGTCACCGTTCACTCTCGAGAGCACCAACCTTAGCCTTGCCGGTGACGGAATTAAAAGCACCCGCCCTAGCTGCATCAATTTCTCTCACCTCAGCTTCACGCGAACTCTTGTCGGGTAAGAATTTAACGCAACCGATTTCGTCAAATTTCTTTCTTTCCTAATCTGTCTTATCTGCTATTTGCATAAATACCCCTTGCTTAAATAATTCCCCCTTTTTCGTTGATTTTTGCCTCCAATTTTCTTCCCGTTTGCTTTGGTACCAATTTGTTCCTAATTTACACCTTTTTCTTATGTTAACCCAACGGGTAATTAGTTTGCATACGTGTTGCTATGAACATCATGTGCAATTGTTTGTGGAGTATCAATTGTTCGCTAAGTGGTCTTTATGTATTTTTTGCTTCGTTATTATTGGCAAAGGAGATGTTTAGTCATCAGTTTATGCATTATTTATAATTATTTATTTGTTAGTACACTACGCATCTTAGTGTGTTGTGTGTGCCCATTGTTGGGAGCATGGCTGCTGTGGATTGCATATTGCGGTGCTTTACGTACGTGTTGTTTTCTGAATCTTTACTCAACCCTTTCAAGTCTTAACTGTGTGAAAGCAGTAAGGAAGAAACTGAAAATTGGTATAGAGTGAGATAGCAAGAGCACTTTCTATTTAATTATTGTTTTTATAATGTAACAGTTGAAAATTTTCAGTTTTTGTGGGAGAGAACATGTATTCCCATTATCCTTGTACAACTTTTGAATCTCTGCTTAAGCTTGCCATTCTTGAGGTGTTTGGGTGGTAAACTAAACCTGTACTGAGCAATATAAGAGACGAAATTGATTATGAACCGAGATGCTCTTACACATACATTTCAATGGGATGTGTGGTTTTCAGACATTGGTTCGTATGGCATCATGATAATAATGGACAATTTGTTCTTTAGGCTGGTGTTTTATCATACTTAAAGGCTCATCAGCCATACTTCTAAAATTTTCACTCAGCCGTCTTCTTTCATTTCATGTTGTGATACTTATAAGCAAGGCATTAATTTTTTCTTTGTAGTTGATTCTGTAGCATCCCATAGATGTCTGGTTTTTATTGTAGTATCATGTATCAAAGTTTTGCAGCTTATTGCACGAAATAGAAGTGTACCGATGCATATTTTCTATTCATAATTTAAACAGGTGTATCTCCAATACAAGAGTACCTCCTTTACTTTATATATTATTCTTTGACATTGACAATCATTGTTTTAAGAAAATTAGACATACCTCCCTACTTTTATATCTGAACCACACATGGTAACCTTATCTAAGCAAGGGAGGTGCAAAGGAGGTAGGTTTTATTTTTCAATCAAGAGGGGTGCAGGTGTAATTAACACTAACTTCCAGAATGTTATTTTTTATATTGCAACCGATGACTTTGAATATTTATCTTATACTCAACTTTTACTTTGTGATCAACAGTTATGATGGTTTAAGGTTTTTAAATTGTTTGTATGCCCCTTCCATGAAGTTTAGATTTGTGTTTAAGATTACCCATTCTGTTTATCTTAGTCTTATATTCATGGCGAGGTTATATAATATGAAGAAACAATGTTCTGACAAGCAATTTGCTTCTTTTTGGTTAACTTTTGATGCTAAAGTATCTTTCTTTCTTTCATAACTGGGAAGATTGATGACAACTTGTCTGGTTTGGGCAACAAGAACAAAAAGCAGGCATTGTAGTAGAATTTTTCTGGTGAGCATTACTATCAAAGGGAAACTTTTAAAGTCTTAAAGCTTTTACTAGTTGACTAGATAAGTGATACTTTTATCTTTTCAATTAACAATGTAGGAAAATTATGGAAGCACGTCCTGCTTTCTCTATTGAAAGATCAAATGCTAAGCAACTCAATAGCATGGGGATGTCCGAAGCATTTCCTTCATCATTGTCTGTCCTTTCGACGCCTCTAGAAGAGAAACACCCCAAATTATCTGATTCTCAGCCAGCTTTTATGGAAAAAGAGCTTAGAACAAAACCTTTTACTCATTCAAGTCATTTAATTTCCAGTGGAGCAGTTGGGCATATGTTTTCATCTTCTCCTGGATATTCAACTGATCTTCATCACTCTTCCTTTTCATCGCACGAGAAAAACCCTAGAAATACTCATTTTATTTCCCAGTCATTGAGTAACATGGCTTCATTGCCGTTATCTTATTCTTCAAATAGTGAACCTATACCTTCTACAACATCAACTCCTTATTCCAATGGAAACAGTGTTTCCTGGCATGCAGATTCCCTGCCCAGCTTTCTCGATTTCACTGCCAATACCTCCATCGATAATAGTCAAGTAGAAAGTAGTGCTTGCAATGTTATGGCAACTGAAGAGTATTCTAAGCCAAATGATTGGCAGGAGTGGGCTGACCAATTAATCAGTGATGATGATCCTTTGACTTCTAATTGGAATGATATTCTTGCTGAAAACATTCAAGATCTTGAACCAAAGGTTAAGTTTTTAATTTCTCAAACCAGCAAGAGTTTGCAGAGTATACTTACTAGCAATTTATTAAAGGAATGTGTTAGAAACTCATTTTGTTTCTTAAGGCGGTGAAGCAGGTCTCAAAATCATCCTCACAACTTCCAATAGCACACCAATCACAAAGCCAACAACTTCCTGCTTCTTCTGGAGAAAATCGTGTTGGTGTTGCTCCATCTTCCTCAGCAAATTCTGCACCTTCCAAGCCACGGATGCGCTGGACACCAGAGCTTCATGAAGCATTTGTGGAGGCTGTCAACCAACTTGGTGGGAGTGAAAGTATGTCTATCCTCTTTCTCTCTTTTTGATGCAAAGCCTTAGTTTCTTAAACTTTCCTCCTTATTCTTCCCATTTTCTTTCTACAGGAGCTACCCCAAAAGGTGTGCTGAAGCTCATGAAAGTTGAAGGATTAACTATATACCATGTTAAAAGCCACTTGCAGGTATATACAATTTGCTTTGTCTTCCTAGGTTTGTTTCCTTGCAGGCTTTTGATGAAACATTGCTCCATGCTGCAGAAATACAGGACAGCTAGATATAGACCCGAGTCATCTGAAGGTACACATCTTATGATTTGTATTATATATACCTTGTGTTTACTGTATAAGTAATTTTTTGCATGTTGGAAAGGATGAGGAGATCATTGGTTATTGAATAACTTTTTGATGTATGAACCTTTTGCAAAAGCTTTTACTGAGTTGATAATTTTTTTAGTTACCAATTTTCATATTAATTGAAAACTAGCTTGACCTGCATAAAGGAAATGAAATTTAAATAAAATATGCTTTTCAATAAAATAAAATATCACCTTGTTTAAGAAGTTATTGAATGGTGCAAGTAAATCTTACATTGTTGGTAGTGAATCTGAAGCCCCTTGTGTATAATATTTTGATTATATGTTTTTGGCTTCTCTTTTTGTTTATTATTAGACTTTTTCCCTTCATTTTGTCCCCTCATTGTGCTACATGTTTTAGAAGTGAAGGTTGCACATATATGGCCAATACAAATACAAATATTGTAGTAAAGTAAGACAATTTATGGAATTTGACAATTTGGTGAAAAATAGACTACAGCTGCCACATTCAACTATCTTGGTATGTACCAACAGCTGTGTAAACACACTATTTTTTTATATGAAAGCCACAGAGAATATTAGAGTTTTTGAATTTTCAAATAACTGCCAACGTACACATTAACTGTCATATCCGTTTATTTTAATTTTAGGCTAAGATTTATACAACGGAGAGATTATGAGATCTAACTCTCTTGAAGTCTGCTATTGACCTGGTGTTCTGCATTTGATGCCTTGAAGTAGTGTGTCTTAAATCTCTTGTTTGAAATTTAGAGAAATGCTCCTTCTCTGTGTAGTCCTATAATGCACATTTTGTTGACTACTGTTGGCAGGAGCTGCAGAGAAAAAGAGAAGTCCAATTGAGGAGATTTCATCTCTAGATTTGAAAACGTAAGTAAATAATCTATTTCTATTTAAGTAACTTCTCTTATGTAGTGTTGCATTTCTATGAAAATTGATACATCAAACTGTTTAGCAAGATTTTGTTTTCTGATGTGACTTTGCTGATTCGATTCTTCGTAGATGTTAAGTATTTAATGTATTGTCGTTAAACTTTACTGTCAATATTCAAATCAATCTTAAGGTATAAGAAAATATGGCTTTTAAACTTGAAATGTGGGCTTAAGTTTTTCATTTATAATTAGTGCAAGTTATTTGTTCTGTTTGGCGGGAAAAATTGCATATCCAATGGAGCTAGCTAGTAATTGCATCCTAGAGACTGGCACTAACACTCACAGCACTGGAATGCAACTTGGATGGAGTTTTAGCCCTGTAATAAGCTTATTTCTTCTATCAATTGTAATTATCCAAATCTTATCACTTAACTGGAAAAGAGGACAGATTAATAAACAAATTAAGGGAAGCTTTCAACAATGAAAATAAGGAGTCCATCCAGGACTAGGGCTATCAGAGGATTAATATCTAATGGCACTATGTAAAGTTTTTGGTCCTATTTGACACACATCTGAACAGACATGATTACTAATTGTTATGCTGACTTTACCATTGAATTGTTGACAGTGGTATTGAGATCACTGAAGCTCTGCGACTGCAGATGGAGGTTCAAAAACGCTTGCATGAACAGCTTGAAGTATGAACTCTGATCTTTTAGGATTTTCCTTCTAATGTGTTCATTGAATTGTTAAAAGGCTAGAAATTTGATTTAAAGGCTAGTTTGCAACCTGTATTTCTATAACAGCATGACTATCAAAATTCATCATTTACAAGTTCACTGAAATAGTGAGAATAAACTTTTAGGACTTGTTAGTACTATGAACTTCAACTGATGTTTGAGAGCTTTGGTGAAAGGAGTTGAGGAATGTAACACATTTATACAGAAAGGAGTTAATATTGTTTACTGTTCCTCTCTTCCATATTTTTTTCTTATTTTTTGTTGAAGTAAAAGTAGTCTAATTTCTTAGTGGCAAAGTTGTAGTTCAAAGTTTTCAATATGAACAGTCTCAATATATAGTCAATAGATTAGTTTCATATCATTGTAAATAATTGTGGTGCCTTTGAGTAGAAAAGAATTCATTAACAAAGGAAATGGTAGGAAAGATGATCCTGAATCTTCCAAAAGCTACAAAGCAAACAGCAAATAGGGGTAGTGGATAAATCAGCTCAAAAGGGCAACTCAGCCTCTTTGCAATTATGACTTAGAATCACTCCTAAAAAACCCATAAGGGAAACCTGCAAAGAGGATATGAAAGTGTGTCCCATAAAAAGTTGTGGAGGAAGATAAGTATTGCTAAAATTTCTGGGATTAAACTCCCTTAGAATTATGGGTTATAGGCATAACTCAACCCCAAAAACTAGTTCAAAGGGTAAGGGTTAGTTATCCCCCATGGTGCAATAATATGGTAGGTGACCCATTTTTGTAATGGATCTAAAATGAGTTCTGGTCCCATCTTAATTCTGGGTTATAGGTCTCAAAACCTAACTGAAAGGGTGAGGGTTGTCCCTCATTTATATATTATATTTTAGTATTATTTCTAGCCAATGTGGAACTTAGGGTTGTCCCAATAAACTTTGAAGCAACATTTCTAGCCGATTTGGAACTTGGGTTTTTTCCAATAAACTCTAATGAAATACAATGGGTTCTTTTAAAAAGAGGGCACTTTCAAAGCATTTTTGGTTCTTTCTACCAAACCATTTTTTGGTTCTTTCTACTCCCAAAACCTTCATAACCTGCCAATCAGGCAGACTTCCAGCAATTCCTGAACATCCCAAATGGCTTACAGCCTCACAAAAGTTTCCACACTACCTCGTAAAACAAAACGAGGTGATATTAATTCTCTTTCTGATCTTCTCTCTCCATTGCGAATTTGCAATTAAGTTGTTTCTCTTTGCTGTTGCTTAGAAATGAGATACTAAACATAAACAGAACATGTTCATTTATAGGTGATGCCTATACCCTTGACTACTTGTAGAAGAGATAGAAATACGGTCATTAAGTTTTGCATGCTTTCTTTTGAACTTAGTATTTTTTTTAGTTTTTTGCCCTTTTTTATTTTTAAAAGTAACAAAAGAATATGGTTACTATTGTTAGCCACGTGTACTGTGGGTATCCCTGGCTACAATGGTGGGAACTTTTGTTTCGGCTTGGAGCTTGAAACTAATTTCTGTTATATTATTTGGCATGTAGTTTATGCATGATAAAATTATGAGGCATGGGAGTTTTGTTATATCACATGCATGAAATTTCCAAGGCTTACCACATGTTTCTTATGGTTGTCGTACCTTTTTCTATATCCATGGTATGATCTGATACGGTTCTCTCCTGTTTTATGCATTAGATTCAAAGAAATCTACAGTTGAGAATAGAAGAACAAGGAAGATGCCTTCAGATGATGTTTGAGAAGCAGTGCAAATCTGGCATTGAAACATTTAAGGCATCATCATCCGCCATTGAGAGTCCGTCTAGAGTGTCTTCTGATGCTGTGAAAGATTCTCAAGCCAAAACAGAATTAGAAACCGTTAAAGTGAGCAATAGCAAGTCAGGACCTGATCAACCTAATGACAGTACCACAGTTGAGGAAAGCTCGTTGGAAGTCGGTAAGAAGCAGGATGCTCCTGAAAGTCAAGCTTCTGAGAATCCTGAGAAACATGCTAGTGAAGATATTGCTCAAGCGCCAAAGCGTCCAAGGATAGAGGAGTAAGCCATATGATCTACTGAATCAGCATTGAACTGACAAGACGATACTGATTCATTTAAGATTTTTATTTAGTAAGGAAGACTTGGTAGATTGATGTCTAGAGCTCCATAACTTGAGTTTCCTCTGTCCTGCGGTGTTCAATGAGGACTTGCATGTGTATCTGTCATTTGTTTACAAAAATAATGAGTCAAATTTTTTACCATGACGTTTTTCAAACTTCTTATTTAGCATCCTTGTTAGGATTAGATTCTAGTGTACAGTACAGACAATGCCTACATCTCAATTCATAAGTGAGGAATGAACTAGGAAAGTACTTACCAAATACTACCGACCAAAATTCTATGTTGGTATGTACTTCTCCAATATGAACTTTTTTTTTAACTGTACCGAAATAATAAAAAGAAGGGTACACAATTCTAGTTTGTAAGTTCGTTGTTAACAATTATAGTGCTGAAGTGCATATTTGCTGGTAGCATAGTAATGTTAGTATATACTTTGTTACTATTTCGACAAGACGGGGTTTGTGTTTAACTTGACTATTATATTATTTGGCTATTTGTTTCATTTGGATCGAGTCATTCTTTGGATTGTGAAGTGTATGCGTGGCAGTCATGAAGGCAACAATGGGAGGACTCACGTCTAAGGCAGAAGAAGGAAAAAATATGCAAACTAATAAGTATAAGGCTAAATGAAAAAAACAAACTCTCATGTTTTTTATCAAGAAAACCACCGTTTTTGTTTCTGACATTTAGAGACAATAATACTTAGATATTTGAATTAAACTTTTAGACAAATTGATCTTTTCATAATTATGTTATTATAAAAACTGGTCTTAAAATATTTTAGATAATATTTATAAATACTTTAAAAGTACTATCTAAAGTGTTTTAGGGAATAATATGTATAACATTAAAAAAATTGGATTGACATGTTGAAAAATATTTTTGAGAAACTTATTAGTCATTTCTAACATCTTTTAGGGGTCACTTTGAGAGTTTACTTGTTTTTTATCCTTCAAATTTGAATTACTTTTGTTTTAGTATCTTAAATTTAAATTTGTTTTGAATTTCTTAAATTTCTTTGTATCTTGAAGGAACTTCTTGGTGAAATCCAAGTACCTAAGTCTTGTTATTAGCAGGGACAAATTAAACCTAAAGAAGAGTGTTTATTTTTACATCTCGATGAATTGAGCACATGCTTCTACTCCTTCATCTTTTACTCTTCAAATATTTTCCCACCCACATACTTAACTCACTAATCCCAGCAAACAATCTAGTAATTTTGAATATGGTGGGAATTGTATGATGCCGTTAACATTAGCTATTCTTCATAGAGATATTTGTTTGGGAAGTTATTTTTTTCTCCTGGTTTGTTTTAACAACAAAAAGAAGGGTGGATAAAAATGAAATAGAGCTTTCCAACTAAGTTGGCACCCTAGAGACCTAAACTCTACCACACCAAACTGAACCCCATCATGATATACTAATAATCTAAAATAGATTATACTTGGGAGGGTGAAATCATACTCAAGGAAAAACAAACAAAAGAGGGTGGAGATTCTCACCAAGTATATCCACTAATCTGAGCATTAAAAGAGACAAATCTATATGCACACACATTGCCTTTATGAAAAATATGAATTAATCTAAAGTTAATACTACATGTAAATGTCACGACCTAAATTCAAGGTTTTAACTGACATACAAACTAATATTCTTAATCTGACAAACTTAATAAGAATAGAATAAAACATGACAAATAATTTTTTAAATTAAACATATTTTTAAGATTTTACAGAAATTTTGACCAAGTCTCTTCTATATTTTGGACATTTCAAAATTTACAAAGAAAATTGTTACCAAAATAATTCACCAGTCAGATCTTTCAACAACATTAAATATATAAGATATCTAAATATAAATTCTATAACTAGACTTTCTATAGCTGCTAAATGTACAAATAGTCTCAAAATAACATCAATTGTTTGCCGATACAAATGAGGCCTGCCAAAATAAAATAATAGAAAACTGAATAATAGAGATGTCAACAATCTACTACTTAGCTTCTTAGGAATCTGGATGAAAAATAATAGAAAGAAGGTAAGTCATAAAGACTTAATGAGAGCCTAACAATCACTATAAACTAGAAAAAAAACATACTAACACACGAATTGTTCAATAAAAACATTTCTCAATATAAAACTTACTAAATCTCCAAATTCAATAAATTGCACAACCACATGTAACTTATACCCACCATCCAAAATGTTACGTTTATCATATTCATAACAATAATAAATTTATCATATATATTAAATGAGAAAATTTGAAATAAAATACATTAATATAAAACATAAATAAAATAAAATTTAAATATAAAAAGATCACTCATGATAGAACCAAGAGATAGCTCCAACTCATTGATAACCCTCTCCTCCAATAGTGACTTCTTTCTTGGGGTGGCTCCACCTAACGGACAACCCTTTCTTCCTGGAACCGTATCACATCTCAATATCATAAAATATCATCGGAACAACTTCATCTCGTTGATGCCCCTCTTTAATTTCATCAAACATAATCAATTTAAATTTATAAACCTCTCAACCTTTGAACTAAATTTCATAGAGAATAAAATCAAATAAAAAGTATGTTTCTCAAACTTGTTAGGTAAGCAATATTAAAATATAATAAGATAATTAAAATAATATTATAAAACTATTAAAGTAGGTCAAAATGACGGTAAACCACTCACAACTATGAAGAGTCAACCAAACTCCTTCCCAACAACTTCAGGAGTACTATGCTAAGTAGAAATCAACAGATCCGAGTACAACAAAGATTTCCAACATTTAGAAATTTGTTTGAAACTCTACCTATTTATAGATAACCATAAAAATCCTAAAACTAGTGCTCCACACCCTAAAAAACAATCTACTTGAATCTAGCACTTGCAAATAGCCTATTCTTTAGGTTACAAGTTATGGGTTTACCTTAGAGATTCAAAACGAGCAACCTTTACGGTGTGAGTCTTCTTCTTCTTCCTCATAGCACTATTCCTAACACTAAAATTTACAAAACTTAGTTTTGGAAAGAGACAAAGAATGAGTAAGAGTTTTAGGTTTTGTTAACTTTCACTAGGTGAAGGATTTGAGAGTAAATGGAACACCACAAGATTTGAAGAGATGAGAATGAAAGAAAATGAAGTAGAAGGAGGAGAAGTGGATGAAGGAAAGAAAGAATAAGGAAGAGGAATAGATGTTGTGAGAAAGAGAGAAAGGTTTGGTTTAAAATTCATATTTTTTTCAGTAAACTTTAAACAATTCACCTATCTAGCATAAAAGGTCTAATGCACTATTTTTGGATGAGCAAAAGTGATGCAATCCTGCCTATCAATGACTTTATCATTAGGGTCATGGCTAGGAGGATAGAGAGGACGTGACCAGGAAAGAGTTCACAAAACCTTAACTCTTAATTGAAGTGAAGATCATAGACCATTCTCCTTAGTCTTATTCTTGTAAATATTATTTTACTTATAAATTCCTTTGGGCCATGTATTCCACCATCTTTATTTAGTTTAACATTTATAGGTGCCTTTAGTTAATTGGAGGAGTAAGCTTAATGCATGGTTCCTACGCTAGGCGTGATTGGGCTTCTCCCTTCATTCTTAGGTTTGCTTTTTGCACCCATAAGGGATTAGTTTAAGTGCCCCATTTTAAGGCCCTAAGACTTGGATTAATTAACCTTAATGCTAATTAAGTTCAAGTTCCACATTGCCTTTGATTGTGTGCTTAAGCTCTCCGATTGGGTTATTTATACTCCTCTCACTCTGTTGTTTTCCTTACACTTGAGTGAATGAAGTAAGACTAATTTTGAGCATTTGATCTAGTAAAATGTTATTTGAGAAACCTCTTTCTTGAGGATTCTCTTCTTAGTTAGCTTTTAGCAAGGGTTATCTCCCTTGTGACAAGCTTCAAAATCATTTACTCATCTTTCTCTCCCAAGAGAAAATGGGGTTTCCTACCCCTATTTTCTAGCCCTATCATCCTCAATATCTTAAGAGAAAGAACCTTGGTTGGAGAAAGACCAAAGGAGTGCATCATTCTATAAACTAATCCCTTATGGGTGCAAAAAGCAAACATAAGACTGAATAGAGAAGCCCAATCACGCCTAACCTAGGAATTCATGCACTAAGCCTATTCCTCTAATTAACTAAAGATACCTATACATTCTAAACTAAATGAAGATGGCTAAAATAATGTCCCAAAGAAAATTACAGGTAAAATAACATTTACAAGAATAAAACTAAGGGTGATATGTCCTCTAGGCCCTAGTGATAGGGTTTTTGGTAGGTAAGATTGCATAAAAAAGCACCAATGGGAAGTTTGAAATTTGTTTTGAGCAAAAACCAAATAAATTTTTGCTAATAGCCTTCTCAATTGCCATGATGACTGCCATAGTATCTGCAAAGAATACATTATGAATGCCAAGATTGCAAGAAAAAGCCCCTTTAAACTGAAACTCATGATTCACAAACACCATCTATACCGAGACAACCTTTAGCTACTTCATCAGAATTGAACTTAATCCAATGGCATGTGGTTTGAGTTCAAAGGACTTGCTTAATGAAACCACCTTTATTAGGGTGGCAATCAACCCCAAAATTTTTTTGGATGCCAAAATCCTTCATAGAATAGACCATTTTACTGGAGGAATAGATCCTGTGAGGTGGAAACTGATAGAGATAGAATTGAGATTTACTGTGAAATTGTCAAAATCTGACCTCGTTTCTCCTAACCCAAATGTAAGATTGAGAAAGTGATAGATGTAAGAATCACATTTGAGGCTTGAGAAGATCTCTTGATATTACAGACAGAGATAAGATTATTGATAGAAGAAATATTCAACTTGTGATAAATTTTAGTCTCCAACCAAATCCAACTTTGTCTAGCAAAGGAGCAAGAAAGAAACAAGCTCCACATATCTTCATAATTTTTACCATAATCAAAGCACACTGAAACGACAATAATACCCCTCTTTTGCAATTTTTCATCTAGGGGAAGCCGATTGTGCATAGCTTTCCAAAGAACATCTGTTTTGGAAGGATGAATAAACGTTTACAAATTTTTTTAGTCCATCCTATTTCATTCAAGATATGATTGAAAAAAAAAAGGTAAGCATCTTCTAGAGCTAGATTTCGTCCAAACTAGTTTGTGTTCAAAATCAGAATATGGAACATTGACCTGAATGATCAACTCAAGAATATGCTAAAAGTTTTCTGTAAAGAAAGAAGAAAAGTCTCAACTTACCATTAGACAAAAAATCCTTCACCCTTTCTATAAGACGAGAATGGAGATTGAGAGAAATGTTTAAGGACTCTACAATGCAGAATCCCATCCAACTATCCCAGCAAAAGTTCATGGTTCCACTGCCGAGCAACCAAGTGGCATTTCAAAAATAAATTGATTGCAAATTTTGATGTCAAACCATAAAGAAGATGAGATATGTCCTCTAACCACTTTATTGGATTTGATAACTCTATCTCTAGACATTTTAGCCCTCTATAAGTTAGAGGAGATTAAATCCCAAGTCCCAACCAAGCTTTAACATGGTTGATTGGTTGATAGCAACAACAGACCTCAATCCTAAACTCTCTCATCAAAAGGTATACAAATTATGTTTCATCTAACAATGACAATTTTCCTAGAGATGATTTCCCTACTCCAAATAAAATTCATTATTTCCTTGTCAAGGTTCTTTCAAAAGGGAAATCAACCATTTATGAACATGAAAACTAAGTTAACATAATGTGTATCACTGACTAGACAAGTAGAACTCTAGCTCATGGGTCATTGTGCACTTATATCCTTTTCTCAAAGGTCTTATTGGAAGGCCAAACAAGAGTCCTACACTATTACTACTACGGTCAATTCTTCTAACACCAATTTTCTGAAAAATTTGGGTCCGGATTGATATTTTTCTGCCCAAGCAAGATGGGCGAGTTCTCAAACAGCGAGAGGTAGAATGTTAAAGCCGTTCAAACTAATGTGGTGCTCTTCTCATTTCATTTGGTCTGGGTTCTTTCTTGTTGATTGTCATTGAAATATACCACAATAAGTCGTTACATCAAATAGACAACCAAGGGTTACAGCCACTTTTGAGCAAACATAAATCAGAGTGTTAAGAATACTTACACATTTTCCTCATATCAATTATATCCAGAATATCACATACATCACTCAGGTGCAATATGATATTCGATTCATCTATAAAAAAAAATATTTAAATTTACATATATTAGAAAAACTAATTATCATAATTTCATTTTACTATCTCAAATGAAATATAAAATAATATTTAAAATATTTTTTTGTTAAAACTTTATATATAAATAAAAAAGTCATAAGAAAAAGTATTTTAGAAATAATAAAATTAAATATGACAAAATTAGTTGGATTTATTTGTATATAAATTCAGAGACCGAGTACATGTATAAAGTTATCTTTCTGGCACTTGATTTCCTTAGTCGTATTGCCACTGAACTCTACCACCTTGATTCTTTCTGCAGTACTTCAACGTCAACTCTTAACATTTGAATTTCACTTCAAAGAAACATCCAAGTAAAAATAGTTCACTAAAAGCCAATAAATCTTATTTAAAGAGTGACGTCTTAATCTGCCCCAAGATAGGCAAATTTCAGGTTTTTGTTTTAGTGGACACATGATACCCTAGAACCAACTAAAAATAAATCAAAGGAAAAATCGAAGTGTTCCCTATGTAAAATGTTTTTTTATCTATAAGGGAAAAAAATATATATGCACACACATTAGTACATCAGCAAGTTTTCTTCGCGCAAGAGTAGTGTATTGGAGCATGGCTAATTCAAACAAAGATACATATGCTCCCATCATCAAACCTATCTTTTACTGTAAAAAACGTAACTTATTTCTATAATTAGTTATGGCACAGATCCAGAGTCCTATATAATACACTATGATGTAATCCTCCTTGTTCAAGATTTCATTACAAGAACCATAGTTAGAGGATTGAGGAGGATATGGTTAGGAAGGTGATGTATCCAAGGTTGGCATGCTCCCAAGGATCTCTTTACGAGGTTAGAACTAGGAAGGAAATGAAGGTGAATAGGAGAAGAATGAAGGTTGGAGGCACCACTTTTAAGAAGATAAACCATAATGAAGTTTGCCACAAAAAAAGAAGTCTTTAATAAAAGTCATGAAGAAGGTTTTCTCAAAGGAAGAATAAAAACACTCAAATTTGAAAATCTCTCTAGCTTTGATTAAAATTCAAGTGTAACTTTTACATGAAGGAGCATGTGTCAATTTATAGAAGTAGGAGCTTAGGCCATCAGCCTTGAGTTAGATATCCAATTCAAGGAGGATTAGAAGGTGGTTAGTTGATTTAATTAAGTGTTAGTTGAACACATGGTTTGTTAACACTTAATTAATTCAACAAAATTCAAACAAGGTCCTAAGATCAAGGATTTATATTTCCTTTAAATTTGAATTTGAATTTAGAAATATCAGACTCTCTCCAAAATTCAAATTTAAACAAGAGTGTCATGTAGGTGCCACATAAGAAGAGAGAGGAAAATGGCGTCTCGTGGAGAAGGCAAGGGGATTCACATGTCTTTTCATGTTTCATATGTGAGTTAGAAGAGTCTGGAAAAGATTGGCTACACATCCTAATCAAACAATTACAAAAATAGGCCAAAACACAGTTAAGGAAGAAAACTAAGTACACCTCCACAAGTTCAAAAGAAAGACACAAAATACAAGCATGAAAATGAAGACTATGACCTAAATACTAATGATCTTGATGTCCATGAGGAGTTGAGGTCTTCCACACTTCTTTTTGGCCATGTTCTTCTCAATCCTCCTAACTATGACCATTGTGATGAGATCCTTGGTAGAGAAGATTGCATCACACTATTTATGGAAACCTATAAGCTTGCTCATGGTTATCATGCCAAATGGCACGTCAAGACAAGGCTGTGTACTAGCTGATAGTTCTTGTGCCACAGCACGCATCGTAGGTCTGGACTCTGGAGCCGTACTTGTGCATGCCAAAGCTATGGTCATTGTCATTACTACTGCTTGTGCTAATTGGCCTATTGGAGGTGGAAGCCTTTGGTCAAGCACATCCTTCAGCAGCATCTGTGGTTCATCCATTGATGAGAAAGACTTGTTTGAAGACAGTGTAGCCAAGAGTTCTCCAGGATGCTTTCCCATCATTGTTTCCAACACCACTACTCCAACACTATACACGTCAGACTTGTCAGTGACTCTCATTGTTTGTGCTAGTTCTGCAAATTCCAAATGTTATCTTTTAGTGATTCATTTCACCCTTTAAGCTACTTTACATGTTACAATAGTAGATTAAGACAATGCTTAAAGAAATGAAATAAAAATAATTGTATTAAGAAAGAAAACAGTATTTCAAGTTTATTTATCATTCACTACATTTGTAAATATTTATACTCTCAATTAATAATAAACCATGACTTTTAAAGTAATTATTACAAAAGTAAAAAGAATTACTACTATTCTATATATATAATCATAATTTGTGATTAAATGATAGCATAAATTTTTGAAACGGTTAGTATTTTCAATTAAATTAAATTCATATCTATTATATCTAAAATATAATCAGTTAATACCTGGAGCCATGTATCCATAGGAACCAGCAACCGAGGTCCATGTTGAATTGTTTGAGCTTAGCAGCTTTGCAGTGCCAAAATCTGCAAGACGAGGTTCTAAGTGGGAGTCTAGTAATATGTTATTCAACGTTATATCCCGGTGCACAATGGGTGGGGAGCAGTCAGTGTGCAGGTATGAAACTGCATGTGCGATTCCCTGCACAATTTTCAATCTTGTAGCCCAATTTAGTTCCAGTATTCCTTCTTGTCCATACAATACTTTAGCCAAACTTCCTCTTTCCACATGTTCATAAACCAAGAACATTTGTCCCCTCCTAGAACAGAACCCATAAAGCTTTATTATATTGCGGTGCCTTACTCCTGTAAGTGTTTGTATCTCATTCTGAAAGCTTTGGCGGTTCACTGCTGGAATGTCATCAGAGTCTAATATGTTGAGCCGTTTAACAGCAACAACTTGACCTGTGAGTAAATTTGCTCTATAAACACTTCCAAATCCTCCCTTTCCAATGCAGCACTTGTCGTTGAAGTCATCGGTGGCCTTAACGATATCAGAAAATGTGAATTTTCCATCTCTTCCCCACACCATGTTAATAGACTGATCACTTCTTTCAGTGCTTTTGGACTCTTCATCAATGTGCTCTTTGGCGTGCTTGCAAAGTAGGGTTCCAACACCAATCATCCCAATAAATAAGACACAAACTGGAATGATAACACCAAGAAGAACTTTTTTGTTAACCCTTCCAGATTTGTGTTGGGAAAGGCAAGTTAATCCTTTTACCTCACCACACAAACCTGAGTTCCCAACATAGGCTTCAGCAGTTGCCCTCTCGAAAATACCACCTGTAGGGATCGAACCACTAAAGTTGTTGTAAGAAAAATCAATAGATTGAAGGCTTCCCATGATCGAATATGATTGTGGGATTGTCCCTGAAAGATGGTTGTGTGAGACATTGAGAATCTCCAAAAATGATAACTTTTCAATGTTTTGTGGAAGAGCCCCAGAAAGAGAGTTACTACTGAGGTCCAACAATATTTGGAGTGAGAACAGATTGCCAAGTTCATATGGTATCTCCCCAGATAGATTGTTATGGCTTAAATTCAGACTCAGTAAGCGTTTACAATCACCGAGCTCTTTAGGAATGTGTCCACTGAAGTTGTTATTTGATAAATCCAGAAAATTTAGTTCAGCCAATCTGCCAGAACTCTTTGGGATTTCTCCTGATAAATAGTTAGTACTCAAGTTGAACATGAAAAGCAGGCCAAGATTTCCAATTTCGGGTGGGATATTGCCAGTGAAATAATTGGAATGAAGGCTTAGATACCTCAATTGACTCAACTTACTTAGCTCAGATGGAATTTTTCCAGAAAGTTTGTTGTTTCCCATATCCATCCGAGTTAAGTTGCCATATTCACCCCACTCTGGGGAGAGCTCACCAACTAGCTGATTTCCACTGAGTGAGATAAAGACAAGATTTGGGAGTATCCCAAATGCATCTGTGATGTTTCCAGTGAACTGGTTATCATCAAGCCGAACCCTTATCAATGATAAACAATTTCTCAAGGACTTTGGCAGTGGCCCAGAAAAGCTGTTGTTATTAACTGCCAAAATAGTTAGCTTGCCATCACTGCACAAGTCAGGAGGCAGTTCTCCAGAGAAGCTGTTGTTTGAAAAGTAGACATTAGTCAAAGAAGGATTGCTCTTCCCAAATTCTTTTGGAAAGCTTCCAGTGAAGTTGTTTGTGAACACAGAAAAAGTTGTTAAAGCAGTTAGTTGAACAATGGTCTCGGGCAACGCCCCATGCAAGTTATTGGTGTTGACATCAAAGATTTGCAGTGAGGTCAAGTTTCCAATGTCCATGGGAATGGTTCCAGAGAACTGATTGTAGAAAAGATTCATGACTTGAACCTTAGTCAGGTTCCAAAGCGTTGATGGAAGTGGACCAGAGAATTGGTTTTGTGAAAGGTCCAACTCCATCATTTCCTTCAGGTTTCCAATCTCTTCAGGAATAGGACCAGAGAACATATTATTGTACAGATAGAGGTAGTTAATATTTTTCAATAGGCCAATCTGTGGAGGAATCTTTCCTGCAAATTTATTGTTTTGTACTTGCAAGGAGATCAATCGGGTCCAATTAGAGATCATTGAACCAGAAAGTTGACCAGAAAAGGAATTATCTGATAATCCCAATTCTGATATTTTAGCCAGATTAGCTAATGACAGAGGCAAAGGACCAGACAAACTATTCAATGCTAAACTCAAGAAGGATAGATTTGTGCATAGGCCAAGCTCAGAAGGGATTTCAGAGTTAAAAGAATTCACACTGAGATCAAGACGAAGTAGCTCCCTGAGTTGGCCTAAGGAAGAAGGAATTTTCCCATGGGCAGAAATGCTATTCAATTCAAGAATTTGAAGCCCAGATATCAATCCTATCTCAGCGGGAACAGAACCATTAAACTTGTTACTACCTAAACGAAGTTCTTTGAGATTAGATAGCATGGACAAGTTGGGTGACAGTTTTCCTTCTAGCCCAGAATTGGTGAGGTTGAGGTATTCAAGCTTGCCCAAATTGCTGTACATGGATTCTGGTATTGTGCCATTCCATGTATTCTGAGAGATGTCAAGGTATGTCAAGTTGTGGCACTCAAGTATGAAACTTGGGAATTCCCCGTTGAAGACATTGAGATCCAAAGCCAGGTGAGTTACGGAAGGCATGCATGAATATTTGGACCAGTCAGGAGGAGTAATGAAATAGTTTGATCCAAGGTCCAGGTGCCATACCTTAGGGAGATTCATGAGCTGATTGGGAATGGTACCATTAAGACTGTTGTTGAAAAAAGTAAGATACTGAAGTTCCCTTAGCTGGCCAAGCTCTGAAGGCAGTGTGTCTTCAAGCAAGTTGTTACCCAAGTCCAACAAAGTGAGCTTGGAGAGGTTTCCAATTGATGATGGTATTGACCCACCAAAAAGGTTGCCATTAAGGTTGAGTTGGGTGAGGTTTGGGAGGGAGGCAAAATCCAAGGCAGTGAGAGTCCCAGTGAGATTGGTACCAGACAAGTTTATATGTGAGACTGTTGTGTTAGTGCTGTCACAAACAATAGCATCCCAATTGCAAAGGTTGCCAAGGTTGGTTAAGGACCATGAGTTTAGAGAGGGAGGAAGAGGAGGTGATAAACTGTTTTTCCATTTGACAAGGGATTCTGCTTGTGTTCTAGGTGATGAACTGATTTTCAATGGAAACAGCGATATCAAGAAGAGTATATGAAAGACCAGAGCTTGAGCCTTTAGAAAGGTTGTCATGTGTAGCTTTTGATATGGCCTCTATGTTAATGTTTTCCTCACTGACATAGCAGAATCTGTAGCTGTGGAGGCTTCAGAGTGGTCAAAAAGTATTCTTACATGAAAATCCGGCAAGGAATTAGTTAAGTCAGTTTCTGTCGGTAAAAGGAGAGGTAAATGTAAACACACTAGAGATTGCAAAATAAAACTAAAATGACTAATTCTCAATTCACCCGAAAGTTAATAGGAAATTTTTAATTTGACTAATATAAAAAAATACTTGACTTTATTTAAGAGTGGAGACCAGAAGAAAATATATATAGTCACCATCCTTCTATATAAACTATTTTGCCTGACTAAAATTTTAGAAACTCTTACCTTCTTTCAAAGAAAGAAAAGATTGATATTTATAATTTACAACTGATAAAATTTATATCACGTAATTTTTTAATTAATATTATTATATTTAAATAATTTATTTTTTATTAAAGTTTTTGTAATTTTTTGTGAATATGAATGAAGCATAAATTTTATATATGAAATGGGATGAGTGTTGGAACCAGGAAACGAGAATCAAGATGTCATGTGTTGCCATGCCTGTGCCTAGAGTTTTTAATAAGAAACATACATAGCAAGCTGGATAGTCTAACTCGGAGTTGATTTATTTGGTTGACTATTTAATGGTATTTGAACAAGCACAGTTCGATTTTCATTAAGAAAGAATTTATCCACATCCAAATAGTCTATAAATATTTGATAGTTGATGGTATATTTCACTTGTTCAAACAATCCGTGTGTTTGACGCACTAGCAACGAAGCTTATTTTGAATTTGAGTTGGAATTTCCGCAGTCGAAATTTCAACCACACAATTCTTCAATATCTAAAATCTTTTTTGAGATACGTAACAAAATTTATTCACTTCTAACCTTTAATCATAACTTTTTATATATAATAAATTTATTAAGTTTATTAATTAATATTTTAAAAAATAATACAAATAAAAAATTTGATACTTATGTTTAATCATAGCTCTTCGTTTATAATTTTTAAAATATTAATGAATAAAGTTAACAAACTTTCTATAAATAAAAAACTATGATCCAATGTCAATGTAAAATATTTTATACTAATAATGTATACTAATTAAACTCTTAAACATTAACTTTAATTAATATTTACTTTAACGTTTAATCTTAACTCTTCGTTTATACGATTTTAAAATATTAATTGGTAAAGTTAACAAATTTACCATAAATAAAAGATTGTGATAAAATATTTTACACTGACAATACATACTAATTAAAATTTTCAATATATGTAAATATATTAAAATAAAATGACTTATGCACAGTTATTTTAAAAATTTTTACTTTAATATTTAATCATAATCTTTTATATATAATAAAATTGTTAATTTTATTAGTTTAACACTTTAAAAATATATAAATAAAATATTATAATTAAATTTAATTATAAAACTCTTTCTCACTCTTAGAAATTAAACTCATATTAAACTGTAAACTACAATTCTACCCGGTTTGTTAAGGGAACCGCAAATATATTAAACCTCAAAAGTTATGGGATATGTAAATCGTAATTTCCACCTATGGTTGAGCATATAACTATAGGTGTGAATGAAACACCGTCCAATCACGTTCGACGTCAATGCTTTTTGTGACAATTAGATTCACAAAGTGGGATGGTACAAGATAAAAACATACTCTAGAAATACTATGTAGATATTATCTTCCATACTTTTCTTAACACTCTTTATTCATACTCCAGAAATACTATGGATACTTTATTTTCCGTACTTTTTTAACGCTCTTTATTAACGATTTATATCGATTCAAATGTATTAAAAGAGAGGAAGTTTATTGATAAATTTATTCTTCATCTCATTCATTTCTAGAAAATTTAATAGATAAAATTAGTTATTTATTATAATCATTATATTTTAATAAAATAAATAACAAAAATGAAGAGTAAATTTTTTATATTTATTTTTGGAGTAATTCAATCCTTTCCATTAAAAAGTATAAATTTTTTGTATATCAATAATTTTATTTAAGGTGTGTTTGTCTTATCATTCAACTAGCTGAAAGTTAAAATGATAGTTGAAATAATTTTTACATGTTTCAATTCCATTTAGTAAACAAAAGCTAGTATCTTTTTAACGAAGTAACTAGCTTTTTTGGAAAAAAAAGTTATTCTAGTTAGTTTTTTAAAAAAATCTCCTATTTTCAACTAGTAATTGATTTTTTTAAAATTTTATCATTCATTAATTAATAAATTATCTCTCACTTATACTCTCTTCATATGCTATAACCTCTTCTTTTTCATTCCTATTTCCTTAAGAACTTTTTCCCATTCATTATAATTTAAATATGTAATTATAGTAATTTAAAATTTAAATATGTAACTATTCCTACCACCAGCCCCAGAACATTGTTGGGGCGGGTCACTATGTGTAAGGTATTGTCCGCTTTGGAGTTTGGTGGTTTTGTAATAGTTTTGTCCTAAAAATGTGTCTTGGGGGCTTAAGGCACCAATATTCCTGTTACCAGTCCTGAAACATCTTTGGAATAGGTCACCGCATTCGAGATATTATCAATTATGGAGCTCAATGGCTCCGTCAGGGTTTTATGCTGAAAAGATGTCTTGGGGGGTTAAGGGGAAAATGGTGTTTATAAATGACCTTTTGCCTCAACTCCCAGGCGATGTGGGACTTTGGGTGTATTAGAACATTTGGTGCCCACCGTTAGGCACAACCCCAACTCCCACGGCCCTTAGCCACGACTAAGGGGCTTGTTCGGTACACCCAAAAGTCTCACACCGCTTAGGAGTCAAGGTCAATGGTCATTTATAAACACTTTCCTTCTTTAACCCTACGATGCATTCTTTTAGGTCAAAATGGACAATGTAACGTTTATTGTTACAATAAGATAAAAAAACCTAAACTACAAGCTAAGTCTTCACACTACTTTTATGAGATTGAAATCTTAGTGAATAAAATAGGTTTTAAAAGAGTTCGCAAATAATGTTGTTCTCACCTAGTGCAGAATCCGAAAAAACAATCATGGTACCGGCAATAAGAAATATTTTTAAAGACAAAATATAATTTATTTCAAATAATTCCTAATATGAATAATTAATAAACACAATAAGAGAATGGTGTTTTAATTAACACCCTCGCAATGCTCATAATTCATTAAAAAAATAATGATACTTATGATCACTCACTCTCACTCTACAGTTCCCAAAACCAAGGTTTTCAGTAGATTCTTCAAAAAGGTCTATGAGCTCATATTCCATACAATGGCGTCTCATTGCCTTCTCTACGCAATTATGGAGGCATCCAGAATCTCTTCTCTATCCCGAATGGAGGTATCTAAAACCTCTTTCCCGTATGAAACGTATCTCATACATCCATCCCAGAGGGATGTATCTCAAAATTCAACCTCATTCCAAATAGAGGTATCTCAAAAAAATTATCAAGATAATTTGCAAACATTAAACATATTAACAAGTTTTAAAACCATCCCATGGAGGGTTAAAAACAGACGTTTTAGTGACCTCTTGAAGCGAGATCCTACCACTTTAATTTGTTTTCTTCTGCTCTTATGTCCGTCTTTCTCAACCCTAGAATAATAAACTAATCTATGATATTCTGAGGGAACTAGTTAACCCTATATATAATAGCTTAGGGTTGATTTTTCCCTCTCTATATTTTTTATCTTTTATAAAAGATTAGTTTTTACAGCTTAAATTCAAAATGGTATCAAATCTTTAATTATTTTATCTTATTTCTATTTTAAAGGAAATATTATCTAAATCTTGTTATTCAAAGTGATATTAAATATTTTATTTATTTTATCTTATTTCTATTTTAAAGGAAACATTATCTTATTCTTATTATTAAAAAATGCTTATAGTTTTATCTTTTAATATATTTTTTTAACAATCTAATCTTCTCTTACCTGAATGATTATTCGAATATTTGTATTTTAAAATTTGAGGATGTTCTGGTACACCCAAAAGTCTCACACCGCTTAGGAGTCGAAGTCAATGGTCATTTATAAACACTCTTCTTCTTTAACCTTATGAGGCACCTTTTTAGGCCAAAATCCTGAAAAAACCAACGAGCTCTAAAGCGAACAATACATCAGATACAATGACCACCCTAACGATATTCCAAACAGGCAGTAGGAACATTGGCGTCCACTGTGGGGCACAACCCCAACTCTCACACCCCTTAGCCACGACTAGGAGCTTGTTCCGATACACCCAAAATCTCATAGCGCTAAAGAGTCATGGCCAATGGTCTTTTATAAACACCTCCTCCCTTAGCCCTCTCAAACGTCTTTTAAGGACAAAACTGTGATAGAGCCAACAAGTTCTAAAGCGCCCAATAACTTAGATGCGTTGACCACCCTAAACAATATCCTAAGACTAGTGGTAAGAACAATAACTATAGAAAATTACAATTTAAATATATAATTATAGTATTTTATAATGTAAATACGTAATTATAGAAATTTATAATTTAAATATATAATTATAGTAATTTATAATTTAAATATATAACTATAGAAATTTATAATTTAAATATGTAATTATAATAATTTATAACTTAAATATATAATTATAGAAATTTATAATTTAAATATGTAATTATATTATGATTTAAATGTTAATAGATTTACATTAAGAAATTTTATATTATTCCTTATGGAAAGCATCTTTAGTGTTTTCTATTATTATCAATATATTTTTTGACTTATAAAAAAAAGAAATTTTATATTACTTGTAAGAACCGGTTTAATTAATAGGTTATTCATGGAAGGAAAATAAATATTATGGAGAAATTAAATATTTAGTTATATTTAATTTAATGTAGTGAAGGGAATTAAATTTAAGTTTTTACTTAAATTTATTAATTTTATTGAGGTGTGATGAGTAAGGATGAAAAAAAAATCTGCACCTATGGATACTCGCGGATTAAACTGTGAAAATACCCGCATGGTTAACTTAAATGGGTATCCACCACCTGCGAATACGAGTTTTTTTCTATCCGCTCCTTAACAGGCACGAGTATGAGTACACCCACTACTTGCAATATTAAAAATACTACACATTTAATTTAAAAAAGATAGTATTTTTGCTAAATGAATCAACTTAAAATATTAATTGTCAAATTTTATTGTTATCAATGTTATTTTTTATAAAAAAAATGAATAATTCATAGAATTAGTTTTATAAAAATAATGGTAATGTAAAACAAATATTCTATTTATATTAAATATCTTGTATGTATATTATATTAATCTATATTTAGATACAATTAATCTTGTAGAAACTTACTAGTATAATTTTATTTCTAGATTTTTCAAGAAATAAATTATTTGTTTGATAAAATTTTAGGTAAAAAATAATATTTTTTTAATTTTTTTTTTTGAAATAAGTACCCGTGGATACCCTTGTGTATTGAAAAAACCCGCAGACATTTTTATAACAGGTACCCAACAGGTTTTAAGCGGGTAGCGGGTACAAGTATTTTCTGGTGGAGAGAGTAGCAGGTAGGCACTACTTGTACCTGCCCTAACCCGTTGCCACTCCTAGTGATAAGTTTATTATTGGTGTTAATGATTTATGGTGATATTTGGTTGGTAGTAGAAGGGTAAAGAGGTAAGAAATCAATATTATTCTTTTGTTTTAGAATATTTTAGTTGAATTTTGGAAGTTTTCGGAAAGATCGTTACCGAAGAGGAGTTGCATTTAGTAATACTAAATACACCTCATGATATATATATATATATATATATATATATATATATATATATATATATATATAATCTTTTTCCCCTTAATTTCCTTAATTCTTTTCTTCTTCTTTGTAAGTTTTCTCCCTTCCACTGTTTTCTTTCTCTTTGACCATGATTTGTTCGGTTGCAGAATTCGACACGGTCTCTTCCATTGCTCCTGATTCTAAAAGGTGATCAATATAGGTATACCTGAACATAGTTTTCTAAACCTTTTTCCGTTCATTTTTTATCCTTTTGTTCTCGTTAAAAATGGGAATTCCTTTGGAAATTCTAATTTCTTAGGTTATTGTTGAAATTGGGATTTCTGTCAAATTCTAAGAGATCTCTTTGGGTTGATTCTCCCATTTCTATTTGAGTCAGCTTTTAAAGGGAGAAATAGGTAAGGAAAATTCTTTTGTTGATTTTTGTTAATGGATTAGCGATTTGGTATTTGAGATAGCAAGTATTTTGACTATGTTTTGAGCTATTTAAGATAGTGCTTATTTGATTTTGACTCGAGCTAATTAAGTTGGCATATTTGTTGATTATGATGTGAACTAATTGAGTTAGCGTATTTGTTGATTGTGATGTGAGCTAATTAAGTTAGCATATATTTAGATTTCATAGTTGAGTTATTTGGGGTAGTGTGCATGTTAATTGTATGATTGAGCTATGTGTGACAACATATATTTTGATGGTGTGAATGATCTATTTGAGGTAGCGTGTATGTCGATTATAAATGCATAGTGATGAGGTTTTGTATTAAATGCATGATGATGTGTTGAGTTGATGCACGCTTTAAGTAATATGTGAATTGTGTATTGTGTTTGAATGATGAGTTGTTGGAATTGCATTGGTGGATGATTAGACATTGTAATTCATTAATAAGGAGTATTAATGAATTGTGTTGTGGACTATTACGAGGAGGTAACATAGCTCTTGAGGTGATGCATTGGATTAGGGAGGTGGATAGGTTTAAGTAATCCTGATGTTAAGGCCCTGTTTCGGGTGATGATGTAATGTTAGGGCCCTATCTCGGGCGATGATACAGCACATGGTATACTCGGATAACAACGTGATGCAATGTTAGGGCCATGTTTCGGGTGATGATACACCATGCATTAATTGGTTATTCAATGAGTATGCTCAGACTTCAAATGTTATCAGATAGATCAGATAGATACCAATGTGAGGGAAGTCATATGAGTCTCTACCTTGGCATCCAAATTCAATGTAATGAGTCTTTTTGAAAAGTATTAGTTGTGTATTGTGTTTGCTTATATTCAAATAGAGCATAAGTGTGATTGATTGATTGTGCTTGCTTATGTTCAGGCGGAACATAAGTGTGGTTGATTGGTTGTAAGTGTTTATGTTCAAGTAGAGCATAAGTGTGATTGATTGGTTATGAGTGTTTATGTTCAGATGGAGCATAAGTGTAATTGATTGATTGTGAGTGCTTGTGTTCATGTGGAGTATAAGTGTGATTGACTAGTTGTGAGTGCTTATGCTGATGTGATGCATATATGTGATTGATTTGTTGTGAGTGCTTATGTTTAGGTGGAGTATAACTATGATCGATTTGTTGTTATACTTTGAGATTGCATAATTATAATATAATAATGATATATCTTTTATCCTATACTTACCCTTGCAATGTTTGTGTATTCTGTATGACTGTGTAGATAATATATTAGGAATTCGTTAAGTGAAAAAGGGTTCGCTGGGCGAGCTATTGTTGCATATGTCATATTATATTTGGTTTCAAATTTTGACTACTTTAAGATGTTTATGGTTCTAGATTGAGTGTGTTGTGATGAAAATTTCATATTTAGTAGTTTGATTTATAAATTTCACGAGGAATGATCATTATGAATTAAATAAGTGAATAAATGGGTATAAATAGTATTAAAATTTTGGGATATTACAATAATGGTATTAGAGCTAAGTTCGTTCCTATACACAAACTTACGAGGAATGAGTTTATTGTGCTTGTGTTGTGTAGGGTAGATGTGAGTAGTGTTGGAGTCTAGTGTTCTGTTCTTACTATAATGTGATGATGTATAGGATGGTGCCTAGACCACTTACCCCTCCTCCCCAACAATAAGCTAATTTAGCTCAGGTAGCTCGTGCAATAGAGGTTATGGCTTCTGCAATCTAACAACAATATGTTATAATGGTGCACCAATTTCAAGTGTCAGAAGTTGCACACAATGTTACTCCTCTAGAGTATCAGGGGTTGATGGAGTTTATGAAGAATGGTCCTCCAAAGTTTAAAGGAAATTTGGATCCTGACTTAGCAGATAGATGGATTAGAGAAGTATAGAAGATTTTTAGGGCAATTGCTTGTCCTAAATAAAAGAAGGTGAACTACGCAACCTTTCTTTTGTTTGACAAGGCTGAGTATTGGTGGCATGGAACCCAACAGATGATGATGGCCAAGGGAGAACAATTAACTTGGAATAATTTCAAGGAGAGATATCTTGAAAAATATTTTCCAAATAGTGTCAAGCATGCTAAAGAGATTGAGTTCATGAAATTGGAGTAGGGTGGTAGATCTTTTCACGTATATGTAACTAGGGTTGAACACGTAGCATGTTTCTACTCTTAAGCTACTTCTGAAGCATGGAGGTGTAGGACATTTGAAGAAGGTTTGAAGCATGAAGTAAAGCAGATGGTGGTCACTATGCCTATTAGGGAATTTGTAGTATTAGTTGAAAAAGAAAAAAATGATTGAGAGATTGGAATGTGAAGGCATGACAATGGAAACTTAGGGAGAGGAACTTTCAAAGAATAGAGAAAAGCATTCTCAGAAGAAACCTTATGAAAAAACCTCGATTTTCTAATGGAGGAAAGTCGGGACAACAACGACAACCGAAGAAGTCCGATATTTAGTGCTACCAATGTAGTGGATCACACTATGTTAGATATTGCCTTTCCCATAGGTGTGTTTTAATTGTTAGAAATCGGGGCACATAGCCAAAGAATCTCTAGTGAAATTTAAAACTACACTAGTAAGAGGTAGTCAGCAAATTTAGAACTATGATAACAAACCAAAGGTGGTAGGCGATTTTTTTGCGATGAATGGAACAGAAGCAACAAGACCTGATAGTTTAATCAAGGTGTGTGTTCTATAACTGATAGTTTAGTATGCATGATATTAAATTTTGAAGCGACATATTCTTATGTCCTTAGATTGTATGGATTGTTGTTTGATGTGTTAGTATAGGCAGTGTGGATATGATTCTAGGGATGAATTGATTATGTTCCAATCATATTTTTTAGATTGAGCTTATGCACGCTTTGGAATTTATAATCAGTAGTAGAGAAGCCATGGGTAAAATTTAAGTGTATAGCCAAAATCCTTAGATTCATCATACCAGATGGACGCCTGAGGGTAGAATTAGAATAGATAGTAAGATTTTAAGCTACTGCTAAATCTTATGTTTAGATAGCATACCATACCCAAATTTTTTAATCTTAGTTAGAAAAATTGAGACAACCCTATAAGAGTCTAAACTATACATATTAGGTACCTCAAAAGTGACCCAAATGAGAAAAATGACTAACTTTGGCATTGCATAACTGTCTGTGCAGGAGGATTTTTGAAACAAAACTTTTCCCACAGTTTTGTATTACCAAAATATAGTTTCTTGCCAAATTTCGTAGCCAGTGGACTTACGTAACTCATCTTGGACCCCTAGATTCATTTTGAAGCAAAATTAGTTCATATAATGACCTGAAAAGGCTAACTTTTGATCTAGGAGGAATTTTAAAGAGAAATCAGTTTCAATAGCCTTGGTTTATGGTTTAGAAAATCTGTTTCGAGGATTTTTAGTGTTCTTCCTATGGATTTCAAATTCACCTTTGAAAACCATTCATTTTCTAAGTTGTACATTTACTCGAAAATTGAAGTGAGCATAACTTTCAAACCGTTTGAGCACTTTTACAGAAAAGTTGGCAGCAAACCGATTTTCTAGAAAACTTAATCTTTTGCAAACTTATGAAAGGTGTTATTTTCTAACCGCTTGGCGGGATTGAGTCAAACCAAATACGCCAGGTTGCATTTTATGCATACAAAATCTGTTTTTGAGTTCCAAAAGGTTTCAAGTTGTGTATCAAAATTGGTGTGGAAAACTTATTTGAAGAATCCCCTAAAACTACAAACTTCTGGTGTGCATAATTTTTAAACCTAGCTCCGATTTGGATGAAATCAAAACCTATGTTCTTTATTTTTTATATAATAAATCATTTTTGGGTCCCCAGGGTGATTTAATAATATCTTGATAGAGTTTCTTTGCAAAATTGCCTCCTAGAGAGTTTGATTCGAAGGAGATTCTTAGATGAAAGTCTTGTTGGTTGACCTATAACTTACCTTAGTGTTAGTTCATGACCTATTTGTGATAGAAAAAGTTTAGTTGTTCTGTTTTGGTGATATCTATACTATTACATTAAGATTGAAGTTGAAGTTGAAGTTAGAAGTAAATCGCCAACGAAAGGGATATATCTTCATTGGAGTTGACAGAGTTAGATACATTGACAATAGTAAGATAGGATTAAAGACGGAAGTTGGTAAGTTAACTTGAGAATTTAATTGTAGGTTTGTAATCTTAGAATCACTTTTCACTTAACACATTTTTTAGGACAAAAATTTCTTTTTACTGGAAGTGTTGTAAGGACCAGTTTAATTACTAGGTTATTCGTGGAAGAAAAATAAATATTACGAAGAATTAAATATTTAGATATATTTAATTTAATGTAGTGAAGGGAATTATATTTAAGCTTTTACTTAAATCATTAATTGAATTGAGGTGTGATGAGTTTATTATTGATGTTAATGCTTTGTGGTGATACTCAGTTGATAGTAGAAGGGTAGAAAGGTGAGAAATAGTTATTATTCTTTTGTTTCGGAAGATTTTAGTTGAATTTTGGTAAGTTTTCGAAAAGTCTGTTATCGAAGGAGAGTTGCGTTTAGCAATACTAAATACATCCCCATGATATATATATATATATATATATATATATATATATATATATATATATATATATATATAAACTTTCTCCCCCTAATTTCCTTAATTCTTCTCTCCTTCTTCGTAAGTTTGTTATTGCAAGTGTTTTGACTATGTTTTGAACTATTTAAGATAACTTGTATTTTAATTGTGTTTTGAGCTATTTAAGATAATGCGTATTTGATTTTGATTTGAGCTAATTGAGTTAGCATATTTGTTGATTGTAATGTGAGCTAATTAAGTTAGCATATATTTGGATTTCATAATTGAGCTATTTGGGATAGCAAACGTGTTGATTTTATTATTCAGCTATGTGTGATAACATATTTTGATGGTATGAATGAACTATTTGAGATAGTGTATATGTTAATTATAAATATGTAGCGATAAAGTGTTGTATTAAATACATGATGATGTGTTGAGTTGATGCATGCTTTAAGTAATATGTGAAATTGTGTATTATGTGCGAATTATAAGTTGTTGGAATTGTGTTTATGGATGATTGGAGATTGTAATTCATTAATAAAGAGTATTAATGAATTGTGTTGTGGATTGTTATGAGGAGGTAACAGAGCTTTTGAGGTGATGCATTGAATTCGGAAGGTGGATAGGTTTAAGTGATCTTTGTGCTAAGGCCCTATTTCAGGTGATGATGCAGTGTTAGGGCCCTATGTTGAGAAATGATAAATTGGTGTTAGGGCTTTGTGTCGGATGATGATACACCATAGGATATACTCGAATAACAATGTGATGCAGTGTTAAGGCCCTGTTTCAAGTGATGATACACTAGACATTAGTTGGTTATTCAATGAGTATGCTAAAACTTCAACTGTTATCAAATGGGTTAGATAGATACCAAGTACTAGTGTGAGGGAAGTCAGATGAGCTACTACCTTGGTTTCCAAATTGAATGTAGTGAGTCTTTCCGAAAAACATTAGTTGTGCGTTGTACTTGCATATGTTCAGGTGAACCATATGTGTGATTGATTGTTTATGGTTGCTTATGTTCAGGTGGAACATAAGTGTGATTGATTGATTCTAAGTGCTTATGCTAAGGTGGAGCATAAGTGTAATTGATTGGTAGTGAGTATTTATGTTTAGAGGGAGCATAAGTGTGATTGATTGGTTGTGAGTGTTTATGTTCAGATGGAGCATAAGTGTGGTTGATTGGTTGTGAGTGTTTATGTTCAGATGGAGCATAAGTGTGATTGATTAGTTGTGAGTGTTTGTGTTCAGGTGAAGTATAAGTGTGATTAAATAGTTATGAGTGTTTATGTTCATATGATGCATAAGTGTGATTGATTTGTTGTGAGTGCTTATGTTTAGGTGGAGCATAAGTGTGATCAATTTGTTATACTTTGAGATTGCATAATTATAATATAATAATAATATGTCTTTTATCCTATGTTTACCCTTGCAATGTTTGTGTGTTCTGTATGACTGTGATAATTATCCTCTGCAGGGAGTAGATATCAGAGATGATGGCGGAAGTCAGAACTAGCAGGGTTGGTGGAGGATCAAAGGCAGCAATAGAAGTTACTTGCTTTGTGGCAAAAATAGTTTAAGTTAATGTATGTATCAGAATATGTATGTGTATACAAAGCTAGAGTCCTTTGAGAATGTTAAATGTATGGATTATTCGAAACTAGTAGCTAAGTTTTAAGCATGTACAAGGATAAATTACATATTATGTATATGTGTAGTATGAATTATATATTGATTATGTTTTGACTGTAAAAGGGCATGTAATGTATCTGTGTAGATAATATATTAAGAATTCGTTAAAAGATTCATTGGGTTATTATTGCATATGTCATATTATATTTGGTTTCAAATTTTGATTATTTATTTAAGATGTCTATTATGCTACAATTTTAAAATAATAATTAATTTAATTTATTTTGATTTAAAATATAATTTAATTTATATTTGTAATATAGTAACAAAATTTTATTTTAAAATAATAAAAAAGTTACATTATTTTAATTTTCATTATTTAAAGTGATATTAAATTTTAATTTCACTTAGAAACAAAATATAATTAAATTTATATTTATAAAATAATAATAAAATTCAATTTTAAAATAATAATAAAATTTCATTTACTTAATAAATAAAATATAATTTAATTTATATGTCTAAATAATAAAATTAGTTTTAAAATAAAAGTAAATTTTATTTGTAAAATTTATTTTAAAATAATAATAAAATATATTATTTTAATTTTAATTTTTAAAACTAATGATATAAGTTAATTTAATGTAGCAATAAAGTATAATTTACTTTTATTTGTTTTAAAATAATAAATAAAATTTAACTTTAAAATGATAATAAATTGAAATTTACTTTAGAAATAAAATATTTTCAAAATAATATAAATGTATTTTATTTTTGTGGTAGTTTATAGTCATCACAAAATATTTTTGAAGTATAATTTTAAAATTTTATAATATTTGTAACAATTTTTAGCTGTCGTATTATTAATACTTAGTTCACCAAAGCAATTTTTTGCATATCCTATTACAAGAAGTGAACTGCCACTAAATGCAATCAAATATTATTTTTTTAATATCAACTCATTATTTAACTATGTTAGTTAAGAGATTGTATTAAAATTATTTACAGAAAAAATATCACCTGCAGTCCCATCTTTATGCAAGCACATACTTATCACTTGCAGTTTTTGACAACTCTTTTCTTTTCTGTGTGTCTAACAATCATTTTTTATGTGGCTTTGTGCAGGGGCAGTGTTGCGACGACACAATCGTGATTCTTGAATTAGAGTTAAATCCTTCAATTTTTTTTCTAATTCAAAAAAAAAATTGAATTGGTTCAAAGACAAATTGGACCAATTCTTTGTTTCATTAATTCTTCTATTGATTCATTCATGATTGGGTCCAATTTTTTAACTGTTTAGATTCCTTCTTCTGCATATTTACGATTCTTGTTAGTTCCTCACTGTATTGGTATTTGGTTGCATTTAACTTTAGCCTCTTGTTCAAAACATTCTTGTTTCTACTATAATTAATTCCTCAAGAACCAAAGTCTTGATCAATATTGTTTTTGCTGAATACAGGGGTCTGCCTTCGCCTTGATTAGTTATTGTTTTGCTATAATTAGGTAAATTTAGAAGTGAAGATAGATAAAAAATTACTCATTATACTAAAAATAAAGATTTGTCAAATTATTTGTGTAAAAATGATATTTAATCCTTTTTGAAAATTAAACTAACATGATCGTTTGTTTTCTCATGAGGTTTCAAGCGTTTTTTTAAGATTATTTTATTTATTACTCATATATTTTATTTTATCAGTTGTTTTAGCTTTTTGTTATAATGTTTTAAACTAACTGACATTTACTTATTTCATTACAATAATTATAAATTTATTTTAATATTATCCTAAATAAATATTCAAATTAATTTAAATTTTTTAATAAATATAATATACTCAACATTTTAATAAATATATTCTATTAAAAACTCATAAATATATGTAAAAAAAAAAACTTTAAATGATGAAAGGAATACAAGTTTTGGAGACTTTAGATAAGGTTTTATAAAAGTTCAAATGTATAAGTTTAATTTATATAAAAAGAAAATTGATAAATGGGGCTTGGCTTGAAGTTGTGAAGTGTCTTGTGGTGTTTCTGTTTTTGTTCTTCTTGGAAAAGGAACAGGTATGTGTATGGACTGAAAGAGGAACTATGAGAAGCTTCTTTGCTTCCTAGATGGCAGATATTGGGCCCACTCACTCCAAAATTTCTAACATTAATTTTGAGAAATATTGTTGTTAGTGTGAAACTGTGAACTCTGAACTGTGAACTGGTTGTAGCAACTAGCAAGTCCGTGGACTGTAGTTGGTCACTTGGTCAATCCACACGGTTTAGTATACCCTACGGATGGATGGCTTTCAAGTTTTAACTTTGTTTTATTGCACCAAATAATTCTAAGACTTAATTGTAAATTTTATTATTCAAATATTATTATACTTTTAGAATTTTACTACTCATTTTATCATTCTTTTTACTTTACCTATTTTACTGTCACCTTAATAACAAAGTGATGTCATTTTATTTATTTTTAACTTTATTTATTTTTGAAATTTTACTACTCATTTTATCATAAGATATTTTCTCTTTTTAAAATATCTTTTATTAGAATTTCATATCATAAATAAAATAATTCATAATTTTAATTTAATGAAACTTATTTTAAAAATAATAATGTTAAATAAGAAAAAATAATTGAATTTAGTTATATTTAAGTTTAATACAAATTTATTTTTTTATATATAAATTTAGAAAAAGTATCACCCACTAATATTTTATGCTTGATATGTAAATTGGGCTCATGCTTGCAGTGACAATTGTGAACTTATGAGTGGAGTCGTGAGGTGGCGCATCCTTACTCTTCCACAACCTCCTCTATTAGATTTAGGGATGTTCTCAGCCGTAAGTGGTCACTTGTCTTTTCAACTTCCAACACACTTTTTGTGAAGGAAATTAGTATGCGAATTGGCTAGCCAAGCTTGATAACTTACAACTAGCATGTCTATATGTTTTGCATCATTATCCTCCTGCTTTATCTTCCTTTGTTTGTGCAGATGCTCGAGACTGTGTTCACGTGTTCCTTTTGAGTTTTTTTGTTATTTCTTGTTATTTACATTTCCTTGGATAAAATAAAATAATACTTGTAATACTCGAGACGTTCTGCCGACCTTCTAAACAAGTCGGTCACGTCGACCTAGTATGAACGATCTCATATATCCTGGATGTAAAACCTTGAAGTGAACTTTTAAATCACTACAGACTACCTTGTAATTGTCATACTAGTTAATCAAGAGCATTCATGATAGTCGTCAATGAGCAACAATTACAAGATAGTAACGAACACCATAAAGGAAGTAATTAAGACCCCAATTAAAGCTTAATTATATAAGCTTCAAAAGGTATTGTAATGTTCAATTCTAATCACACACTATTACCATCTTGACTGACTTCAACGTTGAAGTCCTATTTTGCAAATATCACCAACAACACTCTCTCAAGGAATTATATCGTGGATTTCTTAGGGAACTCTAATTTCATTCCTCGATAAGTACATTTAGTATCCACTGTGGGGCCCTGGTAAAACTTTTTCCCTGACTATCATAAGCAAATTCTAACAATGGCAGAAGATCCCACCATCTCGAAATTGAGAAGACAAAACGAGGGACTGTGGTAGACCATTTCTAAGTTGCGCGCTGAGTTTGAGGGCAATGCCCATAATGAACACAATAGAGTTAGCCATGTCCCTACACCTTCCCTGCCACATTTGCGCAAATACACCTACTAGAAACAGTTGGACCCTAACTCTTTCCAGAACTAGTCGTGCCTTACACCTCTTGGTCACTCCATGTCCAGGCCCTCATGCTCCACAGTGTATAAGACGACTTTGAGCAACATCCCTTTGTCACTAGAGTCATGACCTCCTAATTGGAAACTGTTAACTCTTAAGAGATATGAGGTTCTATCTGATCCTAACCACATATAGATATTACCTTACCCAAATCAACTTGTATTCCACTAACGATGTCATTCATTGTAGCATTTTTTTCCTACATCCTTGAAGGGCACTGACTGAGATAGTTCACTTAGCTCCTAACTAATTCAGTTTGCAGTTTCAAAGAGTTTATCCAAAAGTTCAAAGCGCAATACGCTACAAGCCACCCCCATAATACTACCTCCATCGTTCTCGCCAACCTGCAACAAGGAGAGCAAGAATCCTGCGACTTCATGGATAGATTCACTGCCACATCCAGAAGTCACCCTTCATGCCATGCTCATAGAACTAAAGTAGGTCCCTTTATGAATAACCTCTACAAAAAAACCCACACGAGACATGGACAACCTTAAAGATCGAACAGCAGGTTATATCCACATGGAAGAACACGTAGCTTTCAGGGAGAAGATGCTAACAATCCCTTATTAGAAAATTAATTCTTCTTATAAGGAATGTCACAATAAACTTCACCCATTCCACAATTGGATTTTCAAGAAGAAATCCGATAGGGAGTAGAGATATGACTATTATAGATCCTTGAAGGTAGGCTGAGTACATATCATGGAAGAAGCATAGAAGGAGGACCTTATTGAGCTTCCCCCCTCCTGGTCAAAGCTCCTCTAAAGCTTACCCTAGCAAGCACTATTGGTACCATCGAAACATTAGGCATACTACCATTGAATGTTGGACATTGAAGGACAAGATTGAGGAATTAATCCAATCAGGTCACCTTTCAAAACATGTCCAAAACAAGTCGACTAGTGACACAAGGGAGAGGCAACATGACAATCGACATCAAAGTTTTTCCCGCCATGATCATCATTGTAGAGATCATAGAAGACAATCTCCAGAACCTCAGCAGTGAAGAAAAGTCGAGGATGGTCACCTCAAGAGGGTAATTAACACCATCATCAGTGGCTTCGCGGGAAGAGGTACACTAGCTCAACCTGTAATGGAAACCTATAAGTAGTATACAACATCAACTCGAGAGTTGTGGCCAAATACGAACCCTAATTGAGCATCACATTCTCATATACATATTTTGAAGGTATACATCCTAAATAAGATAACCCAATGGTCATATCAGTAATAGTGGTGAACTGATAGGTCAATAAAATGCAGGTGGACCAAGGAAACTCAATTGACGTCCTTTTCTGGTCCATTTTTTGCCAACTTGGACTCCTAGAATCTTTTGTCCATCCATATGATGAGTCTCTATATAGATTTACAAGAAGCAGCGTCAATGCAAAAGGTTACGTTGACCTCCTCACCATTTTCGATAAAGCCGAGTAGAGCAAATCGGTCACAGTGAGATACCTTTTTTGGATTCCCCATGGTCCTATAATATTCTTATAGGTCAACCATGTTGGTCCTAGGGGGAAATCTAGAAGGGGGGTTGAATAGATTCCAAATATATTTTCACAAATTTCTTTTTCAAAAATTAATATCAGAGTTTTCAAAAATCATCCCATAATGAAATTTTCAAAATCTACCTTAAGAATTTCCAAAAACCAATTTTCAAATAAAACTTGAAACAATGTTTAAGAGTTAATTCTTTTTAAGATTTAAACACCAAGTTTGACTCACTTTTAATTCCACAATAATGATTTCCAAATCAACACTTAACCAATTCACAATGAATTTAAAGATTCAATTTGTCCAATACAAATATTCAATTCTATTTTGCTGCAGTAAAAACTAATAAAATTCAATCAAGATATCTATTTAATCAAACATAAAGATTTAAAGAATAGGGAGAATTTGTACAAGTTGTTTTACACTGGTTCAGTCAACCTGACCAACATCCAGTTCCAGACTTATCCTTCCGTTAATCTGCTTTCCACTAAAAATCATACATGCATACCACACATACATATTTTTACAAAAAGATCCAAAACAACACAAAGATATAAGCTTGCCACAAAGGAAGGAACCCCCATTGATAAAAGCCAACTAGGAAAAGGTTTCTCTAGAGGGAGGATTCCCAAGACCTTTTACTCATGAATGTGCTTAAGAGAGACAATTTTCATTCAACTTCAAATGTGAAATTTATAATGAGTGGGGGGTCTATTTATAGGAAGTGGGAGGTTAGGATTAGCGACCTAATTATGGACCTCCTAACAAGGTCCATTCCCTGAGTAGGTTTAAGCTAACTAACTAGGGAACAAACCCTAAACCTAGCACCTAGAATCAAGGAAGGTGGATCGCTATGTTGGTCATGTGTTGTGTGAGAGAAATGGGGGTGCAAAAATGAGCTAAGAGGTGTGAAGATGACCCACACTCCAATATTTGGGATGCACCTTTTTCTATGCACACTCTACATAATTACTTAGGTACTCACTTGCCTAATTACATGAAAAATTACCAAAATACAAGGCCTTTAAAGGAATTAATATGTACCCTAAATTCCTAGAGAAAAATAAAATATTTACAAGATTAAAATCCTAAGACTATGACTTCAAGTCTTCATGTAAGCTCTCATCCAAGCCAACTCTCTCTCATAAATCCTCCTAACTATGATGCTAGGTGGGATTGCATCATCACACATACATATTTTTACAAAAAGATTCAAAACAACACAAAGATATAGGCTTCCCCTTGCACCCTACAAGAGGTAATCAATTAACATACGAAAAATTCAAATTTTATGACTTTCTTCCTTGATCTAACTCAGGTAATTTATTACCAACTTAAGTAATCTATTCCCCATGAGGTAATTCAACTCTTAACTTAGTAATTTTGATTCATTTGCTTTCCAAACAATACAAAATCATAAAAATCAGGATTCAATCATAGAATTACTACTCATCCACATGCCTAACTAAATAATCTATACATGTACCACACATATCAAATGTGTTTGGTACCATAAAATGAATTAATAAGAACAATACTAACTACAAAACCAAAACTCCAAGGCTTGAGATGTTTCACCAAAGTTGTTTTCCAACCTTCAATCTCAACAGACCAATACTTAACAAGTTAGGAGTTGTTTCTACGCCTCACCTAGCCATGAAATTCCCATCTGATAAGGGAGATGTTACTTATCACTGTGAAAGTCAATTAACAAAAGTGAGGCAATGCTACATCCACAACCTCAAAGTGGCAACAGTCAAACCAACCTCTCCCCCCAATCATACTTGCTAGTAACCGGAGGAGCAAGTGTCAAAATGATTGACCACATAGACCTTGACATTATGGCCGAATATGAGGACTTGCATTCCTCTCTAGTAAAAGTCCTAGTAAACTTCTAGATTGGCCTTGACCCGAAACAAGTCACTAAGATTGAAGTCAACTTGATGAGGCCATACAATAATAGGTCTCTAACATGGAATGTAATGTTGACCTCTTTGCCTAGAGTAGTTTAGACATGTCACATATTGACCTAGCCATCATTTACCAAAATTGGCAGTCTATCCACACGCAAAGCCTATTTCCCTGAGATGACGTAACCTAGGGGAGTAAAAAATACTAGCAGCCAAGCAAGAAGTTGAAAAACTAAAATTTGCCCACTTTATCATAAAAGTTGCATACATTACTTGGCTACCAAATGTTGTCATGGTGAGGAAGTCAACTGGGAAATGACGCATGTGTGTAGACTACACTAGCCTTAACAAGGCCTATCCAACAGATGCATACCCTCTCCCAAACATTGACAACTTGTTGATGGCGTTTCAGGGCATAGAACTCTCAATTTTTGGATGTGTAGCTAGTGTATAATCAGATAATGATGTATGTCCCTGATCAACAAAAACAAATTTTATCACTTATGTTGCCAACTATAGTTACAAGGTTATGTCCTTTGGGCTTAAGAACGAGGGGGCAACATATCAGTGATTGATAGATAAGGTTTTCAAAAACCAGATTAGCCAAATCGTGGAATTCTATATTGATGTTATGGTTGTCAAGTCAAAAGATCTAGTACACCATGCCTTCGACCTGGCGTAGGTGTTTTGTTAGCTATGTTGGGATAACATACGCCTCAACCCCAAAAAATGAATTTTTCAAGTAGAATGAGACAAGTTTTTAGGCTTCATGCTCTCAACAAAGTGATTGAAGCTAACCATAGCAACTATCGAGTAACTATTGAAATGCATAACCACAAACAAAAAAAAAAGGGTATAAAGGCTAACATGTTTCCTTGCATCGTTGTCACGATTTCTTCCTCGTATGACAGCTAAGGCCAAACCTTTTTTCCAATTAGCCAAGAAGACACAGGATTTTGCATGGACTAATGAGTGTGAAGCATCCCTTTAGGAATTTAAGCACCTTTTAGTAGTACCACCAGTCTAAACTCGTTCTCTTTATGGAGCCGACCTCTTCTTGTATCTTTCTATAGTGGAAGACGCAATCAGTGTTGCCCTAGTCCAAAATGAAAAGACCCAACAATCGATCTACTTCATCAGGTAGGTTTTACAAGATGCAGAGAAACGATATTAGTTAATAGAGAAGTGTGACTTGGCACTGGTTACTGTAACTTGGAGACTAAAACCGTACTTCCAAAATAACCAAGTCATAGTCAAAACCAACATCTCATCCAAAAGATCCTGCGAAAGCCTGTGCCGCAGGCAGAATTATTACTTAGTTCATCGAATTGTCAAAATATGGTTTAAGTTATAAACCACGGGAACCTATGAAGACTTAGTACCTCTCCAATTTCATTATTGAGCTTACCGCAAATCTAGAGATAACAGGCTCAGGTGAATAAACCTTGTTTTTCGATGGATCATCAAATAAAAAGGGAGGTGGTGTTGGGATTCCATTGGAGGGACCAGATAATCTCACTATTGAGCAATCTATATGATTTGAGTTCCCTACCTCGAAAAACTAGGTTAGGTACAGGCCCTCATCGCAAGACAAGTAAGAGGAGAGTATCAAGCACGAGACAACCAGATGCTTAAATATTACCACGTGGAAAAAAACTTAATTGGTAAGTTTGAAGAATTTGAAATTAGTAACGTGACTAGGGAAGACATCTCAAGAGTCGACTGTTATCCAAGCTTGCTAGCACAAAGAAGTCAAGCCAACATCATATAATTGTGCAAAAACACTTAGCCAACCTTTTCTGCAAGTGTTGGCTATCATGCAACAAGAGCTTGGATGGATGACCCTTATCCATGCCTACTTATCCCAGAACATCATCCTAGACAATCCTCAAGCAACTCAAAATTGAGGAAGAAAGCATGTTGATTTGTCCTAATGGTTAGTGAGCTCTTCAAGCAAGGAACCACAATCCACTCATAAAATGTATGAACTAAAAAGAATCCAACTATGTCCTCTATGAGCTACATGAGGGAATATGTGGATTTCACAGTAGAGCTTGAACTATGGCAACCAAAATCCTCAAAGCTAAATTTTATTTGCCTACTATGCTCAGCGATTGCATCGACTTCATATTCAAGTGCAGGAAATGCCAAGAATTCAGAAGCTTAGCTCGGAAACCTCTTAAAGCTATTCATACCTTAGTCTCTCAATGGCCTTTCGCGGTGTAGAGGATTGACATCCTGGAACCCTTCCCTCAAGCTGGCGAACAAGTCAAATTCTCGATAGTCGCCATTGACTACTTCATCAAATAGATACAAGTAGAGGCAGTGACCCATATTACAAGTCGGTGTATTGAAAAGTTTATTTGGCAACATATCATTTGCAAGTATGGCATCCCCCGCATGATAATCTCCGACAATAGGAGACAATTCGTGATTCAAACATCGAGAAATTCATGGACGAACTAGGGATGAAACATCTAGTGATGTCTGTGGTACATCCCCAACCCAACAATCAAATTGAAATAGCAAACAAGATCATCCTAACTGAGCTTAAGAAAAGGTTAGGAGCTACTAAGACATTATGGGTAGACGAGCTTCTAAGCCCTGGGGGCCTATCATTATTCCCCACAAAATACTACAAGAGAAACCCCCTACAGACCATCTTCATATCTAATGCCATGATACCAGTAGAAGTTGGAGAACCTACCTTGCGAAGAGCTAATTTTGATCAAGAAACCAATGAAGTTGCGCTATGTGAGAACTTGATCTCGTTGAAGAAGTTTGAGACCTCGCCAACGTCAAAGAGGTAACATGCAAACTCAAGGAAAAACAAGGATATGACAACAAGCTTAGACCTCGAAACTTCCAACCTAACGACCTTATGTGGAGAGCAACAGGCGATGCAAAAAAATACCTCACACAAGGAAAGTTCAGAGCCCTTTGGGACAAACCCTCCAGGATACTGCAAAATCTATATTATGGAGCTTACAAGTTTCAAGAATTAAATGGAAAGACTGTCCATCACACATGGAATGCTATGCATTTAAAATATTATTATAGCTGAAGGAGTGTATAAGGTGTTTTTTCCTACTCCAATTCTTTTTTCCTACAAAGCAAAAAAGGTTTTTAGACTAGAAAGGTTTTAATAAGGCTCATTATATTAATAAAGTACAGTTCTTTCTGCTCCATTACTCTCCAAGTCTAATCATTTTCATACAAGTTTAGTTCACCACTTAAATTCTCTATGAGTCGAGTTCAAGCTCATAGGTCTAATATGAACCCACAAAGGTCGAGTACCAGCCTCTAAGAGTCTAGTTTGAGCTCACGGGTCAAATACAAACCCACAAAGGCTGACTGTGAGCCTCTAAAAGTCGAATTCAAGCTCATGGGTCAAATATGAACCCATAAAGGCCGCATATGAGCCTCTAAAAACCAAGTTCAAACTCAAAATCGCTACTTACAACAATGAAAACAATAATTCAAGATAATGGAAAGTTATTATATTGAAGGTAAAATGTTACAAGCGATTCATTACAAGATATTAAAGTCATTAAAAATTATTACAAAATAAAGTCATTACATCACAAAGGATAAAATTATAATTAAAGGCAGACTATTCGGCAACTTCCTCCTCCCTCTTCCTCCTCCTCGCATTCCTCTTAATCCACCAACTAGTCATCCTTGACTTCCTTATCAATGTGAAAGTGCGAAGACTCCAAGCTGGTAACAAAACAACTTGCTTCACTACCTTGTCAAATTCATTCTTGTGCTCTAGGTAGATCTATTTTTTAGCTTCAGTAAAGTCGGCCTCCAAAGACAAGATCTTCTAGTGATCCTTTTTACTCTTCTTATTAGCCTTCACCAATTGTTGTTGTAGGGTTTCCATTGTCTCCTCCAAAGTTGCCAACTTGGAGCTTGCCAACACCATGTTCTCAGAGGCCTTAGCAATGAACAAGCTGGAGCATTCACTCATCTTTATATAGCTTGCCATAGTCAGGGCAAAAGTGATCATAGCCCTCTAAAATCTATCTTAAAAGTCGACCAACTCCTAGCTAACCTCCTTATTGAGAGCCTCCAACCCCTAGCCTTCTTAGAAACAGAAACCCACTTATAACCCCAGTAGGTCAGGATACGCTGTGACCTTTCCAGTATTGCTACCGCCAAGTTGAAGCTTTCAATAGCACCAGCCTTTTCTAGAATAATGACATCGGCAGGGGTCACACTCTTAGGCTTGAAGCAATCGCTTGTACTCACACCCACGCTCCAAAGAGAGTAAATGTCATTAGAAGAAATACGTGTTCCAACTTCTACCTGCGATTGCCATCCTTGCCCAAGGGAAAGCGTCTGTAGATTGTCTTCTCCTAAGTAGTGTAAGAAATGGTCCCTCCAATGACCAATGGGAAAGAAGTTGGCTCAATTTTGTGCTATCCCAGGCTTTGGACCATCGCACTTGAGGTCCCTGACATAAAGGATGACATCAGCATAGGAAATGAGGTCGCCATCATCTCCTGATCTGCCTTGTCAGAAGTTGCAACCTCTTTAACTATTAGAGATTGACCATCATAAGTAACGGGGATTACTTCAGTAACCTTATCGACATCTTGAGCGATCTCGATCATCTTGGCATGCTTTCTTTTACAACTTACCCCAATAGCAGTCTTCCCCTTGCTCACATCGAACTTGGACTTCAAGGATTTCCAATTTTTCTTCCCCATTAGAGCTAAAAACAATAAGAAATCGGTTAGAGAAATTCAAAAATGCAAGCATGATTTAAAAAGTAAAAACAATACGCCCTCTCAAACTCAAGTTATACATACCTAGTAGAGGGAAGGCAAAGGATGTGTTGCACGTTTAAAGGTCGGGGAATAGATATAAGCTTTGTGATATCGACCTCCTCCTCGATAGAGACCTCCCCCCCTTTAGTTCCTTTAAACTTGTGAGGTCTCTCTTGCCAATAAAAAAGGAACTTAGCCTTCCCATCCACCCCTAAGAAGATGTTGTTGTGCAGTGGTCTCTGATCTACAGAGTCCATTCTTATAAACTCATTCTTAAATTTGAAGGAGCCAAAATAGAGGGTGAGCAAACCCCTATTATCCCATTCAAAGAAATCCATCCAATGGGTGTGCCCAAATTTAGTTGGTAAAAATGGAGGGACATGTTCAAGGAGACCTCCAAACCAAAGTATATACACAAAATTTGGACCGCTCTAAAATAACCCAACTATTCAGATGCAATTATGAAGGTGCCACAATTACATATCGAAAGAACTCATACTCGAACTCAGAAAAGAGTAAAGTCATCTTAAGATTCAAAAATAATGTCTTACGTACATAAGTGAAAGGTACCTATGATGACCCCCCATGGTAGAAAAACTTATCCATAGCGCAAGTTTTCAGTAAGAACAAGTTTGCCTTCTTGGAGAGAGTGACAAAGATATACTTCAAGAGGTCGTTAATGGTTGAATTGTCGAGTTTACTGTGGAACTCGGCAACATTACTCCAAACCCAGTATACCCTGGGACGGCTAACAGAGACAACTCCGCCTTTTTATGATTCCTCACTGTCTTCTTAGGAACCTCTAAAGTCGTTTCCTTCTGTTTTTTCCCTTGGGAGTCTGAGTCTCAAACTCCCCTTACACGGCCACCCTCTCCTCAACAGCAACAATTGTTCACTCAACTACCCTAACACTTGAGGGACCAATCTCCAACCTCTAAGACATCAAAGAAGATGCCTCCAGTAACCTCATCTCAAAAGATGATTTGGATATCCCAACATCCTGCCCTATGCTCATCACCTCTCGAGAAAGCATAGAGTTTCCCCTCTTACGCCCATACCCTTCCCCAGAATCCGATGAAATTCTCTAGACTAGAAGAGAGAAATGATGACGATACCAAATGAATGGAGTGAACAAATAGACAAGCATAAGACAAAGAAGACAAGGATACACGAGGACGTACCTTACAAATGAAAGACACACAGATCATTCACAAGGAGAATGAGAATAAAAACATATTTGATGGATGCAAGGTAACTCAACCACAAGAAGAACAAAAATGGAAGCGTATCTCACAAGCCAGCAAAAATCCCTTTTATATGTACCATTCCCACCCCTTCAACTGCCTCATCCAATGACTAAAAAGCAACCTCATCACTAATCCAACGGTTCTCATTGCAAGGCCAATCCAACAACTCTCTCCCACTCTCGAATTATCTCATCCAATAGTTAAGGAATTACTACCATCAACTCATCAATCAGATTGCTTGGACTAACCACCCACGTGGCAGAATCTTACTCATGCACTCCTACATTTCCTACTTACCCGTTAGGCAGCCCATACCATAGCACAACAACCTTGGACTTAGCTTTAATGACTCTTTTGTACATCTTGGAGCTCAAGGGATTATGTTACTACCAGGGATGTCATCCTTGCCAACCTTCTAAACAAGTAGGTCATGCCAACCTGGTATGGATGACCTCGTACACTTTACACATCCTAGACATGAAACCTTGGTCTTAACCTTCAACTCACCATAGACCACCTCGTAATGGTCATACCAGTTAATCAAAAACATTCATGGTAGCCGCCAATGAGCAACAGTTACAAGACAACAATGAACACCATAAAGGGATTAATTAAGACCTCAATTAAAGCCTCTTAATTGCACCTTAATTAAATAAGCTTCAAAAGGTACAATAATGTTCAATTCTAATCAAACACTCATTCCTTCTTGATTGACTTAAGGGTCAGAGCCCTATTTGCAGGTACCATTAATGGCACTCTCTCAAGGAATTATATCGTGGGCTTCCTGGACAACTCTAGTCTCACTCATCGGTAAGTGCAATACCCATAGTGTAAAAGAATTTTAGGTTGGTATTCAATCACAATCTTGTATGTATGGTAAATTTGTTTACTTAATCAATTAATATTTTAAAAATCATGTATATAAAGGTTGTGATAGAATGGTATTGTAAAAATCTTTTACACCATTTATACATAAGTCTTATTTTTTATAAGAAAATAAATATTATTTTTTATTTATTTCATACACAGAAATAATAATTGCATCATTTTTTTTAAAAAGAAGTGGGGCATTTATAACAAAGTATACATAGGACACCTTCTTGTGAGTACTACCTACAGGATAATCGATAATAAATAATAAATAATTGTTTATAGAGAGGAGAAAACAAAATAAAGTAAATAAAAAAGGAAATACTAACTAGTGCCCTTAAAGATAATTAATAAATATAGAATTTTACAAAATTTTATATTGATATATGCTATTAAATAAATTTTGATTTAATTAGCTATTAACCTGTTTTTATTTTATTTAAGACAAAAATGTACATTAGTTTGTTAATTGATATTTCATTTAATGCACAAAAAACTTTAAAAATAAAATAATTGTAATGTTGTTTTACTATTTTTTATATTAATAGTGTTGAAAATTAAAAATAAATAAAAATAAAATATCAAAATATTAACTAATTATTTTATTTTTAATATATTTTTAAACTTTCAACAGTGTTAAAATAAAAAAAATAGTAAAACAAAAATTTTTTAATTTTTTTTGTGAAATAAAATATCAATTAAAAAATTGAAAGATATTTTTGTCTTTAAATAAAATAAAAATGCATTAATAACTATTCAAATCAGAATTTATTTAAGACACAAATGACTATAAATTATTGTAAAATTCTATGTTTATTAATTATCCTAATTATCCTAAACCCACTGGTACATGTATTCATATTTATCATAAAAAATATTTTTGTATTTTCTTATCTATTTAATATTTTATGAGACACAATATTTTTATTGTAATGAGTTACATTTATATTTATATTATGAATCATTGAATTTAAAATTTAAATTAAATAAAAATTATTTATAATATATCATTATAAAATAATTATTATTTTTAATAAGCAACTACAAGAATTAGGGAGGTATACCCGTTCTCAATAAGTTATAAGGATGCAAAAAAAATTATACCCGTTGAGAATTCGGTACAAAGACATGGAATTACATATTTAAGGATAATTGATTGATTTAATTTTGTTTTTTAGTTTTTTAAAAGAGTTTTTAAGAATAGTTTTCAAAAACTGTTTTTATGAAGAAAAAAAAACTTGTTTAATAAGTGTTATTAGAAAACTATTTTGAAAATATAAAAATGGAAAAACTTGTTTATATTTATTAAAATTTTATAATAAAAAACAAAAAACAATATATTTTTATTGTATTTTTTGTTTTTAAAACAAAATAGAAAACCGAAAAGCAAAATTACTTTAAGTTATTTTTGTTTTTTAGTTTTTAAAAACTAAAAAATCAGAACTGTTTTCGAAAAGTGTTTTTAAAAAATACTACCTAAACGAGTTTTATAGTTTTTAAATACTAAAAGACTAAAAATAATTTTATAAATCTATTCTCACTTATACTCGTTTATTCCATCTCATTGTTGTTTCTATGCATTATTTTGTTTTTTCTTTTACAAATATTACAAAAAAATCTTCTATATTTTGCAAACCTTACACATAATAACTATATTCCATCTCCACCGTCAAAATGTCAAAGATGCAACATGAATATTTTTTAATAAGCATTACTCACACGAAAACGCGTAACAAATTAGTCATCACTATTTACATAATATAGAACAAATTTTTAAAAAAAAAAAAAATCTCATGCAATTGAGAATAAGATACTGCCCACAAAAACACCACCACCAACGTCAGCGAACTCAGCAAAGGGAAATGTCAACGATTAGGGTCAGGGGTGGCCAAAGCTTAAATTATGGAGATTGGGTGGTTTGGACATTGATTTTTATTATTATTAAAAATCACATGTCAACCGAACAATGTTAAAAATAAGAGTTTAAAGAGTATGTTTTATTCAATTACAAGTTTTTATTTATAGTAATTTTGTTAATTTTATTTATTAATACTTTAAAGTAATCTAAACTTAATTACAATTTAATATAAAACTAGAGGGATGAAAGTATATATAGAGTCACAAAAATTAAGGAGTTTTGCATTACAAGTACTACTATTAAAATGGAATCGATCCGTTAAAAGAATGGTAGTTTGATAGTTTAATGATTAGACCAAATGATTACTAATTAAGTTGGCTGAACTTATTTATATTAAAAAAATTAAAAATAATACACTTAACAGAATTTCATACTTCAAAATTTAAAGTTAATAACAAATCATTGTTAACATAAAATACCTATCCAAAATAACCATCAAACTAAAGTTAAAAAAACAAAGTTCATAAACAATAATTTAATGACACACATTTTTAAATAAGTTCATAACTCATTAACATTTAAATACTAAAATTCAATTATTCCAAATACCAATCTTAGATTTAATTTCTGATTTATCAAATGATACATTATTAAAATGACATTATTTTTTTTAATCCACCAAAACAATATCGTTTTAAAATATAAAAAAAAACAAAAAAATAAATCAATCAGGTTCAACTGGTTTTTAATATTTTTAATAAAATAAGTCAATTCAACCCAGTTTGATTTCATCTAATGCATGATGAATCTACAAAATTTTTATAATATTTTATTTTGATAGGATGATACATAAATCTACTAATAATGTGATTAATTTATATTGGACTTTCGACATCTAATTTTTATCATCCTAGGAAATAGTGTAGGCCGAACCACTGGGCCTACAATGAGAGATGCTTAAGATTAATAATAGCAAATTAAGGTTAGATTTTTTTGCTGTCATAATATACAATTGTTTACTAAGGCCTGTCCAATTGAGAACCCTAAGATTTGTAGTATGTCATAAAGCAAAGAAAGACTTGATTTCAAAGATTTTTGCAACTCAGATAATTTCGGTACACTTTGATTTATTATCAACAAGCAAATAATCTTATTTAAATACTATTGGTGTTCTAAATTGATATAAATTATGTTGTTTTAGAATAACTTTTCTTACATAACCTTTAATCACAAATAATATTATATACTGGCCCCATAAGAAATTCAAAGTAATGAAAAATTAAAAATATTAGATATAATAAGAAAAATTTAAGGATTTCCGTGTAATTTATCCAATATATTAAGAAACGTCACTGTTAACATTATGTTACAGTAATTGTTAATTTACGCCGTGAAAGTCGAAGAAAAACGTGATTATGGAATACATAAATAAATAATTTTTTTAAGAAAAAGCTAAATAGTCTTATTTGAGCCTTAAAAATGTTTAAAGAAAATATATGATAAATATAACAGTGGCAGAAAAATTACTCTGAAATAAATAAGCAAGAATATAGTATTTATATTTAAATTTTAGTCGCACTCTTACCTACCTCGCTTAACATACAATATCACTTTAAAAGAACTTTCACTTGCAGCTCTATCTTTACTAACATATACTAATGTGTTTTTCAATAATTTCTATATAAAAATAAGTCAAATAAATTAAAATAATCACTAGCAAAGAAAATAAAAGAAAGGTTAAATTTAAAGTAATTTTCTTTGGTACTACATCTTATTAGAGAGACAAAGTTAAACTTAAAGTAATATCTACTTAACATGGAATCACTTTTCGAGCGAATTAACTAGTTTGTTTTCATCATTGTCACTGGCTTCTTTTATAACGACGTTTAGTGCGTCAAAATTTATATTAATTATATTATATTAGATATAAGTATTTGCTATCTTTGTCCTTGAACAATATGTAAGTGTAAATCGGGTTTACATGTGGTGTAACGGGTCTTTCACATTGCATCTTATGTGCATACGAACCTTGAAACACGAAAAGTCAAAGCCAAAATTTGACATTTTTAGTGAGATCTAAACAGAGCAAAATCCTCTTAAATTTATGATATAACTGAAGGGTCATGCACTTATCATTTACCATGAAAATTTATAAACTTGCATTTTATTTTATAATTTAATGAATGAAAAATATTTTAGACCGTGAAGGTTTGTGTAGTTGTAATTTCCACTGCTGAGAATCCAATTCAGATCCAAAATGTCTACATGGAAGAAGCTTCGCTACAGTGTGGCAACGGACAAACACTGATATTCCTCATAGACCTAAACGTGTGGAATGCAGTACCAAAATATGAATAGGTTTTTTGGATAGTGGATAATTTTTTTCTTTTGGTGTCTATATTGGCTATACTGGATAATAATAAAAATCAAACTGTACTTGTTAAAATAACAATAAACGATTTTCATGTCAATATTAAATCAACATGTATTTTATTAGAAACAATAGGAAGTAGGGACACGTTTCACACTAAAAACCATATAGGTCAGTCAGTTGGTTAAAAAAGGTGAAAAGTGAAAAAAAAATGTAAATTTAATCCTTACTGTACCATTTATCTCATTCAAAAAACATTTTTTTTCAATATTTAAAGAAAAAAACTAATTAGTACTAGCTTAATTTAGTACAAAAATACAGAAACCGCTTTAAGGCTTTTCTTTGAATTTTTAATTTTTTAAAAACAAAGATAACAACCACCTGCTAAGCTGTGCATTTTCTTTTCGTTCTGATTTTTAAATTTATCTGTCTGCCTTTTAAGAATTGAAAAATGGCTTAACTAATTCATAGTTGGATTTTCATGTCAGAATATGTTTCACAACTCCGAAGAGTTGAGTAAAACATTGACATAAAGGGCATACCATATGTTAGATATGACAACTTTTCTAAAGGTTCAATCTCTGGTCTTTCATATACTCTTCTTGATATCTTTGTTTCCATTGAAAATCAGTTCATCACCTAGAACAGAAGCAAAATCCCTTGTCAAATGGAAAAACAGTCTATCACCTCCTCTTCCTCCCTTTGTAAACTCATGGTCCTTCACCAAACTTGGCAACCTTTTCAATTGGGATGCCATTGTTTCTGACAGCACTAACACAACAGTCTCACATATAAACTTGTCTGGTGCCAATCTCACTGGGACTCTCACTGCCTTGGATTTTGCCTCCCTCCCAAACCTCACCCAACTCAACCTTAATGGCAACCTTTTTGGTCGTTCAATACCATCATCAATTGGAAACCTCTCCAAGCTCACTTTGTTGGACTTGGGTAACAACTTGCTTGAAGACGCACTGCCTTCAGAGCTTGGCCAGCTAAGGGAACTTCAGTATCTTACTTTTTTCAACAACAGTCTTAATGGTACCATTCCCAATCAGCTCATGAATCTCCCTAAGGTATGGCACCTGGACCTTGGATCAAACTATTTCATTACTCCTCCTGACTGGTCCAAATATTCATGCATGCCTTCCGTAACTCACCTGGCTTTGGATCTCAATGTCTTCAACGGGGAATTCCCAAGTTTCATACTTGAGTGCCACAACTTGACATACCTTGACATCTCTCAGAATACATGGAATGGCACAATACCAGAATCCATGTACAGCAATTTGGGCAAGCTTGAATACCTCAACCTCACCAATTCTGGGCTAGAAGGAAAACTGTCACCCAACTTGTCCATGCTATCTAATCTCAAAGAACTTCGTTTAGGTAGTAACAAGTTTAATGGTTCTGTTCCCACTGAGATAGGATTGATATCTGGGCTTCAAATTCTTGAATTGAATAGCATTTCTGCCCATGGGAAAATTCCTTCTTCCTTAGGCCAACTCAGGGAGCTACTTCGTCTTGATCTCAGTGTGAATTCTTTTAACTCTGAAATCCCTTCTGAGCTTGGCCTATGCACAAATCTATCCTTCTTGAGTTTAGCATTGAATAGTTTGTCTGGTCCTTTGCCTCTGTCATTAGCTAATCTGGCTAAAATATCAGAATTGGGATTATCAGATAATTCCTTTTCTGGTCAACTTTCTGGTTCAATGATCTCTAATTGGACCCGATTGATCTCCTTGCAAGTACAAAACAATAAATTTGCAGGAAAGATTCCTCCACAGATTGGCCTATTGAAAAATATTAACTACCTCTATCTGTACAATAATATGTTCTCTGGTCCTATTCCTGAAGAGATTGGAAACCCGAAGGAAATGATGGAGTTGGACCTTTCACAAAACCAATTCTCTGGTCCACTTCCATCTACGCTTTGGAACCAGACTAACGTTCAAGTCATGAATCTTTTCGACAATCAGTTCTCTGGAACCATTCCCATGGACATTGGAAACTTGACCTCACTGAAAATCTTTGATGTCAACACCAATAACTTGCATGTGGAGTTGCCCGAGACCATTGTTCAACTGACTGCTTTAACAGCTTTTTCTGTGTTCACAAACAACTTCACTGGAAGCATTCCAAAAGAATTTGGGAAGAGCAATCCTTCTTTGACTAATGTCTCCCTTTCAAACAACAGCTTCTCTGGAGAACTGCCTCCTGACTTGTGCAGTGATGGCAAGCTAACTATTTTGGCAGTTAATAACAACAGCTTTTCTGGGCCACTGCCAAAGTCCTTGAGAAATTGTTTATCATTGATAAGGGTTCGGCTTGATGATAACCAGTTCACTGGAAACATCACAGATGCATTTGGGATACTCCCAAATCTTGACTTTATCTCACTCAGTGGAAATCAGCTAGTTGGTGAGCTCTCCCCAAAGTGGGGTGAATGTGGCAACTTAACTGAGATGGATATGGGAAACAACAAACTTTCTGGAAAAATTCCATCCGAGTTTGGTAAGTTGAGTAAACTACAGTATCTAAGCCTTCATTCCAATGATTTCACCGGCAATATCCCACCCGAAATTAGAAATCTAGGCCTGCTTTACAAGTTCAACTTGAGTAGTAACTATTTATCAGGAGAAATCCCAAAGAGTTATGGCAGATTGGCTCGGCTAAAGCTTCTGGATTTATCAAATAACAACTTCACTGGACACATTCCTAAAGAGCTCGGTGATTGTAAACGCTTACTGAGTCTGAATTTAAGCCATAACAATCTATCTAGGGAGATTCCATATGAACTTGCCAATCTGTTCTCACTCCAAATCTTGTTGGACCTCAGCAGTAACTCTCTTTCTGGGGCTCTTCCGCAGAACCTTAAAAAGTTATCAATTTTGGAGATTCTCAATGTCTCACACAACCATCTTTCAGGGACAATCCCACAATCATATTCAATCATGGAAAGCCTTCAATCTATTGATTTTTCTTACAACAACTTTAGTGGTTCGATCCCTACAGATGGTATTTTCGAGAGGGCAACTGCTGAAGCCTATGTTGGGAACTCAGGTTTGTGTGGTGAGGTAAAAGGATTAACTTGCCCCAAAGTATTTTCCCAACACAAATCCGGAAGGGCTAACCAAAAAGTTCTTCTTGGTGTTATGGTACCAGTTTGCGCCTTATTTATTGGGATGATTGGTGTTGGGATCCTCCTTTACTGGCGGCACACCAAAAAACACCTTGATGAAGAGTCCAAAAGAATTGAAAAAAGTGATAAGTCTATTAAAATGGTGTGGCGAAGAGATGGAAAATTAACATTTTCTGATCTTGTTAAGGCCACCGGTGACTTCAATGAGAAGTACTGCATTGGAAAGGGAGGATTCGGAAGTGTTTATAGAGCACAATTACTCACAGGTGAAGTTGTTGCTGTTAAAAGACTCGAGATATCAGACTCTGATGACATTCCAGCAGTGAACCGCCGCAGCTTTCTGAATGAGATAGAATCACTTACAGATGTGAGGCACCGCAATATAATAAAGCTTTACGGGTTCTGTTCTTGCAGGGGACAAATGTTCTTGGTTTACGAGCATGTAAAGAGAGGAAGCCTGGGGAAAATATTGTAGGGAGAGTAAGGAAAAGTGGAGCTAGGGTGGGCTAGAAGGTTGAAAATTGTGCAGGGAATAACACATGCAGTTTCATACCTCCACAGTGACTGTTCCCCACCCATTGTGCACCGGGATATAACACTCAATAACATACTACTAGACTCCAACTTAGAACCTCGTCTTGCAGATTTTGGCACCGCTAAGCTCCTAAGCTCAAGCACTTCAACATGGACCTCAGTTGCTGGATCCTATGGCTACATGGCTCCAGGTACACGCTCCAACCAATTTAAATTCTAGTTCTAGCGTATAAATCGTGCCACTACCACTTGCCAGCCAGTGGCAGTGCCACTACAACTCTGGTTTGTGCATTATTAAATGTTTCTAACAATTTTTTTCGTTACAACAACTGATAGTGTGGCACAACAACTGATAGTGTGGCTCCAAAGTCCAGACCCATGATGCGTTTTGTGGCACAACAACTGTCATTGGCTACTAACCATCACAAAGCTTGTCTTGCAGACCCATTTGGCATGATAACCATAACCAAGCTTACAGGGTACGACTGATAGTGTGTTGTGTAGAACTCTGGGTCTGTGCCATAACTTGTAGAAATATGTTTTGTTTTTATTTTCTTAAAATTACTATGAAGGACAGGTTTGATGATTGGAGATTTTTTATCGTCAGTCATGCTTTGTTACACTAGTCTTTATGTGTGTATTTTCGCCTTATAAACAAAAGAGCATTTTACATTGAGCACACTCAAGTTTTTGTCTTTAGCTTATTTAGTAGTAGCCTGTACCATTTGTCCAAAAAGAGAAATTTTCCATGTATTGGCTATAACGTTTTGGTGGACTGTTTTTGCTTCTTTTTTTTTTTTTAATGAAATTTAAGTGCTAATTAAGAGTTGGCTTTGTTGCAGTGTAGAATGAATCAAGGTGACTTAGTGATTTAGCACATAACATTAACCAGCATTATGGTTTTTTATCAAGTAACTGGGGAGAGGGCAAAACTCTCTCAAGTCTTAGTAGCTGCTAATAAATTACAGGGAAATATTCCTCTAAGGCTTGTAAATTGTCAAGGTTGCAAAATCTTAACAGTGTAAAAACAAACCGCGGATCGATTTACCTCATCTTCTATTACTTAATTAAGTTTTTTATTCTTAAAATTTGACTAAATTTTACTTTTAATCCCTTAAAATTTAAAATGCTTCTGATTGCATAGACTCTTACGACACTAGTAAATTACTTAGATAAAGGTGATTTGAGCTAAAGCCTTTATTATTTAATCAACTCAAGTATGGATGCCCTCCTAAACATTCTAACTAACAAAAACACCTCTAATAAAGATTAAGTGAATAGAGTTGACGATAGAGTGAGAAAGGGCCATAGTTGAAAAGTAAAATTGTTTGAATCAAATGTGCATGTAAGTTTCTTGGTTTGATGGTGTTGGATTTTTCAAAGGTTTACCTATGGTTTCTTCTTCTCACAACTTTCAAACATTTGATCGATCATAGTCATATGCAACTATGTGTTCGTTTTTGTCAAAAATAAGATGGAGGCATTGTTTGTATGGTAAGAGAGTTTACATTACATATACACATCAAGTAGCAAAAAAAATTGAGAAAGAGTTTTTTGGAGATGCTCCAATTGGAATGGATGGTATTTGTGACTTTTTTTTATAGAATCTATTTGGTTTGTGATGTTTGTGTGTGTAAGATTGAAGAATAAATTGGCTCTTTGTCTACTTACTTAGGATCAAAACTCATGTAATTATTTTAGATGGATGGATGAAGATGCAAATAATGTTTCAAACAAAAGAGTAAGGATGGTGAGCACCAACTATAGGAGGCAATGGAAAAAAATATTGAAGGTGTAAGACAAGCTTGATGTCAAGAGGAAAAAAGTATACATTGTGTATTATGTTTTTGGTACATGTTAAGCAACCACTATAGTTGTTTGTACTATGTTGTTGAGTTTTAAAACTTGGAAGTAAGTTAGGATTTGGATGTTCTTATCATTTAGTTTAACACCTTATAAAATGATGTTTTAAAGTAGTAACTATATGTATTTTGTGTTTGTTTTGTAATATGGTAAAGTTGCTTATGGAATGAAAAGAATTATTTTTTTTAAGTTGTTATCCTTGTTGATGTTGATATGTTGTGATAAAGAAATAAGTATTTATGAAAATTAAGTTCTTATTCTTATTGATGTTGATATGTTGTGGAAAAGAGATGAGGATTTGTTAAAATTAAAAGGAAATTGTGAACACTACAATCAAAAGAAATAAGCTTAGAAGAACAAGTAACACATACCTATTAAATAATGTTTTATAACATTCTCACAATTCCTTATTGATGGTGATATGTTGTGAAAAGGAAATGAAAATTTGTTAAAATTAAAAGGAAATTTTGAAAACTACAATCAAAAGAAATAATTTGGGAAGAACAAGTAATATATAATCATTAAATAATGTTTTATAACATCCTGTTGATGTTGATATGTTGTGATAAAAAATAAGCATTTGTGAAAATTAAGGTCTCATTCGGGGTGATTTTGAGTTTCTGGTTTTTAGTAAAAATGCTTCTGTTTTGAATTTTTACTTATTTTTCAAACAGTTTTTACTCAATTTTAAAAATAATAAAATTTGGTTTTCAGATTTCTGTTTCTGTTTTTATTTAAATTCATTACTTGACGTCACTTGTCACTATTGACCATCACCTTTGACCAGCAGGCACCAGCTGCCACTTCTGACCGGCAGTCACCAACCCTCACCTCTGACTAGCAGTCACCGGTCGTCACCTCCGATCGACGATCACCGATCACCACCTCTGATCAACAATCACCGATCGCCAGCTTTGACCGACGGTTACCAAACACCACCTTCGACCAGTGATTACCGACTGCCACCACCGATCACTGGTCACCCGATCGTTACCTCCGACCACCAGTCACCAACCACCACCTCCGATTGTCAATCATCGATCACCACCTTCTATCGCCAATAACCAACTACCACCTTCAACGACTATCTCGATCGCTACCTCTAACTAGTGTTTTGGTTAAGATTTGAAAATAATATTTTACATTTGGAAACAAAAACAATGTTATTTTTAAAATTTTGAAAACTTAACAACCAAAACTAGTTTTGGTTTCTGTTTTTATTTAAGTTAATTACTTGATCTCACTTGTCACCATTGACTATCACATGTGACTAGTGGTCACCAACTGTCACTTGTGATCGAAAGTCACCAGCTGCAACTGCTACCTCTGACCAGTAATCACCAGCTGTCACCTCCATCCAACGGTCACTGACTATCACTTTCGATCGACGGTTATTAGCCCTCACCTTTTGAACACCTCCGTCTAATGGTACTGACTATCACTTTCGATCGACGGTTACTAGCCTTCACCTCCTACCAGTAGTTACTAGTCGTCACCTCCAATCAATGGTCACCAGTCGCCACCTCTGACCGGCGGTCACGATCGCCACCACCAACCGATAGTCACCAGTTGGCACCTCTAATTGACAGTTATCGGCTGCCACCTCCGACTGGCAGTTACCGGCCCTCACCTCCAACTGGCAGTCATCAGCCACCATCTCCGACTAGCAATCACCCATCACCACTTCCGACCGGCGATCACTAGCTGCCACCTCCGACCAATGGTCATTAGCCGCTACCTTTGACTAGCGATCACCGACCGCCACCTCTGATCACCAGTTACCGACCACTACCTCTGACCATCAGTCACCAACCACCACCTCCAATCGTCAATCACCGGCCACCACCTTCTATCATCAATCACCAACCGCCACCTTCAACAACTGTCTCGACTGCTACCTCCAACTAGTGTTTTCGTTAAGATTTGAAAATAATGTTTTAAATTTGGAAACAAAAACAATGTTATTTTTTAAAATTTTGAAAACTTAAAAGCAAAACTAGTTTTTATTCTTATAAATTTCAAAACTAGAAATAAAAAATCATACCTATTTTTATCTTATTGATGTTGATGCGTTGTGAAAAGGAGATGAGGATTTGTTAAAATTAAAAGAATATTTTGAAAACTACCATAGCAAGAAATAATTTGAAAAGAACAAGGAACACATAATAATCATTAATTAATGTTTTATAACATTCTGACAAGTCATATGTCAAAATACTAAAAATAAACACATTTGATGCAATCCTACCTACCAAGGGCTCTCTCACTAGGGCAATGGCTAGGAGGATTGAAGAGGACTTGCCCCGAAAAGACTCATCAATACCCCAGCTCATGATGGAGATAGATATTTTAGGTCATAGTCCTTAATTTTCCTCTTGTAAATATTAATTCGCTTTTAATCCCCTTTTAGTCCTTGTGTTTTGGTCATTTATTCTAGTTTCTAGAGTTTAGGGTGAATTAGCTTAGGAAGTGAAGTGGGGGGAGTAAAGGGCCTAATAACCCAAAGGAGTGTATTATCTCTTTCCTCACCCCCTTGATTAGGTCGTGACACTCCCTAGCTTAAGGCTAGACACCACTTTTAGTGGGCCTAAGAGAGATTAATGCTCCTAATCCTAATTAGGCACAAGTCCCACATTGCCTAGTTTTGAGTGTCTTGCTCCCTCTTTGGGCTATAAATACACCTAGTCTCTCTTGTACAAATCACACTTGATTGAATGAAGTAAGACTCTTTTTGAGCAATTTATTCTTGAGTGTCATTGAGAATCATCTCTCTTGAGGAATCTCTCCTTTAAAGCTTTTGTCAAGGGACCTCTCGCTTGTGGCAAGCAACATAAAACTTTTGACTCATCTTTCTCTTAGAAAATAATGTCAATCCTCTTCCATTTCTAACCTCTTCATCCTCCATTTTCTTAGAGGAAAGAGCCTTAGTTGAAGATATCAAAGGAGTGCATCATCATTGCTCTTACCTTATCCAACTATAATTCCAACAAAGCAAAAACCATATGCTTCCCTTCCACAAAACAAAAGGTGCCCTAAGTAAACCTAATTGAAAAAACAAAAAAAAGCAACAAAAGTCTTCATTGCATATTGATGTTGTCGCCAACTTCTTCATTTGGTGCAATGGTTATACCTTATTTCCTTAAGGTTGCAAACTTATCATCAAATAACATTTTAAATATATATTTTATACATATTCGTTAATAATAATAAATTTATATTTTAAATAAAAAAAATCTATGAAATTATAAAAAATACACATATTTGTAATCTTTATAATTGTATTTATATTTATTATTAATTTTTTATATTAAAATTTAAAATATATTTTATTGGAAACCAGTTCAAGTAGTTTCATGGCCTATTTAATTGGTTTCCATCGGTTCTCCCGAATCGATCACCGATTTCGATACAAAGGACGTTTCACGGTTGTTTTTCATAAAATATGGTCTGCCTTGCGAATCCTGCCCATAAATCATTGTTCAATTATGGGCATGGAAGAAAATGCGGAGACATTGTAGAGAAAAAAGCTACATGACCATAATAATATTACGACACAATCCGCATATTATAACAGAAAAGCAAACAACAAACACTATCACATTCACAAAAGAATTAAAAAATGCACCTCAAAATCACATCATATAAACTTGTCCGAAATGAGGTTGAGTGCCAATTCACTCTCTTATTCGGCACAATCAACATTGACCCTCAACGAAAACCTGATCCAAATTTCACTTAAAATGTACCGTTCTAGAACTCACCCCATTTGCTGAGCCCAAATCCTCTGCATAGCCCCCACAATTCCAGTAGCTCCCAACACTGCCTATAATGAGCATGTCTTCTCTTGATGATTTTCTTGGCGAAGAAGCTGAAAAATGTTTGAGCTCTTCAACTGTCAATGCACCTAAAATAGGTCTATCTTCATGGCTCACCACTGAATTTGAGCCTTGTGAGCTGCTCCTCTCTGGAGTATCTGCATACAAACCCTTGTTAACAGGTGTAGTTTCTGATGAACCCAACCAATTTGAAAGGCTAGCATCAACCGAAATTTCCCAGTTCAACTTCTTATGTGTTTCTTCTCCATATGCAGGTCCAGACTCTTGATTCAAAACCAAATTCTCCTTCTGAGACACCAATGGTGGTGCTCTTTTAGCCTTAACTGCTTTCCATTGAGTGAGGTTCTCCACAGGGTTCAGCAGAGGATGAACATACACACTCCTATCTCTAACATTGGGGTTCAACTTCTCAACCTTATTATACACTGGAATTGGACTTTCCACCTTTCCAGTAACCACTTGATTAGCACCAATTCTTGACCTTGAGTAAACTCCATCTTCATAGTCCTGTTCCACTTCATCGTACTCTTCTCCCATGTCACTATCACCATCATCTTCATCCTCATCATCATCAGTGAGTTCGCTATCCCTATACTCCATTTTTCCATCTTCGTCATCACTATATGAGCAATTGTGGTACCTATGATTTGTAGGGTAAGAGCCCGCTGAAGTCACCGAACTTTCTTCGGAGCTTGATTTTTTCACCAAAGCTTCCTCCTCTTCACTCTTCTCTGGTTGGAAATCAGCAACCTCGTACGTTTTCACATTGGCATCAAAAGTTACTTTCTTTTTGGGGATTCCGTTTAGCTGCTCCAAAGGTTTAGCCCTACATCCCAAACCCATTTATCTCAACCATAAAAATCAATTCCAAAATCAAACATGCTTTATTGTGAACAAAAAATAATAACTCAATTAACCAATCACTTACGGGACTTCTTGTGATGCAGTGCTAAGTGCCACCGTTTTGGAGTAATCCTGAAGAGACCACAGTGTAGGCTGCTCCAACCCGCCTCTAGCATTTCGCTGCAACCTTAAGTTAGAGAAACGCTCATCGACTAAGGTCTGTTAAGGCAACGAAGGGAAAAAAAAAACAAAATAAGTAAGATAAAAGTTTAAAAGTAAAAACTACAATTAATAATTAGAGTAAATGACTTATGCAATCTGACTGTAAACATTTAATCACAATCCATGGGGAAACAAACAGAAGGGTGATGGAATTTGTAAATAAGATAGAAGAAAGGGGAAGAGAAGGTGAAGGGTGTATGATATGTTACACGGTGATGGTGTAGCTTGCGCCTGGATTTTGTGGTTGTGGAGGATCCAAAGCAATGAAGAAAGCAACCCATTATGACAGAGCCTGTGGTTGTTTTGCTTTCAGGTTGGTCTTCATGTCATGGCATGTTCCAGGGTGGAACACAACAAACTCAGAGGAAGTGTAAAACTAAAAACGCTCTTTCTTAAAATGTGTAGTAACAATTTGGATTTATTTGTCTATTAAAAAGAAAAAGTGGGGAAGTGACCGTTGTGATGACAGGCTGTAATGGTTGTAAGTACATGAAATCAATTTTGTTGTTTTATGCGGAAGAAAGAAAGACACGGAGTTATCGTTCCGCTCGAGAACCAGAACACTCCAACTGGGAAGTACACTAACTGTTGCTCACTCTTCAACTAATGCTATGTTCGCTGTTTCCAATCTCTACCAAAACTCTAATTTTTGCGTCATCCTTCTTTATTTTTTTTGGGAATTCATGTCATCGATATTCGTTAACTAATTCATGTAGAGAAGAGGGATAACGTTGGTTTGGTTGTAAAAAAAGTCGACAGATAAAAAATAAAAAGCAAGAGGTCCTGGCAGGTTCGAATTATTTCCTAATAAAATCTAATCCAATAATAACAACTAATAATTGGCTTATGAAGCGTGCAATTGTTGCCCTTTATGTTAATTAAAATGCGTGGCTTAGATGGATAAAAATAATAAAGAAATCAATAAATAATTCTGCTTATTTAGATGAATGGAAAACATAGGAATAAATAAATATTTTTATGTTAATTAAAAAATATTTTTCACTTTCTAAATTTTAGCAAAAAAAGTAATAATATTTATTATTATTTATAAATATTATATTATAATAATATTATTATTCAATTTTTAAACCATACTTCATATGCAATTTTCATTCCAAATCATGGCAAAACTAAAAGGAATTGTAAATGATGAATTCCTTGACTTTTAACAACTCCTGCCGAATTTGTCTATAAAGTTTAAGTAAACAACAAAATATTCAATATTCATTTACATGCTTTTTACTGAATTTTTCTTCATAATCACCTCAAATAAATATAGCATGAAACTAAACTAGACTTTTGGTTCTTTATTTTATTTTTTAAATTTCATTTAGTTTATTTTAATGTTTGCGTCATCCTTCCTTATTTTTTTTGGGAATTCATGTCATCGATGATATTCGTTAACTAATTCATGTAGCAGAGAGGGATAACGTTGGTTTAGTTGTAAAAAAAAGTCGACAGGTAAAAAATAAAAAGTTTTTTATAATAAATTTTTATGTGCATTGTATTATTTTTTAGAAAATTATAATAAATCTTAGCTCATGTATAATATATTGATTCATTGATTGGAAGCATTAACCTCACTTCCCAAGATAGATCTCTCCAACTAAAACTGTCAAAATGGGTTCAGACTTATGGATAGGTCCAGCTCATCACAAATCCAAATCAGGTTGGATTGAAAAAATTAAAAGTCAAGCTTGATATATTAAATATATGAGTTATACAATTGCAACCCGACTCACCCGTGTTGAACGCGTAGTGAGTCGAATCGATCCACCAAATCATCTAAATCTTATTTTCATTATTATGTGAATATGATTTTTTATTTTATTTTTAAGTTTTAAATTATTATATTACCTTATTTGATCTATATTCCATTATGATATATTTTTTTAGTTTATTGGTGTCATTCATTAATATTTTATATTTTTAAAATAATATTTAACATGTTATCAATGTAGATTTTTAGTGGAGAATACCATTTAAATATTTTTGTTTTATTTTTAAATTCATAAAATTTAAAAATAATATCATAAATTATTTAAATTTTAATGTTTTAAAAATAATCAAAGTTTTTTTCTTAAAAAATAGTCTCAAAGTTTAACCCATCAACCTGTAGTGGGTCTAGGTCAAGCTCACTTTTTGAACCATGAAAGAATGGTGAGTTGGGTTGGGTCAACCCGTTTACTAAGTAGGTCGATGTGAGTCAGACTGGTTTGTTTTGACAACTCTATCTCCAACTAAACTGTGGTTACTTTTGTCAAAATCTTCCTCTTCCTAGTTCAAACCCCACCCACCAATTTCTATTTGGATTCTCTCATTTTACATTTTTTTCATATAAAATTTTAGAGTTTAATTAATATAGACTGACAAGGTAAAAGACTTTAATAATCTTTATTTGTTTATATGACTTTTAAAGTATCAATTAGTAAAATCAACAAATTTATCATATATTAAATAGGTGACTGAATGCTAGTGTAAAACATTTTACAATGTAAGTACATACTACTCAAACTTAAAATTTTAACCCTTGATTTAAACAAAATTTAAATAACAAAAAGATAAACATAAGATTTTAGTAATTGAGATTTTTACATGAGAGATTGAAAATTCTACATAAGATAATCAATTCCCATCCCAATTCATGCGTAAAGCAACTCTACAATTATTTTTTGAAGAAATATTTATATATAGAGAGAGTTTAATTAGTATACACGGTCAGTATAAAAGATTTTTACACTAATATTCAAGACTTTTCATTTATGACTTTAAAAGTACTAATGAGTAAACTCATCAAATATACCATGAATCAAGGGTTGTGATTAAATGTGAGTGTAAAAATCTTTACACTAATAGTATATACCAATTAAACACACATATATATATATATATATATAAACATTTTAATCATAACTTTATGTATAGGCAAAAAGATTAATTTAATTTTGAAAATTGCTTAGCTTAACAGGGGCATTCAAGATTTGGGTTGGTTACATTTTAGAGAAAAATGAAAATCAAACCAATTAATTTTAATTGGGTTGGTTTGGTTTTCTATAATTTTTTTCCTAACCTAAACCAAATTGAACCCATGCTAATCAAGTTGGTTTGGTTTGGTTTCAGGGAAAACCAACCAAAAAATTAAAAAAATAATCTTTCATTAAATTGTAAAAAAATAATTTTATACCTGAAACTAGTCAAATCTATTAGTTTACTAAATTCATAATTTTATAACAAAATATCAAGTCTTTCATATATATATACTAAATTAGTCAAATTAAATTATTAAAACAAAACAATACAATACAAAATTAACAATAAATATATAAAATAACTTAAAAATTTACTAACTTAAAAATATAAAATAATGATAAAAAGTAAAGATGAAATGATTTAGACGCTAAAATCCTAAATAAAACATTGAAGTAGATTACTAAATTTATTAACTTAAAAATATAAAATAAATATATAATAATAATAATAATAATAATAATAATAATATTTTTTTTGTTGGTTCAGGTTAAGTGAGTGTTTTGAAATGCGAAAACCATGAACCAAACTAGACATTGTCATTTTGGGTCGAATTTAGACCCGATCAAATGAAAAAATTAAACCAAACTAATTGATTCAATTCGATTTACCGAGTTTGTCGAATTGACTTAAACCAATGATTATCCTATAAGTTAATTCCGGTCTTTCATTCTATAAAATAAATTGTTATATATGAGGGCACAAAAAACTATGTAAAAAGTTGGTTAAATTTTGACTTAGACAATGTGAATATCATTTTATAAAGGATATATAATATTTTAAAAATTTTAAGATTATTAATTTTAATAAAAATTTTGGTTAAGATGATTAATTTTTATATTACTTTATAAATTTTTTAAATATTTACAACATTTAAATGTAATAAGTTAATAATATAACGAATTAAAATAGTTTAATTATAAGAAAGTACAAGTAATATTTGTGGGATACAAAATTATTTTTAAGACCATTAATTTATATATTAATTTATAGTTTCTTTTACTGAAATATTTATATTAAAAAATTAAGTATAATTAATTAGTTGATAATATCATAAATTAAAAAAGTTTTAATTAGTATAGAGGTTACAAATATTATTTACAAAGAGATAAAACAATTATTAAGACAATTAATTCTAATAAAACAGGTTGATTCATTGTCCCTTACTTGTTAGTCATATGTATGAAAGGACTAACTGCTCTCTTGAAAAAAACAGAAGGATGCGGGGAGCTTCATGGCATCAAAGTGTGCAAAGGAGCTCCAATCCTCACACGTTTATTATTTGCTAATGACTACTTCCTTCTTTGCAAGCTATAACCTACACATAGAGAAGCTAAAAAATTACAATCAATTCTCACAAGGTTTAAGCAGTCTTCTGGCTTAGCTGTCAACTTCCAAAAATCATAAATTTATTTTAGTAAGAACACAGAACAACCCACCAAGGAAGTAATATCTTCTTGCCTTGGGGTCATTGAATTATTGGGAAAAGTATTCGAGCATGCCCTCTATGATAGCAAGAAGCAAGAAGGTTATCTTTAATTACCTAAAAGACCGGGTTTGGAAGAAGATATCTCATTAGTCAGGAAATCATTTTTCCAAAGTTGGGAATGAGGTCCTCATAAAGTTTGCTGCTCAAGCAATTCCATCGTATTGCATGAGCATTTTATTACTTCCATCCTCTTTGAGTGAGGAAATTTAAAGGATGATTAATTCCTTCTGGTGGGGTTCAAAAAAGAACTCAGGAAGAAGGATAAATTGGATGTTGGGATCGCCTGACTATACGGAAGGAAAATGGAGGCATGGGCTTCCAAAACTTTCATGCCTTTAATTTAGCCATGCTCGGAAAGTATGGTTGGAAACTATCTACTAACAGTGATGTTGTTGTTACAAAAGTTTTCAAAATTAAATACTTCCCAAAAGGGACTTTCTCAATGCATCCATGGGTTATAACCCAAGTTTCTTATGGTGTAGCATCAATGCTTCATGGGTATTGGTTAAAGATGGAGCTAGATGGAGATTGGGGAATGGTTCACATATTAAAGTTTGGAGTGATCCATGGCTTCATTCAACTGAAACCCCTTAATACTAGTAGTCCATATCTTCAAGGAATAGATGACCCGAAGGTTAGTGATCTTATCGACCCATCCACGAACACTTGGAGAACAGATATTATGGAAATTGTTTTCAATGCTCAAGACTTGCACCTCATCCTAAAAATTTTGATCCACTACCCCAATGAAAATGACATCTCATTTGGAGGCTGACCAATTATGGGTGTTACTCGGAAAGATCCACCGACCATCACCCCATGGAGAAGTTAACAGACAACAGGCAACTCTATGAGCAAGGTAATTGGCCTCATTTGGATCTAAACCTTCCACAAAAGTTGAAGATATTCTTATGGAGGTTGGCCCAAAATGTTCTACCTGCACGATATAGATTGAATGCTAAAGGAGTACAATGCACAATGACATGCCCCTTATGTGAGGTAGAACTAGAGACATCCTGGCACTTATTCTTTAGCTGCTAGCACACATACCAGGCTTGGAACAACACACAAATGTGGAACAAAATCCAGCAACTAGTTGCACAAGATGGACCCTTTAAGGACATCATTCTTAATGGCTTGTCTCAATTCTCATAAGACCAACAAATCCAATTTTCCACAACACTTTGGTGCATGTGGGGCTTTTGGAATGAAAAGGTGTGGAGAAATGGAGGAGTGCCTATTCGTGTTAAACTATAGATGGCACGTGACTATATTTCCTCTTGGAGAGAAAGCTACAAACAAAGGTCTATCCCTACAACTACTCACCAACTGTCCCCCAACCACTAGTGCACATTTGTGCTTAGGCATTATAAGTGCACCATAGACGCAGGCCTAGTAGAAGGAGCTGGTGGATTTGGAATAGAGGCATGTATACATGATGTACATGGCCACTTCATTGAAGTGTTCACTTCCTAGCAACAAGGTGTTCTCGTAGTTCATGAAGCAGAAGCTTAAGGCTTACGATTAGCAATCAACTGGATAATTGACGAGGGTCATTGTGTTTCTTTTGAAATAGATTGCAAACTCGTGTCAGATGCTATCCAATATAATTCCCCAAATAACTCAAGATTTGGAATGATTTTATTTTTTTTAAACGTCGACAAGGGTGTCTAGATCTAGAGGTGTCAAAATGGATTAGTCTGATTGAACCACCACGAGTTGGAAAGGAAAATGAATGGGTTGAATCAAACCAACCTACCAAAATAAAGATACTTGCATTTCTAGCCTGACGTGACCTATCACAGGTTGGTAGGTTAGGCAGGCAGGTCTACTAAACTTGAAAAAAAAATAATTGTTAAATTTAATTTCTAGTTTTTTTCTTTTTTAAGTGAGATTTTTTTATAAAAAATATGTAAATTATAAATAATATTAGAGCAACATACATACATAATAGATTCACATCATCAGTATACAAATTATAAATAATATTGAAACAACCTACATACATAATATTAAAACAACATGTAAATTAGGGGTTTCACTTTCAAATTTAAAAGAAGGTCTGACTTTGGCTTTGACAGTGTTATAGGTTTCACATTCAAGAGGAAACTGAAAAGGGAAACAAAAATAGAAAAAGCGTGCACATGATGGTACTAACATAAGTGAAAAAGAAAAGCTGAAAATTTTTGTGTTCGGCGAACCCGACCTGGTCCGATTTCAACCCACTAAACCCACATGTTGGGTAGGTCGAGTTACATGAGTGAGACTATTCTGTAGAACATGGATTTTTTTTGCCAACATGACCGAACTTGTGGTAGGTCGAATTGAACCCGTCTTGACACTTTTATCTAGATTTTTTGCTAGCCTACACTACTTTATTAATGCTCATGGAGATCATTCTTATAAATGAAATTAGTTAACTCTGTTGTAGTAAAGAAAAGACAACTAACTCTATAATTAATGTGATCACTTTATATTTTTTTGTTATAATATCTATAATAAAATTTAAATATAATTAGCTAAGAATATCATAAAGTAATTAGTTTAATTATGATGGAGATTACAAATATTATTTACGAAAAATAAAATACTACTCAATATCATTACTTTTTTATTATCTTATAATATTTATTGTTGAAATATTTATAGTAAAATTTAAAAGTAATTACTTAATAATAGCATAAATTTAAATAGGCTTAGTTAGTATAAAGGCTATGTAACACCCTTAATTTTATAATCAGGTTAGTAGATGATTTGTTAACCATACGTTCTATATGTAAGAAATTGTTAAAATAAATTCATGATAGTTCTATTAAAAATCTAAGTTTCCTTTTGTACTGAAAAAACCATTGAGCAAAATAAAATTCGCTCAGCAAATTTATGGCGATTTAGTAAGGCAATATGATAGTGCAAAGGTGATGTAAATATGGTAGTGCAGGAAAATCCGCTGAGCAAAAATAAAATCCACTGAATGAATTTGGCCAGATTTTCCTATAAATAGTGGTAGCTAGGGTACTTTTTTTTGGGGGGGGCGGAATCAGTGAAAGGCAGAGTTCAAAACAGAGAGCAGCAAAGGAAATTCTAGTGAGAGAAAGAGATGTTCTTAAGGAAAGTTAGGAAGGAAGAAGATTTCCAAGGAAGATTGGGGCCTCAAAGATTCTACACCACTCTTGATTAACCTTTTATCTATAAGAGTACTAACTCAGTACTCTATCTCTTTAGATTTGTTATTTTTTCAATTGTTATCTTTTCATTTGTTATCTTTTTAATTGTTATTTTTATTAGTTTGTTATTATTATACTCATACTAATAATTATTAGTTTTTTATTATACTAATAATTATTTAGCTTATCAGTTTGTCTTCAGCACCTATATAAGTGCAGTCTCTATGCACTCTAATCAATGATTGAAATTATATCAGCTTTCTTTGTTGCTCTGCCACTATTCTATATGGTATCAGATTAAAGTCTATTGCTTAACAAGCTTTCATTTCAATCTAATGGCCTCTCACTCATCCAACTTTGCTGTCATTCCTTCTCCCACCCTGTATGATCCAAAGGATGTTGTGGAATTTAACACCACCACCAACTCCCTATCAAACTAAACTCCTCTAATTATCCAGTGTGGTATTGGCAGATTCATTCTCTACTTGTAGCATGTGACCTTGAAGGCTATATCACGGGTGACACACCTTCTCCCCCCAAAACCATTATCACTACATCTGGTGTGTCTTTCAATCTATCTTATAATTTTTGGATTTATCAAGAAAAATACCTCTACATCACCTTACTTGGTTCATGCGATATCGAGGACTGTGTTGTCATGTTTATGGTAGAAACATCATAAGCTGCTTAGTTATTCTTGGAACGTGCCTTTGTTGCTCGCTCCCACTTCTGTGCCATGTCTCTTAAAGAATGTTTGAATTCAAGTACCAAAGGCTCTTCCACTGTTGTTACATGTTTGCAATCAATTGACTTGATTACTGAGGAGTTATCCTTCATAGGTCACGCTATTGCTGACATTGATCTGGTCATTCATGCTCTTAATGGCCTTGATCCTTCTTTTCATGAGTTCATAGCCTCCATATGCGCTCGCGACATATCAGTCTCATTTGATGAGTTGTTTGTCAAGCTAATGAATTATGAAATGTATCTTAAACGTGATGAACATTTCAACCACCAAACCTCAATCACTGCCAACTATGCTAATTGAGGATGCTCTCATTGTTCCAACAAAGGAAGCCACCATAATCACTTATTTGGCTCATTCGCTTCCTACAGAAAACATAACTCTTCATCCACCTTCAATATTGTTTGCCAATTTTGCTCCAAGAAGGGACATGACACTCAAACTTATTACAAATTCACAAAGAACAACTGCAGATCTTCTAACCCTGTTGCTTATGCAACCCATGCTACTATTCCACTGCCCAAATGGTTGTTTGACTCTGGTGCTTCACATCACATCACCAATTACCTCAACAATCTCTCTTTGACGTCTACTTATACTAGTAATGATAAACTCCATTTGGAAAACAGTATATCCCTTGCCATCACACATGTTGGTTCTACTACCCTTCATTCACCTACACGTCCTTTATCACTCACCAATGTCTTATATACCTCTGGAGTCACCCAAAATCTTATATTTATGTCTCAATTATGCAATATTAACGATGTCTTCATTGAATTTTTTTCCTCTTTTTTTAGGTAAAGGATCTAAGCACAAGGGCAATTCTCCTTCGAGATTCGAATGATGACCATGTTTACAAACTCTCACCCACCTCAACTAATCATCGTGTCTATTCAACTACCTCCACCTCATCTTGTCAATGTTGGCATACCCAACTTGGCAATCATTCATCTCGTGTCTTACATCATGTTCTTCATTCAAATAGAATTCTCTTTCATGGCTTAGTCAATAAATGTACTCATTGCATGGCAAATAAGAGTCATAAGTTGCCTTTTAATAAGTCATCTTTATCTAGTTCTTGTTCCCTAAAGATTGTATATTCTGATGTTTGGGGACCATCCTCTTTCACTTCAATAGATAATTTCTAGTATTATGTGATTTTTATTGACCATTTTTTCAAGTATCTGTGGTTGTTTCGTATGAAATTGAAATCTGATGTGACAATCATTTTTCCTATCTTCAAAAATATTGCTGAAAATCAATTCACCTGTAAAATTAAGAATTTTTATTCTAATAATGGTGGAGAATTCATTAAACTTAAATCTTTTTTTTAAATCATGACATAACGTATTTAACCACCCCACCACATACACTAGAGCATAATGTCTTTGTGAAAGAAAACACTGTCATTTGCTTGAAACCACAAGATGTCTCTTTCATCACACTTCTCTTCCCCCAAGTTTTTGGTCATTTTTCGTCCAAATGGTTGCCTACCTCATTAATCGTCTCCTCACCCCAACTTGAACATGAATTCACCATACTGCACCTTGTTCCATAGTTAACCCAATTACACAAAAAAAAAGTCCTTTGGGTGTCTGTGCTTCCCATGGCTAAAACCATACACCTCTAATAAGCTTCAACCACACTCTAAACCTTGTGTCTTTCTTAGGTTACAACCTAACTCAAAGTGTATATATTTGTTGTAGTCTCAAGTATCATAAGTTTTATTATTCCCGTCATGACAGTTCTTGGAAGATGTTTATTTGTTCTCTCAAATTAATTTAACCTCTCAATCACAATCCCACAATCTCAACCCCCTTGCCAAAAATTTCTCAAATTCACTACCTCTCACTATTCTCCATAAACGACGGCCAAATGTGACTCTTATCTGCAACCCTCAGCCCACTTTTTCTATTGCAACTGAATCTTCAGCCCCATATCCTTCTCTTCCCACATCACCTACCTCTCCTAACAATATCACCCTACCAAATTCAGATCTTTAACAACCACCCTCTACTCAACCTCCCTTGCAATCACTTACCTTCACTCACCCTATGCAAACTTGCTCAAAGAGTGGAATCTACAAACCTAAAAAGGCCAACCTTGTCACCAAATATTCTTTACCCAATTCCACATAACCAACTTATGCATCCCAAGAACTTAAGTCACCAAAGTGGCAACAAGAAATGTGTGATGAATTCATGACTCTCATGAAGAATGGAATCAGAACCTTAGTTCCCCTTTGTCCTCACTGCAACATGATTGGAAATAAGTAGGTGTTTAGACTCAATCGGAATCCGGATGGCTCCATATCACAGTATAAGGCAAGGTTAGTGACAAAGGGATTTAACCAACGACCAGGAATTGATTTCAATGACACCTTCAGTCCCGTGATTAAATCCCAAACAATCAAGTTGGTGTTATGCCATGTTATATCTCATGGTTGGTCCCTTACTCAAATGGATGTCAATAATGCCTTTTTACATAGCATTATACAAAAGGATATATACATGTCTCAACCTGCTGGTTTCACTCACTCCTATTTTCCCAATTATGTTCGCAAGCTTCACAACGTATTATATGGGATCAAACAAGCCCCTCGAGCATGGTTTCATTCCCTACGTGAGTTTTTGTAGCACCAAGGTTTCACCAATGCCAAATTAGACACATCTTTTTTTATCTATAACAAGGGATCCATTATTGCTTATTTTTTAGTTTATGTTGATGATTTATTACTCATAGGAAACAATACAAGTTTTGTTTGTCAGTTCAAAACATCTCTTATAGCCAAATTTTCCCTCAAAGACATTGGCAACTAAGTCACTTTCTTGGTGTTGAGATCATTCCTACCACCTATAGTCTCTTCCTAACCCAACACCATTACATAAAGGACCTTTTACAATGAGCTAACATGACTAATTCAAAGCCTGTATCAACACCCATGGCCACATCCTTCTCTCTAAACCCTGTTCCGAACTCCACAACTTATAATAGCAATCTTTTTCACTGTACCATTGGCTCCCTACATTATTTAGCTATTATGCATCCAGATGTAGTGTTCTCGATTAACAAACTTGCTCAACACATGCAGTCTCCTACTGTCCCCCATTCAAGCACTGAAATTGATTCTACGTTATGTCAAATCCACTATCTCTCATGGGTTGCATCTCAACAAGTCATCAAATCAACACATCTCTGCATTTTGTGATGTAGGTAGATTGAGGTAGGGACACAATGGATAGAAGATCCACTGGAGCTTTCTTGATCTATTTTTGCCCCAATGCCATATCCTGGTTATGCAAGAAGCAACCCACATTTTCTCGATCTTCTATCGAGGCAGAGTACCGCATAATTGCCACCACCACTGCTGAAGTTCTCTAGCTGCAAAAATTACTCCATGAACTTAGAGTTTCTATCTTTACACCTATAATTTTTTTTATAATATTGGAGCTACTTATCTATGTGTTAATCATGTATTCTATTCACGAATGAAACATATCACCATAGACTCACTTTTTTTGCAAATTAGTTGTAGAGAAGAAGCTCAATGTTTCACATGTCCTTACCAATCACCAACTTGCAGACCTATTCACCAAGCCATTTTCATCTTTGTGGCATCACTTTCTCAAATCCAAGATCAACATTATTGAAGATACCTTGATCTTGCAGAGTCATGTAGGAGTACTAACTTAGTATTCTATCTCTTTAGATTTTTTATATTTTAAATTATTATTTTTATCAATTTGTTATTATTATACTGATACTAATAATTATCAGTTTGATATATACTGATAACTGTTTAGCTTATCAATTTGTATTCAGCACCTATATAAGTGCAACCTTTATGCACTCTAATCAATGATTTAAATAATATCAGCTTCTTTTGTTACTCTGCCACTATTCTACATTATCTGGGTAAGGGGAAGTAGGATTTATAAACCTTGGTGGTGTTAGTTTTAATAAACTATGTGTATTTATCACTGTTGATCAGTTATTGTTTTCTTAATCAATTGGTTTATTGATTTTGATTTGTTATTGTCTTTCTTACATTGCTATTTTTTCTCTAGATAATTTTCTGGTCATTTAATTGTTCTTTCCAGATAATCTTTTGGTCATTTTCTCCAAATAACCTTCTGATCATATTGTTATTGTTTCTAGATTTCTTCTGGTCCTCTGATTATTCTTTCCAAAACCTACTCTAGTCCATTAGTTATTCTTTCCAGATAACTTTATGGTCATTAGTTCTAGATAATTTTCTGGTCTTTTGTTTATTTACTCCAAATGTTCTTTCTAGTCCTTTACTATTATTCTCTAGATACTATTCTTGGTCGTCTATTTATGGTTTTCAGTTATTGTTCATGATTCACATATAAATGGTGCTAATTCTTTGTTGATTATTTCTAAAATATTACTTTGATATTTTTGTTATAGCAAGTGAATTCTTAATACTATTGTTTTCTATAATAACTATTCTATGAATTAAATTTTGAAAAAACTGTGATTTATGAAACCCTACATGAACTACTCTTAAAATTAATTATCTTAAAATCTTATATACGTTTTCAAAGGATGATAAGTTAAATGAGAAAGAGTGGGGTATATTTTTCTCAGCCTAAAAGAGTGACCGTTTATGATGATGATGAACAAGTAGCCTAATTGGTAGTAGCTAAATGATTATGATGGGCAGGTAACTCAATCTCTCGAAAGGATTATTTTACCAATTAGGGAAAGATATACAATTATCAATCACTTACCAAACAAAATCCTTGATGATTAGGGTGGATCATCTTGGATTGATCATGGATCCATACATAAAAGTCTAGTGGGATTGAGTCTAGTTATTGAGATGAGTGAGATTGATGATGAGTATGATGAGTGTACGCACCATTTTTAAAATAAAAATGAATAAAAAATAAAAAAATAAATCTAGAAAAAAACAAAATGTCATTTCCATACACGGTCAACATACATAATCATGTTCAGAATACACCTCAATACCAGAAATCTCAAAATAGAAATTTTTATGGAAAAATAAAAAATAATAACAACAAAAACCACAAAAATCAAAGGATGAAAGTGAGAAGAGAGTGGTCAACCTGAACCACTGCCATGCCTCAGCTCTCTGAATCAATGGAGATGCTATTTGGCTCAACTACATCACTAGCATAATCCCATAAAATCTGGAGATAAAAATTTTAAATTTTGGTGAGTAAAACGAGTTCAAGTTGACTCTATAAAAGGGGGCACTAGAAGCAGAAAGGGGGGGTTTTTTGGTCGGAAGAAATTTTTTAAAAAAGAGTTACTTTTTCGGAGGAGAAGAAATAGCTTGGAAGAGTAGAACAAAAAACGAGGGGAAGAGCAAAAAAGGAGAGTTTTGAAGGCTAAACAAGTATTAATCTACACTACTCTATTTAAAATCCAGTAAAAAAATATTCAAAATAGGATAAAAAAATTACTTCCCTTTTAGATCCCCACCGAAAACGAGTTCCTATGGTGTCGGTGTCATCGGAAGAACCGTCGGAGACGGGCCGCCGGCAGAAAACTCCTCCCCCTTTCTGAGTTTCTCAAGTTCATACGACAAAGTGAGTATAGGCTTATTGATCAATTGAATCGAACCCCGACCAGGGTATCTCTCTTGACTTTGCTAATGAACTCAGAAAGCCACAGAAAATTGCTGATGAAGATCTTAAATGAAGCCCATGTTGCTCATGACATTACACTAGACAAGTTTGGAGGAATAGTAGGGAATATTACCACTAACAATTACCTCACCATTACAGAAGATGAAATACCAACTGAAGGAAAGGGACATAATAAAGCTTTGCACATCTCAGTCAAATGCATGGATCATGTCATGGCTAGAGTATTGATTGACAATGGGTCCTCTTTAAATGTGATGCCAAAGTTGACACTGGATCGATTACCTTATGATGGTACTCATATAAGACCTAGCTCTATGATTGTGAGAGCTTTTGGTGGATCACGTAGGGAAGTGACGGGAGAAATTGAGATTCCAATTCAAATTTGGCATTTTACTTTTGAAGTCACCTTCCAGGTCATGGACATCAAGCCAACATATAGTTATTTATTGGGTAGGCCTTGGATCCATTCAGCTGGAATGGTCCCTTCTACCTTACATCAAAAGTTGAAATTCATAGTGGATGATAAGTTGGTAATAATCTCAGGTGAAGAAGATGTGCTGGTGAGTGGCCCTCCTCTTACTCGTTATATTGAGGCAGCCAAAGAAGCCCTCGAGACTTCTTTCCAGTCCTTAGAAATAATTAACACTGCCTATGTGGAGTCTTTACCTAAAAATCCACAACTTTCTGGAGCTACCTTAATGGCAGCAAAGGTGATGTTGAGTAGAGGATACCAAATGGGTCGTGGGCTATGGAAAAACCAAGAAGGAATCACGAAGATATTGGAGTTGCCTGAGAATAAGAATCGATGTGGTCTGGGTTTTAGGCCTACTAAAGCTGAGAAAAGGAGGATGGTAGAAGAAAAGAGAGAAAGGTGGTTGTCTCGACTAGAGAACCGAGAGCTAAAGATCGGGAGAATTCCTATTTGTAATCTCTATAAGAGCTTCTGAAGCGGACAATTGACGCATGCAAATCAAATAGCTATGGCTAAAGAGGGACAAGATGATGACAAACATGCCAACTGGGTGTACCCATGTGACCCTCATGAGGAGCTTCAGAATTGGAAGATTGTCAAATTCCATGTGATTCTTAATTCAAAGTAATTGTAATGCATTTTTTTTATTATGCCCATATCTTAGTGTTACTTTTTGTCAAGATGGGCTCGCATGTTAATGTTTTAATATATGATTTCAATAAAATGCATTTTTGTAAACCTTTAGCTATCTTCCTTGTGTTCCTTTGTATCTCTTTTCATCCCTCTATCTCCTTTGTTTATTTCGTTTCTTTTAAAACCTAAATTACAGATATGAAAATCATCATTTTGAAAGTAACAATGATAATATCCCGTGCTATAATTTTGATCATACTATCTACCAAGCTGATGAGGACAATGATGATTTGAAACTCCCCCCAACATGAAATGGTTGGTAGAACAAGAGGACCAAATGATTCAACCCCAAGAAGAAGAGATTGAATTAATCAATTTGGGAAGTGAAAATGACAAAAAGGAAATTAAAGTGGGTGCCGCTATAAAAGGAAAAGAGCGAGATAAGCTGCTTAAACTTTTAGCAGACTATCTTGACATCTTTGCATGGACATATCAAGACATGCCTGGCTTAGATCCGAGCATAGTGGAACATAAACTTCCCTTAAAGCTAGAGTGCTTCCCCGTCAAGCAAAAGTTAAGGCGAATGAAACCAGAAGTATCCTTGAAGATCAAGGAAGAAGTCAAGAAACAGTTTGATGCGGGATTCCTTGCAGTTGCTAAATATCCTCAATGGGTGGCTAACATAGTACCAGTCCCGAAGAAAGATGGAAAAGTTAGAATGTGTGTTGATTATCAAGACTTAAATAAAGCCAGTCCAAAGGATGACTTTCCACTACCCCACATTTATGTCTTGGTTGATAATACTGCTCAACATTCCCTCTTTTCCTTCATGGACAGTTTCTCTGGATATAATCAGATTAGAATGGCGTCTGAGGACATTGAGAAGACGATGTTCATCACGCCTTGGGGAATGTTTTGTTATAAAGTGATGCCATTTGGCTTGAAAAATGTTGGGGCAACATATCAGAGGGCAATGATGCCCTTATTCCATGACATAATGCATAAGGAGATAGAGGTGTATATGGATGACATGATTGCCAAGTCAAGAATAGAAGAAGAGCATGTTGCCCACTTGAAAAAATTGTTTGAACGTCTGAGAAGCCTGCTCTTACTGGTCGAATTGCTCGGTGGCAAGTCTTATTGTCAAAATACGACATTCTTTATGTCACACAAAAGGCTATCAAAGGCAGTGCCATAGCAGAACATTTGGCTCATCATCCCGTTGAAGATTATCAGTCAGTGCACTTCGAATTTCCAGATGAAGATATAATGAATTTATTTGAAGATGAGTCTATAGATGGGGCTAGATGGATGTTATTGTTTGATGGTGCTTCAAATGCGTTGGGGCATGGAATTGGGGCAGTATTAATCTCTCCTAAAAATCAATTTATCCCATTCACCGTAAGATTAAGTTTTGATTGCACAAATAATGTGGTAGAATATGAAGCATGTGCAATGGGAATCTTACCTGCCGTCGACTTTGACATTAAAATTTTGGATGTATATGGGGACTCGGCCCTAGTTGTCCATCAACTCAAGGGGGAATGGGAGACGAAAGACAGTAAATTAATCCCTTATCACTCTTACATTAAGGGATTGATAGAACAATTTGATGAAATTACCTTTCGTCACATCCCTCGAGAAGATAATCAATTGGCTTATGCTTTAGCTACTTTGTCCTCGATGTTCAAGATAAGTCAGGAAGTAGATGTGCCACTCATAAGAATACAAAGTCAAGAGCAACCAATTTATTGTCAAGCAGTAGAAGGAGAAGTGGATGAGAAACCTTGGTTTCATGATATTAAGTGTTATGTGAAGGAGAGAGAATATCCTTCAGGCACTTCCGAAAATGACAAAAGAACATTAAGGAGATTAGCCATGGGATTTTTCATAAATGGTGATGTGTTTTACAAGAGAAACCACGACATGGTATTGCTTAGATGTGTTGATGCTAGTGAAGCCAAGAAGATAATGGAGGACGTTCATGAAGGTTCATTTGGAACACATGCGAATGGACATGCAATGGCAAAAAAGATCTTAAGAGCTGGTTATTATTGGTCAACCATGGAAACTGATTGTTGCAGTCATGTGAGAAAATGTCATAAGTGTCAAACATACGTTGACAATATTCATGCACCCTCAACGCCTTTGAATGGGCTTCGTTTCATCCTCGTTGTTATTGATTACTTCACCAAGTGGGTGGAGGCGACATCTTACGCTAGTGTAACCAGAAATGTAGTGGTTATATTCATCAAGAAAGACCTAATTTGTCGATATGGATTGCCTAGTCACATCATTACTGACAATGGGACCAATTTGAACAATAAGATGATGAAAGAGTTGTGTGACGATTTCAAGATTCAACGTCATAACTCTTCGCCATATCATCCCAAGATGAACGGAGCGGTAGAGGCAGCAAATAAAAATATAAAAAATATTGTGCAAAAGATGGTGGTGACCTATAGGGATTGGCACGACATGCTCTCATTCGTGTTGCACGCTTATCGTACCACTGTACGCACTTCAACTAGGGCAACCCCATATTCTTTAGTGTACGGGATGGAGGTTGTGCTACCTATTGAGGTTGAGATCCCATCACTGAGGGTATTGGCAGAAACACAACTTGAGAAGGCCGAATGGATTCAAGCTGGCTATGACCAGTTAAATCTCATTGAAGAAAAAAGATTAATCGCCTTATGTCATGGTCAATTGTATCAGAAGAGGATGAAAAGAGCCCATGATAAAAAGGTTCGCCCATGTGAATTTCAAGAAGGTGACTTGGTTCTTAAGAAAATATTGCCAACCCAAAAAGATCATAGAGGAAAATGGACCCCGAATTATGAAGGACCATATGTGGTAAATAAGGCCTTTTCAGGAGGGGCTCTGATCTTGACAAATATGGATGGTGCAGATTTACTTCTCCCTATAAACTCTGACGCAGTGAAAAAGTATTATGCTTAAAATAAAAAAAAAGAAAAAAAGAATAAAGTTCGCTAGGTTGAAAACCTAAAAAGGCAGCCTAGGCAAAAATTAGAACGACCCGGTAGGTTGAAAACTCTGAAAAGAGTGACCTAGGCAAAAGATAGGGCCATGAAAAGACATAGACTCGCTACACTGAAAACCTGAAAAGGCGGTCTAGGCAAAAATTAGAGCAACTCATGAAGAAAATTACGTTGAAGTATAAGTTGGGGCAGTTTGGCACCTTGTGAACAAGTCGAAGAATTTGAAGAGTCTGGGAAATTAAAAAGGGAGTCCAACCAAACAATCGGTTTCCTCAAAAAGCCGAATAGATAGAATGATTAAAGTATTAGACTCAGGGATTAAAGTTGTTATTTTGAATATCTCAATTATCAGTTACCCAATTCTCTTTTGCTTAAAATCCTGTTGGTGACTTCCTTTTCTGTAAGATACCCTTTTGTATCTACCATGTTCCTTTTGAATCAATAAATATTTCTCTCTTTACCCACCATGTATTGTTGCATTTTTTCATTTCATATATTAAGAACGAAGCATGTAATGATCTTAAATGCATTATGATTACAACAAAGAACTTTAAAAATTAAAGGAAATACGACAATCTGTTAATCAAATTCGTCAAGAGTACCAACTGATTATCAGTCAAGATCTTAACTCTTTAGTCATATCTAGCTATAAAAGAAATCTTAGACATCAAAGAAGGGAAAACACCCGTGAATGTTGCGGTGCTTAAAGTCTTAAGGGGTCGAGGGTTGGAAATAATAACAAAAGAAGAAGGAATGTGAAAAAGAATCACCATGCATGTCATGCATTATCTTACCACTCTTCTCATTTTGGGTCTCTGCAACTACTCCATTTCTCATTTTAGGCTTTCACGCCCACTCTATTTCGCATTTCAGGTCCCCGTGCCCATTACAATTTACATTCTGGGTCCCTGCGCCCACTACAATTTACATTTCGGGTCCCCATACCCACTACAATTTCATTTTGTGTCCCTGTGCCCATTACAATTTACATTCTGGGTCCCCGTGCCCACTACAATTTACATTCTGGGTCCCCGTGCTCACTACAATTTACATTTTGGGTCCCCGTGCCTATTACATTGTATATTCTGGATCCCCGCGCCAACTACAATTTACATTCTGAGTCCCCGTGCCCACTACAATTTACATTTCGGGTCCCCGTGCCCATTACATTGTACATTCTGGGTCCTCGTGCCACTACAATTTACATTTCTGGTCCATATGCCCATTACATTCTACATTCCGGGTCCCCATGCCCACTACAATTTACATTTCGGGTCCCCGTGCCCATTACATTGTATGTTACGGGTCCTCGTGCCCACTATAATTTACATTTCGGGTCCATATGCCCATTACATTCTACATTCCGGGTCCCCGTGCCCACTACAATTTACATTTTGGGTCCCCGTGCCCATTACATGTTGCATTTCAAGCCTTCATGCCCATTATATTTTACATTTCGGGTCCCAGTATCCATTACAATTTACATCTCGGGTCCCCGTACCCATTAGAATTTACATCTCAGGTCCCCGTGCCCATTGAACTTTGCATTTCGGGTCCTTGCACCCACTCAATTCTACATTTTGGGTCTCTGCACCCACTCAATTTGCATTTTGGGTCCTCGGACCCACTTGTTTTAGATTTTGGGCCTTGTGCCCTCCATTTTACGTTTTGGGTCTCCGAGCCCATTCATAATTTTTTTCAATTGGTTTAGGTTGGTTCAGTTTTTTAAAATTTTTTTCCCTGACTCGAACCAATGATAATTGGATTTATAGGTTCAATTTCAGAGAAAATCGATAAAAATATTAAAAACAATTTTTTCACTAATTCGTAAAAAAATAATTTTATACTTGAAAATAGTCAAATTCATTAGTCAACTAAATTCATAATTTTATAATAAAATATCAAGTAATTTCGTATATACTAAATTAGTCAAATTAACTATTAAAAATAACTTAATACAATACAAACAAAAAATTATATAAATTTAAACTATAAAATAAATTTACTAACTTAAAAATACAAAATATAAAATAGCGTTGGATCAGGGTTTTGAAATATGAAATCCTAAACAAAATAGGTTACTAAATTTACTAACTTAAAAATATAAAATAAATATAATATATATAATTTTGGGTTGTTTCGAGTTGATTAGAGTTTTGAAATGCGAAAACCGTGAATAAAACAAAACATGATCGGTTTTGGTCGAGTACAAACTCGATCAAGTGAAAAAATTGAACCAAATTAACTAGTTCGATTCGATTTACCAAGTTCGTTGGGTTGACTCAAACTGATGAACACCCCTAATTTAGAGAGTTTTCTTTATTTATAATAGTCTAATCTACATAAATAATTAACTATATGTTTTAATTGTCTAATAGTTTACCGCAACACAATTAGTTAGAAGTCCAATGTAATATAAGATAATCATAAAATAAAGAAGATAAAGGTAGTTTATACACACAAAATGTTGGCACTGACTTGGATATGAATTTTATGAAGCAAAGAAACATGTGAAAATCCTACAAAAAATCTTACTTTTAGATTATTATTTAGTGTAGACGAGTGTCGTTAAGATAATTATATTGTCTTCGTTCTGTTTTCGTTGAAACCGTTTTTCATTATGACTTTTACTACTAATAATAAAAGTGTAGGAATAGAGCTTTTACCACTGGTCATTGAAACCGTTTTCTTGTTTTCATATTTTAATGATTTGTCTAACACTATAACTAATGACGAAATACCAAAATATTTTTGGTATTATTTCTTATAAAATTTTGATATTAAGATAGGAATTAAAAACAGACTACACTTTTATATAGATATAATTGATCTCTATTAAATGGAGGTTGCTACTGTACTGATGATTTATTCAGGAGGCTTTTGTTCCCTGTTGTATTGTAACATGCTCACACCTTGTGATAGGAATAGAGAGCTATGAAGACCAAAAATAGGTAGCCAAAATATTAATTGCAAGTTGCGGATATAATTTGAGTTTAATTGCGTAAAAAAGTTTTAAAGAGTTTTATATTCATGTTTAACTAAAATTCTTTAGTTATATAATTTTTAAAATATTAATCAATAAAATCAATAGATTTATCATAAATAAAATATTGTGATTTAATAATATTGTAAAATTTTTTATATTATATGGTAATTAAACTTTTTTTCTTTTTAAATCAGACAAGTATACTTGTTTGGTTGTTATTGATAGCAACTAACTAGGTTATAAACTGTACTTTCTTATTATGATCATTAATAAAAAAAAGAGTAAAGTATTGATGATGCGTGTTGTTCATTTGTACTGAAAGAATAATGAAAGTGTTGAGTTAAAAAAGGTTATGGGATCCCCATAAATACTTTATTCTCTAAATTGAGATAAAGGTTGCAGAAATATACAATTTTTTAAAAATTGTCATTTGAAGTGAAAATGTAATTGATATAATCTTTTGTATACTATATTAATTTAATATTATATTTTATTATTTTTCATCTACCAAATTATTTTGACTCAATTTGAAATTATAAGAGTAACTTTAATGAGAGTTTATTAAGGAGTTCTTAAGATAAATAATTGATTTCTTATAATAATTTTTGGAGTGTATCTGTTGGCAAAAAGATTTTTTTATCATTATTTTAAGGTTCCTTACACAAGGAAATTTTTTTAACAATAAAAAATAATATTTTTGTAATTAACCACTATATGGAGATCCAAAATAATTATAAAAAATTAAATAAAAAATTATGAGTTTATTAAAGTTTCTTACTATTACTATGACATTACTATAAAATTATGTATGAGTGTTTTAATGATGATGTGATATTTTAAGATAAAAAAATATTTTTTGTTGAACTAAAAAACTTCATAAATAAATGATTGATAGAGATGCTCCAAAATGCATTAGATGATTAAAAGGGGAAAGGAAGGAGAAGTTGACAGGTGTGACTCTTCTTACTAATGAGTAATTAACATTTATAACAATTGATATTTGTTTTTAAAAAATTAATTCAAATATTTTCTACTTTTCACTTCAAACGATCGCTTTATAAAATTAATTCGTATAGTTTTTAATTTTTTTAGTAAATAAAATTTGAATTGTCATGAAAACTGTTATTATTATGTTTTAAATATAATTTTATTTTATTATCCTAATAGAAGTAAAGTTAATTCTTATTAACATCGTATTTAGTGAAAGTCACTTTAATTTGCAGCATTATTTTTTTTTTTTCATAGCTCATGACTTTTGTGACAGGTCAATCTCATGTCTCTAATTTAAAGTAGGGGTGTTCTATCAGTTTGGATTCATGTGACAAAACATATGAAACAAGTCAATTAATTTGATTTATTTTTTCACTTGATCAAGTCTAGATCCAAAACAAACGGAATAGAACTTATCATATTTGATTTGATTCGCAGTTTTAGTACTTCAATACTCTGACTTAACCTAAACTAAACCAAAAGTATCTTTCTCTGAGTATATATATATATATATATATATATATATATATATATATATATATATATATATATATATATATATATATATTATTTTATATTTTACTTGTATTGGGTTGTTTTAAATATATAAAATTTATTATTTGTTTTGTATTGAGTTATTTTAATAGTTTAATTTGATTAATTTGGTATATATTAAACATTTGATATTTTTTATGAAATTATATTTTATGATTTAATGAAAAGAAATTTTACTTTTTTTAATTTTTTTATCGATTTTCCCCAAATCCAAATCAAATCAACCCAATTATCATTGGTTCAAGTTAGCGAAAAAATTCTAACAATTCAAATCAACACAAACCAATTAAAATTAATTGATTCGGTTTTCTTTTTCTCTCAAAACCAAATCAATCTGAATGATGAACCCTCTCAATTTAAAGGTGCAATATAAAAAATATGTATTTAGTATTAGATTCTTTCTCCAATCTAATTAATATATGGGAGTAAGGGTATTTGCGGTGCAGTTTGGTTCGATTAGGCAAAGAATTCTCCGAACCAACCATAAAATTAACATACGGTTTAGTTTGGTTCAGTTTTAATATAACACCAAACTCAAACCAAACCAATTTATTTGCGATTTGGTTTGGATCGGTGTTGCGGTTTTTGCAACAAAAATAATTTGTTAAATCTCTTTTTTAAAAAATGCAACAAACATAATTTCCACTAATATTCATACTACAAAATCAACATTGTCAAATATTTGATTTTTTAAGCTAAATTGTCTAATAATCTGCCAACAAAACAACAAATTTAATTCAATTTTTTTCTCTAAAATATATTCATTATTCAATAACAATAGTTGTGAGTCTGTAGACATGTCTAATTTTTTTTTTGTTGATCTTCATCTTCATAACAACATTCAAAAAACTTTTACTAATTTTATCCTTATATATATATATATATATATAATGGAATTGGGAGTAGAATAGTAAAATAAAAATAGGTGTTGTTAAGTAAACATGTGGTTGGGTTTCATTGACAAGAACCGAAAATCAAACCAAACCGCAAAAAAAAATTCAGTTTTTAGTTTTTTCGATTTTTTCGGTTTGGTGTCGCAGTTTAGATTGGCTTGATTTGGTTTTGAGCACCCCTATATGGGAATATGAGATAGACCAGTAGAGACATTTGCAACAAAGAAAGGGTTCAATATGTTTTTAGTTTTTAGAGTTAATTACGAATACACTTCTCAGGTTTAGTAGAATTACAAATACATCTCTTCTTTTTTTTACATATAACTTCCTTATTTTTATGTATTCATTACAATTGTACTAATGTACATTTGAAAACCTTACCCTAGCACTCCTCTCAAACTTTTCACTAACATTCCCTCAAGGGATGCAAAAGTAATGTTTAAAAAAGTAGATGATGCATGTGTAGTTACATTAAACCTTAGAGAGTGCATCTTTAATTAGCTTAAGTTTTTATAAATTTATAAAATATTAAATGCGTTTTTATAACACTAGATTTGATAATTAAAAGGTAAAATATATTTTTGTCTCTATAAAATTCATAAAAAAATTAAATACATTCATCTAAATTTTTTTGTATTATTTTTGTGTCTATGAAAATTAAATATATATTTTTCATCATAGTGTCATCGGAAGAATTACAACATCTAAAATAACCACTTTAGATGCACTTCTAATTTGGTTTTCTTTTTATAAAATCTTGGTTATTATGATTATTATCATATTATTTAAATTATTCAAAACAAATAATTTTCACTTCGGATGCACTTCTGATTTGACGGTCACGCTAAATAATTATCCTAACCACTTTGGATGCACTTCAAATTTGGTTGCGGTAATAATATTTTAAAATAAACCCAAAAATAAAAATTTATTACTAAAATAAAAACCTAATAAACAAACCATTATCAAGAACTACGTATACTTTGATTCTCCATTACACATGGAGATACGTAGGAGCAAGAACTTACTCCTGTCGAGCCCCCGAAAAATAAAAAAAAATAAAATAAGTCAATTAAAAATTAAAATATTAATAATATTTTGTAAAAAAGAAATTTTTCAATAATAATTTTCTCATTAAAACATAAAAAAAATAAAATAAAAAAGTATTTGTTATATTTTAACTATTTTAAGGGTGAAGTAAATATTTTTAAAATTATCTAGTTTTGCACATTTAATTAGGGGCAACCGTCCTTAAGACAGACGTCGTAGGGTATTAATACCTTCCCTATGCTAATAGACTTCCGAACCCAAAATTTGGTTTCGTAGACCACCTCTTTTAAAAGGTTTTTTCAATGTTTCCCTAAATAAATATTCCATCGAGACCCCACGTGTCGACAGATGGCAACTCCACTGGGGACATTCGAGAGTCAAGCCTAAATAATTAAATATGCAAAATTGATAACTTTTATCACCCTTCATTTATCTATTTCATTTCGTTTGGTTGTTTGGTCATACTTTTCTTGTTTATCTGTGTATTGTTTTAATTGAACTATAGGTTAGATGACGTATGTTTCTATTATATGGAGTAATTTAAGATTTGCCCCCCACACACTGCAAATACACTTTTCACACACATGAGTGGGGTCCTACGCCTGTGCCTGAGAGTAACCTAAGGAGTGAGGGACGATTAGCAATACCATTTTAGATGCATTTCTAATCTGGTTAGCACGAAAGAACCATATAGAGCGTGACTCTTTTTGTGAATGCCCACACTTTGGATGCATTTCCAATTTGTGAATGTATTATAAAATGAGTATAGATCTCTAGAAAGCCTTGGGAAAGGTACAAATAGCTATCAACCGGTGAAACTCACTAGCTAAAAAGCCATTAGTTCCATATGGTAATGTGACTCCTCTAAGTATACCCGTTTAGGACACTTGGGGCATCATTTTTCTTACTCGCCTTCCTTTCTTTTAACATGTAAATTCCTTATTCTTCTTTTAATAGAAAAAAGAGTGGTATGATAGTTTCCACATGCATAATCATTTACATACATTCTTCCGTAAAACGGGTTTTGGAGAATCATAAAATCTTGTTGATCAGGAATATCCTAAAAAGAGACATGGGATCAAATAGTGAGACAAAAGGAACCATGCCTGTAAAGGTCAAGATGTCTGATATGAAGTTCCTAGAACCCTTCAATAATTTGGTGAGGGGGACCAAACGAGTAGCCTTTACAAGGAAATACGGGAACGTATTAGATCTATTGGAATTAAATGTGCAAACAGAAGTCATTTCCCCACTAATCCAATTTTATGATCATCCCCTTAGATGTTTCACCTTTCAAGATTTCCAGATGGCACCTATGCTAGAAGAATATGAGCGGATTTTGGGGATTTCATTAGAAGATAGCAAGTCATACCAGTATCGAGGACATCTCCCTTCTATGAATACAATAGCAAATCTGCTAAGGGTGCAAGAGAAAGAACTGAGAGAGAGGAAACTGAATAGAAATGGAGTGAAGGGTTTTCCATGAAATTATGTGGTAGAACGGATGAAGCGGTTGTCAGAAGCAAATGATTGGGATGTCTTTGCTGACGTATTGGCCCTCACCATTTATGGGCTTGTTCTTTTTCCATGCCTTGAGGATTACATAGATCTCTCTGTCATAGACATGTTCCTAGCTCGCCGAGACAGAGGAGAAAATCCAACATCAGCAGTACTGGCAGACACATGTTGTGCTTTAAATCTTTGTTATGAAAAGGGAAAGAAAAAGTTTATGTGTTGCTTACCGGCGTTGTATATTTGGTTAATTGTCCATATATTTTTCCATAAGTACAAGGTCACATCACCCATAGAGGACTTCAAGTGATGCACTCTTAAGGTAAAGACAAGTAAGGAATGGGCTCAGTTCTTAGTAAACCTCACTGAAGAATCAATACGTTGGTACCCAAATTGCAACAAAATAGAAGAAGTTATTCACCAATGTGAGGGCTTCCCTAATGTACCCCTTGTAGGGACTAAAGGGTGTATCAATGACAACCCTTCATTGACTTTAAAGCAATTGAGTTATCCAATACTAGGCCCACCAACGGAAGAGTCAATCACACCTTTCTTCTATGAGATGAATCAATTGGACTCAACGATACTTAGCAAAATTAACCATGCTTGGGACCAAGTTATTAGGAAAGGGAAAGGGATAGGAGGAAGAAGCAGCGGTGCACATGAAAACTACCGTCATTGGCTAAAGAAAAGGGTTCAAGAAGTCAAACTGCCTTTCTGCAAAATTAGCCCAATCATTGAAGAGATTATGATACCACCACCAATTGACATGAAGGAATTCAAAGAACTTCAAGAAGTCTTGGCAAAATCTGAAGAGGAAAAAAGAAAGTTGAAGAAGGAACTGGAAGAGTGTCACCAAATTATTAAAACAATGCAAGAGGAGAATGCTCAAAAAATGCAATCATTAACTAAAGCTAACAAAAGAGCAAGGGAAGAGGAAGAACTCAAACTCAAGACTGCTTAGGAACCGCTAGCAAAGAGTTGGGATTGAGAAGGCCTGAAAGAGACAAAGCATTGACAGATAATCAACAATTAAAGGAAGAAATAAAAAAGGCAAAAATAGTTGAAAAACAGGCACAGAGGATGTTCAAAGACCTCCAACAACAACTGGAAAAGGTGGTGCAAGAATTTGAAAGTAGACTCCAAGATGAAAATATATGCAGGCTAGAAGCAGAGCAAGCTGTAAGGATAAATCTGGCAGAATGGAAGAAGGAAGGACAAAAGACGCTTGATTTGATGAGTCATGTTGAAGAGCAAAAAAACCTCATTAAAGAACTTGATGCAGAAATCATATTTTGGAAAAAAGAATTAGGGAAGTCCATCAACAAGGAAGACATCGAAGTACTAAATGATGAGGTAGCTCTTTAGAAAGACCGTTTTATGAAACTCGCATGGTTGGTGAATCAGGCAATCTTAGAAATTCCAGCAAGGCTCAAAGAAGCTGAGGGGATGACAAATCCTCTTTCAACTCCTAGAGAGATTAATTTTTTTCTTGAATATTGTAAGGAGTTAATGGAGAATTTGAAAAAGATAGTTGTAATTGATGAAAAAGTGAAGGTTTGGATGCAATGTACTTCTAGTTGAAAATTAATAAAGATGTGTCACTTTAGATCCCGTGAAACCACTTCTCTCTTATATCTCAAATATTTGCGATCAAGCAAAGAAATTTATGATTCTCTAAAAAACAGAAGAAAATAAGAAAATAATAAATAAAATATGATCATTTCATTCTCATGACATTCAATTCTCATGTCATATCATTCATCTCAAAAACAGAAAAATAATTGGTCAAGCAAAGAAGACAACCCTACGACACCCTTACGGGACACGTGCCAAGACAAGAGTCATAGAAGGTGTTATAGACGATCTGGAACAACAACATGAAGGACTCAAAGAAGAGGTAAACCAGATAAAGGCACAAATGAATGAGATTTTAGAAATGCTCAAAACTATTAAAGGTGTGAATGGGAATCCTCCAGAAGAGGCTCAAGCTACACCATCTCACCCACCTGGATTTAACCCACCTCCACAATTTAATGTTCAGGCAACCTTCCCTCCCTATGGCACGCCTCATGGTTACACACCACCTGTGGTTACCAATGCTGTAGATGTCAATCAGGCCAATGCTGCACCAAATCCTCCATACGGCTTGCCTCTAGGTTATACCCCACCTACTGCCAATAACCATGAGAATAACCCTCTCACATCTGTTGTCACACCTCCGAGTCAAACACAAACCCCAGGATTGAACCACGAGACCAACAATTCCCACATTCCAATTCAACATCCCACGTATACACCTCCAAATAATGTCATTCCTTTTGAAAACCTCCCCAACCATCAAAGTGTCGCACCTCGACCAACCATTGTGATTCATTCCAAACAGCCGGAGGACATCCAATCCAACGACAAGCTACGTTTCTTAGAAGAACGCTTGAGGGCTATTGAGGGGATTGACCACTATGCTTTTAGTGCAGTTGATTTGTGTCTAGTGTCAGATGTTGTAATTCCCCATAAATTCAAAATTCCAGAGTTTGACAAGTACAAGGGAGTCACCTGCCCAAAAAGTCATTTGACCATGTATTGTAGAAAAATACCCTCATATGCCCATGATGATAAGCTATTGATTCACTTCTTCCAAGAAAGCTTGATGGGAGCAGCTCTTAGTTGGTACATGAATTTAGAACAAGGAAGAATACATACCTGGAAGGACCTGGCTGAGGCTTTCTTGAAACAATACAAGTACAATATGGACATGGCTCCAGATCGTACTCAATTGCAAAATATGTCGAAGAAAGAAAGCGAAAGCTTTAAAGAATATGCCAAATGATGGAGAGGTGTGGCTGCTTAAATACAACCTCCATTATTCGAAAAGGAGATGGTCTCTACGTTCATTGATACACTCCGGTCACCCTTTTATGATAGAATGATCGGAAATGTATCTTCGAACTTTTCAGATTTGGTTGTTATTGGGGAGAGAGTGGAAGTGGGAATAAGAAGTGGGAAGATTTCTCATGTATCAACAGGAGTGGCAAGTATGAAGAAACCTACAACAACTGTCGAGAAGAAAAAGGGAGGGGAAACAAATGCCATAATGCCTGCATCCACCATACCCAGTTATAATCCTATCCTTTTCATACCTAACTACCAACCCCACTTCATGTATAACCCACAAATAGCCACAGTATCCCCACTACCATATCCACAACCTTACCCATCTGGAATGACCTACCAACCACAAATCATGCCTCCCTCAACACCTCAGAGAAACCAACCTATAGCTTCGCTCCCTAATACAGATAATAATCCAAAAAAAGGGAATAATCAGAAAAGAATATTCTCCCCATTACCTATGACCTACACTGAACTTTTGCCACATCTAATTCATAACTCCCTGTTGGTCCCTTTCCCTTTGAAACCTGTGCAACCACCATACCCGAAAGGCTATGACCAAAATGCCAAATGTGATTACCATGCAGGTACTATAGGGCATTCCACGAAAAAGTATTGGGGATTAAAGCATAAGGTTCAAGATCTAATAGAGGCAGGGATGCTGAGTTTCTAGGAAGAAGGACCCAACATTGGGAATAGCCCGCTCCCAGGGCACAACAATTCATCTGTAAATGTAATTGAGGTGGAGCGTGATCAGCCATTTGTTAAGGATGTACAAGACATAAAGAATTCCATGAGGTCCATCTTTGAAAAACTATGTGACTTTGGACTGGTTGAGGGAAAAAGAAATTGTTGTCTTTCAAAGGGCAAACACTCAGTTGAAGATTGTAAGGAGTTTAAGCAGACTTTGCAAAGATTAATGAACTCAGGATTGTCCAGATTGGTCATTCACAACAAGGTCAGGATGTGTTGATGACCCAATTAGAAGAAAAGAAAATTACTACTGCTCCAAGGCCATTGGTGATTCACTTCACAAGAAATGTCAATCCATCCACTCCTCAGACTCCCAAGCCCATTGTAGTGCAGGTTCCTGCCTCTTTCCCTTACAAGGATCCTAAAGCAATCCCATGGAAATATGATGTCAAAGTGAAAGTAGTCGACGGTGGTGGTGAAGAACAAAAGGATGCCAGTTGTGTCAAAGGAACTGCCATCACAAACATTATAGGAGGAGGAGGAATGACACGTAGCGGTAGAATCTACACTCCTGAGAATATTCAAAGAAATAACCCAAGAAGAAAAGGAAAAGAAATTGCTGAGATTCCCGAGGAAAATAGGATTGATGGGAATGAGATAATTAATGAAAATGAGAAGAAGAAGGCAGTGTCGGATGATGAAGCTTCTGAGTTTCTCAAGTTCATACGACAAAGTGAGTATAGGCTTATTGATCAATTGAATCGAACCCCGACCAGGGTATCTCTCTTGACTTTGCTAATGAACTCAGAAAGCCACAGAAAATTGCTGATGAAGATCTTAAATGAAGCCCATGTTGCTCATGACATTACACTAGACAAGTTTGGAGGAATAGTAGGGAATATTACCACTAACAATTACCTCACCATTACAGAAGATGAAATACCAACTGAAGGAAAGGGACATAATAAAGCTTTGCACATCTCAGTCAAATGCATGGATCATGTCATGGCTAGAGTATTGATTGACAATGGGTCCTCTTTAAATGTGATGCCAAAGTTGACACTGGATCGATTACCTTATGATGGTACTCATATAAGACCTAGCTCTATGATTGTGAGAGCTTTTGGTGGATCACGTAGGGAAGTGACGGGAGAAATTGAGATTCCAATTCAAATTTGGCATTTTACTTTTGAAGTCACCTTCCAGGTCATGGACATCAAGCCAACATATAGTTATTTATTGGGTAGGCCTTGGATCCATTCAGCTGGAATGGTCCCTTCTACCTTACATCAAAAGTTGAAATTCATAGTGGATGATAAGTTGGTAATAATCTCAGGTGAAGAAGATGTGCTGGTGAGTGGCCCTCCTCTTACTCGTTATATTGAGGCAGCCAAAGAAGCCCTCGAGACTTCTTTCCAGTCCTTAGAAATAATTAACACTGCCTATGTGGAGTCTTTACCTAAAAATCCACAACTTTCTGGAGCTACCTTAATGGCAGCAAAGGTGATGTTGAGTAGAGGATACCAAATGGGTCGTGGGCTATGGAAAAACCAAGAAGGAATCACGAAGATATTGGAGTTGCCTGAGAATAAGAATCGATGTGGTCTGGGTTTTAGGCCTACTAAAGCTGAGAAAAGGAGGATGGTAGAAGAAAAGAGAGAAAGGTGGTTGTCTCGACTAGAGAACCGAGAGCTAAAGATCGGGAGAATTCCTATTTGTAATCTCTATAAGAGCTTCTGAAGCGGACAATTGACGCATGCAAATCAAATAGCTATGGCTAAAGAGGGACAAGATGATGACAAACATGCCAACTGGGTGTACCCATGTGACCCTCATGAGGAGCTTCAGAATTGGAAGATTGTCAAATTCCATGTGATTCTTAATTCAAAGTAATTGTAATGCATTTTTTTTATTATGCCCATATCTTAGTGTTACTTTTTGTCAAGATGGGCTCGCATGTTAATGTTTTAATATATGATTTCAATAAAATGCATTTTTGTAAACCTTTAGCTATCTTCCTTGTGTTCCTTTGTATCTCTTTTCATCCCTCTATCTCCTTTGTTTATTTCGTTTCTTTTAAAACCTAAATTACAGATATGAAAATCATCATTTTGAAAGTAACAATGATAATATCCCGTGCTATAATTTTGATCATACTATCTACCAAGCTGATGAGGACAATGATGATTTGAAACTCCCCCCAACATGAAATGGTTGGTAGAACAAGAGGACCAAATGATTCAACCCCAAGAAGAAGAGATTGAATTAATCAATTTGGGAAGTGAAAATGACAAAAAGGAAATTAAAGTGGGTGCCGCTATAAAAGGAAAAGAGCGAGATAAGCTGCTTAAACTTTTAGCAGACTATCTTGACATCTTTGCATGGACATATCAAGACATGCCTGGCTTAGATCCGAGCATAGTGGAACATAAACTTCCCTTAAAGCTAGAGTGCTTCCCCGTCAAGCAAAAGTTAAGGCGAATGAAACCAGAAGTATCCTTGAAGATCAAGGAAGAAGTCAAGAAACAGTTTGATGCGGGATTCCTTGCAGTTGCTAAATATCCTCAATGGGTGGCTAACATAGTACCAGTCCCGAAGAAAGATGGAAAAGTTAGAATGTGTGTTGATTATCAAGACTTAAATAAAGCCAGTCCAAAGGATGACTTTCCACTACCCCACATTTATGTCTTGGTTGATAATACTGCTCAACATTCCCTCTTTTCCTTCATGGACAGTTTCTCTGGATATAATCAGATTAGAATGGCGTCTGAGGACATTGAGAAGACGATGTTCATCACGCCTTGGGGAATGTTTTGTTATAAAGTGATGCCATTTGGCTTGAAAAATGTTGGGGCAACATATCAGAGGGCAATGATGCCCTTATTCCATGACATAATGCATAAGGAGATAGAGGTGTATATGGATGACATGATTGCCAAGTCAAGAATAGAAGAAGAGCATGTTGCCCACTTGAAAAAATTGTTTGAACGTCTGAGAAGCCTGCTCTTACTGGTCGAATTGCTCGGTGGCAAGTCTTATTGTCAAAATACGACATTCTTTATGTCACACAAAAGGCTATCAAAGGCAGTGCCATAGCAGAACATTTGGCTCATCATCCCGTTGAAGATTATCAGTCAGTGCACTTCGAATTTCCAGATGAAGATATAATGAATTTATTTGAAGATGAGTCTATAGATGGGGCTAGATGGATGTTATTGTTTGATGGTGCTTCAAATGCGTTGGGGCATGGAATTGGGGCAGTATTAATCTCTCCTAAAAATCAATTTATCCCATTCACCGTAAGATTAAGTTTTGATTGCACAAATAATGTGGTAGAATATGAAGCATGTGCAATGGGAATCTTACCTGCCGTCGACTTTGACATTAAAATTTTGGATGTATATGGGGACTCGGCCCTAGTTGTCCATCAACTCAAGGGGGAATGGGAGACGAAAGACAGTAAATTAATCCCTTATCACTCTTACATTAAGGGATTGATAGAACAATTTGATGAAATTACCTTTCGTCACATCCCTCGAGAAGATAATCAATTGGCTTATGCTTTAGCTACTTTGTCCTCGATGTTCAAGATAAGTCAGGAAGTAGATGTGCCACTCATAAGAATACAAAGTCAAGAGCAACCAATTTATTGTCAAGCAGTAGAAGGAGAAGTGGATGAGAAACCTTGGTTTCATGATATTAAGTGTTATGTGAAGGAGAGAGAATATCCTTCAGGCACTTCCGAAAATGACAAAAGAACATTAAGGAGATTAGCCATGGGATTTTTCATAAATGGTGATGTGTTTTACAAGAGAAACCACGACATGGTATTGCTTAGATGTGTTGATGCTAGTGAAGCCAAGAAGATAATGGAGGACGTTCATGAAGGTTCATTTGGAACACATGCGAATGGACATGCAATGGCAAAAAAGATCTTAAGAGCTGGTTATTATTGGTCAACCATGGAAACTGATTGTTGCAGTCATGTGAGAAAATGTCATAAGTGTCAAACATACGTTGACAATATTCATGCACCCTCAACGCCTTTGAATGGGCTTCGTTTCATCCTCGTTGTTATTGATTACTTCACCAAGTGGGTGGAGGCGACATCTTACGCTAGTGTAACCAGAAATGTAGTGGTTATATTCATCAAGAAAGACCTAATTTGTCGATATGGATTGCCTAGTCACATCATTACTGACAATGGGACCAATTTGAACAATAAGATGATGAAAGAGTTGTGTGACGATTTCAAGATTCAACGTCATAACTCTTCGCCATATCATCCCAAGATGAACGGAGCGGTAGAGGCAGCAAATAAAAATATAAAAAATATTGTGCAAAAGATGGTGGTGACCTATAGGGATTGGCACGACATGCTCTCATTCGTGTTGCACGCTTATCGTACCACTGTACGCACTTCAACTAGGGCAACCCCATATTCTTTAGTGTACGGGATGGAGGTTGTGCTACCTATTGAGGTTGAGATCCCATCACTGAGGGTATTGGCAGAAACACAACTTGAGAAGGCCGAATGGATTCAAGCTGGCTATGACCAGTTAAATCTCATTGAAGAAAAAAGATTAATCGCCTTATGTCATGGTCAATTGTATCAGAAGAGGATGAAAAGAGCCCATGATAAAAAGGTTCGCCCATGTGAATTTCAAGAAGGTGACTTGGTTCTTAAGAAAATATTGCCAACCCAAAAAGATCATAGAGGAAAATGGACCCCGAATTATGAAGGACCATATGTGGTAAATAAGGCCTTTTCAGGAGGGGCTCTGATCTTGACAAATATGGATGGTGCAGATTTACTTCTCCCTATAAACTCTGACGCAGTGAAAAAGTATTATGCTTAAAATAAAAAAAAAGAAAAAAAGAATAAAGTTCGCTAGGTTGAAAACCTAAAAAGGCAGCCTAGGCAAAAATTAGAACGACCCGGTAGGTTGAAAACTCTGAAAAGAGTGACCTAGGCAAAAGATAGGGCCATGAAAAGACATAGACTCGCTACACTGAAAACCTGAAAAGGCGGTCTAGGCAAAAATTAGAGCAACTCATGAAGAAAATTACGTTGAAGTATAAGTTGGGGCAGTTTGGCACCTTGTGAACAAGTCGAAGAATTTGAAGAGTCTGGGAAATTAAAAAGGGAGTCCAACCAAACAATCGGTTTCCTCAAAAAGCCGAATAGATAGAATGATTAAAGTATTAGACTCAGGGATTAAAGTTGTTATTTTGAATATCTCAATTATCAGTTACCCAATTCTCTTTTGCTTAAAATCCTGTTGGTGACTTCCTTTTCTGTAAGATACCCTTTTGTATCTACCATGTTCCTTTTGAATCAATAAATATTTCTCTCTTTACCCACCATGTATTGTTGCATTTTTTCATTTCATATATTAAGAACGAAGCATGTAATGATCTTAAATGCATTATGATTACAACAAAGAACTTTAAAAATTAAAGGAAATACGACAATCTGTTAATCAAATTCGTCAAGAGTACCAACTGATTATCAGTCAAGATCTTAACTCTTTAGTCATATCTAGCTATAAAAGAAATCTTAGACATCAAAGAAGGGAAAACACCCGTGAATGTTGCGGTGCTTAAAGTCTTAAGGGGTCGAGGGTTGGAAATAATAACAAAAGAAGAAGGAATGTGAAAAAGAATCACCATGCATGTCATGCATTATCTTACCACTCTTCTCATTTTGGGTCTCTGCAACTACTCCATTTCTCATTTTAGGCTTTCACGCCCACTCTATTTCGCATTTCAGGTCCCCGTGCCCATTACAATTTACATTCTGGGTCCCTGCGCCCACTACAATTTACATTTCGGGTCCCCATACCCACTACAATTTCATTTTGTGTCCCTGTGCCCATTACAATTTACATTCTGGGTCCCCGTGCCCACTACAATTTACATTCTGGGTCCCCGTGCTCACTACAATTTACATTTTGGGTCCCCGTGCCTATTACATTGTATATTCTGGATCCCCGCGCCAACTACAATTTACATTCTGAGTCCCCGTGCCCACTACAATTTACATTTCGGGTCCCCGTGCCCATTACATTGTACATTCTGGGTCCTCGTGCCACTACAATTTACATTTCTGGTCCATATGCCCATTACATTCTACATTCCGGGTCCCCATGCCCACTACAATTTACATTTCGGGTCCCCGTGCCCATTACATTGTATGTTACGGGTCCTCGTGCCCACTATAATTTACATTTCGGGTCCATATGCCCATTACATTCTACATTCCGGGTCCCCGTGCCCACTACAATTTACATTTTGGGTCCCCGTGCCCATTACATGTTGCATTTCAAGCCTTCATGCCCATTATATTTTACATTTCGGGTCCCAGTATCCATTACAATTTACATCTCGGGTCCCCGTACCCATTAGAATTTACATCTCAGGTCCCCGTGCCCATTGAACTTTGCATTTCGGGTCCTTGCACCCACTCAATTCTACATTTTGGGTCTCTGCACCCACTCAATTTGCATTTTGGGTCCTCGGACCCACTTGTTTTAGATTTTGGGCCTTGTGCCCTCCATTTTACGTTTTGGGTCTCCGAGCCCATTCATAATTTTTTTCAATTGGTTTAGGTTGGTTCAGTTTTTTAAAATTTTTTTCCCTGACTCGAACCAATGATAATTGGATTTATAGGTTCAATTTCAGAGAAAATCGATAAAAATATTAAAAACAATTTTTTCACTAATTCGTAAAAAAATAATTTTATACTTGAAAATAGTCAAATTCATTAGTCAACTAAATTCATAATTTTATAATAAAATATCAAGTAATTTCGTATATACTAAATTAGTCAAATTAACTATTAAAAATAACTTAATACAATACAAACAAAAAATTATATAAATTTAAACTATAAAATAAATTTACTAACTTAAAAATACAAAATATAAAATAGCGTTGGATCAGGGTTTTGAAATATGAAATCCTAAACAAAATAGGTTACTAAATTTACTAACTTAAAAATATAAAATAAATATAATATATATAATTTTGGGTTGTTTCGAGTTGATTAGAGTTTTGAAATGCGAAAACCGTGAATAAAACAAAACATGATCGGTTTTGGTCGAGTACAAACTCGATCAAGTGAAAAAATTGAACCAAATTAACTAGTTCGATTCGATTTACCAAGTTCGTTGGGTTGACTCAAACTGATGAACACCCCTAATTTAGAGAGTTTTCTTTATTTATAATAGTCTAATCTACATAAATAATTAACTATATGTTTTAATTGTCTAATAGTTTACCGCAACACAATTAGTTAGAAGTCCAATGTAATATAAGATAATCATAAAATAAAGAAGATAAAGGTAGTTTATACACACAAAATGTTGGCACTGACTTGGATATGAATTTTATGAAGCAAAGAAACATGTGAAAATCCTACAAAAAATCTTACTTTTAGATTATTATTTAGTGTAGACGAGTGTCGTTAAGATAATTATATTGTCTTCGTTCTGTTTTCGTTGAAACCGTTTTTCATTATGACTTTTACTACTAATAATAAAAGTGTAGGAATAGAGCTTTTACCACTGGTCATTGAAACCGTTTTCTTGTTTTCATATTTTAATGATTTGTCTAACACTATAACTAATGACGAAATACCAAAATATTTTTGGTATTATTTCTTATAAAATTTTGATATTAAGATAGGAATTAAAAACAGACTACACTTTTATATAGATATAATTGATCTCTATTAAATGGAGGTTGCTACTGTACTGATGATTTATTCAGGAGGCTTTTGTTCCCTGTTGTATTGTAACATGCTCACACCTTGTGATAGGAATAGAGAGCTATGAAGACCAAAAATAGGTAGCCAAAATATTAATTGCAAGTTGCGGATATTATTTGAGTTTAATTGCGTAAAAAAGTTTTAAAGAGTTTTATATTCATGTTTAACTAAAATTCTTTAGTTATATAATTTTTAAAATATTAATCAATAAAATCAATAGATTTATCATAAATAAAATATTGTGATTTAATAATATTGTAAAATTTTTTATATTATATGGTAATTAAACTTTTTTTCTTTTTAAATCAGACAAGTATACTTGTTTGGTTGTTATTGATAGCAACTAACTAGGTTATAAACTGTACTTTCTTATTATGATCATTAATAAAAAAAAGAGTAAAGTATTGATGATGCGTGTTGTTCATTTGTACTGAAAGAATAATGAAAGTGTTGAGTTAAAAAAGGTTATGGGATCCCCATAAATACTTTATTCTCTAAATTGAGATAAAGGTTGCAGAAATATACAATTTTTTAAAAATTGTCATTTGAAGTGAAAATGTAATTGATATAATCTTTTGTATACTATATTAATTTAATATTATATTTTATTATTTTTCATCTACCAAATTATTTTGACTCAATTTGAAATTATAAGAGTAACTTTAATGAGAGTTTATTAAGGAGTTCTTAAGATAAATAATTGATTTCTTATAATAATTTTTGGAGTGTATCTGTTGGCAAAAAGATTTTTTTATCATTATTTTAAGGTTCCTTACACAAGGAAATTTTTTTAACAATAAAAAATAATATTTTTGTAATTAACCACTATATGGAGATCCAAAATAATTATAAAAAATTAAATAAAAAATTATGAGTTTATTAAAGTTTCTTACTATTACTATGACATTACTATAAAATTATGTATGAGTGTTTTAATGATGATGTGATATTTTAAGATAAAAAAACATTTTTTGTTGAACTAAAAAACTTCATAAATAAATGATTGATAGAGATGCTCCAAAATGCATTAGATGATTAAAAGGGGAAAGGAAGGAGAAGTTGACAGGTGTGACTCTTCTTACTAATGAGTAATTAACATTTATAACAATTGATATTTGTTTTTAAAAAATTAATTCAAATATTTTCTACTTTTCACTTCAAACGATCGCTTTATAAAATTAATTCGTATAGTTTTTAATTTTTTTAGTAAATAAAATTTGAATTGTCATGAAAACTGTTATTATTATGTTTTAAATATAATTTTATTTTATTATCCTAATAGAAGTAAAGTTAATTCTTATTAACATCGTATTTAGTGAAAGTCACTTTAATTTGCAGCATTATTTTTTTTTTTTCATAGCTCATGACTTTTGTGACAGGTCAATCTCATGTCTCTAATTTAAAGTAGGGGTGTTCTATCAGTTTGGATTCATGTGACAAAACATATGAAACAAGTCAATTAATTTGATTTATTTTTTCACTTGATCAAGTCTAGATCCAAAACAAACGGAATAGAACTTATCATATTTGATTTGATTCGCAGTTTTAGTACTTCAATACTCTGACTTAACCTAAACTAAACCAAAAGTATCTTTCTCTGAGTATATATATATATATATATATATATATATATATATATATATATATATATATATTATTTTATATTTTACTTGTATTGGGTTGTTTTAAATATATAAAATTTATTATTTGTTTTGTATTGAGTTATTTTAATAGTTTAATTTGATTAATTTGGTATATATTAAACATTTGATATTTTTTATGAAATTATATTTTATGATTTAATGAAAAGAAATTTTACTTTTTTTAATTTTTTTATCGATTTTCCCCAAATCCAAATCAAATCAACCCAATTATCATTGGTTCAAGTTAGCGAAAAAATTCTAACAATTCAAATCAACACAAACCAATTAAAATTAATTGATTCGGTTTTCTTTTTCTCTCAAAACCAAATCAATCTGAATGATGAACCCTCTCAATTTAAAGGTGCAATATAAAAAATATGTATTTAGTATTAGATTCTTTCTCCAATCTAATTAATATATGGGAGTAAGGGTATTTGCGGTGCAGTTTGGTTCGATTAGGCAAAGAATTCTCCGAACCAACCATAAAATTAACATACGGTTTAGTTTGGTTCAGTTTTAATATAACACCAAACTCAAACCAAACCAATTTATTTGCGATTTGGTTTGGATCGGTGTTGCGGTTTTTGCAACAAAAATAATTTGTTAAATCTCTTTTTTAAAAAATGCAACAAACATAATTTCCACTAATATTCATACTACAAAATCAACATTGTCAAATATTTGATTTTTTAAGCTAAATTGTCTAATAATCTGCCAACAAAACAACAAATTTAATTCAATTTTTTTCTCTAAAATATATTCATTATTCAATAACAATAGTTGTGAGTCTGTAGACATGTCTAATTTTTTTTTTGTTGATCTTCATCTTCATAACAACATTCAAAAAACTTTTACTAATTTTATCCTTATATATATATATATATATATATATATATAATGGAATTGGGAGTAGAATAGTAAAATAAAAATAGGTGTTGTTAAGTAAACATGTGGTTGGGTTTCATTGACAAGAACCGAAAATCAAACCAAACCGCAAAAAAAAATTCAGTTTTTAGTTTTTTCGATTTTTTCGGTTTGGTGTCGCAGTTTAGATTGGCTTGATTTGGTTTTGAGCACCCCTATATGGGAATATGAGATAGACCAGTAGAGACATTTGCAACAAAGAAAGGGTTCAATATGTTTTTAGTTTTTAGAGTTAATTACGAATACACTTCTCAGGTTTAGTAGAATTACAAATACATCTCTTCTTTTTTTTACATATAACTTCCTTATTTTTATGTATTCATTACAATTGTACTAATGTACATTGGAAAACCTTACCCTAGCACTCCTCTCAAACTTTTCACTAACATTCCCTCAAGGGATGCAAAAGTAATGTTTAAAAAAGTAGATGATGCATGTGTAGTTACATTAAACCTTAGAGAGTGCATCTTTAATTAGCTTAAGTTTTTATAAATTTATAAAATATTAAATGCGTTTTTATAACACTAGATTTGATAATTAAAAGGTAAAATATATTTTTGTCTCTATAAAATTCATAAAAAAATTAAATACATTCATCTAAATTTTTTTGTATTATTTTTGTGTCTATGAAAATTAAATATATATTTTTCATCATAGTCAATAATGATGCTGATGTGGTCACAATGTTGTAATTCTTGCACAATTATACTTCAATGGTTCACAAGACGTGGATTTATACACATGTAGAATTATAAATATATATAAAATTTTGTTTAGCATAAAAACAGGGTAAGGGTGAGGTAGGCGTAAGACATGAACAACCAAACTCATACCTCCTATCAATTTTTTTAGGTGGGAAAAAATCAATCATACTCGCAGTGTGAGTATGATTGTGATCTCTAATCTTGAGATAATTTGTAATTTATGAGAAATAATAATAACTTACTTTCAATAACACTCATTTAAATACGATACTTTATAGTTTTGGATAAATTTTAGGTAAATTCTATTATGACTAGGCAATACTATTGACTGAGAATATGTTTAAGGCCATGTACACACATAGATGGACGTATTTGCGTAAAGAAAGTGCATTCGGCAATTACGTTGTTTTCACTTCCGTTTCAAAAAGTTTGTAATAGGACGGACACTCTGAAAGTAAGAATTAAGGAAGGGTGAGATAGAGACACGTGGGAGCATAATATTAACAATTGACTGACTGGTGACCGAAAAGGGGGAAAAGCATATAAATACATTCAGTGAAAACCACTTTAACCAACAGAAAATTCTCTGCTAAGTTCTAACGTATAGCCCATGACTTTTGTGACTAATAATCAATCCCGCGTTAATTTTTAAGATCTAACAATATAATTCAAAGGTAAACACCAAAAACATAGGAAAAGAAAGATACCTAAAATGTGTCAATTATAAATGACAAGTACAAAACTAAATACAGATGATTCCTTGTTTTCGGCTTCAAGATTTCTTTGTCAGTTAGCTCATGTAAATGGACAATGTATAAGATTCGGTTGAGAAAGCAAAGCCTCTAAAATAAGATCCCCCGTCTTTACCATATGAAAAGCTCGTGAGAGAAGGTATAAAACTTCCACACCAGAACCCAAGATATATAATATTGTTCAAACTCATGGCAGTGTTAGAAGAAAAAGGCCCTGCAAATTGGAACCAAGATTACACACAAGATGGCACTGTGGACTTAAAGGGTAGACCCGTTTTGAGATCAAAGACGGGAAGATGGAAAGCTTGTTCCTTCATAGTTGGTAAAATTATGCCTTTAGTGCCCTTTACATATCCTATCCATTCTTTTTTTCTTCCTTCAATTCAATTTTGTTTCATCTACCCATATACCAATATTCTTGATCACTTTATTGTTACATATTTATAACTAATCTAAACCTATGAAGCACGGATATTTCAATTTGTTTCATTACACATTCAATATGATTGTTCTTGATGAACGATATAGAACATTGTCTCTTGATGAACAAAAGATGAAAATTGTTCTTTTTATGAATGATTTCATGAAATTAGTGAAAATTGTAAATAATAAAAAGTAATTTATGATGACTTGAGATTTTTTGTGTTCGAACAAATAAAAAAAAATATGTATAAATTATAATAATCATTTTAACGGTGTCCTGTTATTCTTTACTGCAAAATCATCAATAATTCATTCATAATTAAGATTTTTTTAAAAATTATTTTCAATATAAATCAAAGCATATTATTCGATATATCTTGTGCATAATGGATCATAAATATGATCTTAAAAAATTTAATTTAACGGGAGATGCAACAATAATAAAAATAGTTAATATTATTATATGAACTATACATATGTTAGGAAAAGAAGAAAGTTCAAACTTCTTATTATAATTTACATTAAAAAAAAGTCAAAGATATTCTCATTGTTACTTATAAAAAATAAAATGATACAAATATGTTCACACTTTCATTTTTATGTTCAAATTAATTTTATATAATTGCATCACTATTACTTGTTTATTTTTTCAAAAATTATGAGTAACTTTATTCTAAAATAAAATAAATTTTAATTGAGAAGTAGAATCATCACTAATTAATATTGAGTTAATGATTAATGATTGAATATTGCAAATTTTTCTATACTACTATTAGCAAACACACTAGTCGTATGTAGTATCTAATAAATATTGGATCAATTCCATAGAGACTTAGATGAGAAATCTCAATATTTTTACTTATAATAATGAAAATAATAGAAATTTATACTAACAACTACTGAACAGAAAGTAACTAAAAGCATAAATAAATAAGTAAGCAATTTCACATATAAGATTTAGTTGGGTCTTCGATTTCACTAAATCATTTATCAAATGCATAAATGAACTCAAAATCATCATTCATTATTTTTGTTTCCATCACCATAAAATTATCTTTAACCTCAATCTCTTACAAGCAAGGAACTAAGCTATTTGATATTTAGACTATTGATACCTCGCTTAATCTAAAGTCATATAACTTACATTACGAAAAGGAGCATAAGATAACCAATGAGTTTTACTCTCTCCCGAGCAATAAATCACATTGGGAGCTCTTCTAATTTTACAAGTCAAAATTCTCTCTCGAGCTCATTCAACAAGTAAATCCAAGAAAGATAAACAAATAAGAGTAAGGTAAAGAAGAACATCTACAATGAATAATAAACTTCAATTAAAAGAACAAAAATACACAAGAGTTTAAATTCAGTTACATCAAACCCCAGAAAATAATAAGTCTAATCAACCATCAGGGTGGATGAAGGTGGGGAATGGACCAAGAACGCGTATAAAGTGCGCCCTAGGTCAACAAGGTGTGTAACCCCTTTCCAGAACAAAATATGCCCTTAAATAGCCTTCAAATCGAAACATCAATGCCCAACGATGACAAAGAGATTGTTGGGTGCCACAAGAAACTTGACACTCAACTAATTTTGAATGTTGGGCACTTAAGAAATGGGCGTTCGGCACCATAATTGGAAAATAAGGTGTTCTCTTCCAGCAGCGCTAGGCGTTCCTAACCTGGACGCTACTACAACACCAATAAATTTGAATCCTTTGACATTTCTTCAGTCATTTCCAAAAACTATCTTAGAACAAAGAAATGTTGGGATGCAAACAAAGTCTTACATTGGTCAAACAAGAGGGTGTATATGAGTTGTACACACTGGAACACTTCCATTGATAAGAGGTCTTTCAGGAAGTAACCAAAAGAAAAATCGTGAGGACTTTGGCCCAAAGTGGACAATATCATACCAATGTGGAAATGGTGTGTGTGGTGAACTTGCTGATGCATAACAACTGGTATCATAATAACTGGTTTGACCAGGTGACCAACTCAATGAGTATGATGGTTGGCAGGTGGATCTGGGTTTAAGATCCCTTGTATCGAAAGTCTTCCTAACGATGGATCCAGACATGGATGGTTAGAAAGTGTGTCCACTGGTGGAGTGAAGATGCAAGAACTTAGAGTATGACGGGCTCTATGGGCCTCCATCGGGATATACTTGTGGATTAAGAGTTTTTGTTGCAAATGGATGGGTATCATGGTCATTTGTTTAAGGGAGGATTGTTAGGATGCAAACAAAGTTCCACATCGGTCAAACTAAAGGCTGGACAGAATTTATATACATTTGAACACTTTTATTAGTAAAAATCATTTTGGGAGGTAACCAAAAGCAAGTTCGTGAGAGTTTTGGCCTAAAGTGAACAATTTTGTTGTTAATTCCTTGTTTGGTGTGATGTCTTTTGTAGGTGCTGTCAGATGTGATATAGAGAAGTTTGATGGACAGATCAATTTTGGCTTATGGCAAACACAAGTCAAGGATGTGCTAACACAATTTTAGCTAATATTGAAACAAGGTGTATGTTGATTTACATGGCATTGATTAACATGGAAAAGGATGATTCATTCCAAGTGAATATATTTTTTATGGTAAAGTATGATTATCGGTATAGATAATAATTACTAATGTAGGTAATAAAGTGAAAGAAAATTCTTTGAGTGGTTTAATTCCAAGTGAATATGGTTGAGTATGATTATTGGTATAGACAATGATTACCAGTGTGGTAATGAAAACAAAATATGTGTCTATTTTAATCATGGTAAAGATTCTTGGAGTTGATAAAAATAGTAATCTTGGAAGTCTCACATTCTTCGAGTTATATTGGAAGAAGTCCAATATTGCATGGAATGAACAAAGGAGTGAACTAGGCTATATAATAGACTTAAGTTCATGATATCAAAGGAGTCGGTTAAGGACACTTTAAGCTTATATTTGACTTTTCTTACATTCTTGTTTTAGAGTGTTGTAAGATTTAATTTAGTTACTTGTTTTGGAGAGTGTGAACTAGAGGCCAAAGAGAGTAGTTTATGCATGGTAAAAATTTTCACATAATGTGATTGTCATTAGATAATGATCATAGTTTTTTCTCTGATTTTGGGGTTTTTACATTATATTTTTGTGCTATTTATTTTATCAAACTTCTCTTTTTAAAAAAATAATTCTCAAGGGGTAATAAGGTTTTCTTTACCCAACAAGAAAGACATGAAAATAGGGGTAAAATATGCATAAATGTAAACTAAAAACCTACTTCCTAAGTAAATCTAATTTTAAATGAAAATGAAGGAAATCAAAACCTTAAATGAAAAAGAATTAAGATAACTGTATTATTTTACTGGTGTAAAAATAAGTAATTTAGCCAATTATTAATGATCAAGGATTATTTTACTTTATATAATTTTTTATATCATTTTAATTATATTATATTATTTTTAGTTTTTGAATAGTGGTTAATATATTAGTTTTGTTAATAGAACAGCAGAAGATTTGAATCCTTAACACCTTTATTCCTCATTTTCAACTTTGTTGTTAAATTAATCTTGTAACTCATTTAATTAATTATATATTTTTGTTTTAATATTCATAAAATACGTAAGAAAACATTGATGTTCCACTAAAATGGAATCATGGCCGGTGGCTTAATTACCTTCAGGGCCGCCTCTAGTGGTAATGATTTATATTTTTTATTTTTACTAATGTTCAATAAATATATTTTTAATTAGGATTTGCATAATTACAGTTATATATTTCTTATATATTATAAAAATGTATTTTACACGTATGGTATCTTGTGTAATTATACCGTCATATCAACTATATATCGTATTAAATACACGTATTGTATATATACATCATGAGTTGTTGTCACTTACGAATATGGAATATGCATGTATTTATAATTAATAATTATAGGGTATGAAATGTTTGAGAGGATGGCTTTCTACGGGATACAATCAAACTTAGTGATGTACCTAACTAAAAAGCTCCATGAGGGAACTGTGAAATCTTCAAACAATGTTAGCAACTGGGTGGGTTCTGTGTGGATGATGCCACTCGCAGGAGCATATGTAGCCGATGCCTACCTTGGCCGATATAGGACCTTTGTAATAGCATCATGCATTTATGTTACGGTAAGAAATGTGAGATTTATTTTCATCATTTGAATATGACAAGGGTTGAACTTGAAGTTGATAATCTTGCACATTATTGTTCAATTATACTCAAGTTTATCTAAAGTGTGATTGTATGTACCATGTGTTTTTTTGGCCATATAGGGAATGTGTCTGTTGACTGTAGCAGTTTCACTACCGGCACTGAGGCCACCGCCATGTGATCAAGGCCAGAATTGCCCTCGGGCATCGTCATTGCAGTATGGTATTTTTTTCTTGGCCCTTTATATCATTGCAGTAGGCACAGGGGGAACTAAGGCCAACATTTCTACCATGGGAGCTGACCAATTTGATGAGTTTGAGCCCAAGGAGAGATCTCATAAGCTTTCCTTCTTCAATTGGTGGTTTTTTAGCATATTTTTTGGTACCCTTTTCTCCAACACTTTCTTGGTTTACATACAAGACAATGTGGGTTGGACACTTGGATATGGCCTTCCCACCCTTGGCCTTGCTGTTTCAGTATTGGTGTTTCTGCTGGGAACTCCACTTTATAGGCACAAATTGCCCTCAGGTAGCCCAATAACAAGGATGCTTCAGGTCTTTATTGCTGCTGGGAGGAAGTGGAAGCTTCATGTGCCAGACGATCCGAAAGAGCTACATGAGCTGAGCATTGAAGAGTATGCAAGTAAGGGTAGAAACAAAATTGATCTGAGCTCTGCATTGAGGTTAAGTCCATCGAATTTCTACCCATTTAAATTAGCTAAAATATACTTTTGTCTCTTTTTTTAGTGTTCCAGTCTAGTTTTTTAAGTTTAATAAAAACACTTAAAAGAATTGAAGAAAATTTTTTAAAACATAAAAGACCAAACTGGAACGTAGAACCGGATAGGAAGAGGGACCAAAAGTTTATTTTATCCCTTTCAAATTTCACTATATTTGTCTTTCCATGACAAATGATTTTATCTGTTTGCAGTTTCCTTGACAAGGCGGCCATAAAGACTGGCCAAACATCATCATGGATGCTTTGCACAGTGACGCAAGTAGAGGAAACGAAGCAAATGACAAAACTGATTCCTATTTTGCTTACAACGATTATTCCAAGCACCTTGATAGTTCAAGCGAGCACACTCTTCATCAAACAAGGCGCCACGCTAGACAGGAGAATGGGACCCCATTTTCAAATACCCCCTGCATGTCTTAATGCATTTGTAACTATCTCCATGCTGATAACCATTGTTGTCTATGATCGTGTATTTGTTCCTGCTATCCGACGCTACACAAAGAACCCCAGAGGGATTACAATGTTGCAGAGACTTGGCATTGGACTGATGATGCATGTCATCATAATGGTCATTGCATGCTTAGCAGAAAGAAAGAGACTCGAGGTGGCAAGAGAAAACCACCTCTTTGGCGTGAATGATACAATTCCTATAACCATTTTCATCCTCCTCCCTCAGTATGCTTTGGGAGGGGTGGCTGATAACTTCGTGGAAGTAGCCAAGATAGAATTGTTCTATGATCAAGCACCAGATGGCATGAAAAGTCTTGGAACAGCATATTTCACAACCACCTTGGGTATTGGAAGTTTTCTCAGCAGTTTTATTCTGTCAACTGTTGCTGATATCACCAAGAGACATGGCCGCCGGGGTTGGGTTTTGGACAATCTAAATGTCTCCCATTTAGACTATTATTATGCATTCATGGCCGTACTAAGCCTTCTCAACTTCCTCTGCTTTTTGGTTGTTGCCAAGTTCTTTGTTTATAATGTTGATGTAACACAAACCAAATCGGCCTCGGAGATTAACCCTGCTTCGACACAGGGACAGGACAATACTGGAATAAGCCCAAGTATCCCACAATCAGATGGCTAATCCTAAGGAAAATATCAACTCTTGTCCTACTACTACCCTTTTAGGACTATAAAGTGAGCTTTAATAGATTTAGATCTATCCTCCCGTGATACTTTCTTCACCAAAGCTTGGTTAAAGTGAAAAGAAGTGTACTTTCTTCACTAAAGTTTCACAATCATTGTAACTCCTTTGCCCAGAAAATTTTCACCCATATCTTTACTTGCATGCAAATATTGAAAAAAAAAATGCATCTCTTTATTTGTTTTAATTACTTCCAAAAAATATTCTAAACTGTAAATTGAGTTTTCTTTTTAATACCTACCTAATTTCTAATGGTACTTACCCATATTATAAATTATCCAAAATTATTCTTTACTTTTAAAACCGTCAAAAAATTTACTTTTATTATTTTTCTTATTGTGTTTGCCTTGCTGGTTCAGGTGTATTTTGAGTTTTTCTCCAGTTTGTTGAGAATGTTTGAGAGAGTAAAGGTAAATTTTCTTGTAAATATTTTTTTTTTCTTGCTACATTTTTTTCTGGTAGTTAATTTTTCCTTAATTGTTAGCATAATTTTGCATATTACGAATGAGTTTATCGATTTGTTTTTACTATCTTTTGTTATAAATCTGAATTTTTTTCTTGTTTTTACTATTTACAGATGGCATGATCTAGGTCAACAAGGTTTTGAATTTAGTGATTTGGAATACGTTAAATTTTAATATATTTTGAATTATATAATCTAAATTTTTTATTCAGATCACATTATCGGTAAGTATGTAAACTTTTATCTGCCAGCAATTGATCTAGACAAAAAAAATATAATTTCCAAGATTAATTGATTTATAATATATTATTACATTCAGACTGGTTTATGTTTTCTATTTTAGATCAATATGTTCACAACTAAAATAATAATATAATTTTTATTTATTCCAAATATAATTATTAATTTTTTATTTTTTAAATTAAACTTGCAATAGAATTTTTAAACAAGGTGAAGTTAATATGGAAGTTGATAGAGAGTATATATGCTTGGAGAGGAAGAGATTAAAAATGTTAATGACTACATAATAATAGTTTGTCTAAAAAAAAAAAAGATTGACAATAAAATGGTGGACTTTCATAATGGATTCTTCACTGCGAAGGTATAACTTATCAATATTTGTCTAAATGATATTCTAATTTTTAAAGTTGTAATCTTATTTACTTTTTATTGTAGGTCTTTAGAATTTGGATGAGTTATTAAAGTGGATTAGAGAAATAGCATCTGGATATCACTTTGTATTGTATTAAGGTCAAATATATCTAAAGAGCAAACTCGAACTAAGATTTTTGTTATTTTGGAATGTGAGAAAAGTGGTAAGTATAAATCATATAAAGGAGAAAAAAAGTTTGTTTATAAAAAAAAGGACTACAAAGTGTAATTGTCTTTTTAGACTAAAATAAAAATCTCTTTAAAAATACGATGGGTGGATAGTATGTGGGTTTCACAATGGTTAAAACATTAGTTGTCATCCATATGTGGCATTTAGTGAGAGAGAAGTCATTACTTACTTATATGACAAAAAATATAGTGAAATCAAAGTATTCTTCCCACCTTGAAAAACCATAATAAAAAAAAAGTTTAATTAGTATACACTGTCAGTATAAAAGATTTTTACACTCACATTCAATCATGATTTTTCATGTATGTGACTTTTAAAGTACTAATGATTAAAATCAACAAATTTACCATGAATGAAATATTGTGATTGGATATCAATGTAAATATCTTTATACTAACCATGCTTGCCAATTAAATTCTATAAAAAATGTGACAACTATAAAAGATGTATGCATTTCTATGATCTAAAACATCCTAGAAATTACTTAAACTTAATATGAATATTCACTAAAATGGACAAAGTAATAAAAGTTATGTAATTTGTTTTCGACAAATCCTAATTAAATGACATTGGTTAATGAATTCAACCAGAAATCAAGATAACAAAAAAAGAAAATTATGATTTACTTGTTACTCCCACATTCGTCCAAACTCTATTTTTAGCTCTTCCTCGACCATCTCAATTCTTAACCTATTTAAAAAAATCAAAATCATGGTGGAAAATATAATTGAAGAATAATAAAAATTGTAAGGTTATGAAAAAAAAATGTCATACTCATCGAGAATTGAAATTGAACCACAACTCCATTAGTGAAGCTATAATTTGATCGTCCTCCCAAGAAAAACGTCACAAACAGTCCAAGTAATAGAGGAATGGCAGAAAATCAAGTTAGGATTGGGAAAAGATTTTATTTTTATTTACTGATTTATTATTTATGACTTAAATCTCAACCATTGGCATTAATTTATTTATTGAATTATAATAATTCTAAACTCCCCAAGGAAAATTTTCAAATAATCCTCCTAATTCCTTTTGTATGATAAATAATAAAAACCATATATTTTCAAGATATTAAATCCATTAGATTTCATTGATAACAATTACTTCATGATAATCTGATAATATAAATAGTTTAATACATTGGTTACACCTCATTGAGTTTGTTGCGTGAGAATTAGCATTGGCATTTAACTTACAGTATGCATGAGGCCTCATGAATCATTATCCATCTCAACTAATTTTTAAACGTAAAGAGGCAACATAGCTAGAGTACATTCCACGTCAAGTCATCAAGCCGAGGCAAAAGTAGACATCTAGTAAATAAATACTTGATGTTACATAAACAAAACAAAACAACCTAACAGCCAGAGACTCATCAAGACAAATAAATTCAAGCTAAATCCTGTACAGGATTAATAAACTCTTGCAGAATGAACGCCCTATCAAGTGAAGGACAATATATCAGCTACCTAATGCATTTTAGTTAACAAAAGGCTGCAATTTACATGCAGCAATTGATTCAAGAATCCAAGTGTGACCAATGACTTGTAAAGTGTTAGCAGCTAAATCCTCTGCGTCGTTTAGCCTTTGCCAAAGAATTGAAACTTCATCCCCCAACTTGCATCCTTGTGGGGGATCAAGATTGTAAACAACCAGACACTTTGAAGAGTTCACTTTGTATTCACGTCTTTTCACTTCCAATTCTTCCTTGCTTCTCAAAACAGTGCCTCCACCCACTTCAACTAATTCTTCAAGATCTTCCTTATAAGTTGACACATAATCCCCAGAAAAATAAAATTTTAAGCCACTGAATAGCTTTGGCTCCTGTTATCAAACAACTGTAACATTAGAACATAACTCAAAAGAAGAGATTTAGCAAGCAATTTATAACGAATATCAATGGATATCAGAAGCCTAAAAAAGACAGTCGCTATTGTGCTAAACAGAACATATAGCCTTAACATATACATCCAGATGCTTCAGTTGGTTGACAAGAAAAATCAGAGGCATATCGCATCCCACACGCTATTTGATATTGTATTCTTTGATGGTGCAAGAAACACAATCCATGCCTTCACATGAACATAAGATGCAATTTAAGAATATTTACATTGGCCAACGCCCTAAGTCTGCCAGCTTTCGGACCACCTTGACACCCTTGGTTGTCAACATTAATTTCATATGCTTCTTCATCTACAGGATTTATATCTTCCATGCATGCTTTTATCCCTACAGTAGTACATAATAGATACATCAATATGAATACTGAATAAGCATTAAAAAAACATGCAGGAGCATAATTCAAGCAATAATACAAATTTCCCATGTTAGCAGGCCAATTACAAGGTGGCTAGGTGCCAAAGGCATGCAACAAGAATAGTAAGGTTAGATCTATCCAAACAATCCATTCCAATTTCCTTTCACCTACAACACACCCTGACCCCAAGTGCCAGGACCCCAGGGTGCCTAGGATTAACAAAATTATTATTATACTAATAATAATTATACCAATAAAGAACATGTTATATTAGTAACTAACAAGACTTCATGGTAAATTAGTTGTATTTCAAGATTTTCATGAGTAGAAATATCATTTGTTCTCATGTCTACCAAAATGAAAGCCATCTTCCAAACTAGAACCCTCAAATTAAAGGCTTGAAATTAGGTTACTCATCGATTTTCAGAACTAAAATCAAAGACAAGCATCAATCAAAGAAAGCATCATTAAACAAAAAACTTAAAAGAACTTACAATCCATTTTTAGAACCCATCGACCATTTAGAATTGCCATAAGAACTTTCAATGTCCGGGAGCATGCTCCATTTGCATCAGTTGCTGCAATTACATGGGTGACATTTGAGGTCCAGAACTTGGTCACAGTAGCACCGACCTTGCTTGCATAATTGACCAAAAGTAACTGTACCAGAAACAAGGAAATACAAAAAGAAAAGATCAGGGGAATATATCAGTTATAACATGATACATAAAGCACAGGATTATGCAGTGTGCAAGTGGCACACGAGAATTATAAATACATAATTGGCACCCGAGAATTATAAATACATAATTGTTCAACTTGTCACCACATCCTTTTTTATCTTTTGCAATTAAGTAGATGTCCTAAGAGAAAAAAAGTACTAAAGATATCAAAGATAGCAACTAAACTTCTCAAAAAAGTAACACTAACCTTTTCTTCATTTGATAGAGCAGATCCACAAAATACCAATTTTTTACTATTGTCCTCTGAAACTTCAAGAGAATTTGAGTGGTGAGATGGCCTGCATACAAGAGTTACTCAGTCATAATATCAAAAATCAAACCTTGACAGAAAAATCACACTCTGACACTCTTAGTATTAAGTTGAGAATATTATGACTGAAAAAACAGTGGTAAGAATAAAACACGAAAATGTAGTAAGTAAATGGTTGGGCGTAAGATATGAACAGTATCTATTAATTATGCAAAATTATTTGGTTTAGGAGATGAATTGTAATATTTGTTATCATAGTAGTATGCTTTACTTGGAATTTATGGGCAAAACTATTGAAATTAATGTTGAGAGTTATAATAATGCTTAAACAATAAATGACAAGGAAGAAAACATACAGATGAGACAAAGTGAGATGTTTCTGAGTTGCCTGTTTCTTAGACCTGATTTTCTCACATGGAAATTTGACATTTGAATGGACAGGACAGAGCAACAGAAAATCCTCCTGGATCAGTAAATGCCCCAGCAAGGTTTAGATACATGCAAAGATGAACAAGTATTTTTTAAGCAAATTCTTAAATAAGAGCTTTTAAATGAAAAAGTACATGATCCCAACGACAAGTTGAGATGTCCATTGCACAAGGAACATGATAAGTTCTTCTACAGGATTTGACATAGCAGCCAAGAGCAGCGCCTTTTAGATTACATTTACTGCATTTAAGTTTTGCTCCCCTTGCCAGTTCAGCCTTCAAATTCTTAACGACTTCATCAACAAAGTACACTTGTGGTGCCCTGTATTCAATAAATTAATACCACAATTATCAGTAAAATCCAAATAGAAAAGCTAAAAGATCAAAAAAATAATGCAATGGTTGCATATTAACATGTTTTGAATAACACAAGATCAATAAGGAGTCGGAATCTGTTTTAGGTAGCTTCTCAAGTACTGACAATTCCATTAAACAAAATAGACTAGATGGCTATAAAAACAATGCATACTCAAAATAACAAGTTTGATTACCAGTCAATGCAAATTCTATGCACAGGTATGACATTTGGCTGATTTGCTGCATCTCCTGTAACTAAGTTCCCATTTGCATAATGCAGCATTGGCCCAGTAGCCTACAAATATTCACCATGAAGACCAAGAAAATAGCCTCAGCCATTAGTCCAGCAGCATATATAGCATGGGGATAACACAGTTTTCAATGAAAGGGGAATTTAAGGCAATGATAATGCACACAAAATTGATCCACATCAAATATTACCTCTGAGGTTTTAGAGGATTGGCAAAATGAACAGATAATTCCAGTTGGACACAACTCAGTTAGAGTATTTGTGGGGAGTTGTGCACCAGGGTCATTTCCAGACTTATGGTCCATACTTTTCTGTCTCTTGAGGTCTCTTGCATGACCCTCAGTTTCAGAGGCCGAACTTTCAGACCTGAGTTGTCCCATTCTTTCTTTCAAATTTCTATTTCCAGTGCTTGTCCTCTGTAGTGAAGAATTCTCCAATCTACCAGGCTGTGATGGCTGGAATAAAGAATTTGTGAGAACAACAAACCAAGTTGAAATAGGATTGGACCTACTATAGCATAGATTTAACTTTGTGCAAACAGAAGGCCACAAATAGGAGTATGTTTTTTTACATGCTCACTGTCTTGATCACTGCAGTCATTGTCTGAACCCTTGGTATCACAAAAAGGAGGGCTATCTGGTGCTGATTGTGTCACTTGATTCACATCCATTTCTACAACTCCACAATCTTCCCGGCTCCCAAGTTCCATCTGGGAAGAAGATTGCATTGGATTCGGCTTCTCTCTACCACAAGACAACTCACGCTCCTCAGCTTTATCATGCACAGCAATCTTTGATTTGTTATTCTTGCCAACCACATTTGAATTAATTAAATTCCGAGGAAGCTTGCCAGCTTTTAAAAACCAAGAAGTTGAATTAGGCAATGCTTGGCACGGCTCCAAAACACTCACATGACCTACACACATCAAATTTTAAGAAAACAACATTAAACCATTATCAAGCAACACATAGTTTTTTTTTTTCTTCAATCAAATGTAAAAGCTTTCCAAAAGCAAAATGGCTTCACCAGAAGAACGTTGCTGAAACAGACTAGCACAAAAGGTGGCATCCAAGCTTCTATAAATTGCTACCACATTCTCCACAAAAGGCACGTGCCTTATATCTGCTACCCACATTAATCACATCAAAAGTATAAGTATAGATGTAGGTATAAATATAAAGATTAATAAATAAATAAATGCAGGGGAAAAAACTATCAGTTTTGTCCTGAAACACTTATCCTATCTCCTCAATAGTCCTTAAAATAATTCTTAAATGTTTTTTAGTATGCATCAATTAGTTCCTAACTTGATATAGCTCAGTAAAGTTCACTAACTTGAAGAAAATTGGTCCTTGAAGAAACTTTCAATATTTAAGGAACCACCTAAACATGAATACTAATACTTCTCAGAACACTTAAGTATTCTTTTTTAAAGTAAATTATACATACCTCCTGTGATTTTTCCTTATCACACATAATATCCCTCCATTTTTAAACATTGAAAAAATTCTAATATTTGTTACTTTCATTACCCCAAACTAGAAAGTGTTTAGTAAATAATCTTGAGTATAATCTATTTTAAAAAACTGTAAACTATTTCAAAAAATAAGTTAAATGTTTGAAAATCCATTTTAAATTTTGAAAGGAAAAAAATATTTGAAAAAATAAGTTGTCTTAAAAATATAAAACTCTGTAGCTTGATTACTCTTCAAGCAACTTATTTATTAATTTCAGCTTTTCTCACACTCTTTTATTCTATAAATTATAAAAACTGATTTTTATTGCATCCAAATAAGATTAAAAGTGTGTTTCAGAAATATTAAAATCTAGATTATAATATATTTTTTAAATCATAAGCTATCTGGAGAAACAAACTGGCAGTTTAGAAATCTAGCTTAAATTTTAAAAAAAAAAGGTTTCTTTGAAAAAATAAACTATTGTCTTGAAAAGTTATAAATTTGTAACTTATAATTCTACTTCAACAGTTCATTTTTCTTTTAGCTATTTTTACACTTTATATTATAAAGCTGTTTTTTATTGCACCTAAATAAAAAATAATTATTTTCAACATATTTTTCAGCAAACTTGTGCAAACAAAAATTATTATAATTATAATTAATTATACATACAATCAATTATTGTAATAATCTAATTTTTTCAACTTTTTCAAACACACCTGTCCTCTTTTCTACCCTCACCCTTTCTTATTAGTTAGAAGCAGAACCTAGTCATTGTGAGTTGTAGCATCATAGTGGCTAGACGCATTCCTGATTGATTAACCTTTTCCTAATGGTTTCCCTTATTCACTGATTAAAAGATAAGAGCTCGAAGCCTGAAAGCTTAGGTCTGAGGCTACGAATGAAACTGCTGTCCAATTATTTTCAAATTACTTTCCAATAAACTTATCCAAACAAAAATTGATTATGATTAAAAAATATCAATTATATATTAAATAATTTAATTTTTTAGCTTCTTCAATCTTACTTTACCAGCCTCTTCCACTTTAGTAATGTAAAATGAAACAAACTCAACAAACAAACCCCAGCACCTGAAGATAAAGAGACATAAGCGAAGCTTAATAACAAATTACCTGTTTGAACATAATTTGCCTTACAAACTGCACATTCGGAACCGGCGGTCATGTAATCAGCCAAACAGGAACTGCCAAGAGGACAACATATCCAAATTTTGAATCAGTTTCGTAAACGGAAAAACTCGCGCAACAAAACAGTCTATTCTACAGAAAAAAGGAAAAAGTAACAAACGAACCTGCAGAACAAGTGGTTGCACGGAAGCAACACCGGCCTCTTGAACAAACTCAAACTGCAAGATTCAGCGTCCCAAAAAAAACAACAAATCAAATTAGCCGCTCAAAATAAAAATAATTTTCTCGAGGAAGCTAAAGTAGCAGAACAAGCAAGAAATTTATGCAAGGAAGGAAAAAAAAAACACAAGAAGGGTTAATAAGAGCAAAATAGAGAGTTTTAATTGAAAAAAGGGAAGCAGTGGAGAGTGGAAATTGACGAACCAGAGAGGGCACTTGAGTTCGAGAGCGAGCTTCTGAAAGTGGAGCATCCATGGATTGAGTAGTTTAGTTTTAGTGGCGCTGGGATTTTCGGAATCATCCATTTTTTTATTAAAGAAGAAGGGTCGCGTCGGGTGGAGTGGTGGTGAGAGATGTAAGATTTTATTTGGTTCTTATGGAGAGGCGGTCTTTTCAGAGATGATGTATCTGGTGGAAACGTGGACGGCTCAGATTTGTTGACTGCAAGCGAGGGCGCGTTCACGGATTTGATTGCCGCCTCGCAACGATGACGTTTTCGTTTCCAAAGCTCGCGCCACTTTTCCCTTTCGGTCTTCCAAGTTTTCGTTTTCATCCCTCTCCCGCTGCCTTCTTTTTTAACATTTCCACATGATTTCCCAATCATATCCTGCTCCAAAAATATTTTAACGCAAGATATTTAAAGAAAAAACAATCAAATATAGAATTATTTTAACAAAAATGTCTCAAAATATATTTTAAGCATATTTTTTATTATTAATTAAAATTTATTAGTATTACAATTTTTATTTTATTTCTTAATTAATGAGTTTCTTTTCAAATTTTTATCATTTTTAATAAACATTAATCAATAATAAAAAAATAATAAACATATGCTAGAAGTTACTATGATAGTATTCTTTAATTAGATATTAAAATTATACAAATTATTTATCTTTTATTTTATTAAAAAAAATTAATAAAAATCACTCAGAACCATTTTCATATCTCAAAAGGATCACTTTGAATCTCATCTTTTTATATTTATTTTCTTTACATGATTTGTATATATATTGATTTTAGCGTAATTTATTTTTATCAATGGTCTAAGGGACGGAATTAAAATTATAAATTATGAGAAGCTAAATAAAAAATAGATTCTTAAAATTATAAATTATGAGAAGCTAAATAAAAAATAGAGTGAAATATATTTTAGATTCTAAAAAATTCTTAAAATAATAAATATGTCTTTAAAATATAATTTTTTTATATTTAATCCTTCTAATTTTAAAATAAATTATTTTTTTATATTCTAAATGTTTTAGAGGGGTAAAATGTTGTTTTGATAGCATATAAAGGACTAAAAATAATATATTTCAAAATAGAGGATCACAATAATATAAATTTTTTTGAGGAAGTATTTAACATATCAAGAATTTTTACAGGCTTAGCACGTATTTTATCTTAAAAATATATATTCACATATAAAAAATTAAACAAGAACAAAAATTATTAATAAAAATTAGTATAAATATCAATAATGTCTTACAAAAAAAGTTGTTGATAATATTACTTGAATAACAAAAATTAATACAAAATACTATTTATTTTTCAAATCAATTATAAACAAATCAAGATAAAGAAATTGAAAATAATTAATTACTGGTGCAATATTTCATATAATTTTAAATATCAATTTAAAAAATATTATTAAAAATATATTCAATAATATTCAAACATTCTATTTAAAAAAATTACAATTATCTTATTATCAATCTTTATTTATATATATATATATATATATATATGTAAGCAAAATACAGTTTAGGTCCTTTTCATAAACAATCACATCAGGTTATGGAATAAAACTAAAAATGCTATTATCTTGGATGGTGGAATACCTAATCTCGTCAAACCATCTACCATATAGTTCGCCTCTATAGGGACAAAGGCAAAGCTACACTTCTTTGTCTTTCCAATTTGTTTATAGATCTTCTTTGAGATAGGATAATACTCGTGGTGGATGACACAACCTTGGTCTAATAGGTTAATCATAGATAAGGAATCACACTCAATCACCATGTTCTGGAACCTATCAGCATATAAGCCAAATCTAAGGCTTTGAGAATAGCCAAAAGTTTCACCTTATCAACTTCACAATAAGGGATCTTACTGGCACGAATCCCAGTAGAAAGGTGTAAGGACCATTTTAATTAATAAATTATTAGTGGAAAGCAAATAAATGTTACGGGAAATTAAATGTTTAATTATCTTAGATTAATATACTCGTAGGAGATTAACTGATTTATTTATAATATCAATACTAGTTAATTAATTTTGATAAAATAGTTGGGAGGTGGGAAGTGAAATATAATAATTATATCTTGATTTCAAAGAGTTTTGATTGAGTTTCGATGAGTTTTCGGAAATTTTTTTAGGAAGGGATGCGAATAGCAAGTCAAAACTCACTGAACTCACCCACTCTCTTTTCTTCTTCTTTTTTTCTCTTCTTTCCCCTCTCTTCTTTCCTTTCTTCCTCTTTAATTTTCTTTCTTCTATCTTGCTTCAATTCTCTCTTTCACTGTTTTCTTCCTTGTTTTGCATGGTTAGCTTTCAGTTGACGGATTTCGACGCGATTTTTTTCATAGCTCCTGTTGTCGAGTGATCTCTATTATAGGTAAGTTTGATTTTGAATCAACGAACCTTTTTCCTATCATTTCAATCCTATCATTCCCATTAAAAAGGGAATTTCTTTGAAAATATTGATTTCTAATGTTTCTATTTAATTTAGAATTTTTGCCAAGCTCTTGTGAAATTTCTTCGAGTAGATTTCTCTATTTTATTTTGAGTTAGCTTTGAAAAGGAAAAATAGACAAGGGAAGTTTTTTCTTGGTTTTAACTTTGAAAAATTATTATTTTAAGAGTATTAAGGTTGTTAGCTGTGATTGATTTAACTTTTGAATTGATTTTGGATGCTGTGTGAAATTTGTTACTATGGTAATTATGAGTGATATTGGTTGAATTTATTTTCTATAATCGGAATTGAATTTATTGGAATGACAATATATTTATTTGGAATTGTGGTGTAATGCATATGATTGAAATGTTTAATGTGAATATATTTATTTATGTTATTGTTGCAGACAGTTATAGTTAGATAACTTAACCTTAGATAATATGTTTGGTGGGGTACATTGATGTTAGGGACACGATTAGGGTCAATGTAATATAAAGTATCATATATTCAAGGGAATGTTTCGGTGATTTATATTGTGGTCCTCATACTAGATATGCAAGGAAGTGCTTAAAGAACATACTCAGACAACGATTGTGTGTCACAGGGTATCAGGTAGACATTAGACATCATGTTGTGGTTGTCAGATAGTATTGCTACGACTTAAATTAGTGGTAACACAGGCAGCTTAGACATTTATTGCCAATTGAAAAGGGTCTTAAGCCGCCTCGATGTCCGAACTCAATGTAGATATTCTGAAATATATAAAGTCTGAACATGATATGATGTGAAATGCTTGTATCCAGGGGAATATAAGTATGATTGATTTGATTGATAATATTGTGCTTTTTAAGTTTTCTATATCATGAGTTTTATGTATTATTATGCTTACCCTTGCATGTATGTGTATTCTGCATGACTTTGATTATCGTGCTTTACACGGGAGTAGATACCAATGATGGCGGTGGAGATCAGAATTGACAAGATTGGCAATGGATTAGTAGCAGTATTGAAGTTACTCGTTTTGTGTTTGAAATAGCTTATGTATTCGAGTATTATTGAAACTTTGGCAAGCGTACCAAAATCAATTGTAGTATAATAGTTTTAAGAGTAAGAGTGTTGATCCCACGAGGAACGATTTCAATTAAAATCCAAAGTTATAATGTCACTAAATATATATACATAGTAAATAGATTTGTTCATGATGGAATGGTAGTAAGATAAATTAAATTGCATCACAAGTATAAAAGGGTAACAAGCTAAATGATAAAGAGAATTTAGGGGGGGAAAATCGGGGTTAAATTTCATCTCTCTCACTCATTTGTATTATAAATAAATATAGCATTAGAAACTATTGATATTGATGCAACATACAAAATCGTTTATACTGATTCCTTAAGTATAAAATCCATAAGAAAAATCGCTTAAATATTGATTCTTCAGATATTTAACAGATTAACCAGCATTACGATCAGATGTTATAAAGCAATCGATATATTGAAATTATTCTTAGCAATGCAACATATCAAGTAATTTCGCTCATACCATATTTATAGAAATATTTTTGAGTCAATTCTAAAAATCCAATTCAAGAATATATTGATCAAATAGAATCAGGCATGAAAAACATAAAAAAAATACCAATATCAAATAGAAATGAAATGTCTATATATAAATATCACCAGAATACATTCAAGTTTGAAGTCCCAAAAAGGAAATTAGCTACTTATGGTAGCCATGATATAATAAGGGATGGGAGAAGAATTGCATAAAATGGCTTTCACAATTCTTCATTCTTTTCTCTTTACCTTTTATTGTCTGTTTTTCCTTTCAAACTTTGTTCTCCTTTTAAATTTTTCATTCAAAAGCTTTTATAAATGACTTATCCCTTGACCTAGATAACTCTCACTCATGCAAGACGAGTACTTTAGCTTGAACAAAGGTCTTCTCATCAAGTTAGAAATCCTCGCTTAAGCGAGAGTGCCCCTGAAATAACATTCCTCTCTGGACAATTCTCGCTGAATCGAGAATTATATCGCTTAAGCTAGAATCTTGCTCAAGCTAGAATGATCTCGCGTAAGTTAGAATGTTCGTGAAGCACTTCCTCCTCTGGACCATTCTCACTCAAGCAAGAAAATCCAGCTTGAGCAAGAATGTGGCATAATCTCTTCTTACTCTTTTTTCCTTGATTTCTTCATAAGACTTTCAATCCTTTCATTCTTCCATCCTTAATTACTTGAAATTTGTACAAAAAGTGGATCAAATATCTTCTTTTATAACAAGACTCAAAATAAACATTTGGATTCAATAATTCCTAATCTAAGGAAAATTAACATATAATTAATACAATTAAGATAAAAAGTGTCACAATTCCTATGAAAATTTACCAACAATTGACACTTATCAATTTGCCCCAACCTAGAATCTTGCTTGTTCTCGAGCAAAGTAATAGAATCCAAAAACAAGTATTATAGTCTCAAGTGCTGGAAATGGTTGTTTGAAAAGCAATCCCATGGTTCAATCATCCAAAACAACCTTCACTTAGAACATAGATCAAAGCAGAAATATATGGTGCCTCCAAACTCAACTAAAATAGGATATCAATGCAATCAATTTCCAAAAGACACAACTGTAACATTTAACTGATATTCTAATCAAGAAATTTCTATATTCATTTCTCACAGGTGGGTGTTTCTTTCAATTTCCATTGATTTTTAACATATCAAAGTTGTCTTTCATTTCCAATCAAATTAATTACAAACACATAGTAAACATGAATCATAAGGTCTTTTTAAGGTTGTAATGAGGTTGGGCTCTAAGAATATTAGTTTTTATGGATATCAAAATACATACTTATAAAGAAAGAGAGCATATCTACATTTTAAACACACATTCATTTGTACTTTTCATTTGCCAAATCTTAGATTCCTCAATTCACAACTTTTTTCCTTTAATTAACTTATTTTCTTTCTTATTTTCTATTTCTTTTCCTCTTATTTTTTTATTATATATATATATATATATTTCTAGAAAATTTAATTATCTAATCCTTTTCATAATATTTACAATCAGACAAAAATCACCCAACTTTCATTTCATTTGTATAAAATACACCTATGCCCACTTTCCCTAAATATGCAACAAAGGTATGAGTATATATTCTGAATTTAAGGCTAACGTGCAATAAAAAAGAATTTTAGCTCAAATGGGTTACCAAAAGAAAATTGTCATATTATGTACAGGTTTGTTGTTTAGCACTATGTTTTTCAAAATGTTGAAACTAAACAAATATGCCTTAGTCATTTTCATGTTTTCTTATGTGATGCAAATAGAATAGAAAGTCAAGCAAAATCGACTGTCAAATAATTTGTGGAACTCTCAAACTATATAAGGATTCACACATTCACTCAGTCATTGTGGGCTTAATTCCTTAATTCTATCAGTCATTGATCAAATTGTTTGTCTTTTTCCATTGTCATGCACCAACATCCTAGATCTATTTGACTTATGGATTAGCCACAGTTTTCCATTTTCTAATCCTTGCTCAATTAATTCAAGTTATCTTAGACTTAGAACACTTATTGGGATCTTATTCTTTTCAACCAATCTTAAGAAAAAAATTTCAATGATTCTAAAAAAGTTTTCAACTATCTGTGTACACCCAAAAAGTTTTCAATTTTAAAGCTTTTCAATAATTCCCAAAAAGTTTTCAATTAAACCATGGAATTAAAATAACGCAATCTTAGTAACTAAGCAAAAACAACTAAAATGAAATGTCAAACTAAAATACTGAATTAATCCAACTAACATAAAAAACATGCTATAAACAACACAAAAAAATGAAACCATGTTTCCAATGATGAAAAGGGTAGAAGAGTGCGATATCAATCTCCTATCACGACTCTATTAAGATGCGTCTCAATGTCCTCATTATGAAGTTGTGTCCTTACTGCCTTTTCAGTTGCAAAATCTGCTACAACTCTAGATGATATGCCATCATAACCACCACCAGCATAATCTGCTCCAATTGCTCCACTCCCCTTTGGGAAAAAAATACATATCCCTAGGCCATGTTAAATAAGAGCTAAATTGGTCTGGGGCCACCCAAAGATTTCATTGGTCTGCAGGAATATTCTGATATAATCCCTGCTGTATATGTATAATGCCCCTATGGTTGGAACTCTGTTGCAGCTACATATGGTCCATAGAAGCTCGAAGGTGTCTCATATCCTCGAGTATCATTGATTCCATTGAAGGTATTGTTGAATTTCCAGGGTGTTGTCGAGGTGTTGGAGGTGAAAGAGGTTGCACTTGTGATTGCCCAGCCTGTTTGTTCTCTGTCGGGTTAGTGCAGTTCTGGTCTATGTACTTTTTGTGAACGGTGGGTTTTATTTTCACTGTGGGGTTGACCTCTACCCCTTGAGCAACACATAAAGTAGTAATTAAAACAGGAAATCCTAAAGCTCCCTTAACTTTCTGATTATTCCTACTTATCTCCATCTTAACAAATTTATGCCTCTCTTAAAAAATAATGAGGGCCACATCCATTGTGGGTTTTTTCTTTATGATGCAATATAAAATATGGCATCTAGGTACACTTAAATTAGATACATATCCTACTGGCACAATGTTTGCCAACAGGAATGTCATCCATACTTGAGTGATTGTTTTCATGTCCCCTCTAATTATTCTTAGCGGATTCCCATTGTATCCGTATTAGTATGAGCGGTTGGGCAGGCATAATTTGTTGGCAACTCATCTTCATTATAAGCATTACTTATCCTTTTTCTCCTTATATAGGTGCATTGGTCCCCTTTTGGCAGCGGCAATGGGTTGCCTAAAAATTCGTTGATGGCATCCCGATCATAGGCAACCCTTCGCCTTCTCACCTTCGATCTCGTATCAACAGGACCCTATATAGGCCAAGCATTGGTATATAATTCCCTGACTATGTTGAGGTCATATTTTGGTAAAGGGTCAGATAACTTCAATCAGTTTCTTATGATAAGTCCATCCAAAAATATTGTATTCACCTGGCAGGAGATTAACGCGTTGCTCTAGAATGAATAACCAACTTTTAATTTTTTCAAATCTTTCATGCCTCTAGTCATCTCTGAAAAAGCTCCGAATTGGATGTTCAGGAGAAGGTTTAAACGTTCTAGCTCTTTTTCCCTTATTAAATCTAGTAGGGTTAAGGCCAACTAGAGTTTTGGTGTGGGGCATCTGAAATATAAATAACAAAATCACCAATAAGTATCATAAGGAATAAGGCAATGAATGCATAAATGTAAGAGTCTGAAAGGTACAACTATCATTATAAACAAGTTTATTCAACAATATACCAATTACATCTCCTTGCCCCAAATAACAAGCAATGTACCCATAATGCAATTTATATTCTATGAAGCAATTTGTGGGTGTATATGGCTAAAAGACATTATTTCAAAAAGTTTATGGGCACCAAGTAAAACTCAAAATCAAAGGACCCAAGTTTGTTCTATTCTTATCCCATTTAATCATACAATCAGCACATTCTCATCCTAGGTATATAAAACAAAACAAACATTGATTTTCTCTCCTAGGGTTGGGGAAACTCTAAAAATAGAAATTTGTTTGGTGAAACTGTAGAATGAAGTAGAGCACTTACCTTGGTGAGTGATTGGGAGAGAGAGGAAGAGATTGGAGTTTGAAAATTGAAGTTGAAGAGGGAAAGAAAGAATGTCTTAAGACTCTTGTGCTTTGGGCACGCCAGGTTCTGCTTTGGGGGTGAAATGATTTTGATTCATTCCCCCTCTCTCTCACTTGAGCGAAAATACTCCAGAGACACCCTTTTTAACTCTTGGTTTCTTGCTAAAGTGAGAATGATCTTGCTTGAGCTCAAATGCTCCAATTATTCCCTTCTTATTTGTTCTTTTATTTTCGCTTGAGCGAGCTTAGTCTTGCTTGAGCTAAAATGTTGTAATGACACTTATCATTTTCTCTAACATTTTTGCTTAAGCGAGATGAGTCTCACTTGAATGAAAATGTTCCAGAGATAACTCCCATTTTCCCCCTAATTCTCATCAAGCAAGATCAATCTCGTTTGAACGAAAATGTTCCAGAGACAACTCCCATTTTTTTCCTGATTCTTGTCAGGCGAGATCAATCTCACTTGAGCAAAAATATGAGAAAAAAGTGATCTCATTTTTGCTGGATAGTTCACTCAAGAGAGATTATTCTAGCTTGAGCTAAAATTTTCTAGAAAGTTTGCATAAATTTGTTGACACTTTTCAATTTTTTCTTCAACTTTCTCTCACTATTTTCTTGATTATTTATCCTCAATGAACCCCAATTTACCTTTCCATTTGTTCCACTACCTATTCTCTAATGATCAACATGGTTTGACAACATTAAACTAAAATTTGAGTTTTAAAACTCAATTTTTCAAAATTTGCCAAAACATACATCCTAAGGCATTCAATCACCCCAATTTGCATTGTGAAACTTGTTTTCATGCATAACACCTTCAGTATGCCTCTAAATGCACAAATATGCATGTTTATCACTTATGAGATGCTCAAATGTTCCAAATGACAAAATAACACATTAACACACAATTATTCACCAACTATACTTATGCACAACAACAAAAATAAAACACAACAACGCATAATTAACAGAAATTGGAATTCAACTGCAAAAATAATAGGTTGCCTCCCAGGAAGCATTTGTTTAACATTATATAGCTTAACGCTTGTATCAATTATGGTTTTTAAGGTGAATTATTGTGGCGAGTCTTTCAACATCACCACCTAAATATGGTTTCAATCTCTTCCCGTTAACTACCCAACTTCTTTAAGACTCAGGGTCTTCCAATTCCACAACTCCATAAGATTTAACTTGCTTTACAAGAAAATGACTCAACCAGTTTGATTTCAGTTTCCAGGGAAAAGCCTAAACCTAGAATTAAACAACAATACATATTGGCCTAGATGAAATTCTCATTTGAGAATTTTCTTGTCATGGTAAGCTTCAACTTTCTCCTTATACAATTTGGAGGACTCACATGCACTAAGTCTAATTTCCTGCAGTTGTGATTTTCTTTTCTCACCTTCTCTTTTCTTAGGAATAACCTGGACCGGACTGACTGAGGCACTGTCAAAAATTGGATAGATCTTTCTTAACTACCTTTTTCATAGTGGGGTTCAATCGCCTTTGAGGTTAGCTACAGGCTTATAATCCTGCTCCATGTGAATTTTATGCATACAATAAGAAGAACTCATACCTTTAAGATTAGATAAGGTCCATTTTATTGACCCTCGTTAGCTTTGAGTATTGGGATCAATTTTTCTTTCTCTAAAGTAGCTAAAGCATTGTTAATCACCACTAGCTTGTGTCCTTCATTTCAAGAAAACCATATTTTAAATGTGGAGGTAATACCTTTAACTCCAGTTTCTAATCTTCAGCTTTACCTTTATGATGCAATTTTTTAACCTGGGCTCCATTTGATGAAATTTCTTTGGTTGAATCTAATTCTTTTAAACATTCATTGATTTCTTTTTCTTCTTTCTCATCAAAGTCCTCGCATACACCTAATAATGCTTTTTCTAGCAGACTTGATTTAGTCAATTGTTTTCTTGCTGCTAGAAAAAGTTTATCCTATTCATTCATTCTGAAGCATTGTTGTTCATCTTTGGGGTGTTGCATTACTTCAAAAACATTACAGTTGACTTCATCATCTTGCACTCAGACCTTTAATTTTCCATCATCTACATCAATAATGACCTCGACTGTTTTCATAAAAGCTCTTCCTAGTATTAAACGAAGTTCAACATCTTCTTAAATATTCATAATAACAAAATCTACTGGGAGCTTAAATTTGTCAATTTTAACCAGAACATCCTCTGTCACACCATATGGATACTTCATTGATCTGTCAGCTAACTGAAGGGTAATTATTGTTGGTCTAACTTCGAGATCCCTAATTCTCTTAAGCATGGACAAAGGCATCAAATTTACACTAGCTCCCAAGTCAAGTAAGGCTTTCTCCACCGATAGAGTTATAATGGTAACTGGAATAGTGAAATTGACTGGATCCTTGGATTTCTGAAGTAGTGATTTCTGAATTATAGCACTACATCCTGCCTCTAGTTTCACTGTCTCTTATGTGAATCTTCTTTTCTTGGTAAAAAGTTCTTTCATGAACTTGGCATATGTTGGCATTTGCTCCATGGCTTCCATAAAGGATATATTGATTTGTAATTGCTAGAAAATATCCATGAATCTTGCAAACTATCTCTCCTTGTTTTTCTTTGAGGGATTATGAGGATATGATAGATTCTTTATCTAGGGAACCTGTAGCTCACTATTCTCTCTCTTTTTCTCACTCTTTTTATTATCTCCCTATTTCTCTTTTTTATTTTTCGTTATTTTTTTCACTATTTACACACTATTCTTTATTATTTTCTTCTTCGTCTCCCTCACACTCATCTTTTTCTTTTTCATTTTGTTTCTCTCTCTAAAACTTCCTCCTCAATAGCCATGTTTTCACCAATCTTTCTACCTACAACTTTAGCACTTCTTGTAGTGATTAACTTGCAATGCTCTTTAGGATTAGTCTAAGTATTGACTAAAAACTGACCTCCCTATTGCTTTGATAGTTATCTAGTCAACTGCCCAACCTGTGTTTTTAAATTTCTTATTGAATCTTTTGTATTTTTCTGATTAGACAAAAAGGCTTGCATAAATTTCTCCATAGTATCCTCCAATTTGGTTATTCTATCATGCGATGAATGGTAACGTTGTTATTGTTGATAAAGAGGTTGTCTATTAGATGGACCCAACATCTTGCTTCCACCCAAAATTGTGATTCTGATTGTTTCTCCAATCATGAGAAAAAATGTTAGGATGGCTATTATTAGAGAAATTACCTGATCTTCCTTGATTGCTTATGTAATTGACTTCTTATTCTTATGGATTATTCTGTTAAGAACAACGACCATTTGGATGATCACATCCACAAAAGTAACATCTCATAGGTTGATTTTGACCAGGGGAAGAATGCACAACATGTAATCGTTGAGGTAATTTAGACATCTGCTTGGTTAATGCTTCAATTTGCTGAGTTCAAATTTTATTCTGAGCCAAGATAAGATTAGTTGTATTCAAATTCAACATTCCGTTTCTTTGAACAGTATGTCCATCATGTTGAGCTTGTTAGTCTGTAAAAGTTAATGCATCAATAATTCTTGTTGCTTGTTTCACATCCACATACATGATTGTTCTTCCTGCTGCATCTAGAATCATCTTGGTGTCAGGCCTCAGATCATTACAGAAAATGTTCAGTTGAGCAATATCCTCAAATCTGTGATTTGGATATCTCCTTAACAGGGATTTGAATCTTTCTCAGGCTTCACATAATGGTTCATCTGGTCCTTGCCTAAGTATAAAAGAGTAACAAGCTAAATGATAAAGAGAATTCAGCGGAGAAACTGGGATTGAATTTCATCTTTCTTACTCATTTGTATTCTAGATAAATACATATATATAAAGCATTCGAAACTACTGATATTGATGCAACATACAAAAATTGTTCATACTGATTTCTTAAGTATAAAATTTATAAGAAAAACCTCTTAAATACTGATTCCTCAAATATTTAACAGATTAACCAGCATTACGATAAGATGTTATAAAACAATCGATATATTGAAATCTATTCCCAGCAATGCAACATATCAAGTAATTTCGTTCAAAGCATATTTCTATAAATATTTTTGAGTCAATTCTAAAAATCCAATTCAAGAATCTATTGATTAGATTGAATCAGGCATAAAGAACAAAACGAAATACCAATACCAAATAGAAATGAAATGTTTATATATAAATATCACTAGAATATATCTGAGTTCGAATCGATTACATTCAACCCCAAAAAGTAGCTACTTATGGTAGCCATGATACAATAAGAGATGAAAGAAGAATTGAAGAAAATGGCTTTTGCAACTCGTCATTCCTTTCTCTCTGTCTTTCATCCTCTATTTTTCCTTTTGAACCTTGTTCTTTTTTTAAATTTTTCATTCAAAAGTTTTTATAAGTGACTTCTCACTTATACTAGCTGACTTTCACTTAAGTGAGACAGGTACTTCAACTTGAAGAAAGGCCCTATCGCTCAAGCTCGAAATGCTCGCTTAAGTGAGAGTGTACTTAAAGCAACATTTATCTCTAAACAATTTTCGCTCAAGCGAGAATTATATCACTCAAGCTAGAATTATCCTGCTTAAGTTAGAATCTTGCTCAAGCTAGAATGATCTCGCGTAAGCTAGGTTGTCCCTAAAGCACTTCCCTCCTCTAGACCATTCTTGCTCAAGCGAGAAAATATAGCTTGAGGGAGAATGTGGCAGAATCTCTTCCTACTATTTTTTCTCTATTTCTTTATAAGTCTTCGTCCTTAATTACTTGAAATTTGTACAAAAAGTGAGATCAAATATCTTCATTTATAACAAGACTCGGAAACAAACATTTGGATTCAATAATTCTTAATCTACGGGAATTAACATCTAATGAATACAATTAAAACCAAAAAGTGTCACAATTCCATATGAAATTTTACTAACAATTGACACTTATCAAGTATGTCTATGTATATAAGCTAGAGCTTTCAGATTGCTAAATGTATGGATTGACTGAAATTATGTTATATATTTGAGTTGTGTAATAGTTAAGTTTTAAGGGAGAATTGACAGGTTATGTATTTGTTTTAAATGAGTTTTGTTTTAGCATGTTTTGGTAGGAAAAGGACGTGAAATGTTTTATATAAATAATATGTTATGATTTTGGTAAATAATTTGGAATATGTGTGTGTATAATTTGATTTGTATAAAACATGTTTAAGTAGAGGGAATTAAATGGTTAAATATTACTAGTATATTTTGTATTATTAATTTGGGATGTTACAAAAGGTACCTTTATAGTCACAAATCACACCACCCACAACCACAGTCCCATTAGAGCACTTCACCGCTGCATTACAACTTATCTTGAGAGTATCTCTAGTTGGGGGCTTCCTAGCTGACTACAGAAACAAAAAATAAAAGTTCAAAGCAATTTGCATTTGTGTCCTTCAATATGACTCTCAAGTCATGGACATGTTGGAGCTCACGAAGTATTACTCTAACACTCATGGAAACTTGATGGTCAGACTTAGTTTTGCTACAAAAAACAAAGTCATTTCGCCAAAACCAAACCTTGACAAGAGCAACACCGAAAAATAGTTTCCACATGTTGTTATCGATTTGTTAATCAGATCACAGATTAGCTAAGAGTCAAACTTCTGGTGACTATTCAGTAAAAAGGTTAGAAATGTTGGTTGCACCCAAATTCATCTAGACATCCATGGTTTTGCTGTAGTCCCAAAGCACATGCAAGCTAGTGTCCCTGGCTACATAGTGAGCAGGTACGGGTAGTTGTCATATGGCGTTTGTTTTATAAGTCATTTGCAGGGAGAATATCATTTGCCACTTTCTTTAAAAGGATTCAAATTTGTTATGGTCCCTCCTTCTTTCACAAGTGTTTAAAGATGGATCTCTTTTGGTTGTAGCGTTGATCTATAATGCCCTCATAAGCAAACATAATGGAAAACTCGTCGTCTAAATGTTTTCCCCAACGAGGCATATCTTCCTCCATATCACCTCTAGGTAGAATGCCCTCATAATTATATTCAAAACAATTTATTTTTTATTAAAAGACTCTTATGTTATATATACATATATAATAGTTGTATAAATGGAAGAAAAATATTATTATCTTTGTAATAAATACTATAAAGAACACTAAATATTTTATCAAAAAATAAAAAACAATACATAAATATTATTATTGTTACAATTACCATAAAATCCTCAAATAAAAAATTAACAAAAATCAAAACATTAAATTTTAAAAATACATATTAAAATTATTATATACTACATTAAAAATATTATTATTATAAATACTAAAAAAAAGGTTGGAGAACAAGGCCGCCTAACAGAATATCTACATTTGTCCGTGGCCTTTTTAATTAATCACTTGTTATTCAAATAATATTGATACTTAAAATAATCACAAAGTAACCATGAGTGGAAAAGAATCCTTTGATATTTTAAAGTATAATACAATATTATTTACAAGTTTTCAAATATTCTTAACATTACGGATGACAAATAAATTTCTACTTGCGGGAAATCTCGATTTGACCAGATATAGGTACAAGTATGAACATACTCAATTTGTTAAGTTAGAAATGTGGATATACATACTGATTGCATCCTTATACCTACCCTAGTACCCATAATTATTTTAATAACTAAAATATTTTAAACTCTTATCCTTTATTTGTAAGACTTGGTTTCAAACCAAATAACCTCTTAGATTCCTATCTTCTTCATAGAGTACAATTTTGAAATGTTAAGAAAGGTTTGACATTTGTCTTAAAAAAATAAAAAATTGATAGTTAATTCACAAATTACAATTTTTGTGTTTATTAGATAACTTTTGAATTAATATAATTATATTCAAAACAATTTGTGTTTATTAGATAACTTTTGATAGTTAATATAATTATTTTTGTGTTTATTAGATATTATAATTTTTGTTGCAAGTAGAACATGTATGTGTATACCCATACCAGGTGGAGATGAAGATTGGAACATAAATCTCATATATGTTAGATATGAGAATGAGAATGAGTTTTGAAAGCAATAATTAAAATGTCACATATGTCTCTGTCACTTTCCATTGGCACACCTACATAACATATATTCAAGTACTACAACAAATAATATTTACGCATATTTTAAAATAAAATTAGTTTACTCACCGCGGAAGAATACGAGACTTACATGCTTAATTGTTAACATTTCTCATATCTAGTTTATGACCATAGATAAAAAAAAAATCAAGTTGATTAATTTTAATCAGATTCATGCATTTAAAATTCATTTTAAGATACTTATAAAATTAAATAGTTGAATTGTGTAAAAGGTGGTTATATTTTTTACCATGCATAATGATTGTAATTTTTATAGGAAAAATATTAATGTTGTTGTTGGTGTTAGTTTTTATTAGCGATGAGGATCTAACTTATAATTTTTTCCTACCTCGAGTTATCTTATATTTCCTGTGGTGATTATATTTAATAACACTACTTAAAAAGTAAACATTTAAATATGAGTTTAATTAGTATGCATGGACAGTGTGAAATAATATTACATTGACATTTAATCACATATTTTTATTTATATGATTTTTAAAGTATCAATTGATAAAGTCAATAAATTTACCATAAATTATGGATTGTGATTGAAAGTCAGTGTATATTAATTAAACCCTTTAAATATTAAATAAATTAAAAATAAAAATATCTACTAATTTAATTTAGTTCATGGTTCATGTAACATACCAAATTTATATATAATATTTATCCCATAAATTCTCTTTTTAGTTTATTTAAATTACTGCAATATACATTTCCAAATATTGAGATATAAAATTTTCCTTACATTACACTTAATATTAAAGCATACATCACAACAATTTCAAAGTTCAATGCTAAGTATACAATGGCACGTACAATCATAGCTTATACAAAATAGATACATAACATGTCATTTCCTCATTGAAACTTATATATTACATAACTCATACAAACATAACTCCAACCATAAAATTTAATCATTCTTAGCAAATATTATGCATGCTTAGAATAGGGATACTAATTTCAGTGAATTCATACATTTAGCTTTCTCAAATGCCTAATTTATATACATATTCATGATCTCTACATAACTTACACTAATTTCTACACAAAACAAGTAACTTCGTTGTTGCCACTAATCCATTGCCAATCCTATTAATTCACTACCAATCCAACTAATTCAGATCTCCATTACCATCATTGGTATTTGCTCCCATGTAAAACACAATTATTACAATCATACAGAATACACAAACATAGCAAGGGTGAACAAAATAACAAGTAAAATTTACAATGTAAATAACTTAAATGTCACAAATACATCAATAAAGTCAAACACACTTATATTCCCATGAATACAAGTTTTTTACATAACAACATACCCAGACTCAACATATTCCAGAATATCTACATTGAATTCGGACACCGAGATAGCTTAGACCCCTTCTAATTGGTGGCAGACGTCCTGCATTGTGTTACCATAAATTAAAGTCTAAGTAATACTCATTTGACAACCACAAACAGATGTGTAGTGTCTACTTGACACACAATCATTGTCTTAGTGTGTCCTATAGGTACCCCTTGCATATTTAGTACAAATACCACAATATAAATCACAAAAATATTTTGTTGTATATCTGATACTCTTGATTACATTGACCTCCAACTATGCCCATAACATCAATATACACACCAAACATATCATTCAAGGCTAAGTTACCCAATTGTAACTGCCCACAACAACAACATCAATAAATATATTTTTCACCATGTATTTCAACAATATGCATTATATCACAAATCCAAATATATCATCATCATCATCATTCAAACAAATTCAATTTCAATCACAACAATTCAATTCAACCAAAGTTAATGCCACATCCAAACTATCTAGTAAATTGTCCAATTCAAGATCAAACATCACTTCCATTATAATCAACTACACAATACATCATATATTTCAATCCATTATTATTAGTTTCCAAGAACCATAATTCATTTCAATCACAGTCAAAACATTATCTTTCATTCCACACCTTTAATTAATTTCCAACAACAATAATTATTCGTTTCCAATCACGTATATATATTAAATATTATTAATAATATCAAAGATATCAAAACATATCATTAATCACATTTTAATCTAATAACAAAGTATTTCATTTCCACACCTATAATCAAATCCCAACAGTAACAATTAATCATTTCTAATTACATACTTATTTTGAATATCAAGAGTAACTATGACGCATCAAAACACACACACACACATATACTCATAACAATTATTATACCTACTCACTTCTCACCATTCATAAATATCAAACTTCAATACTTATTTTCCAACCACAATCATTAATCAAATAAAAATATGTATCCATTCCATAAGCATTAAGTAATCCCCCTACAAGACCATTAACAAAATTTCAACTCAAAACACCAAAATTTGTTCTCTAGCACGTCAGGCACAACTCTGTGGAATTTTCCACAGTGATGCGGGCAAAGTCCTTAATCATAATTATTCCCCACAAGTTGATTACACCTAGTGGGATTTACCACAGTGATGTGGTGCGAACCTACATAACTATTTACAATTTTCCAACCTCATGCAATCTCTTCTCACTTCATCAAATCACTCCCAAGAAATTACAAACTCCCTCAATCAACAATACAATATCAAATACTCATAAATCCAACATCAATTTTATAATTACATCATTAAATCAAAATATCCCAATTCAACATCAAAATTAAGTTTCCCTTGCCTATTTTTCTTCTTCAAAGCTAACTAAAAAAAGAAGAAGAAAAGAGATCCACCTAGAAATTCCACAGGAACCTCACAAAAATCTCAAATTAAACAGGAACCTTAGAAATAAAAAATTTCAAAGAAATTCCCTTTTAACAGGAATGATAGGATCGAAAATGATTGAAAAATTGTTCGTTAATTCAAGATTAGACTTACCTATAATAGATATCACTCAGCGTTGTGGAAGAAACTGCATTGAAATTTGTCAACCGAAGGCTAACCATGCAAAGTGACGAAAAATCAATCAAGGAGAGAGAGATGAAGCGACAATTTGGAAGAAGAAAGAAGAAATAAAGAAGAAGAAAATGGGAGGTGAACTTAGTGAGTTCTGATTTATTATTCGCATCCCTTGTATATAAATTTTCAAAAACACCTTGAAACTCAATGAAAACTCTCAAAAACCAAAAAATAATAATTATATTTCACTTCTCATCTCCCAACTGTTTTATCAAAATTAATTAACTAATATTGATATTGTAAATAAGTTTTAGTTATTCTTTCACTACTATATTAATATAAGATAATTAAACATTTAATTCTCCATAATGTTTATTTATTTTGCACTGATAATCTATTAATTAAAATTGGACTCACAGTTCACAATAAATTTATTAAAATTTTACACTTTTAGAAAGAATATAAATTTCTAGACATATGGTTCTTTTTTAAAAGTACATGTTATATACTAATTTTTTAACCCTATTATTTACTTTTTTTTATGTTTTAATTTTTATTTTTAATAAATTTTTTTAACTAGTTTAACAAATAATAAATGTGATATCTAATCAAAATTCATAAAAAATTATAAAAAAAATTACAAAGAAATAAGGTGAACATGTACTGACTTTTAATTGTTTAAATATGTGTTAATATTTTTTTTTCTTCATTCACTTGATTTTTATTTTAATATTGTTTTACAAGATCTTATATTAGAGGTCACAATAAATGTTATTATAATAGAATACTCTAGGGTTATTTTTAATAAAATATTATTATTTTTTATTTGAATTTTGTGTAGTTTCATTTGTTTATACAAATTTTATTGGTTTACAGAGAGTAATATTGTCAAAATAGTCTACAAAAAAAATTCAAAATTATTTTTATAGTTGTGTTATGAACTAATCATATTTAATTATCTTAAAATATTTCTATGAATAACTAAGTTATACATCATGGACATTTTAAATGGATTTTAGATTTTTCAAATATTATAAAATTTTAATAAAATTATTAAGTGAGTTTTTTATATGATTCAAGAAATATTTTTCGAATTTATCTATGTAATGCACGGATTCTATCTAGGAATTCAAAATTCATATGCATGTATCACAGGTGACATTTTCCCTCCATTTTTTAATCAATTAATTAATTATTCGTTTATTAAGATAATCGATCATTGTCTTACTATCTGTAGTAGTTTAAAATAAAGTAAATGATTAATTATACAATTGTCCGTTAATTATAATTAAAAATTTAATTATATTTTTATTATTAAAAAGTTTAATTAAGTTTTCCAATTGTTTAAAACATTTTAACGAGATATTTTATTATTAAAACGTTCAATTAGGTTATCTAAAATTTAAAAATACTACAATTATACGGTTTTGTCAACTTTGTAAAGGAGTCAATTGTATAATTAATAACCCTTTTAACAATTAAATCATTCAGTTGAATTTTTTAAAACAGTTTGAAGATTTTTCTAAAAGAAAATTAAAAGAATTGATTGAACTTTTAATAATTAATTATTATAATTAAAATTTTAATTATAATTAAGAAATCAATTTTATCATTAAGCCTAAATTAAAATATATATTTGACATTGGATTTTTTTTTCGTGGAAATGACAGAGTGGAAATTCAAATCAACTTCAATATGATTTTTAAGGTAATCGTGAATTATTTCCTGACCTATATACAGCGATTTTTTCAATGTCTATATATTAAATAAAATAAATTTAAATTTATCTGAGTGCGTGTTTTGGAAGATTAAATTAAAAAAAAGGTTGATATTCGAAGTTATAAAATTTTATTATAAAGGGAGAGCTCGTATGGTGTTAACAACAAATTTGCGGATAATTTGGCCAGGCGATGAAATCAAGACATTTGTTCACTGCTTGATTGGTAGCAAGCAGAATATGGACTCAGCTTTTTGCTACTGATGAGAGTCAATGTGTTTCAATTAATGGGGTTGGTTAGTGATGCTAATTGTTAAGGTTAATCAGATTACATGGATTTTTGTTTGGTAGTAGACATTTGACATATTTAAAAGACAAAAAAAAAAAATTGTATTTAAACAATTGTATTTATTGAAAAACTCAGTTGTTAAAAATGAAGCATTAGTGAAAATAATTAACCATATTTTTTAGAATAGATATTGAATCTTATTTTTTTATTGACAATGACAAGCCTTTTATTTTTTATTGTAGATGGCTATTGTTTTGGTTATTTAATTTGTGTATCTTAAAAAATGTTGAAAGATATATTTTTGTTTTCTCGATATTTAATAATATTTCTGTTGGCTTTTTTTTTTAAAAAAAAAGTTATAAAATTTGATTGATAGATATTGGATTAGGAAATTTGGATACGCAATCAATTTGAAATTCTAATGTTTTAACTTTAAAATAAAATACCAAAATAATCTAATATATTAATTTCAACAATAGGTTAAAATAAAGTAAAATATATATTGATACATTGACCATAGAGTAAAATTCAAATAAACTCCAACATATTACTTTTAGAAAAGGATTCTTAAATTGGTGTGTTATTAAAATAACTTCAATAAATTTAATAGATTAAAATATAAATAAAATTACTTTTAGAAAAGGAAATCCAATATTTATTATTTGTGTTTACTAGAATAAATTAAGAATTGGTTTTACAAAATAGATAAATAAATGTGAGTATAAATAGTAAAACAATTAGTGCTAAAAAGCTCAATAATGGTTTACTGATGAACAAATTTTCTACCATATTCCCAACAAGTGCATTGATCGTATGTAATATCCGATAAATATATTGAATCGATCTCATATAGACTAGATTGATACTTTGAGAATCTCAATACTAATTGGTTACAAAAATGGCGAAATTGATTTTAAACTAAATTTAGATTAACAAAAAGTAAAGTGCCTAAATATTAAACTAAGATCCATAATTAATTGAGAAGCTTGGTACAATTCCCGTTCTCACTATGTCATCCCTCAAATGCATATGACTCACAAATCAATGTTTATAACTCACGTTCCCATCAACCATAAAAGTACCTTTAATCTCGATCTCTTGCAGGTAACGGAATGGATTATTTGAGTACTAGACTATCGATCTCCCGCATAATCTAAAGTCAGATAATCTACCTTAAGAAAAGGAACTTGCTTATGGTGACTAATGAATTTTATTCTTTTTCGAGCAATAAACCTCACTAAGTAGGAGCTTGCTTATGGTGAAATTGTTTCGAATAAAATAAATATTTTGAAATCAACAAATTATCACTGAGATTTTAAAACCAAATAAAATTATATTTATCTGAGGAACTTTATAATACAAAGGATGTATACATATGTGAACCCTTTTTAGTCAAGTTGGTTGCAGTTAATCACGAAGTCCAAATACATAAATGTTGACCTAAGAGACTTGAGATTTGATGAAAACATGATTTTGTACTCAAGGTTTGTTCATGAAAAACAATTTTTAAGGAAATAAATATGCAATAGAAGTAAATGAAATGTGAAGAAATCCTCAAAATAAAAACCTCAATGTTCTACTTTTAGTGAAAACAATAAATGCAGAAACGTAAACATGAAAGTTCTAATCCTAATAAAGTAATAAATCGTAAAGCCTCAAAGACTAGAGGAAATTGAATGCATAAAAGTAAATGAAGAACAATAAAGGGGATTTTGCAGAATAATTGCACTTAAAGTGATAAGAACATACATATCAATTTTTCACTTGTTACCGTATCTTAGATGTCTTAAGTTTATAGGATTTTTTATGTAAATATCTTGACCCCAATTTTGGTGTGAGTGAAGAGTGCTTATAGAAATCTTTGCAACAGACACTTGTCCCTACAAAATATTTTTTTATTCTTAACAGAAATAAACTACTGAAAACCTCATAACTTTCAATAACTATCCTAACGGATAGTAACTTTCTATTTTTATTTTTGATTTGTATCCTTTGATTTTTTTACTTTGATCTTCCCTTGGAGTTAAATCTTCATAGATGTTTGTCCTTCTAAGCGTCTTGAGCTTTTTGGTTCTCGATCTCTCTTCCTTAATTTTGTTGCTCCAATAGTCTTATCTCGAGCAAAAATCGTGTTAGGGGTCCTTTTTAGTTATCGACTTGAGAAAACAACTCGTTCGCTATATTTGTTGAGATCGAGCTTTTAAATGTGGTTCAACTGTCTCATGGCTTCTCGACCTCAAACTCTACCTTTTCAACTCTTTTAAGTGTTGTCTCCCTCGATCTTGACATATTTAGTCGTTCAAACCAACATTAAGTATTGCTTCCCTTAGTATTATCATTTTAGTATCTCGAGACGTACCAAATATGGACAGAAATTTCCATATTTTATTCAAATTATTTTCTTTACCTAACACAACTCTTCTTATTTTGCAAGTTAAAATTCTTTCTTTAGCTCATTCAACAAGTAAAATCCATAGTAGATATAAAATAAAGACATAAGGTAAAGAGAAACTCTAACAATGAGAAATAAACATTATATTGATAACATCAAAATATACAATAGAGTTCAGGTAGTTATAAATGAAACCTTAACCACAAAATCTAGCCTTTTATGGAGGTGGAGAGCATGATCGAGGGATTGGAACTATAAAATATGGTGGAAATGAGGTAGTAGAAGGGTAGAATGCATGCTAGAATGAAGCCCTAGGTCAGTTGGGTGCATCTCCCCATGAAACCCTCACAAAATATGCAACTTTCTTTTAAAAGGGGTTATGTTCGAGCACGGGCGATGGGCAGTGGCTTCATGGGCGATAGGCGACCATTAGCAAAAAATACCCTTTCTTGGGTTTATGGGCGTTAGCTGTCCATTTCACCATCGCTAGGTGGCCACTCATTGGTAGTTGGGTAGCCACTCATTGGCCATTGGGTGTTGGTTCTAGACCCACAAAAACTCCCTGATTCAGCGTTTGAATACTGCTACAACACCAATCAAGCTTAAATTCTTCTGACACTTCTTCTGGCCTTCTTCAAAAACCCTGACTCAAACAACGGAAAGTAGGGAAATAAAAGTAAAATATGCACAAATGTAAGTCTATAACTAATTATCCCGAGTATCTAAATTTTATATAAAAAAAGGAAAATAAGGCCTTAAGTGAGTTGGAATTTGGATAACTGTTATATTTTACTTGTATAAAACTAGGTAATTTATGCAGTTATCATTTACCTACAACAATTCTGAGGGTTACGATATTGTGCTTCATGTTCATGTTTCTCACTTTGAGGTTTAAGAAAAAGTTGTAGAGGGAACATAACATTGTCGAAAAAGCTTGAGAAGCAACATTTGGAGACTTGAGGTCACGTCTTTGGAATCCAATATCATCATTTGAGGTAAGAGGAGTGTGAGAAATGTGTAGGGAAAATGGGTAGTGAAACAATCTCTAAGCTTTTTCAATAGTTTTACATATGTCATTGAAGGGTTATGAACACTCTACAGTGAGTGCTAATAATATGTTTTAAGTGTGATTGTGTCAATATGTTATATTGTTTAATTGGAGTTTTGTCTTTAAATGATAACATGTTTTGCATCATGTATATTTGATATCCATGAATAGTTAATGAATGTCTGCATTGATTTTATTGGATTGTTAGGGATCATGAATTATCAGATAAAATAGATTAGATATAATAATTATGTTGGCATCGAGATTTTCCTTTTTTATATATTAGAAATTAGTGTTCTTTAATACAATAGTACAATAATGGGTGTCTTGTGATTAGTTATAACAATTGTGTTAGTTGGAGATGATGTTATCACTGTTTTTATCTTAAGAATCAATTGAGAACGATTTGATTTCAATTTCACGATGTAGAGTGAGCTTTGAAGGATTAAGCAAACCTCAGGAGAGAAAAACAAGGGAAAAATCATGATGCATCTTTTATTGCCAGTGTTCATAATTTTCTAACAAAAAACCAATGGGAAAACAATGTAATTTGAGAAAATGTTTTTCATAAAAATTATAGCCCCTAGATGTTCTCTAACTAATAACATTGGTTTCACTCCATAATGATACTTAGAACTCAAGTTTTTACTAGATTAGTGACTATGGGTCGAGCTGTTAGAATTAAGTGATGTATTCATATTTCTTCAAAGTTTTGACACATCATGTGTTTGTTTTGACTCTTGAAGTCAACGTAAGAGTTGTAGATAAATGTCCTAACTTTCAAACTAGATAAGAAACAATGTCATGGGATTAATAAAAACTCTAGGTATCATGCCTATACTTTTTAAAGGTCACAGATGCTTACTAGAAAATGAGTGAGGAAGTTCTCATAACTTGGGAGCTTTGGATGTAACAATTCTATGTGTAGATGTGAAAAATGAGTTTATTCAATGTTATGAATGAGATTTTGTGTCATGAGAATATATGCTTTTGACAATTAGTGATGACAAGCTTATTTGTGTTAAGAGTTATGTCTAAGTTATTGTTTAGCATTGTATGAACTTTGATCATTTGTGAAGTTTAGACTTTGTCTAACAGTGCTTAGGTATTATTTTTGCATAGCCATATGTCTACATGTATGATGTGTTGTTCAAAAGTCCATGCATACATTCATGTATTTTGGGTTCCCTATGACTTGTAATGGGTGACCAGGTGGTTGTGAGGCCCAGGTTGTGTTTTGGGTTCCCCTGTTACTTAAGTTGACTTGTAATGGGTGCCTAAGGTGGTTGTGTGACCAATGTATGTTTTGGGTTCCCCTATGACTTATGTTGACCTATAATGAATGCCTAAGATGTTTATGAGACTTAGTGTTTGCTATGCCCCTTCTGGTTTGCATTTGTCCATAAATGGATGCCATTGGTGATTTATGTTTCACCCTACACACATTATGCGCACTTTGTGGTAAGAGTTATATGCATATAGAGTTAAAAGCATAAGTCAATATGGATCAAGAGTTTTGAGTCATTATGTGTATTTCTTTGTGATGTGTTCCTTTGTTGTATTTTAGTTATCACTCATTATCTCCATATGTGTCTTAATATGTGTAAGGTGTATTTTCACTCCCTTGCTATTTATTGTTGCATTTTGTTTTGACTTACTGTCAATCTCAGTAAGCAAGATCTTAATGATATGGGTGATAAAACTTTAACTTTTCTTTATCTTTTTTCGTTGGGATGCTCTAATTAATTGTGACATCAGACTAGAGATAATTAGTTAATAGGTTTTCTTTATCTAGATAAACTATTTAAAATTTCATTATGAGTTTTACTAACTGAGAATCTTGTAAAACTCATTTTTAGAGTTAATGTATTTACTCATATGCTATATTTTGTTATATTATAGTTTTCAAAAATAAGTTTATATTATGTGATGTGAATCATTTTATCTAATTGTACAATTTAGTATTTAAATAAACAATTTTTTATATTATTTTGTAATGAAATAATAAAACATTTTGGGGTAGAAGTGTTACACAAATATTTTATATTTAAATATTTTTAATTTTCAACAATGTTAAAATAAAAAAAAATTGTAAAATAACGTTAAAATTGTCTTATGTTTACTTTTTTAATTTTTTGTGTGTATATAAAAATATAAATTAAAAACCATATAATATTAATAAACATTTTTATCTATTAAGTATAATAAACATTAAAAAAATTTATTTAATAGTATAATTAATTATGACCACAAGTTAGTGCTATTAAACCCACTCGAACTGGCCGTTCCAACCGGTTAAATTGGAAACTCGTCACCTGCCTAATCCAAGCGTAATAATGTTATGTATTAGAGTTGATATAAACCAGTTGACTCTGACAGTTATTATTAACCTGAAGGCTTGTTTAAACCAATTTTTTCACAACACGCACCTTTCTTTTACACATTTTCCAAGACGTATGCTCACAGAGTTACCTTTTTCTACACATTGTCCAAGATACCACACTCACACTCTATAAGCCATGTCACACTGCTCACGACATCACGCTAACTTGTTCCATAGATGCAACACTGTGCTACTTTTTGGATAAGGAAGATAAAACTTAAAAAATGATATATACGAAACTTGAACTCGTAACTTTGAGGGTAAGATAACTGAGTTAGGGGTCGACTTGCAGAATAGGAATTGACTTACATGACTCAAATAACATTAAAAAATATAAAATAATTTAGAATAATTATGTTTTTACACATGAAAATTTTTTAAATTTATGATTTTTTGTGTACAAATTTTTTGTTGGTTGATTAAGATACATAAATATTTTTTCTATCGAACATTTTAATCATTTTGTTTATTTTAACTGTTAAGTGGCGATGCCATAAAAAAATTAATTAATGAAATAAGGTTAAACTATATTTTTGGTATGTAAACTTTTTCAAGTTTATAATTTTGGTACCCAAACTTTTTGCTGACTAGTTGATGTATGCAAACACTTTTTTCGTCCAATATCTTAGTTCATTTGTTTATTTTTGTTGTTAAATGAGGACATATCACTTTGTTTATTAGTCCCTATATCCCCCTTACTCTTCCCCTACCTACCCCATTACTACATTCCTACGTGTTCCTTCCACCCCATTCCATGTAAAGCCTCTTTTCCTTGCTTATAGTACCTTTCCCCCCTCCTTACCTAGTGTCCCTTTTCCCTCTTCCTCTCCCACCTTTATTTCATGATGTTTTTTAGATGATGAATGAAACTTCATTTCTCAATTTATTTTTTTTCATAATATTTTTTTAAAACAATGATACTTTCTAAATTAACTTTAAAAGATATTTTTTTGAAGATTATTATGGGATATATATTTTTTTTCTCAAATATTTTAAAACAAAAAATGTTTGTATACTTTGACCAGTAACAAAAAATTTGTGTACCAAAATCATAAATTTGAAAAAATTCAAGTACCAAAAACATAGTTTACTGATAAAATAATAATAAATTGGGTGACATGTCATTACTTAACAGTTAAAAACAAACAAAAGAACTAATATGTTAGACAGAAAAAATGTTTATACACCTTGACTGGTCAACAAAAAGTTCATGTATCAAAATCATAAATTAGACAAAATTTTCATGTAGAAAAAACATAGTTTACTCAATAATTTATAATTTATATATCTTTATTAGGAGTGATCCATTTACTCCAAGAGTAAGTTTAAAAGACTTATTCTTCATCTTAACCATTCATTTTCTTAAAATTTAAGGATTAAGATTAATAACTTATTACAACAATTAGATTTAAATAAAATAAACAACTATGATGAAGAGTAAATATTTTAAATTTACTTTTGGAGTAAGTTGATCCCTCCTTTAATTTGATGGAATTAAAATCATAACAGATAATCAAAAGTATAAAGCAATCTAAAAGTTAATAAAAATAAATTATCTTATTTCTTTAAAATCAGTCTTAAAATTAAAATATATATATTTATTTAAATCCACTTTTATGCATCTATTAAATGATTTAAACTATTCTTAATTTGATACTATATATATATATATTTTGTCTTAACCTATAGAAAACAATTATTTTGGTTCAATGGTATGTTGTGTTATCTATATGTTACTCTCAAACTTATGGGTTCAAGTCCCATCTACCTTTTAGATAAGGAAGTTTATATATTCTTAAGTTTGAGGGTAAGATATAAATGGCATACCACTAATTAATATATATATATATATATATATTAAAGTATAAAATTAAGAATAATTTAATAGATGTATATATATATATATATTAGTATAAAATTAAGAATAATTTAATAGATGTATAAAAGTGAACTATATGTTTTTATTTTAATAATAATTTTAAAGAATTAACATAATTTATTTTATTAATTTTTATATTGTTCTATAATCTTAATTATTTGTTATGATTTGATAAATATAAAATTATATAAATTATAAATGATTTTACATTTTTTATCATCAGCAAATCATCCGAATTAATTCCTCACTCACTAAATTAACCTTTGATTCCATGACCCCAAATTCAACCAAATTAATAACAAAACCGAACATACCTAAGTTGAGAGTTTTGAAGCACAAAGTTTGAAATATAGAATGTTAGTTCAAATGTTTATCTCTTCTCCAGGTTTCTTTAATGGTGCTGCCCATATTACCTCAACCGTAGATTACTTGAATTTTGATTCATGGTCTAACAGGTGAGAAACTATAATTTTCTTTAATGAAATATTACTTTAACTTTTTAGCATTGATAATAAAAGAAATAATCTAAAATTATAGAATGATCTGTGACCTTACTATTAAAAAAATATAAAATTATAGAAAATTTCGAAATGAAGATATAAAAGAATAATGAGAGAGATTATGAATAGGAAGTGAAAATAAATTAATAAAATGATATAGAAAAACTGTAACATCATCTATAATTAATTGAAAAAAGTAAAAAGTATCATATTTAATTAAAAATAAATATTGATAACAATAAAAATGTTTTAAAAAGTATTAAAATTATTTTATAGTTGTTTTTTAAACTATATCACTAACAACAATAGTTATTGTTTTTTATTAAAAAATTAATAATCATTATTTAAATAATATATATACTCTTAAAGAGCTTTTTTAAAGATACATTACATTCACTTTAGAGCTTATTAATTTAATTTTTTTATCTGTGTTTTGATGTCATGGTTTAAAATACTTTTTAGTATGGAGAAAACGAATAGAAAATAAATCATTATAAAAATTATTATTATTATCATTATGTTAATTTTTTAATATAAAACTATCAGATAATCATATCTCATATTTTTATATTTTTTATGTCATTTTCATATTCGGAATCCAACATACATAGTATTAAGTTTTAAAAAAATGATTTGCAACATAAATTAACGTAAAAGAAAGTGAAGCTAGTAAAGAATTTATCGGACTCGAAAAGTAAACGACAAAAAATATCAATCGTGGTAGAGAAAGAAATTTAAACCATGCAAATATACAAGTGGTTCTCAACTGCAATGAAATATTTATACCAAAGCCACCTTTTCCAAGTATCCAGCTTTACAGTCATCACATCCAATAGAGTATCTTTATGCATAAACTTCCAAGAAGAAGCTGACCAATTAATGTCTTCCTTCCTCTATCTCTTCGTCTTTCAATAACGCCTTTGTTTTTCCTTTGTGGAACAAAAATAAAATTATCCTATTATATTTTCAGTTTTTGAATCATAGTATAACTTAAGATTACATTATTGTCATTATTTGTCAAGCATTTAACCACAAAATTATCATTTTATTACTCGAATTGAAAAGATAAGTATTTCAAACTAAAAATTTAAATAAATTTATTAGATTTCTAATTATTTTATTTAAGTTCCTAAATTTAATTTTTTAAATTATAAAATTTTAAATTTAGAACTAATAATATGATTCGTGGATTACACTTTTAAAGTAATTTACTCTTTTTGGTTGGTAAAAGTCCGAACAGGCCCGTAAAGTTGCAGGAGAAAAGGGCCCGTACATAAGCTGGGATTTTTCAATTCAACGTTCAATTCCGAAAAAAGGGTCAAAAACAAAAACCATTTTCAGATTGGATTTTTCATTTATTCGCAAGATTCCCAACTACCGATGGTCAGAATCACGTTTTTTTCATTCTTCCCTCTCTCACTTTCCCTCACAATGGCGCAAAAACCGTTACTCTGCGTGCTCCTCCTCCTCGCCGTTCTTACCGGAGCTTTCTCCGAAGACGGCGACGATCTCGACTACTCGAAGCTCTCCGGCATTATAATCCCCGGCTTCGCATCCACTCAGCTCCGAGCATGGTCCATTCTTGACTGTCCCTACTCTCCACTCGATTTCAACCCTCTCGATTTGGTCTGGCTCGACACAACCAAAGTACGTTGCCGTTTCTCTCACTCTCGCTTAATCGTTTCACGTCGTTTTGCATTCTACTGCATGAGGATCAAATCTCGCCGTTTCTGAAAAATAAAATCACAAGAGATTTTTCTTTCTCGGTGATCAATATTTTTGACTTTTAATTGTGACCGTTGTATAAATTTTTGTCGATTTCATGCTCGTGTGTACGCGACGTAGATTATAGAAGAATGCCTCTGAAAGAATATCGTCGTATAGATAGTTTGTGTATTTCCTCTATTTGGAACGTAGTTTTGGCACCGAAAATGATTCAGGACAATCATATGGTAGTATACACCTAAAAATACAAAGATAGAAAAGAGAGAAGTATAGGTATGAATATAGGTAACGTGATGTGACAAAAGATATGAGTGTGAATGTGTCATTTAGGTGTTTACACTATTGAATTGTACGTATATAGCTACTCGCTTAGTATTGTTGTCTCCTGTGTTTGTTTTACTGTGTATGAAATCAGCACTAACGAGCTACGATTTAAAGAGTTAAGAGTATAATATGTCAGAATTCATTTGTTTTGCAGCTTCTTTCTGCTGTCAATTGCTGGCTTAAGTGCATGGTACTGGATCCGTACAACCAGACAGATCATCCTGATTGCAAGTCTCGTCCTGATAGTGGTCTTTCTGGCATTACTGAACTCGATCCAGGTTATATAACAGGTGTGTTATTTCTCACTTTCTCTATGCCATGTTGACTTGTCAAATATACTTTTGTCCTGTATTTGTTGTAGTTTTTGTACTTCATGGTTTGGTGACGTGTTGTGTACCTGTTTAATGGCAGGACCTCTTTCATCGGTTTGGAAAGAATGGATTAAGTGGTGTATTGAATTTGGCATAGAAGCCAATGCAATAATTGCAGTTCCGTATGATTGGAGATTGTCGCCCGCCAAGCTTGAAGAACGGGACCTTTACTTTCACAAGCTAAAGTATGTCTCTAGATCTTTGCATCTAACTTGCTGTAAGCCGAAAAGTTATTCTCCACAATGATTTGGATAAATTGGTTGCTAGATACAACAAAGTTTTTCATTTATCTGATTTGTTTGTTTTGGTTAGGGTAAATTTATTTCTGTTAACTAATTAATTTTTCAGTGCTCCAAAGTTTTCTTAAATGTGTACATGATAGATTGATAGTGATATTCTCTGCATTGTCTAGAAAATTGTATGTTTTCATCTATGCAAACTATATAAGCTAATGACATGTCCATTCTACCTTTAGTCTATGTTTGGAAGTTTAGAAAGAATGGGTGAAATAAAAAGGGAAGGGGTGGAATTTAAAATAATTACCCTTTCCCATCTTCTTGGATTATTAGAGAGGGAAGAGAATGGGTAAAAAGGTTGTAAATGTAAAATTTTAACATAATCCTATAGACATTAAGTAACCAAATCTATGGGGTAAAATACTAATAACAAGTTTTCGAAATAAAACAACGGCTTCATCCTTTCATTAGCCCTCTACATGCAGGGGAATAAAAAATGAATATTTGGGGCGGAATAATTCTCCCCACACCACATTCCCATCCCTTCCTCTTCATTAATTTTGAACTCCCTAAAAAGGAAGTGGTTACCTTTCCACCCCCTTCACTACCCCTCATCTAACGAAATCTTAGAGTTCAACTTCTTCAAATAAAAATAATTGCAAGACTGGCATAATAAATTGGTCACACAGTCTGTACTTGAGAATTACAGTGTATCAGTTGTACTTCTTAATAACTTTAGTCTCTTCTTCATGTATGTTTGTCAAACCTTGGCACCTGATCATTCTAATAATCCATATACCATAGCACATTGGCTAATTTACTCATTCAAATTTGAATGCTCTAGTATGATATTTTGATATATATTGGTTAACTATTAAGGGATGAATTCTAATAGTATCTGTAAACTTGATTGTCAATGACCTTTTGAAAAATGCGAGTTATTTATTTATTTATTCTCAAAACCTCAGTTGATACATTGTATTTCTCTTTGCAGAATAACATTTGAAACTGCTTACAAACTTCGTGGTGGCCCCTCTTTAGTTTTTGCCCATTCATTGGGTAATCATGTTTTCCGTTATTTCTTGGAGTGGTTGAAGCTAGAGATTGCACCAAAACATTATATGCAGTGGTTGGATCAACATATTCATGCTTATTTTGCTGTTGGTATGATTGACTCACTTACATTTGTTACCCGTTTGAGTGTATTACTGATCTGAATGATCATGAATAGATATGATTTTCCCTCTTTGATTGGTTGTCTCAGGAGCGCCTCTTCTTGGTGCAATTGAAACCATTGAAGCAACACTTTCTGGATTCACATTTGGTCTTCCCATATCTGAGGTTACCTTTTAATTTTTCAACTTCTCTTTTCTTTTGCACAGCCAACCTTATACCGGAATATGGCTTTTGTTGTTGTTGTTGTCCTTCTTTTGTATTTGCTTCTTTGTTTGTTAATTTATCTAGACTTATGCTTTCAAATGTTATGCTTGCTTGGGAATCATCTATGTGTATTTATAAATATACAAGAGTAGAGTAATTTGATTTAAATGAATAGTTGACTAACACAACACTAGCAATAGATACACTCATATAGAGTTATTTCTAGGATGAATTTGCAGGTCAGAAGACTTATAGCACACCAAAAGTTCGAGTGTAATTCTGTTTCTGCTTTATGTTTTGTGCTTCGGCTGTTCAACATGCAGCTGTAATAGCTGGTGCTAAGTAGGACTGTGAATTTGGAAGAGAGAGAAGGTCTAAATAGACCAGAAATCTACATAGTATTTGGCACCCCCAATATTTCTAAACAAGATCCGTTAACATTAAGATGATGTTGATCCATAATTACCTGATCTATTAATGGTTATAGTAAGTAGTACCCAGTTAAAAAAATTGTGACTTTAATAAGATGCACTTGATATCTCTCTTTATGCTTTTGTCTTAACAATTATAGAACCCACTTGGGGTTTTGCAATCTTAGTATAGAAACATAGGAATTGTGTGTGTTAGGTCATACACACACTGATGTATTTATAATAATATATACAAGATAAATTAAAAACAAAATGAAATAAAATCCCTACATATTTGTTCTCTACTTTCTTATCTATATATAATCAAATCATATCTTTAACATTCCCCTTAAGCTGGAGCATATATATTATATGTACCAAGTTTGTTACAAATATAATCAATGCGAGACTCCTTGAGAGATTTTTTAGCATATATATTGTCATCGGAGTTGACAAAGTCAGTGGTGATTTTCTTTGAGAGCACTTTCTCCCTTACATAAGCTAGAGATAGAGCCTGCGTATAATATGTAAGTCGGGGTCAATCCTTAATTCCTTATCCCTTGAGTTAGCATTTGGGGTCGAGTCACATTCTAATATTTTCAATCCGCAATTTTGGTCCTACTATTTTAAAATAGAGAATTTAGTTCTCCATTTTTTCAAAATTAGCAATTTAGTCTAGCTGTCCAAATTAAGACGTTGATAATTAAGATATTTATGTTGATTTTTATGTGGCACACTCTAATTTGGATGATTGGATTAAAAGCTATAAGTTACAGTATGTCGTGTGAAAGTGAACAATAATATCTTAATAAGCCATTGTCTTAATTTGAATGATTGGATTAAAATCTCTAATTTTTAAACATGGAAGGATTAAATATCTCTATTTTGAAATAGAAGAACCAAAATTGTTGATTGAAAAAAATAAATAGGAGGATTACAATTGCATCTCTATTTAATAAGAGGTTCTAAGCTGAGTAGTGAATTCAAACTTTTTCTATATTCAAGTTGGTATCAGAGCGGGTTTGACCCTGCTCTTTAAGTCTAGAGTCATAGTAGGTTGTCTGCCACTGTTCGCCGTCGTCTCTGCTACTGTCCGCCGCCGTCTCCGATCCCTTTCTCTCCGGTGGACACAGCATCAGGTGCGCCTCGATGTGCGCCGTCCACCCCTGATAATCGCTCCGCCAGCCGCTGTCACACGCGCCATCACAGCTCCGCTAAACAGCAGGCGCGTGAGGTCCACGCGCCGGCAAATCGAGCTCCGTTCGTCGTCATTCCGCCATCGTCTGGGTCGCCGGAGCTGTCTGGTGCCATTGCCGATCTTCGTTTGTCAGTTTGGGCGAGTTTCCTTAGAGTTAACTCAAATCTCTCTCTCGAGCCTTTTTTCTTACCTTTTTCAGATCTGAAAAATGTCTTCTTCTACCTCAGTCAACTCTGGTCCCATTCTCTCTATTTCTGGATCTTCCGTCATCAAAACAGAACAGCTCAACGGTAAAAATTATTTAGCTTGAGCTGATTCTGTGGAACTCTGGTTCCTTGGTCAAGGACAACATGAGCATCTAGAAAAGGTAGATATTGAGGGATCAGCTGAACAGAAAGCTCAGTGGAAGAAACTTGACTTTCAGCTTTGTGCTCTTCTATGGCAGTCAGTGGAGGCTAAGATATTGAGAAACCTTAGAACTTTCAAAACCTGTTACTCGTTTTGGAAGAAAGTCCAAGATATCTACTCTAATGACATCCAACATTTGTTTGATTGTATTCAAAAGCTAACCTCCTTAAAACAAAATGATTCAGATATGGTGTCTTATGTTTCCGAAGCTCAAACCGCTGTAGAAGAATTGAAGCTTTTCTTAGAAACTGATTCTATAGAAGAAATAAGGAAACGACTTGATAATCTCTATATGGTTATGATTCTTTGTCGTATGAACCCGACGTTCAATCACATTCGTGATCAAGTTCTGACCGAACAAGATATTCCTCCCATGGAGAGCTTAACTACTCATCTCCTTTGTGTTCCTACCTTAAGCAATGAGAGTACCTCTCTTGAAAATAATATGGAGTCCTCTGTTATGATATCTTCAAGAGGAAGAATAGGACGTGGAAATAGAGATCGTGGTGGAAGAGGTAATCGTCCACAATGCATTCATTGCAAAAGGATGGGTCATACTCATGATACATGCTACTCCCTGCATGGTTTTCCAGACAAGTTTGCTCATGTATCAAGGTCTGAGAAACTGGAAGAGAGGAAACTGTTTGAAGAAGAATATCAAGGATCCTAAGAGTATTTGAGAATGAAGTCTAAAAGCCTTGCTGGACCTTCTTCTGGACCTAATGTCTCAACGGCCTGCATTTCTCAATCTGTGGAAGGTCAAAACTCATGGATTGTTGACTCTGGTGCTTCAGACTATATCTCTGGTAATAACTCCTTGTTTTCATCTTTATCACATCTCAAATTTCCCCATTTTCTCACATTAGCCAATGGGTCAAAGGTTTCAGCTCCAGGAGTGGGTTCAATTTTTATTTCTCCCTCCTCAAATTTATCTTCTGTTTTGTACATTCCTTCTTGTCCTAATTTACTTTCCTTGAGTCAATTAACTAAATTCTTAAATTGTTCAGTTATATTTAATTCTGACTCTTTTGTCATTCAGGACTGTGGTACGGGCAGACAACTTGGCGCAGGACATGAATCACGAGGCCTCTATTACCTGGAATCTAGCTTTTCAGTGTCTTGTCTTGCATCCATTTTTCCTAAATTGTTGCACGATCGGTTTGGACATCCTAGTCTTGCCAAATTAAAGATAATGGCTCCTAGTAAGCAGAAAATCCAAACTTTAGAATGTGAAGCTTGTCAATTAGGCAAACATGTTAGATCTTCTTTTCAAGTAAAGATAAATCAAGAAGTAATTCAGCCTTCGAGGATGGTTAGTTGAAGTATATGCTTCGGAGGTTCCTTATACTGTGGGAGAATGTAAGAGAAGGCATGGTGGCTGGAAGTGCGAGTGCTATGAGGGGAAGGAGAAAGAAAACAGAGGTGGGTTTGGTCCGACAATGAAACCATTTTTTTAGAGGTTCGAAAGGGGTATGATGGTTAGGGATGTGGTGGTAGGAGTTTGGGAGATTAGGAGGAAGATAGGTGTGGATGGTGTGGGTGAGGAAGAAGTCATATTGAGGTTGGAGCACATGGAGGCCAGGGATAGGAAAGCAGTGAAGGGGTAGAGTCACTTTTGAGTATCCATGAAGGTAATTTCTCTAAACATATAGTTCTGACTTCAGGAATCATGAAATGCCACATCCAGGTCATAGTTAGTGAATTTTCACTGTCCCAGATTGCAAAGGTAAGGTCATTTGACTGTGATCTTATTCTCTTGAGGTGGTCCAATTGCGATCTCTTGAGAACCCTCCGAATTTATTAGGCCCATTGAAAGTAATTCCGCCATTAAACTGGTAGGGACCCACCGCATTTGGAAGGTCATCCGGGCCTAAAGGGATGAGTTTTGTAGTAGCCATTGTAGATCTCGTGAGCTGAAGAAGGTTTTCTAGATTTACAAAAAACATGACTAATTGGGACTACATCGTCACTTGGAATGGACTTAGGAGGCTTCAACGACCTTGTTTGTGGTGGCAGTAGAGAGTGAGTATTGTTGGAATAGGGTACGTGAGATACACCTTTCTGGCAAGGCATCTTGGTCGTCGGAGTGAGGCACACCTTTCTTGTTCACCACTAACCTTAAAGGTGGTGGTAGGGTGAACTAGTGCATCCTTGATTTGCTATTTGCACATAAGCTGAAACAAAGCTCTTAAGATTAGGAGCTCTAATACCAACTTGAACTATGCAGGGAAATAAAAGTAGTTTTATTTTTCATACTAATTACATTTTTAGCTCATGTATTTGTAATGATCTATCTCATTAGTATTAGAGTATGATAAAACTGATGTAATCATTGCAGTCACAAACTGCATTTTTGTTATTGTTTGCTGTTTTCTAGTTAGTCAATATTACTTTTATATTACCCTAGTCTGTCATTAAAACTGTTTTAAGCACTTTCTCTCTCTATTCAGTTAGCGAGCTCTAGGTAGCTTCTTCTAGAAGTCTTTGTAACAAATTTTCTTCTCTCTATAAATAGAGAGGTGTATTCTTTGTAAATTGGGTTACAATAATAAAGAGAATCAATTTTCTTCTTTTCTTTCTTTCTAACATGGTATCTAGAACTAGGTGAGATCCACAACTTCAACTCATTTTCCTTCTCTTTCGCAACCCAAACGTTTTCTTAGTCCATCACTGAGAAGTTTGATGATTCGAACTTCTTGCTATGGAAATAGCAGATTGAATCAGTGATCAAGCCGCACCGCTTACACCACTTTGTTGTAAATCTAGAAATTCCTCTTCGCTCTCTCTCTGAGGAAGATCATGCTACAGGTTCTGAAATCTTGCCTATACAATGTGGGAACAACAAGATCAATTGTTGTTAACTTGGCTCCAATCCACTCTCTCTTTGATGATTTTGTCTCAAGTGATTGGTTCCATTCATTCTTATCAAGTTTGGGAGAAGATACATGATTACTTTCACTGTCAAACCCATGCTCACGCCATACAACTCCAAAAAGAGTTGTGCGCTGCCAGTTTTGATGACAAGACCATGCGAGAATTTCTTCAACACGTAAAATCTTTGGCAGATTCCCTAGCATCCGTTGGTGACCCCATCTCTCATAAAGAACAAGTTGATGTTCTTCTTGAAGGTCTTCTGCAAGAATACAACCCTGTGATTATTATTATTGAAACAAATTTTTGCCTGTGGTGATTGAAGAAATTGAAACCCTATTGCTTGCTCAAGAATTGCCTAACAAGAAGTATCATAAACAACTTCTTGCTAATTCTCCTTCAGTCAATCACCCATAATGTCAGTACCATTCCTGATTCTTCTCCTGCGCAATACTAGCACTCCACAGGCTGGTCCTGACAACTCTGTGGTGTATACTCGCAGCAATTACAATCGCGCGCCCCAGCATTATCGTCGAGGCCGTTGTGGTGGTGGTCGTGGCCACGACGAATGATTCTCCAACTTTCAGTGCCAAGTGTGCCTCAAGTATGGACAAACTGCCTCTTTTTGTTATTACAGGTTTGATCAACATTATCAATCGAGTCCCTCTCTTTCGCTGCAAGAACCCATGGGTCAATATCCCTCTTAGCAGAATTTCTATCATGCACAGAATGGGTATCATGGAGGTTTGTAACAGACTCTTCCATATAGGCCGAATGCCTCCTGGACTTCTCACCCACAACCAAACAAACCTATGCAGTCTCCTCTGCCTCCCTCATATTCAAGTGGTATGCTGACCAACATGGGCACTCCATCATGCGCTCCCTCTACATGGGTTCCAGATTCAGGTGCTTCATTTCATGTGGCTGGAGAATCTCAAAACATTCAATAGCTAAGTCCCTTTGAAGGACTGGACCATATCTACATTGGTAATGGTCAAGGTTTGTCCATTAATCGCTCGGGTTCCTCTACCTTTTCCTCCCCTTGTAATCCAAACATTTCACTCATTTTAAATCATTTGTTACATGTTCCTACCATAACCAAAAATTTAATCAGTGTAAGTAAATTTGCTAAAGACAACAATGTCTTCTTTGAGTTTCATCCTAATCTCTGTGTTGTTAAATCTCAGGTCACCAATGAAGTCTTGCTTTAAGGCTATGTTGGTGCTGATGGTCTATATTCCTTTCCAAATCTTCACCTCCAAAGTTCTGCGAGTTCTCTTGCTTTTTGCGTTGTTTCTAATACCGAACCAATTGTCAAACTTACTGAAATGTCTTGCGATAGTTCTAGATTTTAACTTCTATGGCATGCAAGATTGGGTCATCCCAACTCACATGTCTTGAGACGTGTCCTAAAGAATTATAATATACCTATGATCAATAAAAATCCTATTGAATTTTGTTCTGCATGTTTGTGTTGGAAAATCTCAGAGTTCCTTCTCCTTCCTTTACTACTGTTTACAGTTACCCTCTAGAGGTGGTCTACCGTGACTTGTGGGGTCCCTCACATACCTTCTGAATCTGGCGTCCTTTATTACATTACCTTTGTTGATGCTTTTTCTAAATTTACCTGATTTATCTTCTAAAAAATAAATCTAACACCTATAATGCCTTTTTACAATTTAAGGCTATGGCTGAGTTTCAGTTTAATACCAAACTCAAAAATCTTCAAACTGATTTGGGTGGGGGGGAGAGTTTAGACCCTTAACTACATATCTGAAGCCCTTATACATACCATCAAAATGGCGTTGTTGAAAGGAAACATAGGCATCTTGTTGAACTTGGCCTTACCTTGTTAACTCATGCTTCTCTTCCTTTGACATTTTGGAATTTTTCCTTTACTACAACAGTGTATTTCATTAATAGATTAATCACAACTTCACTTAATTTTGTTGTTTCCTATGCTGTGTTGTCCAAACAGCCACCAGACTATACATTTCTAAAAACCTTTGGCTGCTCTTGCTATCCTTTTCTCAGACCCTATAATAGACATAAACTTGAATTCAGGACTCATGAATGTGTTTTCTTGGGTTATTCCACCTCCCATATGGGTTACAAATGTCTGTCACCTACGGGTAAACTTTTCGTCTCAAAAGATGTGGTGTTTAATGAAATTAAGTTTCCCTATGCTGAACTCTTCTCTCCTTTTCCCTGTCAATCTCCTGCTAGCCCACCTCCTCTCCCTCCTGCCTTTATTCCATTGGTTTACCCTGAACAAAACACTGTTATCCCTTGCCCACAAGTCATTGCAAACCCTAATTCTAACTCACTTGATTTTTCTACCCTGAATTCCAGTTCTACAAATGTTAATTCTTCCAATAATGTTAATTCTCCTGCAATCACTGCCTGTCCACACAACTTGTCTGACACTGTAGGTCACTCCCTTGATTCTGTGTCTATTCCCACTAGACCTATCAACATTCATCCTATGCAAACCAGGTCAAAATTTGGAATTCCCTCAAGCAAAATCCATCCTTCCTTGTTTCTAAGCCACTGTGAACCAAGAAGTGTTAAACAACCCTTGAATGATCCTAAGTTGCTGCTTGCTATGCAAGAAGAATATGATGCTCTCATGAAGAACCAAACATGGGACTTGGTTCCTCTTCCACCCAACAGGAAACCAGTGGGTTGTAAATGGGTTTTCAGAGTCAAAGAAAATGCTGATGGCACTGTCAACAAATACAAAGCTAGACTTGTTGCTAAGGGTTTCCTTCAAAAACTAGACACTGATTTTCATGAGATGTTTTCTCCTGTGATCAAACTTGTTACTATTCAACTTATTCTCACTCTAGCATTAACTAACCACTGACCTCTCTTCCAGTTGGATGTTAATAATGTCTTTTTACATGGCTTTCTTGAAGAAACAATTTACATGCAGCAACCCCTAGGTTTTGAAAACTCTAACCTCTCTCTGGTCTGCAGACTAAATAGGGCTTTATATGGGCTAAAACAAGCTCCTCACCAATGGTTTGAGCGTCTTAAATCCACCCTCCTTCAGTTTGGATTTACAACTAGTAAATGTAATCCTTCTCTTTTCATCTACAAACACAATTCCCACACTGTTTATTGTCTAGTGTATGTAGATGATATAATTCTCACTGGCAGCTCAGTTCACCTTATAAAAGTTCTTACAGCAAAACATAACTCTAGCTTTTCTCTTAAGCAATTAGGAAGTTGGATTATTTTTTTGGCATTGAAGTTAAGTATATGTCAGATGGTTCTTTTCTCCTTACTCAAAGTAAGTATATACGTGATCTGCTGCACAAGACTAAAATGGCAGAGGCCCAACCTATCTCTTCCCCCATGGCTTCTTCTTACAAACTTACTAAGGATGGGTCAGATTTCTTTTCAGATCCTAAGCTGTATATATCTATTGTTGGAACACTCCAATACACTTTTATTACTAGACCTGACATCAGTTTTGCTGTTAACAAAACTAGTCAGTTTATGGCCAATCCCCTTAAAAATCATTGGACTGCTGTCAAGTGTATTCTTAGGTACCTCAAAGGCACTTTACATCATGTCTTCATCTTAAACCAGCTGCTGCTAATCTGCCCTTATCCATTCAGGCTCTTTGTGATGCTGATTGGGCCTCTGACCCTGATGATAGGAGGTCCACATCAGGTGCTATTCTCTTCCTTGGACCTAATCTTATTTCTTGGTGGTCTCGCAAACAATAGGTTGTTGCTCGATTTCCGCAGTCTTGTTCAAGCCTCTGCTGAGATTTTGTGGGTCCAAACTCTACTGGTTGAACTTGGAATTGCCTTTACTGCCCCTGCAATTTTCTGTGACAATGAGAGTGCTGTAGCCTTGACTCACAATCCTGTTCTGCATAAACGGACTAAGCATTGGAAATTGATGTCTTCTTTGTCCGAGAATGTGTTTTGCAGCTCTTTGTTCATCATGTTCCTGCTCTTGACCATTGGGCTGATGCTTTCACGAAGCCTTTGTCTCCCTTTTGCTTTCTTATTCTTCGAGACAAACTCAATGTGGTTATCCTTTGCTGCAGTCTCACTCACCTTGAGTTTGGGGGGGTATTAGAGTATGATAAAACTAATGTAATCATTGCAGTCACAAACTGCATTTCTGTTATTGTTTGCTGTTTTCTAGTTAGTTAGCTATTACTTTTCTATTACCCTAGTCTGTTATTAAAACTGTTATAAGTACTTTCTCTCTCTACTCAGTTAGCTAGCTTGAGTTAGCTTCTTCTAGAAGTCTCTGTAACAGACTTTCTTCTCTCTATAAATAGAGAGGTGTATTCTTTGTAAATTGGGTTGCAATAATAAAGAGAATCAATTTTCTTCTTTTCTTTCTTTCTTTCTAACAATTAGGGAAATAAAGTAAAATACAAAGAAGGTCATAAAGATAAAATCTTATGAAATAATTAAGAATATCCTACAAATATTGTATCCTAATAATGATAGATTATCTCCAATACATTCCCTTTTCAAAAAACATTCCCATGATGGATTGATGGCAAACTCATATTCCTTCTAGGTTAATTGGATGACATGATCATTGCAAGTAATGATGAATTGAAAAACAGGTTCTAAAGGAGAAGTTTTGAAATGAAGAAGTTGTGAAAGCTTAGGTACATTCTCAGGATAGAAGTTGCCTTTTCCAGACAAGGTTTCTTCATCTTCTTCCAAAGGAAGTACTTAATAAATCTTCTCAAAGAAACAAACAAATTCGAGTATAAAATTCTGAAGTTTCTATTGAACAAAACCATAAGATAGGAAGTGAGGGGGAAAACACAACAATGGAGAAATCTTAATACTAGAGATTGGTGAGGAAGCTCATCTATTTATTCTATGTTGGACTAGACATTGCTTATATAATGAGTGTGGTAAGGCAATTCATGCATGATGCCTAAGACACACCATTGTAGGTAGTATATAGAATCCTCCAATATTTGAAGGCAGGTCTAAGAAGAATACCTCTTATATAGAAGAGAAGGTGCTCTATTCGTGGAAGTATAGATGCAAAATATGTTGAGTTAAAAACAAAGTGTAATTGCTCAGTTTAGTGTAGAAATGGAGTTTCCAGTTGATACATGGTACTGTGAGGTGTTATGGATGGAGATCATTCTTGATTCCCTCAAGATAAAGTATCAAGACCCAATGAGGCTGTCTTGTCACAATAATTCAGCTATTACGTTGCCGATAACTTCATAGCATGACAAAACCAAGCATAGAGATTGACATCCTTTTGGGGTTCCAATTACAGATGCAATGTATTCACTAAGGGATCCCTGAAAATTAGTACTAGGAACTTACTAGTTACTACTTACTAGCAAGCTGGGAAAGATTATCCAAATACCAAGTTGAGGGAAAGTGTGGTAAATTTCATTGATATTGTCAAAATAGATAAATATCTTATATCTTTGGTATTTTTTTTTCGTTGTTTCCTTTTCATGTTAGTTTCTTTATTTCCTTTAGTAGGATTAACCATTTAGCCTATGAATGGGGATTGGAGCTTGTACTTCAAATACACAGAAATATATACCCTTCTGAAGAGCTGGCTGGATATTCCATAGAAAATAGTAGCTTGATTTCTTAGCTGTGCATCAAGATTGTGAGGAAGTCATTGAAGTTACACCTTTTTATTCTATCATTGTCTGAACCAAGTTGTTAAACACCTAGATAAATATCAAACTTCTATCGACTAATAGATGGATTGATTTGACATATGGCCCATGTTTACTATTTCATATGCTGTTTTGTTCTTGTCTTAATGCATGCTTATCATAATTTTTTTAAGGTATCAGGGAACAGCTCGATTGATGTTCAACTCCTTTGGTTCATCAATATGGATGATGCCTTTTTCCAAGTATTGTAGAACGGATAATAAATACTGGAAGCATTTTTCCGGGGGAAGGCATGTGGGTCCACCAAAGTATCGCTGCGATGAGCAGGAGTTCAAATATAACTTATCTGGGTGGCCAACAAAAATAATCAACATTGAAATTCCCTCAACTCGCAGTAAGATTGATGATTATTTTACTTTGTTCGTGGGCAATCTTGTTATGGTGCTTTTGGTCCCCGACTTACTAATTGTAACGTCTGCTTGCAGCATTTGATGCATATCCTTCATTCTCAGAAATACCTGAGGCGAACTTGTCCACCATGGAATGCGGACTACCAACTCAATTATCATTCTCAGCTCGTGAAATAGCAGATGGCACCTTTTTCAAGGCAATTGAAGATTATGATCCAGACAGCACGAGGCTCTTGCACCAGTTAGAGAAGTTAGTGTTCTCATCAATCATTAAAATATATTTACTTGAATATTTTTTATCATTAAAATATATCAAAAGCCAAAAATTGAAACTTCCAAAGCTTCATTTTTTTGGCGGGTGCTGCTAACCTAAGAATGGGCATCAAATTACAATGCCAAAAAGGAATCTGAAAATATGTTCTTACTGTATGATTGTTTTAATATGAAACTAAATCCCTTCTTCCCCAAATAAAATTTTAAACTTATTAATTTGTAATTTATAAATATAGTTACACTGTGAGGTTTAAGAAGGAACTGTACATAGAGTGCTTTCATTTACATGGAATTTATGATTACAAATAAAAAACAAATGCTTCTGTAATATCTTTTGCATAGCTGTCCTAAACTATTGGTTTTGACTTGTATGCTTTGTCGGTGAAAGTTTTCATTTCTATTTTTATGTACCTCTTGTTGGATATTCTTGTACTTACTACTACGCATACTTATATTGTTATTTGTAGTTCTACTATTGAACAGGCATATGCTTGAATTCTTTATTGTTTCAGATCATTTCTTAGCGATCCTGTCCTTAATCCCCTTACACCTTGGGACCGACCACCGATAAAAAATGTATTCTGCATTTATGGGTCCGATTCAAAGACAAAGGTATAATTTCCCTCTATAAATGAACGACTGTTATTTCTAATGTCTACCTTAAGTGCAAATACAAGAAAATTTCATTTAAATGAAGGTTGATTTATATATATATAAAGGGTTAAGGGTTTTTGCTAATTTCTTGTAAAGGGTTCATTCAAAGAATTTCATTTGGCTTACATATGTTTTTAGTTTTAGTTCTTCAAATTTGTGATAAGTTTGTATTTTGTCTTCCAAATTTAAAATTGATCTTTTTAGTCTTTGTAATTTGAAAAAAAACCTATTTTAGTCCCTTTGTCCCAATGTCTTGTGCATAAATGTTCTCATAATGAATACTTTGAAAAGAAAACACACATTTGGTAGGGTGTTTGATAATATAAATGCAAAACCAAAATGAGTTGCCATGTAATCAAGTTGTAATCCCTTAGTCATATAAGCAAAGTTTCTAATGTCATTTTGGTAGAGGAACTACAACAATTTTTTCCCCAAATTACACAAAAAAAGATATAATTTAAATTTGGAGGACCAAAAACAAACACACTCCAAATTTTAGGGACTAAAAATATATGTATCCATTCATTCATATGAATTTAATTTAAATGTATTGACAATATAAAGGATTTTTAAATTGTCATTTAATTACAGATTACCATGTATGGTAAATTTGTTGAATTTTATAATAATGACCTTATAATTCATAACTAAGATGGCTTCTAATTAATTGACAGTAAACAAAATTTTAAATTGACAGTACACGAAAAATTGAACTCTCTTTATATTGTTGTAGTTTGTTCAAGTTCTAAACTCTATCTCAATTTTGTTTTAGTTTACCATATTTGGTATTGCTATTTCATTTTATTTTTGAAAAACGGTAATAAATATTCGGCCAATAAGTATGATGCACCTGCATATAAAAGTAGTGAGCTTTATTTGGTTATGAAGTTGTGAAGTTCTGCAATCTTTTAGTCCTATGAAATATATACATTTGTTGAAGCCACATCAGAAGAATCAGTAGATTTTGTAATTTGATAATTTTATACTCCTTATCATCGTATCATGTTTATTTTCTACCCTTTACATTATTTCTTTCCTTTTTTATGGATAGTAGTTGTTGAGAATTTTCGATATCATCTTATCTGGATATTATCTTATCTTATGTTGAGAATCTTAAATATCATTTTATCTTTTAAATATAGTATGTAGAGATAATATCTTAGAGATTATAGGAAACAATATCTTCTATATTCATGTATAATTTATGAAATAAGTCTATATAAACATGCTTCCGCTGGGCATTCACACACACGGTTTCATTCTATTATTTCTCGTTATTTGTCCACTTTTAACATGGTATCAAAATTAAGTTGAAGGAGTATTTAAAAAAACGTCCCTTACCTAGGGCCCCCAATGCCCCCGGTAAGCTCTATCTGTTTGCTGCTCATCTTCTGAACTCTTTTTCTTTCTTCTGAGAATCTTTTCATATATTTTCCTTTTGTGGTGCATTAGTGGCCTCGTCAATGACTTCTTTGGTGAATACTGCCACTTGTTGTCCGTGACTTTCCGACCATTACCAATTGGAACTTGCTCTGTTTGCCATGAATTTTCTTAGGTTGATGGATATTTCAACTATTTGGCAATGTCATTTTCCAAGCAATATTCTCCGACTACGCCAATATCCATGAATTCTCTTTCCAAATATTGTTTATGGCATAACTCAATTTTGGTTTATTAATTCTATTACTAGCTTCTTGTAACAAGTTGAATGCTTAGTAAGGTTGAGTTTGAGAATCTTAAATATCATCTTATCTTGATAATATCTTATCTTGATTTTCAATATAATATATAGAGATAATATGTAAAGATTATAGAAAACAATATCTTCTATGTTCATGTGTAATTTATGAAATAAGTCTATATAAACATGCTTCCGCTATGTATTCACACACATGGTATCAGAGGTAGGTTGAAAGAGTATTAATAAAAAAACATCCCTCACCGAGGGCCCAATGCCCCTTGTAAGCTCTATCTGTTTGTTGCTCATCTTTTGAAATCTATTCCCTTCTTCTGAGAATCTTTTCATATATTTTCCTTTTCCGGTGTATTTTTGGTGACCATCGTCAATGAATTTTTTGGTGAATACCACCACATACTGTCAATGACTTTTCCATCCATGACCAATTGGAACTTGCTCTGCCTGCCATGATTTTTTTAGGTGGATGGATATTTCAATTATCTGGAAATGCTATATTTTAAGCAATATTCTCCGACTTCACCAACATCTCTAATTTGCCTTTTCAAATATTATTTATGGTGATACTCAATTTTGGTTTATTAATTTTGTTACTAACTTCTTGAGGGGGAGTGTTGAGAATTTTAGATATCATCTTAACTTGATATTATCTTATATTAGGTTAAGAATCATAGATATCATCTTATCTTGATTTTAAATAGTATGTAGAGATAATATCTTAGAAATTATAGAAATAATATCTTTTATATTCATGTGTAATTTATGAAATAAGTCTATATAAACATGCTTCCGCTGTATATTCAGACACAATTTTAGTTCACTATTCCTTTATTTTCCTCTGATTTTAACTGTAGTGTTCAGCAGAGGCCACATGTAGGGGGAATATACAACAAAAAAGCATTTTATATTGAGTGGGAATAATTAATAAAAAGGATAACGCTGGTCCCTCCATACCTTAAATATTAAGTTCTATTGAAAATTCAAAACATTCAATTCTTTGAATTCTGGTCTTTCACATTCTAGACTGACTTTTTTATATTTGATATATTTTGGTTTTTGCTTCTTTGTGCTTATGGTTTGAATACTGAATACTTTCTAGTCTTATACTATAGGGATGACATTGTAATACTGACACCTTAAATTGCAGTTCTCAGCTAAAATTATGCTTTATTTAACTTCATAAATCATGTCAATTGTAAAAAAATCTTTGTATTTAACATTTTCTTGATTGTGAACATTTACCTGGATACTTGAAGCTCTTTATTTATACTGTAAAACTTGGGGATTCTGATGATCAGAAATACTATTATTGTGAATGATAATTCTGACATCTTGATTTTAAAAAATAGGTTGGTTACTACTATGCTCCTAGCGGCAAGCCTTACCCTGATAACTGGATCATTACTGATGTAGTTTATGAGTTTGAAGGATCTCTAATCTCAAGGTAACTATCATATCTTTTCAGGTGTGTTGGTTTTGTAGTTGTAAATGGAATGAATTTGGAGGATGATTAGTTTTTTTGAGATTGTCTTTTGATAAAGCAATGTGTACAATAGGAAAAGTCATTGTGCTATTACAGTTCTTATTTGTACATTTTTCTGAATATTCAATTTAAACTTAAACATTGTTAAAGTGTTTTAGTCTCAACTGTCAGGTCAGGGAATCTGGTTGAAGGGAATGCTGCAGCCATAAGTGGTGATGAAACGGTAAACTCAAATTATGTTTCCTTTACTGTGATTGTGATTATATGGGGATGCATAATGTATTTTTGGCCAATTTGTCCTACTTTAGTACTTTGCACTTCCACTGTTTTTGGAATTGCAATGTGCTATCTACATTCAGCAGTTGGATTACAATACAATCAATTCATTACAGGTGCCATATCTCTCCCTTTCCTTGTGCAAGAACTGGCTTGGACCGAAAGTGAACATAACAAGAGCTCCGCAGGTATTGTGGTGTAAAGATGATGTATGAGTTGTCTTTAATTTAGTGTGACGATGTTTTGTTTAATAGTTATGTTTTTAGGATAAGTCAAATAGATTTGTAAACATGTGCTGTTAAATTACTATTAGTTTGCTGGTACATACAATATTAAATTATTGCTACGTATCTTTATTTAGACAGTTAGGTATATTACAATGAGTTGTAAGCCAATGAGAACAGTCTTTGCTGAAAATGAATGATATTGATACGAAGAATATGGAATATGTTTTACAAGAATGTCAATTGGGGATTGATGTGGTTCTTTTTTATTTATTTTTTATTCCCCCCACTATTCACTTTTCTATTGTTTGTATGTATGCAACATCAGATTCTGATTTAATAATTTCCCGACCAGAAACATCTCAAGCTGAATTCCATCAAATTTAAGTTATTCATTTTGATTTATAGAAACTTTTCTATTTTGAACACTGATATCTCTTGTTGTGCTCTAATCCTTTGCTTATCTTCATTTGCATGCATACTGATATTTATTTTACAATCTTTATATTTATCTTTGTTCTGACTTTTCAGTCGGAGCACGATGGTTCAGATGTACAGATTAAATTGAATGTGGAACATCACCATGAAGAAGATATTGTTCCAAACATGACAAGATCATCAAAGGTGAAGTACATAACATATTACGAAGATTCTGAAAGTCTTCCTGGAAAGAGAACTGCAGTTTGGGAGCTTGATAAAGGTGCATAGCTTGTCCTTGGAGTTGTCATGGATTAACCGATGCTTTTATAGTTTTATTTATGGCTAAAATAACAGCAACTAGATTATGAATTTGTCATGCACACATAGCTATTTTAATTTAGTATCTTGTCAAGTTTGTGACTGGATTTAGAAGTTAATGCTCATGAAATCAACACTTAGAGAATTCATTCACTTAGCAAAAGATTAAGGTTTCAAAGTATGAAATTAAATATTTGGCCCCAGAAAAGTTTTGGTTCAATGTTATTTATTAATCAAGGAAAGGGTTATTTACGAGCATGGGCAATTGCTTAGTAATTTCATAATATAACTACAAAGAAAACCCTTAATTTGATCCTCCAAAATTGTACGTGCTATTTCATTAGTCCTTAAAAAATTTAGTCATCAAATTAGTCCCTCAGAAATCTAATTGTTACCAAATTAGTTTCTCAAAGATCTAAAGTATCACCATATTGATCCTTTATAAAGTATTAAAGTGGTAGAAAAAATCATTGAGGGGGAGGCAACTTTAACAGGGGTTGTCTCCTAAATGAGAAAGAGGCATCCATCGTAGATAAAGCTCTTAGAAAATTTGAAGTTCCTAAGTGAGTTGGCTGGATACGGTCCTTGTCCCGTGATATCTGGCATACTAACATTTTGACTCACGGTTCAAAATATGGGTCTGAAAAGTGCTAGGGTAATACGAGTGGCAGGGTAATTCGGAGGGGGGCTTAGGTTACAAGAAGACGGATTGGTTTGGAACGGGAAAAGACGGGAAGGCTAGCGGGGTAGACTGATTTGATGGCAAATTATATCTTTGAGGGAGATCTAAAACGTCACTATATTGGTTCTTATGGAGGAATAAAATGGTGATAAAAGAATTTTTGAGGAACTAATTTGATGATAAATTAAATGAGGGATGAATTTGGTGCCAAATTATTTGGAGGATTAAAGTGGTGGCAGAAAGAATTTTTAGGTGAAATCACCAACAGTCTTGAAGAAGTAATGTGGTAAAACAAAATTATAAAGGACCAAATTGAGGTTTTTCTCTATAATATAAATATGTTTTATTAATTCGTGAATGCAAGGCTTTGAGTTTTACCAATAAAACAATTGACTACAAGGATATATACTAGTAAACTGATACAATATTCTTGTAGCAAATCACAGGAACATAGTTAGATCACCCGTGCTAATGAGGGAATTATGGCTTGAGATGTGGCATGATATCCATCCTGATGCAAAATCAAAGTTTGTGACAAAAGGTATTTTGTACTACAATTATAAACAATTTTCAACAGTTAAGCCGACAATCTCCAATTACTTTATGGCTTTGTTCCATTACAGCTAAGCGGGGTCCTTTAAGAGATGAGGACTGTTATTGGGATTATGGAAAAGCTCGTTGTGCATGGCCGGAGTATTGTGAATATAGGTTATTTTCTGTCTCTTATATTCAAGGTTTGGTTTTTTTCAGGGAGGACTAAGGTTTTGGAAAAGCTGGTTGTGCATGGTCAAAGTACTTTATGACATAAAATTTTTTTCCTTCTTCCCACAATCCTTTTTGTGTATCTTCCTTTTTTAGTGAATTTTCCAATGACTGTTGGTACTATTCTAGTCATGACCAACACCATTAGGATTCTTTGAGGATTTTTGTTAGTAATTAACTAGCACCTTTTGCATATTTATTTTTCGATAAATAACTGTTTCTCTGTCTATCCTGCTATAATTCTTTAGTTTGTTTTTCGGCCACTGGCTTTTACTCGCCATTCATCTTTCAACGAATAACTTTTTGGTTGCCTACTTGATGCTGTTTTTTTCTGGCATTTTCCTCAGTTTAAATAATTTTGGGCCTTCACACATATTGATTTAAAGCCTCCAAATATTGGTTTTAAGAATGTTTGAAATTGCTTTGCTTGCCATGAATTTTCTTAGGTTGTTGGATGTTCTAGCTATCTAGCAATGTTATTTTTCAAGTAATATTTCCCGACTTTGCCAACATCCCTTGATTGCCTTTCCGAATATTGTTTTATGTTGGAACTCAATTTTGACTTATTTATTTGTCTACTTCTTATAACAAGTTGAATGCGTAGTAAGCTTCAGCTAGAGAGAGGTGTTGAAAATCAAAATATAAAATAGTAAAAGTAGTAACAGTGATTTATACACTTTATCTTTTATTTAAAGGAGACACAATATTTTCTATTTATTTATAATCAATATTATTAACCTATATAAACATGTTTCCCTTATGTATTTAGATACATTGTTTCAGTCCATTATTCCTCTATGTTTCACTGACTTTAACACTAATGTAGGTATGTTTTTGGTGATGTTCACTTGGGTCAAAGCTGCAGGTTGAGATATACTACAGCTGAAGTGTTGTCGCATTATTTGTGAATAGTAAGGTACATTCTACAATGTTATATGATTTTGAGTATGGTAGTCTCGAGCATAAGTTAGTTACAAATTGCTCTATTGTCACTATTCTTAGATCTGCCAAGTCCTTGACTTAAACCTCCAATAATCATTCAGTCTTTTGGTTATTATTTCCCTCTTTTAAGTCATTCTCTTGATTAATCTGAGTTGCTATTGTCAATGATCTGCATAATAGACTTGATATGTACAAATGCATAGTTTTCTTCTTCAATAGCTACTACCTACTTTACGTTGTTTTGCAACATAAAGAAATTATCTATCGAATATTATTGCTAATTTCTGAAGGTGGTAGATTTTTACACAAGTTAAGCTATATTTATGAAATCTATTATCTGCTTAAGTTATTAGATTTAATTGATCAGAAACTGAATCTTAGATAGAAGGCACATAAATCACAAGGTACAATGAGTTGCTTACCAAATATAAATGATAACTAGAACAGAGTTCATGTACTTTGCATGGTTTAACAAAAGTGTTGCCATTCATAGCTAAGAGAAGAGGTTCTCTGAGAAATTGAAAAATTGAGAAATTGAGAAATCGTGGCTAATGGAAAAAAATGAACTTTCATTAATTGTGAAAAGTTAGTTACATGTAAAGCTTATGCTAAGTATTTATACCAACCCAAAATAAGCAAGAAACCTATAACTAACTTAACTAACTTCATAATAGAATGCTAACTAACTTTTAATATTACAGTTGTAAAGAAAATACAATGAGAAGGTGGCATTTGGTCAATATCTCCCTGCAAGGTGAGGAATGGATATCATAGATTCTCAGCTTGGCCTTTATAAAAATGTCAACAAGTTGAAGAGAGGTGACAGGAAGCAATTTGAGAAGACCCAAGTGTAATTTTGCTCGAACAATGTAATAATCTATTTCAATATGTTTGGTGTGTTCGTGAAAGGCACAATTTACAGCAATTTGGAGTGCTGAATGGTTGTCATAGTAAAGCAAAGCCAGGGCAGAAAAGGGAATGATAAGATCTTTCAGCAAGTAGGTAAGCCAGTGTAACTCACAGGTAGTGCTAGCTAGAGCATGATACTCAGCCTCAGCAAAACTACGTGAAACTATGCTTGTTTCTTGGATTTCTAGGAGATAAGGGAGGAACCGAGATAGACACAAAATCCAATGATGGAACTGTGAATATCAATGCATTCATCCGGATCAGAATTAGGAGGTGAGCCATTGTAACTCACACTCATAGATAGTGCTAGCTAAAGCATGATACTCAGCCTCAACAGAACTACGTGAAATTGTGTCTTGTTTCTTGGATTTCCAGGAGATAAGGGAGGAACCAAGATAGACACAAAATCCAATGATGGAACTGTGAATACCAATACATCCATCCCAATCAGAATATAGGCTAAAAGCCTTAAGTTGAGGTTGATTGGTAAGGAAGAAAAGAATAGAACCAAGGGAACCTTTAATATATCTGAGAATACAAGCTTCCTACTAATGGGTAGTGGTAAGAGCTAAAACAAATTGACTTAAATGCTGAACAACATAGGTGATATTGGGTCTGGTGCTGGTCAGGGGTAAATTAGCCTGTCAATGAGATGTTTGTAAGAGGAAGCATCAAATAAAGAAGTGTCAAAATCAATGTGAAGGTAAGTGTGGTAGTCAATAGTAGTACTGATGGGCAATAGCCAAGCAAACCAAATAGCATACAATAATTCAAGAGTGTATTTATGCTCGGACCTGGGAGATAGAAATACCAGCCTTCCTATGAGCTACTTCAAACCCTAGAAAGAATTTTAAGTCACCTAGATCGTTGATTTTGAAGATGTTCAATTCATTGGTTATGTGAGTAATTTTAGAAATATCATTGCTAGTGAGAACAATGAACAAAAAATGATTTGAAGGGGACTGCTTAGTTATGAAAATATAGGAAATGAGACAAACGTTCAAATTATTGATGACTAGCTTGTTTAAGACCATATAGAAATTGTTGAAGTCAACAAACCTAACTAGGTTTAGAAGGAAGACCTGGTGGAACAACCATGTAAACTTCTTCATTCAAGTCACATGTAGGAATGCATAATGAACATCTAGTTGTTGGAGGTGCCAGCAATACATGGTAACAAGTGCAAGCAAAAGTCGGACAATTGTGATCTTTGCATCTAGAGAGAAAGTACCTAAATAGTTAAAGACCTTGCTGAGTGTAGCCTTTAGTTACTAAGTGAGCCTTGTAACGTTCAATGCTACCATGATCACAATGCTTGATCTTATATACTTATCTACAACCAATGGCAATTTTGTTGGGTGGAAGATTAGTTAATACCCATGTATTGTATCTCTTGCATAGTTGTGACCCAATAATCAAATTTGGGAACTGGTGCAAATTTTTGGTTGACCAATGGAAGAGATGACCATAATGAAACTATGATAAGATGGAGACAATTTATTTTAAGAGAGGACATGACATATAGCATGGCGAATACCCGTTGTATAAGAGGCTATAACTGATGTAAAAATGGTATGAAAATCAGTGAAATTTTAGACCTTTACTTTTGGCGTTGAGAATGACGAAGAAGGGTCATGTGGTGGAGAAGAGGGGGCAGGATGAAGGGGAATGAAGTAGGAGAAGAAAGTTCAGCTATTTTGTTCTAGTGAGGGGGAAGGATGAAGGGGAATGGTGTCTTCAATAGGTAAGTCATGGTATATGATGCTAGTAGTGAGGGTTGGATTATTTGAAGAAGTAGAATGGTTTTAAAATCAAATAGAGAGGAATAATGGAATGAAACCACATGTTTGAATGCACAACAGAAACATGTTTATATAGGTTAATAACAATAGATACTAATAATGAGGGAACAATTTGTTACCTCAAAATCATATTATACTTTCCTTAGGCTGAAGCTTACAAAGCATTTAAATTGTTACAAGTAACAAGTAGAAAATAAACAAACCAAAATTGAGTTTCACCATAAAACAATATTTTAAAGGACAATTCAAGGACGTTGGAGAAGTTGAGAAATATTGCTAGAAAAATAGCATTGCCAAAGAGCTGAAATACCCATCAGCCTAAGAAGACTCATGGCAAGAAAAGCAAGTTCCAACTTTCTTAAAACCAAAATTTGATAGTTTTAAACAAATATTAATGGAGACCCAAAATTATTTTGAACTTGAAAATAAGTTCATTACTAATGGGAAAGAGATCATCACTGTTACTAGGACATAGTTGGGATTAGTGCAATAGGGACAAATGGAGCCAATGCATCTAGGACAGAGACAGGGACTAGTGCATCTAGGACAAAGTTGAGGCCAGTGCATAAGGGTAGAGATGAGCTATGGAAGCCATTTATTGAAGAGGAAAATAGAGGGAAAATGAACAATATCGAAACGCTATTTTTTAGAATAGGAGCAGCAAGCAAAATGAGGTCATTGTGAGCAATGGGCCTCTGGTGAAAGACTTGTCTTTTTAATATTCCTTCAACCTGGCTCTAATATCATGTTAAAATTAGAGAAATAGAGAAAAATAATGAAAACTGTGTTTGAATACATAGTGAAAACATGTTTATATAGGTTAATAAAAATAAATACTAATAATGAGGGAATATTTTGTTACCTCAAAATCAGATTATACTTTCCTAGAAATCCTACTTTCCTATTAATATTAAATGTATATTATTTTATTCTAATTTTCAACAAATGGTTCTAAAATATGGAATATGGAAAGCAATTTTCATGGAAAATAACATTGCGGGAGGTCTCTTTAGCATGGGTTTGCAAATTAAAAGTAATGTAGCCTTTGGTTAAGGTTTGAAACCAAGAAATAAAGAGGGAAGATCTCTTGGATCTAATTTCTTACAATTAGTAGTTAGAGTAGACAAAAAAATTGTAGGTAAGTGAGATTGAAAAAGTAAGGCGCGAGCAACATTCAAAAGGTGATGATGTTTACATTCAGCAATAGCATTTTGTGTTTTGGTGTTTCAATGCATGTGGTTTGGTGTACAATTCTAGTTGAAGCATAAAAACCACTCATGAGAAATTCTGCCCCATTATCATAACTAGCTTTAACTTTAGTGCTGAATTGCCTTAAAATGTGGGAAACAATTTTTTTAAAAGATTTTGTGTTTCAGCTTTGGATTTCATAAGACCCAAACAAAATGTGAATGGTCATCAACCATGGTTAGAAAATAACCGTGATCATGCATTGAAACAGTGACAAGGGCCCCATATATCATGTATTAGATAAAAATGTGAGAAGCATTAGAGTGACTAGTAGGAAAAGGTAATTTCTGTTGTTTGGCACAATGACAAGCATGATATACAAATGACTTATCGCTTAAGACAATTCAGTAAAATTGTTGCATAATGCGAAATCTATCATGAGAGGGATGGTCCATACAAAAATCCCATAGGTCTATGGATTCTTTATTACAAAAAAGGGTCTTAGCGGTGTTGTCAAGGATATAGAGGTAGATCGAGAAGCAAGAGGCATGAAAATTTTATATAATCATTGATTACATCAGCTGAACCATTAATCTTGATGTTGTTTATGTGACATTTGTTGGAAAAAAGGTCAATATACAATTCAAAGAAGAAATCAGTTTGGAAGAAATAGACACAAGAAGTGACAAAATCAAAAGAAAAAGCTAGGTATGTAAATAACATTTGGAGATAGGAAATTAGAAATTTGCATAGTGTCAGAGTGATTTGTTGGCCAGTGGGTAATTTGACAATGATGGGTGTGATTTGTGTGTAAGTGGTGTGTAATGATAAGGAACATGAGACATTGTTTGTTGCTCCTGAATCTAATAAGCATAATGCAAAGTTCTCATTGGTCAATGTGCACATGAGTGGAAGGATATTACTGGTGAAGAAATGTTAGGGGAAATGGTACCAATCTGGTTCACATGTGTGGAAGGGTTTGAAGCACCATTGTTCCATGGTTGAATGAAACCCGACAAGGCTTGATATTGTTACTGTGTGAAAAAAATGCCAGCCTGTTCCTGCTTCTGTTGGTCTGAATTATTGCCTTCATTGTTGATTCATTCGCCTGATACACTGCTATTTACTGCAGCTAATTGATTGTGGTATAATTTGTGGACTGGGAGATAACCGTGCTTCCTTTAACATTCTTTAACAGTGGGCCCAATTTTGATGGTGTGTGCATACTTTGGTCCATCTACCATACGAGCTTCTACCTCTTGAAGAAGGAAATCCATGTTTCCTAGAGCACACATCAACACTATGTCCATTTTTTCTACAATATTATAAGTTTTCCCTGAATTTGAGTTAACAACATTTATAGCACTTCCTTTGTTTTCAAAATTCAAGTCCCCAAGCAAATCATTATTGGCAAATTGTCTCTTGTTTAACGACATAAGAGAAGATTTTTGCAATAGCAGGTAGGGGATCCATCATGAAAGGTTTGACCTTACATTGTTGTACTGATTGTTTAAACCTCCCAAAATTGCATTACTTGATCTTGGATTTTTCTCTCCCTTACACCACTAGTAAGACCAACACACGAAAACTTTGTTACACATGTACAAAATGGATTGGGCCTATAACTCTCCAATTCATCCCGTATGATACACAATTTTGTAAAGTAATCAGTGATTGAAAGACCATCTTGTTTAATTGCTTACCAATAATTGCAGATTCAAAATTTGCAACAAATCACCTTGCGAAGTTGCAAGTAGTGAGACTTTCAAATCTCTCCATACATAAATTGCTTTGTCTATTCATAGAATGCTTTGTTGAATTGAAGGAGAAATTGAGTGTATTAGTCAGGATACAACCATGTTATTACGTCTTTTCCAGGCTGAATACAACTTAGCTGTAATAGGAAGTTCTGAAAGAGTTCCATCCATAAATTCCACCTTCTTTGCACGTAAGGCTGTTGACATAGATCTGCACCATGAATTGTAATTTGTTGAATCCATAACCTATGAAACCAATGTAGTAGCAAGATTCTCACAAAGATGCAATTAATAGTGATATGAACATCCAAGGATTGATCCATTGTAGTGCTCATGATGAAGAATCAAGAAACAAATCAGAGAAGAAAGATGGAGTGATGCAGAGGAAAAATCAAGTGGCACAACAGAGCTCTTCAATTGAAGAGCTCTGGTACCATAACTAAAGTGTTGCTAACTTGCTTTCGTGCAGCGAAATTGAGAGAGAAATCATATAAAGCTAATGAGAGAAAATAAACTTCATTAATTGTGAAAAGTTAGTTACATCTGAAGCTTATGCTAAGTATTTATACCAAGACAAAGAAGCAAGAAACCTATAACTAACTTAACTAGCTTTATAACAAAAGGCTAACTAACTTTGAATATTACAGCTGCAAAGAAAATACAACGAGAAAGTGTTATTTGGTCAATAGGGTAAGCAAAGCAAAAAAGCTGCCCAACAGTGTCCATATCAGTAAAAAAGTAGAACGTAAAAGAGAAAAAGTGTTAAGGGGTTGAAGTGTATATAATGCTTACTTGTGAAGTGTATATAATGCTTACTTGTGTAAGTTAAAATTATGGCTAACCAGATTTTATAATACTATTGACAAGAACAATAACAATAAAATAGTATTTCTCACAAGGGTTCACATTATGAAGAAACGGGTGTTGGTAAAAGGTAATATTCCTCCTGAATTTCTAGAATTTTGCTTATCTGACATTTCATATCTTCAGTAATGCAGTCATAATATTATTTGGAACAAAAAATTGTATACATAGTATATTGGTGTCTTTTTTGTCTCTGTTTTTACTGTTATTTCAAACTTCCAGTTTTTTCACCCCTGGTGTTGATGTGGGTACTTTCTGGCAATTTATTCTACAGGATGACACACTACATATGAATACCAGAATTCCTCCTTTATATAAACCATGACTTTTGGAGTTTGGCCATTCTTTGTCATTGTATACATGCGGGAGCACTGTATACAAGCAAATTAATGTTTTGCTCGTTTGGAACTTTGACCAACGTCTTCCTAGTTTGCACGGTATATCTTGCGCCAGTTTGTAGTCAATGTTGTACGATATATATACTCTGTCACTAGCAGCGGACACTTCTCACCGATATATTACGGGTGACATCTCATTTGTGTCCTCATATACTCTGCACAACGAAATCCAGGCTATTGCCTTTATTTTTTGAAGCATTATTTCTGCTGCTATTGGTTAAACTGGTGGACCTTCTTACTGTTGATTACTCGAGAGACCACTTCCCTCTTTGCCATGCATGACAAATAATATGCCATAATAATGGTCAATTGGTTGACAGTTTTCATGATCCCGAAAATATACAGGCAACAGTGATGTGCTAAATCCGTTGTTAGAAAAATTGACATGGGAAGTGACGATACAATGTCCATTAGTGTAGACGACTATAGCGAAGCTGAGTACCCTTGTTCTCTGATATCATAACACATTCTTGCATTACATTTGACAATGTCAACTACTCTCTTCACTTTAGATTTACACCAGAAATTTATGTTTAAACTCAAAGTCCTGTCTAAGATGTAGGATTCTTAGATTGATAAACATGTCTTAGTTATTCTGTTTGATATTGTACGCCCCTGGGAAAAGAAACAACATTGTAATATTTTATCTTCAATATAAGTTCCTTTGTGAATAAGATTCTTTTTCCCTATCTGCCATCTATTTTGTTCCCACTCCACAAGGGAGTAGATCGTAAATACTTTGCTCTTAATTATAAGGTGATTAATCAAATTATGTTTATTAAGAAAATTATCAAATTTATGTATAAACATTAAAATTGTAATATTTTTTCAAATTTATCCTCTACAATATTGGAGATAGAAAATATTCATTAATAATTAGAGCAAGAAAATATTATTTATAGGAAAATAATAAGAGCATTTTAATAAAAGAATCAATTAAGGCAAAACACTTTATAAAAAAGTCAAACAAATATTAAAACTTTCTTATATTTAGGGATTGATGAAGTATTTTAAAATGTAAACAAGGACAACTAGATCCTTTAAATCTAGACATGTGACAAAAACTTCTACATTTATATTATTATTACTATGGTTTTCTAATCCTTGTCTCCTCAATTGTTTACTCAAGATTGGTATAGGGATAATATTATCATGACTTCATGAGAATATAAAAATGTGTAATTGTCTACAATTTTCCTTGCAAAATATTAATAATGTTGTCTTAACCCTAAAAAATATTCATTAAAAATATAAATATGATTAACTTTATAAGATTGGTACTCATGACATTGGTATGGAATATCCACGGTAACTTTGTTGATAACTAGTTTTCGTCAAGAAACCTGTTTTATAATCTTTAGTTGAGTTTTTCTTTTCAGATTATGTTTTTTTCATCCACAAAGATTGAACCCAAGAGCTTGCTTAAGGGATCCAGTGCCATGGGATCAACGACTTGTTGGTAATATAAACTAAGGGTGTTCACGTTCAAGTTAGATCAACAACTTGTTGGTAATATAAACTAAGGGTGTTCACGTTCAAGTTAGATTAATTTGAGGAAAATGTAAACCGAACTAATTAATTTTAAGAGAATTTCTCCCTACACTTCAATAAGTTTTCCCTATATCTCCCTAGTTTCTAAAAATGGCAAAAACCCCTTAATGAAAATAGTAAAAGTTTAATTATCACGCACCTCTTTCTTTTTTCTTTCATCTGCATCTCTCTCTTGTTTTGCATGTCTTTTTGTCGCATATCTCTCGTTAGCTTATCTTGCATGACTTCATTTTTCTTCTCACTGAATAAATGGTTTTCTCTTCTTCTTGTGTGTTGTTGTTCATCCCCTTTGTGTTTGCTTCGTTCTTCGTGGTCTAGCTTTACGTTTATCTATTCTCGGTACATTAGTTTTTTTTACAAGTCCGGACACCCTTATCTAGACTTGTAAAAAAAATTTGCAAATTATTTTTTACAAGTCCGAACACCTGTCTGGACTTGTTAAAAATTTTGCAAATTTTTTTTACAAGTCTGGATACCCTATCTGGACATGTAAAAAATTTTCAATTTTTTTTACAAGTTTACCTCTGTTCGGATTGAGTTCGGAAACCCTTGTTCGAACTTGTAAAAAATTTGTAATTTTTTTTTTACAAATTCGGACACCTCTATCCGGACTTGTAAAAAAATTTGCAATTTTTCTTATAAGTCCGGACACCCCTGTCTGGAGCGAGTCCGGAAACCCTTGTCTGAACTTGTAAAAAAAAATATATTTTTTTTTACAAATCCGGATATCCCTATCTGGACTTGTAAAAAAATTTACAACTTTTTTTACAAGTTCGGACACCCCTGTCTGGACTTGTAAAAAAATTTGCAAATTTCTTTTTACAAATCTGGACACCCCTATCTAGACTTGTATAAAAATTTGAAATTTTTTTACTAAGATTAAAGTTAGTTTTTACCTAAGGTATTTGAGACTTTTCTTACCTTTATAGAGGTGTAGGGAGAAATTTTGGAAATGTAAGGAGAAATTCTCTAATATTAATTAGGTTGTGTTGATTCAATTTTTTGCAAATTTTTTTTTCCAAACCCAAAACCTAATCAATGATGACCGGGTTGGTTCAGTTTGATTCTAGCAAAAATCGATAAAAAAAATAAAAAATCAATTTTTTATAATTAAATCATAAAAAAAAAATTATAGTTAAAAAACTAATCAAATTCATTAGTCTACTAAATTCATAATTTTATAACAAATATTAAGTATTTTATATATACTAAATTAGTCAAATTAAACTATATATTAATAGTTAATATTAATTTCAATTAATTAAATCTTGACTATATACAGATATATATCCATGAGTCTAGTTAATATATAGCTTTCTCACATTCTAGATATATGCATTCCATCAAAATAAAAATTGTAGCTATATACAAGTTCACACGCATATTATATGTAAAGTTAAGCTCATTAACCATTTGTACTTCTAATAAATAAGTTGTTTTAATTTGATGCTGAAGTTTTTTTCCATAGTGAATTTGACATAAATATATTAGGCAAAATTATCATAGGTGTCCTTTATTTAGGGGTAGTTCACTTTATTCTCCCAATTTAATTTTTTTTTTTTGCGTACCTTTTACCCTTCAACTTTTTCAAAAGTTTAATTTTTATCCTTTCATCAGAGGTTTAGGTCATTGACTGTTAAAAAGAAACGTTGACTTGCATAATTTAATGACATGACATCATTATTTCGTAATTAAGAGTTAATTAAAATGTAATTAATGATTTGTAAATGTTAATTTTAAAATATAAAAAATGGGACCAAGCTAAAACCGAACCTGAATTTCAATAGTTAGAATGCTGGAGCCATTCCACTGGACCAAAGATCAACACTAGTTTTATTCTGAAATTAAATTTATTCAAACTAATAATGTAACAATATTAATTTAAAAAAAATAGAAAAGTTGAGTAAGGTCGGGTTTGAACACAGGACCTAGAAATAAAAGTGCTAAGGCCATATCGCTAGATCAAAAGCTAATGTTAATTTTTTTTGTAAGATTCAAATTTAGTTAAACTAATCACATGACAATGTTAATTTTAAAAATACAGAGAAATTGGACAAAGTAAGATTGGAACGTAGAATGTGTGGGAGTGCTAAGATTATGACACTAGACAATAGGCCTAAAAAAACACACTTGTGAGATCGAGTAGACAATTTATCAAGACTAGGACTAAGGTTGTAAACAAAACAAATGGAGCCAAAAACTCTAACGGGTAAAGGATGAAGTGAATCATGAGGAAACAAAATAGAGTGAGGGATTTGGTTATTGAGGACAGAAGAAGGCATGTGATTGATAAGGTAACTTGCAATGAGAACAACATCCCCCCAAAATTTTGGAGGAACACAACCATGAAATAAAACAGTTCGAGTTATTTCAAGAAGGTGTCTATTCTTACATTCTGTGACCCTATTTTGTTGAGGGGTATAGGGATAGGAAGTTTGATAAAGAATACCATGAGAAGACATGAAGGTTTGAAAAGATTGAGAAAGGTATTCACGAGCATTATCACTACGAAAAGTAAGAACAAATACATCAAAGTGAGTTTTTATTTAATTATAAAAGGCCTGAAAGATGGAAAACAAATCATAACGATTTTTCATAAAAAATAACCAAGTACATAATAATCAACAATGAAAGTTACAAAATAATCAAAACCTAAACTAGACTAAACACGGTTAATGGTGTGACCAAGTTTATGACAATGGTCACATTGAGGGAAACTTTGGATAAATTTGTGCGAACGATTATGATCATCACGCTGAGAGATCAAGGTAGAGGAGTCACCATGAGAAACAGAAGGAGATGCGTCTGGTGATAACTTGCATGATACACATAATAAGGTGGACCAAGCAGAGTTTAGAATAGACACATTCAGAGACCCCAAAATCTGATCACGAACAGAAGAATACTCATCGGGAAGCCCATATAAGGCCATCAACATAAAGAATGTCTGGCTTTGCTCTAGTTCCTGGGCAGGAGTGGCAGCAGGAGGCAATATTTCATTAAAGTCATGAAGAAGATCATGAAACTTATCCAGATATTCAGCCATAGGAGTGTCAAGGCAGCGAGGGCCAATGATGCTCAGTAGATTTTGGTACACACCATAGAGGTGCTGAGTATCATTGGTGTAAAGCAATTGAGCTTGTTCCCAAACACCAGCAAAAGTGTCATGGGCCCGAAATATTTGCTTCAGAGAACACCAGCACAAGTGTCTGGTGCCACCGATCATATATCTGGTAATAAGTCTCTTTTCTCTTCTCTTATAACTTTTGGTCTTTTACCCTCTGTCACTATGGCTAACGACTCTCGGGCCCCTTCTCATGGTGTTGGTGTTGGTATTGTCCCTATTTTCTCTTCTCTCTCTGTTGATAATGTACTTTATGTTCCTGGGTCTCCCTTTAATTTACTATCCCTTGGTCGATTCATTCGTTCTCTTGATTGTCTTGTCTCTTTTACTAAAGATTTTGTTTTCTTACAAGACCAGAGTTCGGTACGGATAATTGAGACCGGATGTGAGTCAAATGGCCTTTATCACCTACAAACGTCCGCTCATATTGGTTCAGTTGTAGATTCCCCTGCTTTCATTCATTCTCAATTAGGTCATCCTAGTCTTGCCAAACTTCAGTGCATTGCACCGCATCTATCTAAGTTGTCTAATTTGTCATGTTAGTCATGTCAATTAGGCAAACATAGTTGTAGTTCTTTTCCTCGGAGTGTTCCCAAACGAGCTGTGTCTCCTTTTGCTTTAGTTCACTTGGATATTTGGGGTCCGAGTCATATTAAGTCTAGTTTAGGTTTTCAGTATTTTGTAACTTTCATTGATGACTATTCTCGATGTACTTGATTATTTTTAATGAAAATCGTTTTGAGTTGTTTTCCATCTTTCAGGCCTTTTATAATGAAATAAAAACTTACTTCGGTGCATCTATTTGTACTTTTCGTAATGATAATGCTCGTGAATACCTTTCTCAATCTTTTCAAACCTTCATATCTTCTCATGTGTTCTTCATCAAACTTCTTGTCCCTATACCTCTCAACAAAATGGGGTTGCCGAGCGTAAGAATAGACACCTTCTTGAAACAACTCGAGCTCTTTTACTTTATGGTCATGTTCCTCCAATATTTTGGAGGATGTTGTTCTCACTAAGTGTTACCTTACAATCACATGCCTTTTTCTGTCCTCAATAACCAAATCTCTCACTCCATTTTGTTTCCTCATGATTCACTTCATTCTTTACCCCCTAGAGTTTTTGGCTCCACTTGTTTTGTTCATAACCTTAGTCCTAGTCTTGATAAATTGTCTACTCGATCTCATAAGTGTGTCTTTTTAGGCTATCTTAGGTTTAAAAAAGGGTATAAGTGTTTCTCACCTTCCCTTCGTCGATACTTGATTTCTGCTGATGTCACCTTCTTTGAGTCTTCTCTCTATTTTTCGTCCAATTCCTTTTCTTTTGAGCCTGACGTCTCTCCCCCTCCCTTTTTGTCTTCCATCCCATAGATACCTTTGTTGTACCCACCAACCCACCACTTCCTCCACCTCCTATCCAGGTTTATCATCGCCACCAACATGTTTAACTTCCCATTGGGTCAGCTACTGACTCTACTCAGCCGCCACCTACTCCGTCTACTCCGGTTCCTCCATGTGCACCTGATCTACCTATTGCTCTTCGTAAAGGTACACGTTCTACTCATAATCCTTCCTCTCATTATGTTAATTTGAGTTATCATTGGTTGTCTCCATCTTTCTATGCTTGTTTGTCTTCCATTTCCACTGTATCCATTCCTAAAACTGTCAGTGATGCCTTATCCCATCCGGGTTAACAGCAAGCCATGTTTGATGAATTGTGTGTTCTTCAAAACAGTGGTACTTGGGATCTTACTCCTTTGCCTTCTGGAAAATCTGTTGTTGGTTGCCGGTGGATCTTTACCATCAAAGTGGGCCCTGATGGCACTATTGATCGCCTCAAAACTCGTTTAGTTGCCAAAGGTTATATTCAGATATTCGGGTTAGACAATATTGACACCTTCTCTCCTGTTGCCAAGATGGCTTTTGTTTGACTTTTTTTAGCTATGGCTGCACGACGACATTGACCCCTCTATTAGTTGGATATAAAAAATGTCTTCCTTCATGTGATTTGCATGAGGAGATTTATATGGAGCAACCTCTTGCTTTTGTTGCTTAGGGGGAGTCTTCTAGATTGCTATGTCGTATCCACAAATCTTTATATAGTCTTAAACAGACTTCCAGGGCATGGTTTGGTAGATTCAGTGAAGTAGTTCAACAGTTCGGTATGAATCATAGTGAAGTTGACCATTTTGTGTTTTATCGTAATTCAGGAGGTGGGTGCATCTACATGATAGTGTATGTTGATGACATTGTTATCACAGGTAATGATACCCATGAAATTCCACAGATAAAACAACATCTCTGTCATCATTTTGAGAAGAAAGATTTTGGCAAACTTAGATATTTCCTGGGCATTGAGGTAGCAGAATCTGACAATGAGATTGTGATTTCTCAGAGGAAGTACGCATTGGACATTTTAGAGGAGGTTCGGCTAATGAATTCCAAGCCCAATGACACACCTATGGATCCATATGTTAAACTTTTGCCAAGTCAGGGGGAACCACTTTTAGATCATGAGAAGTATAGGAGACTGGTTGTGAAACTGAACTACCTCAGTCACTCGTCCTGACATATTCTTTACTGTCAGTATGGTAAGTCAGTTCCTTAATTCACCCTGTATTGGACAGTGGAATGCCGTCATCCCCATTCTGAAGTACATTAAAGGAATCCCAGGAAAAGGTTTGTTATATGGGCATAATAATCATACTCGGGTTGTGAGATACTCAGATGCAAATTATGCAGGTTCTCTCATTGATAGGAGATCTACTTCTGGATATTGTGTCTTTATTAGTGACAACTTGATTTCTTGAAAAAGTAAGAAGCAGGACGTAGTGGCAAGATCTAGTGCAGAAGCAGAGTATAGAACAACTTGTGAACTTATTTGGCTCAAACAGCTCTTTGATGAATTAAGATTTGGAGAGGTTACACAAATGACTCTAATATGTGATAACCAAGCTGCCCTGTATATTGTCTCAAACCCAATATTTCATGAGAGGACCAAACACATTGAAGTAGACTGCCACTTCATTCATGAGAAAATTGTATTTGGAACCATTTCTACCCAGTTTGTTAGTTCCTATGATCAACTAACCGATGTTTTCACAAAATCATTGCGAAGTCCTAGAATTGATTATATTTGTAACAAGCTTGGTGCATATGATTTATATACACCAGCTTGAGGGGCAGTGTTAGATGTAGTTTAGTATATGGGCCTAAACTCATTTCCTTGTATCTGCCTTTTGTACAGTATATATATGTAATATCTCCTTGGTTGTGATACACACAAGGATTCATGCATATTCAGCTCTTTCTACAGAGTGCACAAAACATATCGAGGTGAACTGTCATTCTATTTGAGAAGCATTTGACAATCGGGTTATTTCTCTTCTTCACGTCACCTCCAACCTTCAAATTGCGGATATTTTCACCAAGGTTGAACCTCGTCCTCGTCATCACATCAATTTGAGGGGGTGCTAGCTTAGGATATTGCCTATGGTTATTATTCTGATTTTGTCTATGATTCTATCCAGATATTGCCTATGGTTGTAATACACACCGAAGACTGGACGTTTCAGTAGCTTATATTCAGAAATCCTGCTTTCACAGTATCCTTTATCAATGAACTGCAAACCTGTGAGAAAGTAGATAAGCTTTAACTACCATACATGATACAAGATCAAGTAAACGATGTGTCACAGTAATGTTATTGTCCCAACTCAGAATTAATAGTGCATTTAATTAACTCTACCATAATTAGGAATTGCTCTCAGAATAACGCATCATTCATTAAACTTCATAAAATAGTAGTAACTACATTAGTAGCAGATGAAACTTAAGAAAGCATTATCACTCTCCCCTGTAACTTAAGTAAGTAAATAAAAAAATGTGGGAAACCTATATGGTAGTCATCTACTTAGTTATATTGCAGAAAATTTACACAGTGATAGTTAGCAGAGACAGACATATAAGAGTATGCTTGGAATGCACCTCCTCTTAGCCGATTCTGGGTTCTGGTAATGTAATATATCTTGTAGTTTAATCAAATAAAGTGGAGCAGGCATATTATGACAGATTTTGCCATTTCTTAAATTCTTTACGTCCCCTGCTACATGATAGTCATAATAAGAGATCATTTCATTCCTTAAAAAAAGAAATATATGAAAGATATTCATATCAACTTTCAGAAAATTAACATGGGCATTACAACATTTATTCATCTTGAAAATTAAGATCATAGGCAATCATATTAAAGAATGTAAAAAAGTTATGAGTTTCCTAAGAAGGCACAAAATTAAGAAATGTTTAGAATAAGCACTAGCCTTCTGACTTGCATCCTCAACTTTCTGAAGTTACATATTCACCACATCGCAAAGCCCCACCAGAAAATTCCACCTATAAAGTTAGTTGTCATGATACATATTCTCATAAAGTAGATATGCAGTGTTCCACTAATTTTTTCGCTCATGTTCAAGTTAAAGAGCATGTGATAAAACAACATTTTCACCAATTTCTTTTTACTTAAACATGATCAATTTCCATGAGTACAACAATCACCACATCTGATAGGGAAATGAAGTGGAAATCACTCCATATACTATGTCAACCATGTGTTATTTGTTCTACTTTCGTTGAACTTTTTGTATTTTTTTCATCTTGAAAATATTAGTCTACATAAAGCGTGTTTACAAAGATGCTTTATTCATCTTGAAAATCAAGATAATAGGCAATCATACTAAGCAATTAACAAAGCACATTGACAATCTTTTCTTCTTTACAAAAGAGAAAATGATGACAAAATATTTATTATTAACAATCAAATCAACAATCTAATACAAGAAAGAAAAAAGAAAGAGATTCTGGTTTATTGGCCTCCTGCTTGAGTCCCAATAAGTGTCAGATGGAGTCAAAGAAAGCCTTCATTTGCAACCCCATCACCCATACATACCTAGTAAAAAAAACTATTTAGTTCGTATAAAAGTTTAACCTCAAGTCACGAAGAAAAAACCCTTTACACGCTATCATATTGTTAATATGTAAGTTCATAGTAACTGTCAAAATAAAATTTTAATTTTAACTCAATAACATGTCAAGATAGCGTGTGAAAACTTTCTCGGCTCTTGCTATACCAATCAGAAAAGATTTGGCAGCAACAAATGAGCAAAATATGATAGGAAAATTTGAAATCTTGATCGATATTTAAAACACACAATTTCATCATCATCCTTGTTGAGAACCCTACATATATTGCTTGTCACAGAGAAATTACAATACATTGCATATTTGAATTGCAGCAGAGTTGATGAAAATTAAAAGGCTGATCATGTTTTATGAGATTGAGATGTATGTATTGAACATTAATTTAAATTAAATTAAAAATAAAAGAAAGACAGAAAGGTATCATTGTGTCTCAATACTAACGAAGAATCAAGCGTGGAGTCAAAGAAAACCTTGATTTCCGCCGCCATCGGCGGCATCCTTGGGCGGCGCCTTCATCTGATTCAAGACCTCAATCAGGAAACAAGAACGGCTCCGTCGTCGGAGCTACGGCGGCGTCGGCGGATTTGAGGGACATAAGGCCGTACGTTGAAGGGATGGGAGAGAGAGCTTTTCTTCCACTTTCTTTTCTCTTCTATTTGTTTTGCTATTTTCAATTTTCAAATATAACGGTAACACTCTCATTCATTTATATACGGTTCCTTCGCCGCCTTTTCTTTTTTAATTTTGTTTTTAAAGATTTGTTAATAAGTTTTTAATATTTAATTACTAAAACAAAAAAATAATTAAATTAATTAATATTATATTAAAATAATAAATTATATGAAATTAAAAAAAAATTGAAAATAGATAATGGTAAAAAGGTAATGTTTGAAAATTATAAAACTTCAATGGTGAAAATAATATTAAAAAAAAATTTAAATGATTAGATTAAAATTAATTAAAAAAATTATATAATTAAAAAAATAATCTATAAAAATAAAAAAATTTAATTGTAAAATTATAATTTTACAAACAACTTTTATATATCTAAAAAATACCGAACATAATGCAAAAAACAATGTTTAAAAAAAAAGAAAATTTTAATGTGAATAATATAATTAAACGTTTTTAGATAATGTTTTAAAAATATAAAATTTTCATGGGAAAAAATAATGTTAAATGGAAGTTTAAATGAATAGAAAAATAATTAAAATTGATTAGATATTGAAAAAGTAATGTTTAAAATTTTTTTAAAAATAAATGTGAAAAAAGAATGCATATAATTTAAAATGTATAAAAATAATTAAGAAAATTTTAGATAATGAAAACATCTACATTTGACCAGAATGCATCTCCGACTTTACTCATGCATCTTATAGTTTTGTATAGTTACATTTTTGTGGAAATGAAAACAAAAAAACATAGACTTTCGAATCAAATTGAGGCTGAAAAAATAGAATGAATTGATTTCCAACTCTCTTAATCCTTTTATGCATGCATCTTCTAATACTTATACATATTTTATATATATATATATATATATATATATATATATATATATATATATATTTCAAGATAAAGATTAAATAATTAAACTTATTCTTTATTGTTATTATCAAAACCACTTAAATATATAAAAGATTGTTTAATCATTCAAACTTTTTAAACTTAACACCCTTATGGAAACATCACCATATATATCTTTCTAAGGAGAGTGACACATGCTTATCTTTCTTCTAGCCTCCCTCATCCACATTTTCCCTAAAATATCCAACCTCTATAGGAAGAAAACATTAGATAATTGATTGATCATTATGGTATTATCACAAATTATTTTTTATTATTCTAAAACATAAAATTTTGTTATTAGCTTTTAAATGTTTTCATATATTCACAATATATCTTTTGCAATATTTTGTAACATTTTTTAAATTATTTTTTAATATTTTTTCATTTGTTTTACGCAAATTAAATTATTTAGCCATATTATTTTTCACATTGATTTTTTTTTAAACATTGACTTTTTTCATTATCTAAAGATTTATTAATTATCTTTTACACATTTAAATTTATTTTATAATAATATTTTTTACATTGGAATTTTTTATTTTTAAATATTTGACATGACCCCAAAATTCAAGGTTGTGACTGGCGCACAACCTAACACCCTAAGTCTGCAAGCCTAACAAGAATAGATCAAAACATAACAAACACATTTCCAAATTTAATATACTAATAAGATTCTGCAAAATTTTTGACAGAGTCTCCTTTATATTTTGGATATTCCAAAATTTACAAAAAAAGACCTGCTAACAACATAATGCATCAGCCAAAGTTTCCAACAAAATATAATACCCAAACATAAAACCCATAATAGACTTCCTATAGCTTGAGACAATACAAATTGTTCCAAAATAACATCAAACGGCCACCAACACAAAGGGGCCTACAAAAAAGAAATAATAGTAGAGCTGGAACAGATGAGGATGTCAACAGCCTGCTACTCAGCTGTCTGAGAATCTGAATGAAAAAAAAAACAATAAGAAGGAGATAAGTCACAAGGACTTAGTGAGGGCCTAACCACCATGAACTAGAAAAAAAACATACTAATGCACGAATTATTCTATAAAAACATTTCTCAATATAAAATTTACTAAATCACCAAGTTCACTAAATCGACAACCACACGTAACTTATACTAAACATAAAAATGTTACATTTAGCATATTCCAACAATAACAGATTTATCATATACATATATCTTAAATAAGAAAATTTTTGAAATGAAATACATTACTATAAAACATAAATAAAGTGAAGTGTAAATACCATGGGATCACTCATGATAGAACCAAGAGACAACTCCATCTCGTTGATAGTCCTCTCCTCCAAGAGTGACCTCTCTCTTGAGGCGGCTCCATCTAACGGATAGCCCTCTCCTCTTGGAATCCTATCACGTCTCAATATCACATGATCGGGGACAACTTCATCTCGTTGATAGCCATTTCCACAAAGTGGCAGCTCCATCTAACGGATAGACCTCTCCACCCGGAATTATACAACTAGGTGCACCTAGATCGTTATTGTCCGCTAACAATATATGGGGTTCTAACATGGATCCTCATAATATAATTACCAAATTTATTCTATTCATTGCAAAATAAACCTCTAATTTCATCAAACATAATCAATTTAAATTATAAGACGCTTAACCTTTGAAATAAATTTTTATAGAGAATAAAATCAAATAAGGAGTATGTTTCCCAAACCTATTAAGTAGACAACATTAAAATATAATCAAATAAATTAAAGTAATAATTATAAAACTATTAAAATAGGCCAAGATGACCGTTAAACTACTCACAACAATGGAGAGCCAACTAAACCGCTTTCTAACAACTTCAAGAGTACTATGCGAGGTAGAAATCAACATTTAGAAATTTGTTTGAAGCTCTACCTATTTATGGATAACCATAAAAATCCCTAAAACTAGTCTTCCACACCCTAAAAATAATTCTACTCGAAGCTAGCACCTGCAAATAACCTATTCTTTAGGTTACGAGTTACGAGTTTACCTTAAAGAGCCAAAATGAGCAACCTTTAAAGTGTGGGTACTCTTCTTCTTCCTCAAAGCACTATCCCTAACACCAAAAGTTACCAAACTTAGTTTCAGAAAGAAAAAGGGAACGAGTAGGAGTTTTGGGTTTCATTACCTTTCACTAGATTAGCGATTTGAGAGTAAATGAAACTTCAAAGGATTGAGAGAAAGGAAGTGAAGATGAAGAAGAAGGAGAGAAAAGGAATGAAGAAGAGAAAAAAGAATGGAGAGAAAGAAAGGAGTCGAGGTTAAGAGAGGAAGAATAAGTGTTTTTATAAAAATTTTGGGAGAATTTTTTTTTAAACAGAATGTTTCAATATTACTTTCCTTGCATCATCTAAACTTCTTCAAATTATTTTTATGCAAATTTAAATTTTTTTAAATATTATTTTTTGCATTAAATTTGTTTCAATTTTTAAAACATAGTCTTTTAACATTATCTAAGCTTTTGTAATTATTTTTTGCACATTTTAATTTATTTTGCAACATCATTTTTTAAAATGTTACCTTTTTTTATCGTTAGAGCTTCTCAATTTCATTGAACTTTATTTTATTAAACAATATGTATTATTGTATTACATAAAAATTTTAAAATTAATTTTCTACTCTTTTAAAATTCTTTTTCAAAATTATTTTCTCAGATCGAGCCCATTTCAGTTTTTTAAAAAAATTACATTTTTTCATCATCTAAGATTTTTTAATTATTTCTTACAAATTGCGATATTAGTTTTCACATTTAACATTTTAATTCTTTTTTTAAATTATTTTATTTATGTACTTTTCTACACATTTAAACTTATTGTTCAACACTATTCTTTATATTGAATTTTGTTTCAATTTTTGAAACATTACTTTTATATTATCTAAAGTTTTCATCATTATTTTATATTGAAATTTTTCTTAACATTAACTTCTTTTTTTTTCAATTATCTAATGTTTTCTTCCATCATAAGAATAAATATTTTAGGAAAGATTAGGATGACGGAGGTCAAAAGAGAAATAAGCACGTGTTACTCTCCTTAGAAAAGTATGTATGGTGTGTTGTTCATAAGTGTGTTAAGTTCAAAAGGTCTGCATGACTAATTAATCTCTCATATATTTAAGTGATTTTGATAATAATAATAAAGAATAAGTTTGATTATCTAATGTTTATCTTGAAATATATATATATATATATATATATATATATATATATATATATATATATATATATATATATATAGTCAATATGTATAAATACCAGAAGGTGTATACATACATAAAAAAATTAAGAGAGTAGGACTTGATTGGTTTGATTTTGTTTTTTAGTTTTTGAGAAAAATTTTCAAGAATAGTTTTCAAAAACTGTTTTCGCTAAGAAAAGAGAAAAAAACTTGTTTGAGAAGTGTTATTTGAAAACTATTTTGAAGATGTAAAAATAAAGAAATTTATTCATATTTATTAAAATTTCATTAATGAAAAGCAAAGAACAACATATTTTGATTATATTTTGAGTTTTTGAAACAAAAATAGAAATCTGAAAAGCAAAACTACTTTCAGTTGTTTCTATTTTTTAGTTTTTAAAAACTAAGGGCTTGATTGATTTAATTTTATTTTTTAGTTTTTGAAAAGAGTTTTCAAAAATAGTTTTCAAAAACTGTTTTCGAGAAGAAAAAAAAAACTTGTTTGACATGTGATATTGAAAACTGTTTTGAAGATGTAAAAATGGAAAAACTTTGTTTATTGTAATTTCATTGATGAAAGGGAAGAAACAATATATTCTGATTGTATTTTGAGTTTTCAAAACAAAAATAGAAAACTGAAAAGCAAAACTACTTTCAGTTGTTCCAGTTTTTTAGTTTTTAAAAACTAAAAAACAGGAACATTTGAAAGTAATTTTGCTTTTCAATCTTCTATTTTTGTTTTGAAAACTCAAAATACATTCACAATATGTTATTTTTTGATTTTTATTAATGAAATTCTAATAAATATGAACAAGTTTTTTTCCATTTTTACATATTCAAAACAGTTTTCAAATAAAACTTGTCAAACAAGTTTTTCTTTTCTTTTTTTCCTGAAAACAATTTTTAAAAACTATTCTTGAAAACTCTTTTCAAAAACTAAAAAACAAAATCAAATCAATCAAGCCCTATAAACTAAAACTGTTTTCGGAAACTGTTTTAAGAAGACATTATCCAAACAAGTTTTTAGTTTTTAAACTAAAATACTGAAAGCAGTCTTATAAAACTGTTACCAAACAAATACTATGTTTCTTGTTTTTTCATTTTCACACAAACGGAACTATGCAAAGCTATAAGATGCATGAGCAAAGTTGTAGACACATTCTGGTCAAATGTAGATGTTGTTAAGTTAGACGCAAATGTAGTCTTCACTATCTAAAATTTTCTTAATTATTTTTTATACATTTTAAATTATATGCATTACTTTTTCACATTTATTTTTTAAAATTTTTTAAACATTAATTTTTTCAATATCTAATAAATTTTAATTATTTTTCTATTCATTAAAGCCTCTTTTTTAACATTATTTTTTCACATGAAAAATTTATATTTTAAAAAATTATCTAAAAAATTTTAATTATATTATTCACATTAAAATTTTCTTTTTTTAAGCATTTTTTTTGCATTATGTTTGGTATTTTTTAGATATAGAATTTTTTTTTTTTGTAAAATTATATTTTTACAATTAAATTTGTTTATTTTTTTATAGATTTTTTTAAAATTATATAAACTTTTTAAATTAATTTTAATCTAAGCACTTAAATTTATTTTTAATATTATTTTCACCATTTAAGTTCTAAATAGAGGGAAGACTATACCAGTATTCTGTCCCGGCTATACCAGTATTTTCACTCATTAAGTGCTAAACAAAAATCAAAGCATGAATAGTTAAATTCAGCATTTTGTCCCGGCTATACCAGTATTCTACTATTGTTGGTGGTAGATAATGGATTTTTATGTAACTCTGTCGTCAACTGTAATCGTATCCTATGGAATACTCCCTCTCTCTCTTCTGTTTTTAATTGCCTAAGGAATAATTTTTAATAATATGTTATTCTGTGTTTTTACGAAGGACCGAATTCTCTCACAAATTAGTTAGATATGTTCTCTTTCAACTACTCAATAAATAAACATTATTTTATTTAATAAACTATATAAAATATAAAATAATTATTAAATAACTTAATATTTATTAGTTAATTAAAACATTAATTTAGAAAAGAGGATTTGTTCTTTTCTCCGAATAAATACAACTTTTGTAGAGAGAGCATCAGCACAGATAGCGCAAGAGACATAAGGGGACGTGGCCCCTGACTGAATTTCAAGTTTCCAATGTTATGCCAGCTTGTACGGCTAACTTCAGCTACAACAAGTCAACCACATGCTAGATTACTACAGAAGAAATTCTGAATTTACTGCACCAAATAAACCAAAATATTTAATTTCACATTGTGATACATTAAACTTGTCATGGCAAACATTCTCTCTATTCCTACTGTTTATTTGTCTACTTTAAACTTAAACACTAATATTTTTAATTATGTCTTTCTTGCTACTCAATTCCTAAATATTTTACCTCTTTAGCGTAAATAAGAGAAATATAATAAATATGGCTTACAGTCTGGTTATACCTTTTGGTAATTATATATGATATAAATAGAATTTGGATAGTCTTGATATATTGGACAATGTTGTGAAAACTGATTAGGTCTTTAATTCGATTGAGATAATAAGTCAATGAGTTAAAGGTCGAATTAGTGGTCAGTAAATGATTCGAATTAACTTAGTCTAAATGGAAAAAATAAAAAGTATATCTAAGTATCAAACATAATTTTTATAAAAACATAATTTTATTAGATCTCTACAAATTTATAATTATTTTTCTTATATAAAAATATATAATATAACTAATATTGTTCTCAATTAAATATAATATATTATTTTTCAACTAAAGTACATGCTTATTAGTATATATATATTGCTTTTTGTACAAAATAAACAAACACTTCTGTTAGCTTGGTGGTAAAATTAATTTTGATTGCTTACAGTTCATGAGTTTAAGTTTTTCTCAAACCACATCCTAATGCATAATTTTAATATTTTTTTATAAGATCGGTTCAATCGGACTAATGACTCACTGGGTCATTACAAAACCAACCGATTTAACCTGGTCACACATTTCAGTTGCATATCCAATCTCTTTAGTGAGTTTCAGTTAGACTGGTTGGTCCATTTGGGTTTGATAACTATGATATTGGGTAAGGTGGTAATGCGTGATCCTTTAGAGTCTTAGGTCGAGTAGAGATGTTTATGGACCCAGATCGTTGTTGAAAGAAAACATAGACACATGGTTACAATGAGGTTAACTCTACTTTCTCAGGCATATCTTTCAATGCATTTCTCAAACCAATTTTATAATAATGATCCTCCTTTGCCTATACCGTCTAATATTCCACCATCATCTATACGAGCCGATTCTAACCATACTATTCCTCTACATTTAGACTCTCCTGCACCTTTTTTGGCACCTTCTATAGATATTTCCACCTTACTCAGTCCACTTGCTCCCTCCATACCAGTAAATAATCACCCTATGCAAACTACAACCAAGTCTTGCATAGTAAAACCAAAACTTCAACCGTCACTTTTACTCACCACGACTGAACCTTCATTAGTCAAGCAAGCTCTTTGTGTACCTCACTAGAAAAGAGCTATGCAGGCTAAATTTGATGCCTAATGGCCAACAAAACATGGACTCTTGTCAAGTTACCTCCTAACAAATCTATTGTTGGCTGTAAATGGTTTTTCCATGTCAAGGAAAATTCAGATGGTTCTATTAACAAGTACAAAGCCAGACTTGTGGCAAAAATTTTTCAACAAAAATTTGGTTGTGATTATTCTGAAGCATTTTCTCTAGTTGTCAAACTTGTCACCATAAGAATCATAGATAGTCTTACTCACACAAAAAGTTGGTCCATTAAGCAAATTGACATTAATAATGCTTTTCTAAATGGCCTGCTAGAAGAAGATGTATATATGGTTCAACCACTTAGTTTTGAAGATTTAGATAAATCTCTTGTTTGTAAGTTGTAGAAAGCAATTTATGGGCTTAAATAGGCCCTTAGAGCCTGGTTTTTATTTATTATAGCATGATAGAAACATGTACATCATCAGCGAATATATCAAATTTGCAATAAATTTGAAAAAATGGAAAGATGAGAGAGTTTGAACAAAACTCAAAATGTTGTTGCATTTATGTATTTGCATGTTTATTAAAAATATTTATGACTAAAGGCATACATATATTAATATAGGAGAAGTTATATTTGCAAGAGTGGCAAAAATCATAAAATTTTAAAAGTGTAAAATAGTCATAAAATGTGAATACCAAAAACTCATAATCCCATGATATAATATATAATATTATATATTATAGATATTATAAGACAATTATGTATGTTGATATAAATGTTTTAAGGTAGTTTTTTTCTTAAAGTTATAAGGTTGATTTAGTGGCAAAAACATATATAGGGGAGAGAGGTTGTGGGTTCGAATATCTCTTTTAACAAAATAACTTTTTTCCTTTTATGTTTTAAAACAAGTAGAATATGTATTTCGAAAAGTGGATATCAAAAGAGAGAATTTTCTTTATTAATAGTATAGATAAGGAGGTAAAGTTCCACATAAACTTGGTAAAGGAGGTAACAAGTGCAAAAAGTCTAACACACATGAACTTTGGCTTAATGGGCTCCTTGTAGTGTAAATTTGTTGACCCCTGCACACAAAATTAATGATCTTGTAAATATTTTAAGTTTATTTTTTATTTATTATTTTATTTTCATACTAGGTTTGTCAGACAGTGTCTCTTTTGTGAACCTTTGTTTTTTGTCTCATTGTGTGTGAAAAAATGACCAAATTTTCCAAAAAAAATCAAAACCCATCAATTAGATAGTTTTTTTTTTGTCTTCACTTGATTCGGTTGGTTCAACTTTGGTTCTTTATTTCTTTGATTTCTTGGGAAAATAGGACCAGACCATTGGCCAGTTCAACCGGTTGAAGTAGATGGTCCAATCCAATCCTGACAAGCCTGATAAAAACAAATACATTTCCTTTTGGATAGAAAATTTTATTAATGCAAGTAATTTGAAATTATTTTAATTCAAATTACTTTCATTTATCAAATGCTTTGTTTGGATAAGGTAATTCAAATTTATTAAATTTTAATTTTCTTGTTTGAGTGATTATTTCAATTACCACTAAAACTAAAAATTTATTTTAATATTAAAAAATATTTAATAATTCAAAAATGTTGATCAATGATACTTTTCTGTTAACATCAATCAAAATTCTTTCGACTAATGTTACCCAAAGTTTTTTTTTGGTAAAAAATATTTTATTTAACAAAAGTTAAGCTTATTTTTTAATTAACATTGGCTATGAATTTTTTTTACCAATGTTGGCAAAAATATTCCCCCAATTATATATTACAACAATGTGGAATAACTCTCAACATTGTAACAGTATACTAGAGCTTTATGTACCTCACACGCAACTCCCACACTAAGATAGAATTGATCAAGTATTATAGGGATGGAAATCTTTTGTCCCAAATTCATGTCCCATTTTCTGTATCAATTAATCAATAAACGTCATGTCATTTAATGAGATATATAAGATATAAAAAAATTATAAAAAAAAATTCATTAATTGACATGACGTTTATTGATTGATAAAGATAATAAATAAGATAAATTTGGGAGAAAAGATTTTTATTTGTATTGTAGACCTAAATCAGGTCATTAATGCTCTTTCCAGAGTACAGTGAAAGAGGTTACAACCTTATGAATAACACTCTAGAAATCAACTTGCTACTATGATTAGTTTTAATGCATCTACCGCAATGTTTTGGAGTATTACACAATGCTATGGATGACTCATGAAAGCTTTGCATACTTAATATACAATTCCCACAACAAGGTGAGATCAGCCAAAAGGGTGTGGCCTAAATGTGATTATTAATGCACCTTGCACAATAATAATGTGATATATGCATAGTTTTGTGTTTGATGTTCTAGAGCTCTTCATGTCATACCGAGGTTTCATAGCATCTTCCACAGGTGTGTGGAATAGGCCACAATTTTGTGGTTGACGTACTGGAGCTTAGTATGTCTCACATGAAACTCCCACATCACGATGAGCTCGACCACAAGAGCATGAATTTAAATTTGGTCATCAACACACCTATTATAGCACTGTTAAGTAGGACAAAATGTTGTAGCTAGCATTATAAAGCTCTACATGCTGATAAATAACTTTAACCAAGGTTAGCAAAAATATGATCAACATATCCTACAAAATTTATAAAATTGCAACTGAAAATAATTCAAGTTGATGTCAATTGAAATAAATTTAGTTGATATCAAACAAAAATAATATCGGTCAATTCAATAAAAGAAAAATAGATTTGAAGAATTTTAATTTTTTAAAGAAATTTGAAATTCTAATTTTTTTTAACTAATTATGCTTTAAAAAATATTAAAATTTCAAATTCTTTTAAAAAATTCTTTATCCTCCCAACAACATATTTCCATGAAAAAAAATCTATTAATTCCACCTTTAAATTCACCATCAATTAGATATCAAAGTTATTTTTTTACTAGGAGACGTTAATTGCACTTCCGCTCAAGTCTTCTTTAATATAGATGAGTGACGTGTTTCATTAAATAGTTTTGTAGAGGAGAAAATTCGAACTTTAACTGATATTCATTTATGAGTGAGACCAACTAATGGCACTTATATATAGAAAAACATTTGCAGGAATAAAATAAGAGTAAATTATATAATTTTTAAAGATTTATTCTCACTATATATAATGCTCTTCTATTTTTAAATTCTATAAAATTATTTTTAAATTTTTTACTTTCATTACAAATTTACAATAATATTTTAAATTTTTATTTTTATTACATTCAGTGATCTTCTTAAAAAAAATACACAAATCCTTTTTGAAGGCTAAAAGCAATATAAAAAGGTGAAGACTAATAAATATAATAATAACAAACTAAATATATCGTTTATTTTAGTCATAAAAATAATTGAATGTAAAGCTTGAAATAATGTTAGAAAAATTTCAATACATAATTATGTTGTTATTATTATTATTATTATTATTATTATTATTATTATTATTATTATTATTATTATTATTATTATTATTATTATTATTATTATTATTACATCAACAATACTGGTATATGATATGAAAAAAGTTTTATGAATAAAATTATAACTTAGAATCTAGTGTAAACTATTCTAAACTCTTTAATTTTGAGCCAGCATGTTTAAACTTTTAAAAGAAAAGTGTTTATACAAATTTTTTAAAATAATTTTTTTTAGAAACAAATAGGTTTGACCTTAAAAAAAAAAGTTTCTTGAATTACATTTATATATTTGTTTTTTCAGTCTCCGGGTAATATTTTTAAAATAAAGAAAAAGTTTATGTATAATTTTAAAAAGCTGGAATGTTGATGTAATTAAAAGTAAAAATAATGTATACAAATACATAAAAAAAATGTTTAATTTATTAAAAAATAAAATTTCCCCTAAAAATAAGCTGAAAAATGGAGGTTTTGGTGGGTTAAAGTAGTTTAAAGTTCTTCATAATTTTTTATTATAATATATATATTTTGAGATATTGATTTAGGACTTGTGAGAATTACTCCAGCTAAGATTTGTATTATAGGTGGCTTGTGAGAGGTAATCTCAATGGTACCATTAACTACAGGGATTGATTTCTTGCTGAAATAGTGTAATAAGACAAAAAGTTTTTGGGGATAAATCACCAAATAAAGAGCTTTTAGACGTTAAAAAATAAAAAGTTATATAAAATTTATATGCACATAGAATGGTTTATTAAAAAATAAAAAAAGTTTATAATTTTACAGTTTTGAGTAATTTTTACGTTATATTAAAAATAGTAAATTGTAGATAGGTTTGTAAATTTTAATAATTTTGAATTTATACTGTAAGAAAATAGTAGAGTGTATTATAAAAAAGATGGCAATAGGAGTTTTATTAAAGATGGTATTAATGTAATATTGAGAGGTGAACAGGGGCATTAGTTAGAAGAGGCACTATAAGTAGTAGAGTCCTTAAAGCAGAGGGATCATTCTTGACTCTCGTTAACATCGCTTCTCTTCTCTTCCTACTCTCACTCTCAGATTCTGCCAACAATCCTACATGTCCCATTTTCACTTTCAACAAATAAAGCCCTTAGTTTTATTACTTTAAGACTTATCTGAGTATGATGATGACGTGTGCATCTTAATACGTAATAACTCCTTAAGCATGAGTACCAAAACGATGCGTGCTCCCCCACGCCGTGTGCCACACCCACTGGGCGTGGGCGACAGTAGCGGTTCTAAGCGCAAGCAGAGGGACCACGACCCCTCAAGGCCCAAATCCAAGCCCCTAGCCCCATTGAGGCCCGAGCCCAGTCAAAAAGGCCCCAACCCGATGCCGTCCAATATGCTCCTTGCCGGCTACTTGGCCCACCAATTCCTCACCAAAGGGACTCTATTGGGCCCGTCGGAAGAGGAGTCGCCGCAGCAGAAGCATGAGAGGTACGTAGAGGTGTCGCTCTTGTTGAAAACCAAGGGGCCAAACCTATGCCACATAGTGAACCCAACCCAATTGGCCCACTTCTTCAAGTTGTGATTAAATGTATTTATTTAACATTAAAACATCACTTCCTAAGAACTGTTCAATCAAGAAAACTCACATTTCAAACCCTTTTTCCTAACAACTCATGCCGGTGCCATGTGGGCATCCATGCATGCAAACGCTTGTTTATATCTCTGTCTGATCTTTCCATCACATCTCCCTTTCATTCATGGATTCCCATTTTTCTATTTATAATTAATGTTTCACTTTCGAATAAAGTCATTGATTTTTTTTTTCTACTCGCGTGTGCTCTTTTTGTTTCCAACAAGGAGGTTTACACAACAATTTTCTAGCAAAAACACATGTGTCTCGTTTCTATATATTTCTATTTTTTGTTATATTAAATAAAAATATTCGGCATGCTTATAATACTTTATAGATCTATTGTAATTAATTAACTAAATAAATATAGAAAATATTTTTATATCATCGAGTACCTTACTAGTAATTTTTATGGTTTAATTGAGAAAAGACAAAACGGAAAGAATGCTACATAAAATCTACAAAATGAGTAATCAAGAATAAAAGGATGTTGCCTAAAAATGGATGTGAAACAAGTGTCTTGAACACGTGACAGTATTTGATGAAAATTAAATAGTGAGTCTTTGTAAAAAGAGAATAAATGGTACACAGATTTAGAATGGTGTGATAAAGTGTATGTAAAGTTAAAAATAGGAGAGAATTATTAATATTTAAAAATGTAGAGATCAAATAGGTAAATTAACTTTATGAGTTTAATTGGTATACACTGTCAGTGTAAAGATTTTTATAGTGATATTCAATCACAACCTTTGATTCATGGTAAATTTGTTGACTTTACTCATTACTACTTTAAAAGTCACATAAATAAAAAGTCATGGTTAAATATCAATGTAAAAATAAATGTATATCAATTAAACTTATAAATATATATCCATTAAATGTATATCAATAAAAGGCTCATCGTCTGAAAAGATAGGATATTAAATATATATATATATATATATATATATATATATGAAAATTTAATTAATATGCAGTGTAAAATTTTTTATATTTACATTCAATTACAATTATTTATTTATGACAATTTTGTTAACTTTATTAATTAATATTTTAAAAGTCATATAAATAAATATGTATAATTGAACGTCAGTATAAAACTTTTACACTGCGTTCATACTAATTAAACTATCTATATATGTACGGGATGTATCACATGAAAATGATGTTCTTATGTGAGAATGATGAAAATATTTTGTATCCATTTAGATTTAAATAAAGGGTTGAAATTAAAACAACTCACTTAAAGATATCATGTGTCTTTTAATATATCACTATTGTCACCACCACTACCTCTTTTATCTTATCACCATCACTTCCACCATCGCCATCACTTCTATTGTCGCTGCCACCACCACTATTGTTGCCCTATGGTTGCCACCACCGTCATTGTGAATTGAGATTAAAGCAACTCACTTAAAGATATCGTGTGTCTCCTTTACTATATCACCGTCACCACCACTACTACCTTTTTTATAGTCTTTACCACCATCATCACTACCACCACCATCACAATAGTTGCCACCACAATTTCCACCTTCATCTCTACGATGGCAGTGTCAATGGTGGTGGGAGGTAGAGTAAAGGAGGTAATGAAGGTGGTGGTGATATAGTAAAACCGACACATAATATGTTTAAATAGTTGTTTTAATCTCAAATCTTTATTTAAATCTAGATGGATACAAAATACTCTTATCATTCTCACATAAGAATACCACTCTCATGTTATGTGTCCCATATATATATATATATATATATATATATATATATATATATAAGTTAGGCAGACATAGACAATTTCAAACGTGGGAAAAGCCAAAGACGAAGCTGAGGATGATGAAGACAAAGACAATGAAGATGAACAACACTGTCAATTAGCTAAAATCATTCTAGCCATGTCATTTAATTAAGTAACATGGAAAGTCAATGTTAATAGTTTAACCGTCGACAACTATCATCTAACAAATTAAATTATAAAATAAAGGGACAAACGGTGAGTAATTAAAAATAGAGGGTCAAAATATCAACAATTGAATAAATTGAGGGACATGAATTATAACTTAGCCTAAATTAAAACCTTAAAATTGTTATAACATATCAAAATAGAAATGTGAATGAATACACAGGCGTGTTGTTGTACCTGTGTTTTCGTTACTTAGTATTAAAGCAAACAAAACTTATGGCTTGAGCATGCATATGTTAACAACGAACTATGAAGTACTAAAGGAGATTATAATATCCAACAACATCTTTATTACTAAATTTTAAACTGAGATTTTAAGTTCAAGATGCAGTATTTTGAAGATCTTGTACTAGAGGTATAAAAAGGATCTACACAGTGGAGAATTGGTTTGTTCACAAGATACCTCAAGATCTTTACAAAAGTATAAATGCACATGTGTATTTATATTGAAAATTAAAAATTAAAAATTTAATATTTTAAAAATACTAATATATTATATATTTTAAAATCTTAAATTTAAAAATAACAAATTATACGTTTCAGAATTTTAAATTTTAAAAAATAAAAAATATGAAATTTAACAATTAAAAAATAAAGTAGAAATTTTAAAAAAATGTAATTCAAATTTTATTTTTTATTTTATTTTAATAATTGAATTTAATTAATTAATTTTTATTTTTAAATAATTTTATATTATATAAAAAAATAAATTATAAATAAATTTTAAATAGTGAATTGATTGTGGGACCTAAACAAAATACTTGAAGACCTTAAAATGAAATTTTTCACTAAAACAAAAAATGAAAAAAAAATCTTAGTAATGACTTGACATTGCAAGATCTACTAAAAATCGTTTTAAGTTATCAAAATGAGATTTACCAATAAAGATACATAAAGAAAAAAGAGATGTTTGACTTTGTTTTTTTTTAAAACCAATCCATTAGAGTACCCTCTCTATGCTTGTGTTTTAATGTGAAAATTTAAGAGGAAACTTTATTTTATTTGAGAATTTTAAATGTTTTATAATGAAATTTATGTCTCAATGTGAACTTTTAAAAGAATTTGAAATTCTAGTCAGATGTAAAAGTATTTTGATTAGTTAAAATTGTAGAATTTTAATTTTTTAATAAAGCAAGAAATTAAAATTCTTCTAACTTACTTTTCTTTTACTGAAGTCGCCGATTTTTACTTGACATCGGTTGATATTTTTTTATTGATATTGATTGGAATTATTTTTTTCTTGATGTTAACCAAAGTTATTTTTTGGCCAATTTTTGTCAATATTTTTTTAGGATATGAGAATCAATTTTTTTTTTTGCTAACATTGTTTGAAATAATTTCTCAGCATGCAGAGTTCTAGAGCATTAGCTACAACACTTTATGTTACTCCATGGTACTATGCAAGGTGTGTTGGTGACAAAATTTAGATTCATCCTCTTATGGTCAAGCCCACCATATTATGGGAGTTACATGAGAGGTATAGTGAGCTTCAGTGCACCAGTTACAACATTGTGTACTATTACATACACTTGCAGGAGACACTCTTAAATCCTAGTATGTATTCAGAGCTTTAGAGCATCAACCACATAAATATTGTGGGAGATGCATTAATGATCACATTTGGATCCATATTCATGTGAAAGATAATATATTGTTGTGGGACTTGTGCGTGAGGTATACAAAGTTCCAGTGAGCCATTCATAGCACTTTGGAATATTACACAACGTTGTGGAAGGTGCGTTAAAACTCTAATGTGGCATGTGGTGCTCTAGAATGTTAGCCACATGATTGTGGAATATTTCACAGTACTGTGAGAGATGCACTGATGACCTGATTTGGGCCTATAGTACTGTGGTTAATCCTACCTTGTTGTGCGAGTTGCATGTGAGGTATACAAAACTCTAGGGATTGTCTAGTTAGAGTGTTTGATGTGACCATGCCTAGCCAAGGACCTATCACTAGGGCCATGACTAGAAGGATTGACGAAGACCTAGCCCTTGCAGACAAAGGAAGACTTCACCTCCTATGGAGAGTGAAGATATTAGGCTAGGGACTTTAGTCAATAAAATGTAATTTTCATTTATTTTAATTTTGAGAAGCATTAGGAATTTAATTTGGGACATGTATTTAGTCCATTTTTTATTTTAGGAGGTGTCTTAGAAATTTAGAGGGTGGATTTAGCTTTTTGGGTCTTTATGAAGGAAATAAGGGGTAGCCTTGATATCTACACTCCTCTTTTCCTACATAAACCCCCTAAGCTAATAAGAAAGAATCTTGACCCTTGGTTTGAGAAACTTGGGCACCAAGTTTGATGATCTAAGGAGGGAATTGTTTCTCAATCCTCCTCCCTTAGATCTCTCCTTTTAATCATAGCCATTCTTTTTTAGGTTATCTTGTTCAAGAGGTTAGCTACCTCTATAAATAGGAGCTCCTCCCCCCACTTGTATTTTTTACACTTGAATTTAATCCTAGAGACCATATTGGTTGTAAGGTTCTTACCTTTGAGTGTCCCCATTTCTCCTTTGTGAGAGCTACTAAGAGTTATCAAGGGACCTCTCCCTTGTGACCTCTCCCCTTTGGCTTATCAAATCTAGTATTTGTGGCACCTCATCTCATTCCTTTCCTCTCCATAAATCCATTTCCCTTCCAAGTGACCTTAGAAAGGATCCTTTGGGCACGTGATCATCAAAGATCACATCAAGTGGTATCTGGAGCCACTTTCTAAAGGTGAAGTTGTTTCTAAATTTTTTTTTGCTTTGTTGTTTATCTTTTTAATCTCTTTATTTTAAAGTCCTTCATTTTTTGTCATCTTTATTTCCTTTATTATCTAGTAGTATATCTTTTTATTCTTGCTATTATATGCACTTTTGTTTCCTATCTATGCACATATGCTCCATTTAATTTGATGCAATTTTATTTGTCCCTTTCTTTGCATCTTATTTCCGTGTTCAAATTGCTTAGTTTCCCCTTGTTTTTTATTTGTCCCTTTCTTTGCATCTTAAATCCACATGGTTGAGGATTTTTCCACACCATTGTGGTGATCAACTTTGGTCACTTTGTTGCGCCTTTTGTTTTGAGTCTCTTGCTGAAATTTTTGCTCTATTTTTAGGTGTGTTATTTTTTTTCTTAATATTGTGTTTTGTCAAATACTGGTCATGTTAGTTTTCTATTTTGTCTCGTTTAAATTCCTTAGGTTTTAGCCTCTTAAAATTTTTACAAAAATCCTTCAAAAACATTTTGAATTGAGCTCCTAAGAGGTGAACCTCTTGTTGAGTCTCTTAAGTCTTTTATGCTTTTAGTTCAAGCATAGTAATATCTTTGTTGTTCTTAAATATTTGCTCAATTCAATCTTTATATGCTTCTTTTTTATGTTGAATTATTAGTAGTTTTCCACTTGGTTTACCTTCACTATTGGTGCCTCTTTATGGAATTTTAGCTTGGTTGAATTGTGTTAGTAATTTGAGCAATCAATTTACTTCAAAATCAACCCTAAATCATTCCTTAAGCACCATTAGTTCAGTGGTATTTGGAACTACTAAGTTGTTTTGCCTTTAGTTGCATGCATTTCTTGAAAATTGTGTGACCTTACTTTGTGCTTATTCACTCAAGTGTTATTATTTCAAGCATCCTTATTAAAATTTCAATTAAACAAGCTATTAGGTGCAGCAAAAATGATTATAAAAAGTTTAAAAAAAATATATATTAGAAAAAAGTTAAAGTTAAAAAAAAAAAGATAAAGAACTCAAAAGAAAGATATAAAGTTGTGTACCTAATAGTAGAAACATTTGATATGAGGAACGATTTGTGATTAAAAAAAAAATTACTTGAGTAAACTTTTTAGCTTTTGGTCACTTAAATTTTATTAAGTGTGCAACTATTGGTTTCATTTTTTTTGTTTGGTTTTTTTTTCATCTCCACTCTTAGAGCTAATCTAGGAAAGTTATTTGTGTGCTACCTTCCTTTGTGGGCCTTATGTTTTCTTGCTTGTCTTATTTACTTATTTGAGTTTGTCATTGTTTAATCTATCCACTTGGATTTGTGAACCTTGTTTTGTTATTCACCTTTATTTTTTGTCTTGTGTTGTATTCAGCCTTGGTAAGTAAAGCTTGGGAAAGGTGCCATACATAAGATTTTGGCAAGTCCAAACAAGAGGAAACAAGGATAGCATTCTTGGGATGGGTTGATGCAACTCAAAGAGGCTTGATCAAAAGGAGCCAAACACTAACAAGCTTGGAGTGAAGACTTTGTTTTATTTTTTTTTATTCTTTGTATTGTGTAAACTTAATCTTAGATTGAGAGTTTGAGTGCCCTTAAGGCCCTCCCTTGGTTTGTAATAATTTTGGTTAATTTTAGCGTAGTTCCTCATTAATTAGGTGAAGAAGGGAGAAGTGGTACACTTCCTTCAACACCTTAGGAGCACGATTAGAGCCCTTTCTCTTTTACATTCTTGCACTTTTATTTCATTTTATGTTATGTTGAAAAAACGTGTAGAGGCTAAGAGTTCCAAGGACTCATCAAGCTACCTTAGGTGAGAAAAAAAAAAAAAGAGAGAGGAGTGTTGCTTGAAAAAAAAAAGTTTTTGGCCTACCCTTTAGTTTTTAGCATCCAAGCACCATGACTTCACACACACATTCTAGTGCACATAGTTGTTCATCAAGTAAGAGTGTCAACCAAAGAAAACCTTTTAAGGGAGACACTCTTGAAAACCTTAACTTAGAATTTAGGGAATAGATTGCTAAAGAACAAGAAAGGAGAGAGAGAAGAAAAAAAGAGTAAAAAAGAAATAAAAGAAAAGGAAAAACAAAAAAAGAAGGAAGATTTAAAAAAAAGAGATGTTGGAAATGAGAAAAGAGAAAAAAGAGCTAGAAGAGAGAAGGCAAAGAGAGAGAATAGAGGATGAAGAAAGGAGAAGAAGGAAAGAACTAGAAAGAAAAAGAGGAAAAAGAGAGACGGAGAGGAGAAGAGAGTAAGAGGAGAGATGGGAGGGAGAGTGATAGAAAAAAGAAAGAAATTCTCATAAGATCCCCATCTAGGCATTTTAGCTCTAGTGAAGAAGAATACTATAGAAATCAACATAATCATCACTCCCATTCATCATACAATCATAATTCTCCTCAAGAGAACACAAATCATGCTAGGGAGCCAAAGGTAGACCTACCCCATTTTCATGGTAGGGAAAATGTTGAGACTTACCTAGATTGGGAAGTCAAAGTGGAACAACTCTTCTGATGCTATGAAATAAGGGAAGAAAGGAAAGTACCTTTGGCTTCCCTTAGTTTTCAAGGTTCTGCTTTGCATTGGTGGAATGGGTTAGTCAAGGATAGGGTCCGTAAACAAATGCCTGACATTCGCTACTGGAATGATTTAAAAACTTGTTTGCGAAGAAGGCACATTCCTTCATATTATAAGAGGGATCTTTTGGATAGGCTCCAAAGACTTAGGCAACATAACCTAAGTATTGAGGAGTATAGACAAAAGATGGAGCGTCTCATACTAAGGGCCAATATCATTGAGGAACCCAATACCACCCTTGCTAGGTTTTTGTGTGGATTAAGCTCTGACATTAGAGATAAGGTAGAGCTTCTTTCATACTCAAACCTTGATGAGTTGGTAGAACTTTGTGTAAGAGCTGAGAATCAACTCAAGATAAAAAGCTTTAAAAAAGATTCTCCCTCTTACTCAAAGAGAGACCAACTTAAGGGAAACTCTTTCAAGGGTTTTCCCAAAGAGGAACCCAAACATTTTCAAGATACAAAAGCACCTCATGTAGAGAGAAAACCCCCTACTACTAAGCCTACTGAGAGGCAAAGTAGTATCAAATGCTTCAAATGTCTTGGGAGAGGCCACATTGCCTCTTAATGCCCCAACAAGAAAACCATGATCATGAGGGGACAAGACATTTGTAGTGAGAATAACTCATCCTCCTCCTCTAGTGAGAGTGAGGAAGAAATGGACATACTTTTGAACAAGAGTGTGAGGAAGCTTTTCCTTATTAAGGGGACCTTTTTATGGTTCAAAGGCTTCTTGGAAGCCAACCTCTAGAGCTTGGCCAGTCACAAAGAGAGAACATCTTCCATACAAGATGTAAAGTAAATGACAAAGTATGTTCTCTCCTTGTTGATAGTGGCTCCTGTTGTAACTGTTGTAGTTCTAGGTTGGTTGAAAAGCTAGCCTTGACTACCATGCCCCATCCCAAACCTTACAAATTGCAATGGCTCAATGAGCAAGGGGAGATGGTAGTCAATGAACAAGTTATGGTTCCAATTTCCATAGGATCTTATAATGATGAGATTCTTTGTGACATAGTTCCTATGGAGGCTGGTCATATCCTGTTGGGGAGACCATGACAATTTGACAAGAAATCTATTCACCATGGTCACTCCAACCAAATAATTCTCACCCATAATGAAAAGCGCTTCAAATTGTATCCTTTGTCACCTTCTCAAGTGGCTGAGGATCAATTTGCGATGCAAAAGAAAAGAGTTGAGGGAAAAAAAAACACACAACAAGCTTCATCCTTAAAGCTTGAAAATGGTAAAGAGAGAGTCAGAAGGTGATGCCTCTTCGAAAGAGAATATTAGTAAAAAGAGCCTATTTGCTACTAAACGTGATTTAAAAGAAGCTCATTTGACTAACAGCCCTTTTATCTCCTCTTTTGCAAAGAGGCATAAAATCCTTCTCCCATTTTGCATTCTTCTACTGAGAGCACTGCCACAACCCATGCACATGAGCACCTTCCTCAAGGGGTTCAAGATATTTTAAAAGAATTTGATGATATATTCCCTAATGAGGTTCCGAAAGGACTTCCTCCCATTAGGGGTATAGAACATCAAATTGATTTGGTGCCTAGCGCAAGTCTACCTAATAGACCTGCCTATAGGACCAACCCCATGGAGACCCAAGAGATTGAGTCTCAAGTGAATGAGCTGTTGGAGAAGGGTTGGGTTCAAAAGAGCCTAAGCCTTTATGTTGTGCCAGTCTTGTTCGTGCCCAAGAAGAATGACCAATGAAGGATGTGTGTTGATTGTCGTGCAATCAACAACATCACCATCAAATATAGGCACCCAATCCCCCGTCTTGATGACATGTTGGATGAATTGCATGGGGCGAAAATATTTTCAAAAATAGATCTTAGAAGTGGTTACCACCAAATAAGGATCAAAGAGGGTGATGAGTGGAAAACTGCTTTTAAGACTAAATTTGGTCTTTCTGAGTGGTTGGTTATACCCTTTGGGCTAACCAATGCCCCAAGCATATTCATGCGCTTAATGAATCATGTACTAAGGAATTGCCTTGGTAAATTTTGTGTAGTTTACTTTGATGACATTTTAGTTTACTCTAGGAAACTAGATGATCATTTAGGACATCTAAGGCATGTTTTTTCTCTTCTTAGGAGTAATAATATTTTTGGTAACTTAGAAAAATGCACCTTTTGTGTAGATAGTGTAGTTTTCCTAGGTTTTGTAGTTAACACAAAAGGGGTCCATGTTGACCCCGGGAAAATATAAAAGCTATTCAAGAATGGCCCATCCCAAAGAGTGTGACAGAGATCAAAAGCTTTCATGGTCTCGCTGGATTTTATAGGCGCTTCGTGCCTAATTTCTCCACGCTTTTTGCACCAATAAATTATTTGGTGAAAAAGGAAGTTCCTTTCCTTTGGGGTGAGAAACAAGAGAAAGCCTTCCAGTTAATTAAGCATAAACTGACCCATGCACCAGTCTTAGCATTACCTAACTTTTCTAAAACATTTGAACTTGAATGTGATGCCTCTGGTGTAGGTGTGAGAGCTATCTTGTTGCAAGGAGGGCACCCCATTGTGTATTTCAGTGAAAAACTCAATGGTGCCCCCTCAACTACCCCACCTATGATAAGGAGTTTTATGCTTTAATTAGGGCCCTTCAAACTTGGGAGCATCACCTTGCTCCCAAGGAGTTTGTCATTCATAGTGACCATGAGTCACTAAAATATTTGAGGGGTCAAGGTAAATTGAAAAAAAGGCATGCAACGTGGGTGAAATTTCTTGAATCCTTCCCTTATGTCATCAAGTACAAGAAAGGAAAACAATTGTGGTGGCTGATGCTCTTTCTAGGCGTCATGCCTTTTATTCATCCTTGAATGCAAAAATCTTGGGATTTGATGACATTCAGGCTATGTATCCTTCTAACAAGGATTTTGGCCCCATCTTTGCTACCTCTGCATATGCATTCACATTAAAGGCCCATGATGGGTACTTCATTACTGAGGGGTATCTCTATAAAGGGAGTAAACTTTGTATACCTCAAGGATAAATTATACCTTACTCACAAAAGAGAGCCATGAAGGTGGGCTCATGGGGTATTTTGGGATTTCAAAAACCCTCCTGTTTTTACAAGAGAAATTCTTTTGGCCCCATATGCGTAGAGATGTCCATAGACATTGCTCTAGATGTATAGCTTGCTTGCAAGCAAAATCTAAAGCAATGCCTCATAGACTATACAGACTTTTACTTGCTCCTTCTGCACCTAGAAGGATATTAGCATGGATTTCATCCTTGGGCTCCCAAGAACCCAACGAGGTGCAGACTGCATATTTGTGGTGGTGGACCGATTTTCAAAAATGACCCATTTTATTTCCTGCCACAAAGTGGATGATGCGAGCAACATCGCAAGACTTTTCTTTAAAGAGGTTATCCGATTGCATGGCATACCCTCTTCAATAGTGTAAGATAGGGATGTGAAGTTCTTTAGCCATTTTTGGAAAACTCTTTGGGCTAAGCTGGGAACTAAACTTCTTTTTTCCACTACCTGTCACCCTCAAACTGATGGGCAAATAGAAGTGGTGAATAAATCTTTATCCACTATGATGAGGGCTCTCCTTAAAGGCAGCCATAAGTCTTGGGATGAGTACCTTCCCCATATTGAATTTGCTTATAACCGGGTGGTTCATAGAACCACCAAGCATTCTCCATTTGAGGTGGTCTATGGATTTAATCCTTGTACTCCTCTAGAGCTTTTACCTCTTCCTCTTTCTGTTGTTGTGCATAAATAAGAAGAGGCAAAAGCTATTTTTGTAAAACAATTACATGAGAGGGTTAAAGCTAACATAGAGCGCCAATCCTTAAGAAATGCTACTTTCGCCAATCGGGGGAGGAAAGAGGTCATCTTTGAAAAGGGCGACTGGGTATGGCTTCACTTGAGAAAGGATGGATTTCCTTCTCAAAGGAAGTTCAAACTTAGCCTAGAGGAGACGAAATTTTCCAAATCCTTGAGCGGATCGGTAATAATACCTATGTTTTAGATCTGCCTGAGAATTATGGGGTAAGCACCAGTTTTAATGTTTCTGATTTGTCTCCATTTGTAGATGCTGAAAATGATGAAGACCCCATGGATTTGAGGTCAAATCCTCTCTAAGGGGGAGAAGATGATGTGACCATGCCTAGCCAATGACCTATCACTAGGGCCATGGCTAGAAGGATTGACGAAGACCTAGCCCTTGCAGACAAAGGAAGACTTCACCTCCTATGGAGAGTGAAGATATTAGGCTAGGGACTTTAGTTAATAAAATGTAATTTTCCTTTATTTTAATTTTGAGAAGCATTAGGAATTTAATTTGGGACATGTATTTAGTCCAATTTCTTTTTTTTTATTTTAGGAGGTGTCTTAGGAATTTAGAGGGTGGATTTAGCTTTTTGGGTCTTTATGAAGGAAATAAGGGGTAGCCTTGATATCTACAGCCCTCTTTTCCTACATAAACCCCCTAAGCTAATAAGAAGGAATCTTGACCCTTGGTTTGAGAAACTTGGGCACCAAGTTTGATGATCTAAGGAGGGAATTGTTTCTCAATCCTCCTCCCTTAGATCTCTCCTTTTAACCCTAGCCCTTCTTTTTTAGGTTATCTTGTTCAAGAGGTCAGCTACCTCTATAAATAGGAGCTCCTTCCCTCACTTGTATTTTTTAAACTTGAATTTAATCCTAGAGACCATATTGGTTGTGAGGTTCTTACCTTTGAGTGTCCCCCCTTCTCCTTTATGAGAGCTTCTAAGAGTTATCAAGGGATCCCACCTGTGTGGCTTCTCCCCTTTGACTTATCAAACCTAGTATTTGTGGCGCCTCACCCCATTCTTTTCCTCTCCATAAATCCATTTTCCTTCTAAGTGATCTTAGAAAGGATTCTTTGGACACATGATCATCAAAGATCACATCAGTGTTTTTCAGTAAAACTAAGAAAATTATTCTAAAACTACAAGGTAAACTGAAAAATATGTTAAGAGATCAAATTTTCAAAGAAAACTATTAGAAAATGGAAAACTAGTTTTTCAGAAAATTAGAAAACTATCCAAAGTAGTTTTCCAGATTTCGAAAACTGGAAAACACATCTTCAACCACATCGTATTTCCTTACCCCTTTCACCACCTTCAGCTCTGTCTCTCACGCGTCTTTTATCCTATTATTCTATCTTTCTAAATTAGAAAATTGGAGAGTTTTTTAACACATTTTTTCAATTTCCTATACTTTTTCAAGAAATAGGAAATCTAAAAAACTTCTTAGAAAACTGGAAAATTGGAGAGTGTCTGAGTTATTCCACAATGTTGTAATACAGAGTAGAGGAATTTTTAATTGACAATGGTAAAAAAAATCCATGGCCAATGTTGTTGAATAAAACCCTAACTAAAGTTAAATAAAACAAGTTTGACTAACATTGACTGGAAAAAAATATACATCTAACATTAGCTAAAAAATGTTGATTGATGTTAACTGAAAAAACTTTAGCGAATGTTAGCAAAAAAACTATCTTTGCCAAAAAATATTATTGATCAATATTTTTTATTATTAAATATTGTTTAATATTGAAATAAAATTTTACTTTTAGTGGGAATTGAAACATTGTAACCAAACAAGAAAATTGAAATTTAATTAATTTGAATTATCGTATCCAAACAAAGCATTTGAAATATGAAGTCATTTGAATTAAAAACATTTCAAATTTAATATATTTTCAAATTCCTTACATTTGTAAAATGCTGTATCTGAACACAAAATAAGAATATGCCTAAATGCATAGCTTTAAAATTGATCTAATGATGATTAACCTTGTCAAGACACTAGGTCACTAGCTAAATCATTGAGTCACTAATTAATCTGTATGACTCCCATATATATTAAATACACACACACAAAAATTTTATATGTGTATCAAAATAAAAAAAAATCACTACTTATGAATAAAATATAAAATAATTAAGTATATACACTTTTCAAATACAACAAATTGATAAAGTAATATTAAAATCAAATAAACAATAACATAGTAATAACAAAGTAATATTTGTAACATGATAAGAGAACATAGAATAATGAAGAAACACAAATTGATAACACATAATTAATAATAAACAAAATGACATAGGTCAAATCGCCAGTTCAACCAAACCAAGTCACCAGTTCATGTTGGGTCACTAGTTCAAATTGAGTTACACTAGGTTGATGACATGTTTGGTTCGATCATCAACATGACTTGGAAGGACCACTAGTTCTTAGTCAAACAGGTCACACTAACTAGGTCTATTTGAGTTTTTTAATTACGTCTAAATGTGAAACTCCAGAATGAAATTAAAAATTTTGAAACTTTTCCATAACAAGAGCATAAGAGTGAAGATTATTGACTCCTAGATTGCAAGGCTAGCCCTTAGCCTTGTTGGGAGGGGGCAACTGTCTCAAGTACATAACTAGAAAGGATATATATATTTTTTAAATATAGTATATATTTTGTATAGTATTTGTTTATGTACCTTCTTGGTGTCCTCCTTGGGACATTTCCAGCTCGGGCACCATAGGTCATCATGTCCCGACCTTGGTCATCGACCTCTACCACCTCAAAGCCTAGTGCCCTGGTCCCAACTCCAACTCGGCCCTCACCAAGAGCCCAAGATTGAAGGCTTGTTTTTATAAAAAGGTAACTTGGAATTTTGTAAATAAGGTAACTCAAAATCACAACCTCCTTAAAAGAGGAGTCCCAGACCTCCCCTAGGAATCAAATCTTTTACCTTTTAACTCCTATCCTCTTACTCCTTCACTAACTTGGGTGTCAGAGTCCCTTTTGTAGGTACACATCTGTCCCCTGGAGCTCCACAATCCGAAGGATCGTGAGGATACCCGTTCTACTAAAATAAGGTAAAAACATTTGGCGTCGTCTGTAGGGACATAAAATTCATACGCTCCCTTTACCCCACCCCTCAAGGTGCAGACCCGTGGAGGGCCACCACCCTCCACTACCAACAATGCAAGCGAGGCTAACCTCCTAGAGGAAATTCAAAAAATGCAGGAGATGGCCAGGAAGCATGAGGCTGACCTACTCCTGTTCATAGAAGAAAATGCCACCATGAGAATGATTATCCAAGACCTCTGAGGCCAGCAACCCACAAGTGACCTAGAAGATGATAGTAGTAACAACGAAGCAAGAGTTCGTCACCTCAACAAGACTACTGGGGGCACTCACAATGGCGAGACTAATAGGGAAACACCTGAAGAAGATCCTTCACCCAAACAAAACTCCTCAGGCCCGGAAGGAGTTTGTGACCACCACCAGGGACCAAGAATCAATCAGGGCATCGCTCGCACACTCGCACAAGCACCCCTTCATGGACGACCTATTCCTGCTCAGAGAAGAAAACGCCACCATGAGAACGATTATCCAAGACCTCTGAGGCCAGAAACCCACGAGTGGCCTAGAAGATGATAGTAGTGACAACGAAGCAAGAGTTCGTCACCTCAGCAAGACTACTGGGGCACTCACAATGGCAAGACTAATAGGGAAACACCTGAAGGAGATCCTTCACCCAAACAAAACTCCTCAGGCCTGGAAGGAGTTTGTGACCACCACCAGGGACCAAGAATCAGTCAGGGCACCGCTCGCACACTCGCACAAGAACCCCTTCATGGCCGACTTACTCCTGCTCAGAGAAGAAAACGCCACCATGAGGACGGTTATCCAAGACCTCTAAGGCTAGCAACCCACAAGTGGCCTAGAAGATGATAGTAGTGACAACGAAGCAAGAGGTCATCACTTCAGCAGGACCACTGGGAGCACTCACAATGGCAAGACTAATAAGGAAACACCTGGAGGAGATCCTTCACCCAAACAACACTTCTCAGGCCTAAGAGGAGTCTATGACCACCACCAGGGACCAAGAATTGGTCAGGGCGCCGCTCGCACACTCACACAAGCACCCCTTCATGGATGAGATCCTCAACCACCCCTTGTCCTGAGGATGGAGGCCACTGACGATCAACTCTACGAAGGCACCAGCAATCCCGACGACCACATATAGGTGTTCCTCACCCAGGTAAACTTCTACTCTAATGAGGACCAAGTTTTATGTATAATGTTTCCCACTTCCCTTGCAGGTACCCCCCTCAACTGGTGTCACAACTCCCCTTGCAATCCATTGATTCCTTTGACACCCTGGTGAACAAGTTCACTACCCATTATGCGGCCTGTCGGCCTCAAAGGACGACAACCTTATCGGGCTCCTCCAAAGGGATGACGAACCTCTTTGTGAATTCACAGATCGATTATTAATGATGATCACATAGATCGTAGACCTCAAACCTTGAGTAACCCTGCATTCTTCAATATGCAGCCTAAAATCAGGGCGATTTGCAAACAATGTCACAAAGCGTCTTCCAGCAACCTTGGAGGAATTCATGGAGTGCTCTACCAAGTACATCAAGATGGAAGAAGCTTCCACTCGACAAAGGCGACAACGAATGCTAGCTGTCGGCAAGAAGGACCAACCTAGGCACCCGAGGAAGGATCGAGAAGAAGTTTGACACCGACTAATACAAGACAGAGACTTTAAATGCCAGGGCAAACCATAACCCAAGTACACTACATATACACCAATGGTAGAACCTAGAGCATGTGTTTTGGAGGAAGCCTTCAATGCAGAAATCCTATGCCTTCCTCAACCGGCTCCCTCTGAGGATGGCGCAGATATAAGCAAATACTGCAAATACCACCACAGCTACAACCACACCACTGAGGAATGCATCGCCCTTTTGGGACAAGATAAAAGAACTGATCCAAAAGAGGAGGCTCAACTGATTTGTCAAGCGATGACATTCAAAACGACCGAGGCCCGATACAGGTGATGAGCATCACTAGAGGAAGGACGCCAACACAGGTGAGATTCACACCTTCCTCCCAATCCCGATCATAAGGAGCGAGAATTGATTTCATCGCTAGGGGATTTACTGGTAGAGGACCCTCCAGTTCCGCCAAAAAAAGGCACCTCCACCAGCTAAAGGTCGTCAATGCAGTTACCCCTAATTGGCGAGTACTGCCCTCGATCACTTTTGGTGACGACAACTTTTGCAAGAGACAGTCTGAGACAAGATGATCTCATGGTGATCATGATGATAATAGTAGATTGGGAAGTGCGTAAGATCCTGATAGACAAGGGTAGCTTGACAGATATACTCTATTGGGCCACTTTTAAGAGGTTGGACATCTCCGAGGACCTCATAAAATCATATCTAGACCTCCTCGTCGGATTCGTGGGTCAGCGAGTCCATACGTGGGTATGTAGAATTGATGACCACCTTCAGAGAAGGGCGATTCATGTCAATATACCACTATAATGAAAAACATTATACTCAATTCATTAAAAAAACACCACGCAAGAAAAATACGTACTCAAGCAAAAATAGAAATAGCAAGTGAACAAATTTATATTTAATAAGAATTAATATATTTTTTAAAAGAGAATAAAATAAAAAGTAAAAAAGATAAGAAACAGAAATGAGTACTCGAGAATTTTATTAGAAAAGTAACACTCACTGTTTCACACTTTTATCCATTCGGATTTCACTTGTTGTATGAACAATGAATTGAGGAATATCCAAATATGCTCAAATACTTCATGACTTCACCTTTGTCCTTCAAAAACATGATTATTAATTGGATGAGAAATGGTCAAATGGGAGAGTGGTGCTGAGAGAAATGGGAAAGTGGTGCATTGGCGCGAAGAAATGGAAGAGGTGTCAGTTGAGAAAGCTTGTAGAAAAAGTTAAATGGTTGAGAGAGAATGAGTTTAAGATTTTGACTTTCAAACTTTTTATTCTAATATAAATAACAGTATAATAATATATAAATATAATTTTAAAAATATATGAATATAAAAAAATTGAAAAATATTTAGGGGAGTCATGGCTCCCTCCTGTCACACTTAAGTTTTGCCTCTACTTTCTAGTAAAATGAAAAACTATATTCGTGATGAACTTAAGGATTCCAAGTTTTGTATAATTTTTTATGAAGCTCTTGATGAATAAAAAAAATAAACAAATGACTCTCGTTTTTAAATTTGTTGGTAAAAATGGTTATATACAAAAAGCAGTTTTTGTATATTGTGCATGTTAAAGATACCATGACATTAACTCTAAAGAATGAATTATGTGTATGTTGTAATTTTTCAACATAATCTTAATGTTTCTAATATTCGTGGTCATGAGTTTGATGATGATAGTAATATGAGAAGAGAAAGAAATGGATTACAGACATTATTCTTGAATGATTGTCCTTGTGCAAATTATGTTAATTGTTTTGCTCATCGGTTGCAACTTGCCTTGGTTGTCGCATCAAGAGAAGTTATCCTAACTCATCAATTCTTTTTAAAATTGACTTTTATTGTGAACATTGTTTGTTTTTCTAGTAAGAATCATGATGAGTTATAACCTGCCAAGTTAGATGAAATTGCATATTTGTTAGATATTGATGAGCTTCAAACTGGTAAAGGAGAAAATCAAATTGGTACTTTGAAATGAGTTAGGGATAGTTGTTGGAGCTCCCATTTCTTTTTTATTTGTAGCTTGATAAATATGTATGATGCAACTTATTCTATTTCAGAAAAAAATTATTGTTGATGAATCTACGTATTCTCAATGTAGGAATGCTGGTAATGCTTACAAAAGCTTGAACTATTTTAGTTTGTATTGATCTTGCATTTGATGAGAGAAATTATGGGAATAAAGATGTTCTTTGTCAAGGTTTACAACAACAATCTCAACATGTAGTTAGCATTATGCATTTAATGCGTTCTACAAAAGCACTTATTCAAAACTTGAGAGAAGAAGGCTAGGATAATTTATTAAAAAATCTGACAACTTTTTGTGAAAAACATTATATTGAGGTTCCTCAATTTAGTATTTCTTATGTAGCAAGGTAAGGACATTGTTTATTATAATTGATAAGCAATTACACGAGTTGTTGAATTGTAGATTTAATGCCCAAGCAATAGAGTTATTAACTCTAAGCTCAACATTGGTTCCTATGTATCAAGGTTTTTAAACTCGAGAATTTACGTAAATTCGTGAGAGACCCGACTCATAAACTCGTAACAATTTAGCTTATGTTAAAATAATGTTACAAAATTATTTTTCTCCATATATAAATAAGAAAATAGTATCCTATTTATCAACAAATTTCATCAAAATCTATAAATAGTCAATTTAAAATGGACATAAGAAAGCTATACAAACTGTCATAAACAAATTTCATAAAAACACACTAAATCTACACCAAAGTCCATAATAAAGATATTCAAAATATCATATTATTTTAAAAAATAAAAACAACATACTAAAAAAATAATAATAGAATAAGAATCAACTACAGGTGTTGCTAATTTAGAATAGAAAAAAATTTATCAAACAATGTTAAAAGTTGGGTTTACCCGAGTTTATCTAAGTTTACTTATAGACGAGTTTACATGTGAGTTGGTTCGGTTTCCTTACCTAAACTCATAAAATCATACAATTTTACGAGTTAAATCACAAGTGTAAAAACCATGCTAAAGATGCTCATAAAACTTTTAATATTGAAAACATTTGCACTCTTGTAGACAAATATTATCCCATGGATTTCAATGAGCAGGAGAAGATTGATTTGCATTTCCAACTTGAGCATTTTGTTGTTGATACACTTCAAGATTCAAATTTGAAGAATTTATAAACAATGCAAGAGTTATGTACATGTTTGGCAACAAAAAAAAGTCAGATGTTTATTACTTGATTGATAAATTCCTTCGTTTTATCATGACACTTCTATTTTCTATAACTATGAGTAAAACATATTTTTTTGCAATGAAAATTATCAAGACTAGGTTGAGAAATAAGATGGAAGCTAACACTTTGAGTAAAGTTATTGAACATAGTTATAATGAAATTACAACAAGTTTTACTTCTGACTCAATTATTGAACATTTTAAGTCATTAAAAGAGCATAGAATAACACTTTGAGTAAAGTTAACTTCTTAGTCTTTTATATTATTTTGATGATAAAATTTATGTTAGACTTGCATTTAAAATTATATATATATATATATATATATAATTTGACATGTTTAATTTTGGCTCATCTATAAATAATTATTGACTTTTAGGTGACTTTTTTTGTTTGACTAGTATGACACAATTTTAGGTACATAGTATGCAAGTGACATAATACAAGTAGGTAAAACTATGTTAATATACTATTTTGGATATAGTAAGTAACAAGTGTATAACCTATTTGGGAGTTTACTTCATTACTTTAGCTCGTTTCATGCTAGGTAACCTTTGATAGTAACTATGTTAGTATACTATTTTGGATATAGTAAGTAACAAGTGTATAAACTATTTTATGAATGTTAGTGAATGATAGTAATTTTTATTAGATTTCATTATCATGCATCTTTGTTTTGAGTAGAGGAAATAAAAAATTATATTTTTTGAATTAAAAATTTAATTTATATATAAAAAATTAATTTGCCACCCTCCAAATTTTTTATCCAGGTTGTGCCACTAGTTGTTACCAAATAATTTATTGTTTCAGTCATATTTGTAGATCAAAATATAGACACATGACTATGTAAGTGTAATAAAATCTAATTATAAACTCTAAATACTAATCTATTAAAGTAGCCTCATGGTTTAATTATAATTAATATCCTTAATTAATTGTATCCCTAACTTACCCCTAATGTGATAATAAGAGGTCTTAATTCTTGACCTATGATAATTTCGAGATCTTTCATAATAAACCTTTAGCTTATAATGAGAACAAGATATTTTGTAATGAATTTCTCGACTTATAATGAGGGCAAGATAGTTTGTAATGAACTTCTTGGTTTATGGTGTGACAGTAGTAGGTCTCGACCTATCATAATGTCGAGATCCTTCATAATAAACTTTCAACTTATGGTGAGACCAATATATTTTGTAATGAACTTTTAAGCTTGTTATGAGATTAAGATCTCTTATGGTTAAACCTTTTGAGCTAAGATGAGATTGTGATCTTTTATGATGAACCCTCAACTTGTGGTAATGCCCAAATCTTTCATGATGTGTTTTTGGACGGTGGTGAGACCAAGATGTTCCAATATTATCTTTTCATCTATGATTAGTTGAAATTTTTTATTCGTGAGGTTTTGGTATAAGACTAGACTAAGATTTCCTTGCTTAGGCTTTATTTGGTTGTATGGAAGGAAAATAAAAGAAAGTGTGATAAATGAAAAAAAAAAGTAAGAAAAGAGAGGTGAAATAAAAAAAATTTGAGTTGTTCATTTGGGGAAAAAAATAGTATGAAAAAGAAGAAAAATTATATTTTTTTTGTGAATGAAAAGTTATAAATTAAAGCAATTACTATTACAAAATTATCCAAATATTTTTTAAAATTTCCTTTGTAGTTTCCTTGTTTTCATGCTTATTTTGAGTGAATAAAAAAACGTGAGATCCATAGATTATTGACATATATTCATTGTTATCACTTATTAATATCAAATTGAAAAAATACTTTTTTTTCTCCTCTTTATGCTGTGTCAATAACTTTCTAATCCCAACTTTTTATACAAAATAGACTTGCACTTTGTTCGGTTGCAAGGAAATAAAGTGTAAGAAAAAAAAGAAAGACCAAAGAAATAGAATGAAAGTTAGAGTTATTCAAATGTATAAAAATTGGTGTGAAAAGAATGAAAAATTATAAGTTAACAATATTACAATTACAAAATTACTCATCCAACTATAATTTTTTTTGAGTGTGTTTGGTTTTGTCATTTCAACTAGTTGAAAGTAGAAAAACTAGCTAAAATACTTTCATCTTCGTTTGGATAACAAAAATTTAGGAGCTTTTTTAAGAGTTATTAGCTTTTTTTAAAAAAGTTACTTCAAATAGTTTTTCCAAAATTAGCTAATTTTATTTTTATATATTTACCCTTAAGTAATTAATGCATTGTCTTTCGCTGATTCTTTCTCATCAGAGTATACATTATCTCTCTTTCATTTCTCTCTCCTTCATTAATGTAATTATAATAATTTATAATATAAATGTATAATTATAGAAAATTATAATTTAAATATGAAATTTAAAATTTATATATTTAATTACAAAAATTATAATTTAAATATTAATTATAGTAATTTATTATTTAAATATGTAATTTTTTATAAGCCAATGAATTTTATTTAAGAATGCAACCCGAGGCAATAAATAATTACATATTTAAATTATAAATTTATATAATTACATATTTAAATATGTAATTATATAAATATAATTTAAATATGCAATTATAATTTAAATCTGTTATTATAGAAATTTATAATTTAAATATGTTATTATAGAAATTTATAATTTAAATATGTTATTATAGAAATTTATAATTTAAATATATATTTATAATAATTTATAATTTAAATATGTGATTAATTTATATTATTAAAATATATTATTAATTATTTTTTATATCTCATTATTGATATAATGATTAATGATACTCTTATTTGTCATTTTACAACTTTGAGTTAGTTAATCAACTAGTTTTACCTAATATTTACAAACCAGTTTTTCAGCTTTGAGCTAACATTCAGCTAAGCTGAAAGCTGAAAAGCTAGTTGAAATGATTTAAGTTTCATTTGGATAATATAAATCTAGGATTTTTTTAGGAGCTACTAGTTTTTTTGAAAAAACTACTGCAAATAGTTTTTCTAAAAGATCTTTTATTTTTAGCTAGTAGTTAGTTTTATTTTTAGATGTTTACCTTTCATTAATTAATACATTGTCCCCCACTAATTCTCTCTTATCATATTGTACAACATCTTCTTCCTTCATTAATGTAATTGTAGTAATTTATTATATAAATATATAATCATAAAAACTATAATTTAAAATTTATATATTTAATTATAGAAATTATAATTTGAATATCAATTATAGTAATTTATCATTTATGTAATTACATAAATTTATAATTTAAATATGTAATTATAATTTAAATATATAATTCTTCCTCCCTTGATAACTTATTGGCGCAATATGCACGTGTTTCTCAACTCATCTAGGTAGGAAACTAGGGACTTACACCGGCACTCCACTGGCCATCACTGCTCTTCAACTACCATGAGTATCCTAGCAAACACTATCCACTCTTGACAGATGTCGATTTTTAATCAAAACATTTAAGATTTACAAATTGATATAAGAACTGTCCTTGGAAAGAACCACGCTCTGATACCAAAAGAAGAACAGAAAATACACAAGAGCTGGATTTATACGGCGGTAGTCCACACAATACTAGTTATCAAGGGCACACCTTATGAGTTTCTCAACCCGACAAGGCTTACAAATCCCAGATTTTCGAAAAATCAAGGGTAAAACCCAGGTTTTCAGAAGAAGATGAGAAAGAAGGTGAATATGCAAGCATATGATAAGCCTTTAAATGATTATCGCATCTTTAAATATTTATTGTTTTAGGCATCCGAAGATACCTTAAAGACGAAACTACTCCATATTTAATTTACATAAACATGAAAGATAATATACTCACATGTTTCGACCTTACTGCTTCCGTCTCTCGGTTGAAATAAGTTTTTACTTGCGACACAGTAATTTTACCTTACGGTAATAGACTGAAGGGTAAAAACTTACACAGAAGGTCACCAGTCATCAGGTTACCTAGACAGCCGGTTTTCGGTCACAAATTTTGTATATAAATAGACCGTAAGACTCATATGCAATTATAGTAATTACAATAAAATTCGAAGTTCTCCCTTCTCTCTCTACTCACTTCTCTTGTATACATCTCTTCTCTGCAATAAAATTCGAAGTTCTTCTTCACCCCTCCCCTTTTCTCCACGATGTGAGTATATTATCTTTCATATTTATGTAAATTAAATATGGAATAGTTTCGTCTTTAAGGTATCTTCGGATGCCTAAAACAATAAATATTTAAAGATGCGATAATCATTTAAAGACTTATCATATGCTTGTATATTCACCTTCTTTCTCATCTTCTTCTGAAAACCTGGGTTTTACCCTTGATTTTTCGAAAACCTGAGATTTGTAAGCCTTGTCGGGTTGAGAAACTCATAAGGTGTTCCCTTGATAACTGGTATTGTGCAGACTACCGCCCTATAAATCCAGCTTTTGTGTATTTTCTGTTCTTCTTTTGGTATTTATATTATTAAAATGTGTTATATTATTTTAAATACCGTATTGTTAATCTAATGATTAATGATGCCCTTATTTGTTGTTTTACAATTTTCAACTAGTTGATTAGGCAATCTTACCAAACACTTACTACTAGTTTTTTAGTTTTTAGCTAACTTTTTAATTAACTTTGAGCTTTCAATAAACTTTTTAACTAGTTTTTTCCAAATATACCCTTCAACTAATTTTTTAGCTAATTTTGTCAAACATACTATTTATAAACATGAGTACTTTTTGAAGATTCAATTTTATTTATATTTTTTTATGTTTTTTTTAGTGGAAGACTACATACATTTCCTACACATAACTTTTTCATGTTTATTTCCTTGATAAATGAACTAAGACTTAAATTCTCGATTTAAGGGTAAACCTAGATTTTTTTCCCCACTCAAAGTCTCGACTTAAAGATAATTGTGTGTGGGATTGAGTTTAGTTTATTTGGTATAATTTTTCATTTTTTTAATATTTTAATAAAAATAAAATTGGTGTGATATCTCAATAATCTATATTATACTCAATCAAATGAGCTAAATCTTTGGAAGTGGAGATTACAATAATGTACAATAAATATTTTTTCCTTTCAATTTCTTGTAAAAATATTATTTTGCAATTTTTATCTTTTCATATTGCTTTCCTCCAATCTTAACCTTTTCAAATTCTGTTTATTCTGTCTTGTCAACTAAATTAATTAATCACCTTAATTAAGATAGGCTGTTAGGTGTTAAGGAAAGGACAAAGTATAGTTAATGGCCGTTCCACTGCCAGCGCATACAACCAAAAGGATCTGCCACGTGGGACCCACCACAAAACAGCTATCTTCGCGCCTCCAGTGAAAAGCAAAGTGGGACCCACAAAAAACAAAACGAACTTTCCACATGCGATTCCGTTCCTTCGAACTATATCTGTGAAATTCGTGTCTTCTCGCTTACGCTTCTACTTTCTCTCCCATTTCCAAACGCAAACACAGTTTCGTTTCCCATAGTTATGCCAAAAAATAAAAAGGAAAAGCTAAAGAGGAGAAAGAAGCTTTCAATGCTTTTATTGACTCAAAGCATTCAAAGGTTCCTTAGATTGTAGTAAAAAAGAAAAACTCAGCAATGGCGGTTACTGTTCATGTCCCCAGCCATTCCTCAACTCTCTGCTTTTCTTCCCCTAAAAACAAAAGGCAATTCCTCATTCCCTTCTTTCAATTCTTTATCTCTGAGTTCTCTACTGCTTTCCTCAACCGAATTCACCGAGCAATTTTATTATGTAGGAAAATTTTCTTCTTGTAATTATTTTGATTTTTATTATTTATTTAACAGTTGTTGAGGTATTATGTCTGTTTCAATTTTGTGACGTTATTTCTTTTATTTTAATTTCTTCTAATTTAATTTAATTGTTTTGGCTAATTCCGATTACACGCGGTCTAATCTGATCTTATCAGGATTTATTTTTAGTAGTTTTCTTTTTAAAACCGATTAGAATTGAACCTAGCAGAATAAGAAACTAATAAACTGAGGCGATTGTGAAATCAGAAAATTCGGAACGAATTAATTGAATAGGAATCAGGAAACGGCGGTGATTGTGATTTGAATTGAATGTGTGACAGTGTTGTTGCGGAGGAGAGGTTTTTGAGGCGGCATGGGGAGTAGGGTTAGGCAGGGGACGAGGTTGCAGAAAATGATGAAGTGTGTTTGCCTGAGGGAGCAGTTGGAAGGAGAAGATGAACCTGTTCCTTCCTCGGACTCTCTTGCAATCAGGGAATTTTATTCTTCTACAGCAAGTGGGCGTTCTGGCTTTGATGGCGAAATTGAGATGATGGGGTCGGATTCTAGGAACATTGATGAGGCTGAATTGTCCTTGCGTGAGAGTGGCATCTTGGACAACGAGGTTGGTTTCTTCAAAAATCCCTCGCCTTCTTCATTTGATGATACCTTGAATAATGAATTAGAGTTTAATGTATGATTTGTTCTTGCTTACTCTTGGGAGATCCAACTCTTCTGATTTCGTATCAGGTTATTCACAGTTTATAAACTACTTTCAGACTTTTCTGTGTCACTTTCATTTTAATGTCTATCTAACTATTGGTTGGTTATTTAACAGAATGGTTCTTCTTATCTCATTTTATCATGTTTGTGTTATCAAGGGCGGTTTGTTTGAGATCATGGCTGACATATGTGGTTGTTGGTGATCTAATTATTGGACTTGATATGATCTGCTACATCACTGGAATATGCAGGAAGCTAGAGCTTTGTTAGGAAAAGATGAATATCAGGAAGGGAATATAGAAGCTGCTTTACGTGTTTATGAGAGAATAAATATAGGCGCTTTGACTTCCAAGATGAAAATTTCCCTTGCCAAAATCAGAGATCGCCGCAAGAATCATTCTCATTACTATGCTACTCCCCCAATGTCCATATACACGGCTGGATTGCTGTTGGAAGCAATTTTCCTAAAAGCTAAATGCTTGCAGGTTCTAGGGAAGTTTAAAGGTACACTCACTGGTTGTACATTCATAGATTTGTTCTTTGCTCTTTAACTCTGAAGGCCCGTGGCTTTCCTTGCATATTTTCTTTTTGATCTGCATGTCTGCTTATTGACATGACTTGTATATCTTCTCATGCATAGTTTCTTTTACGTGCTTTTGATTTTAACTGCTTTATTTCTTCTTGTTAACTATGTGAACTAATGTGCATGCTTTGGTCTTGTATTTGCTATGCGTAGTGTTCATCTGGAATTTCTTCCCATCACAATGGAACATATAGTGGTTTTCACATTAACTTAACATATTTTTCACCCCATATTCCCTATTGTGTTAAATAATCTCCTTCGCTGTTTGAATGGAATGTTAGGTTTGCCTTTGTAATATACACAAAAAGTCCAACTTCAAATAATTTTTCTACCTCTGTTATTATTTCAAATAATAAAGCACAGATTTTTTGTTTACCCTTGAAATCTGATTTTCTGCTTTGATTGTCACATATTAGTATTAATGTACGTATGAAGTTATGATAAAACACCCAAGAAACTTGAATGTTAAAACATAGGTTTTGCATAGGAAGATAAAATAAGTTTGAATATTACACGTAGGTTTTATATAGGAAGATAAAATGTTTTCTAATATATATTTTCAATCCTTCTTGCAGAAGCTGCTCAGGCTTGTAAAGTTATTCTGGACATAGTCGAGTCCTCTTTACCTGAAGGTTTGCCTCAAAACTTCGGTGATGAGGGTAAATTGCAGGAGACTTTGAGTGAAGTAGTTGAGTTACTTCCAGAATTATGGAAACTTGCTGATTCTCCCCGTGATGTTATTTTGTCTTATCGGCGCGCACTTCTTCGCCAATGGAATCTTGATGCAAAAACCATAGCTAAGATTCAGAAAGAATTTGTTGTTTTTCTTTTATATAGTGGAGGGGAAGCAATCCCCTCAAATCTTCGTTCCCATATGGACAGCTCCTTTGTACCCAGAAACAACTTAGAAGAGGCTATACTTCTTTTAATGATTTTGCTAAGAAAGATATGTTTAAATAAAATTGAGTGGGATCCGTCAATTTTGGATCACCTTTCATTTGCCCTATCTGTTTCAGGGGATTTGACAGCTTTAGCCAATCAATGGGAAGAATTACTCCCTGGGACTATCAATAGAAGGGAAAGGTACCATGCCTTAGCTCTTTGTTATTATGGCGCAGGGAATGACTTGGTAGCACTGAATCTTCTTAGGAAATTGTTGAGTAGTAGAGAGGACCCAAAACACGTTCCTTCTTTGTTAATGGCTTCTAAGATTTGTTGCGAGAACCCTGATCTTGCAAAAGATGGGGCAAGCTTAGCTCGCAAAGTGCTTGAAAACTTGGATGGAAGATGTGATCAATTGAAAAGTCTTGCCGGTTGCTTACTTGGTGTTTCACTTTCAACACACTCAAAATTTGCTATTTCTAATTCTGAGAGGGCTGAAAGACAATCTGAGGCACTTCATTCCTTGAAAACTGCAAGCAAAGTGACCCAAATCAGTAATCCCCTTGTAATATTCTATTTGAGTTTAGAATGTGCTGAGCAAAGGAAATTGGATGATGCACTTCATTATGCAACATGTTTTTTAAATTTGGAAATTGGGTCTAATGTTAAAGGGTGGTTATTGTTAGCTCGGATATTATCAGCTCAAAAACAGTTTTTGGATGCTGAATCTATTGTTAATGAGGCTTTAGATCAGACAGGAAAATGGGATCAAGGAGAGTTACTGCGAACAAAAGCTAAACTACAAATTGCACAGGGCCAGTTGAAGAGTGCCATTGAAACATACACTCAAATTCTTGCTATTCTCCTAGTTCAGAGAAAGACTTTTGGTTCAAGGAAGAAGCTGTACAAGGTTTGTTGGTTATAATACTGATTGATTTATAATACAGAGTAGACATTGCTTGTAGCTGCTTACCCTTTTTTTCTCATACTTTCTGTAACAGGACTACATAGATCATGCTAGGAACTTGGAAGTGGAAATATGGCATGATCTTACTTACGTATACATAAGTCTGTCGAGGTGGCATGATGCAGAGGTGTGTCTTTCGAAATCCAAGGCCATCAAACTATACTCTGCTTCTAGATGTCATGCAATAGGTAATTAATATGGTTTACTTTTAAGTTTATTATTTTTTAAGAGGATGATATTAATGGATTATAAGCACTAGGAAATAAGTGGCAGGTATTCTTTGTTTATAGCTAGTTATGTTGTAAGTTAATTGCAGTGTGGTGCCAAGTGATCTCAGAGTTTGGGTGTGAAGCAAAGCATGTTTTATAAAACAGCTACATGTTGTCATTAGGTTCACTTCCAGTCTGAATCAGGAGGATCCTTGATAAAATAGTTTCAATATGATTTTTTTTTTATGCTTTCACTATTCAACTTCATAAAGATATGGAAGACATTTTATACTGATAAGCCTTTGCGTTTTTATAATCGGATGAACACTGAGTGTACATATGCTCTGATGCGTGTGAGAACAGACTTTGGTAGGTCATTCGATGAAGGCTTTAGAATCCTTTTTACTTATTCTGCCGAAAATATTTAATGGGTTTTGGTAGCGCTGCTTATGCTTGTATCTGCTTCATTTTACCCTCATTGTATTCTTTGATTTTCAACAACCCAGAAAAGTGTAACTGGAATGGTCTAACTGTCGTGTTTTCTTTGACCAATGCAATCCAATAGCTCCACTGGCTGGGCCACCTTTTTATTGCCGCTCACCTACATTGTTTAATCATATGAAAGAAAAATTATCCAAATTTGTTAATGGACTTGTTGAATGTAAACTTTAGAGAAAGGTGGAAAAAGAGGGGAGAGGATGAATACTGGGGTGTAAGCATTAAGCCGCGAACTTTTATTATTTAGTTACTTTTACATTTGCGCATGATGGATTTTGTTCAATTCACAGGTACAATGTACGAAGCAAAGGGCCTTTACAAAGAGGCTCTAAAAGCTTTTCATGATGCTTTGAACATTGATCCTAGACATGTCCCTAGCTTGATTTCTACTGCGGTGGTTCTTAGACTGTGCAGTAATCGATCAAATCCTGCTATCAGAAGCTTTCTGATGGATGCACTACGGCATGACAGATTTAATGCTTCTGCTTGGCATAATCTTGGCATTTTCCACAAGGATGAGGGTACAATCCTAGAAGCTGCAGATTGTTTTGAGACAGCAAACTTTCTTGAAGAATCGGCTCCTGTTGAACCTTTCAGATGACTGTCTCTGAAATCAGTTTGCTATACAATCTCAATCTTTTGATATATTCATGTACCAACACTCTTTAACACTGGCACACTATCTCCTATTAGGTAAAAGTCAGGTGAGTTTCATTTTCTGTTTGGCGGGTCTTATTAAAAAATTAGTAGGATCCACGTAAAATCTTGAGCAATAGGAAAATGTGATAGAAAAATGTTAGTGTATATGTAATGTGTTACTGACACTCCTTGTTCATGTATAATAGCTTCGAGCTAACGACAGTATAGTTCAATAAGAAAAGCACGCTTCATGATGGGGTATGATTTCCTCCTCCTGTGTTAGTTGTTGCTCAAGTTTGACCGTCTTCCTTAAAAAATAATCTTTTGAGTGAAACTAACATTTGACACACAATGGAATGCATCCAACTAAGGTACGAGTAATCTGTAACCCTTAAAAACAGGAAAAGAATAGGAGGATGTGCTACTGTTGAATTTTGAAAAAAATATTTAAAAAATCGCTGGTGATCTAACACAGTTATCATTTGTATTCTGTCATAAACTGTCGAGTACCAGATTTAACCGTTTAATTAATTAAAGTAAGCGCACGACAAAAAACTTACTATTATCATCAAACTATTAATTTTTGTTTATGGACATTAAGTTTGAAATTTGGAATTTAACTTAATTTCATATTTCATCTGTTAGTTCTCCATATGAAATTTGGAATTTAACTTAATTTAACAACACAATTGTCACACAATAAGTCCAACCCTAAGGAAAAATTCTTTTTTCTTCACTTTTGACAAATTTGAAAAAAGTGAAGAAAAAAGAATTTTTTTCTTAGGGTTGGACTTATTGTGTGACAATTGTGTTGTTACTTATCATTATTATTATTAAGAGAAAATGAAAATGAACTTATGTTAGTGATGTTAATGTAAAAAGGTGTATGTTGACCCTAACTTTTTGGGAATGACAATAGCTAAGTTGTTGATATACTACTTTAGTTATAGTGTTTTGTTACTCCAAAATGTATTGTCATATATCAATGTAAGTTGTTTGAATTCACAACTAATTCTAACTTGGTGAAATGTAATAGAATTAATTTGTTTATAGCATAAGTTGTAAAAGATTATTAAGTATTAACTTTTAACAATTGAAATATGACTTGAATCCCATTCACTTAACCTATTGCCAAAGTAACTATATAGAAATGGTCTTGATGCCTTTTCCGAAGTATCAAAACATCATTTTTGTACAATTTATTACGAAATATTTAAAACATGTCTATCAAAATAACATTTTCATTTATATGTAAAGAATTTTTACATTTACGTTTAATCATAATATTTTTATTTATGTTTAATTATAACTTTTACATAATAAGTTTGTAAACTTTACTAATTAGTAAAGTCTACAAACTTATTATTAATGAAGGATTGCGATTAAATGTTAGTATAAAATTTTTTACATATATCAATTAAACTCTTATTTATATGACAAAAAAACTTAAATTCAAGGCCTATCTACATATTCTAGTCCATGTCTTCATTCAGCCATGTTTAAGAATCCTTTGTCTTTGTGGTTATTTGCTGACTTTATAGAGGACAACCTAAGACATCAATGTGTTTAGAATGTGCTAAAGTAGCAAATGATTATTGTGTTCGAACAATAGAATTCTAAGTTGATGGAACTACAGAATTGGTTGGGACAATAGTTGTTGTAGTGCATTTTTACACAAAAGTGGATCTTTCATTGTCACATGAAGTTGATGAAGAATCAAACACAATCTTGTTCATCTATTTGAAAAAAGATTTTTCACAAGTAAAATAAGTTTTAGTAATGGTACTCGTGAAATTCATATTTAAGTGGTATGTTATACATTTTTCCATTTATTACTTGCAATTAATGTCCTTACACCATTGCTCATCTTTACCTTCTAAAATATCAAAGTAATTGGAATCAGAGACATGATTACAAATGCATTATTTATCTTATGCTAATGTATGCTGAACATGTTATTTACCTTATTTCCACCATTTGTGATGTTTCTATTTGTAACAGTTTTGCCTTTAGATGTTCTAGCATTGTGACCAATTTCGTCACAAGTGTTATAAGTAATTGAAGTGAATTGTCTTCTTAGACTTGTTGAACTTTTTGGTTTATCATTGCACTTGTTTCTTAGTTTTCTTGGTCTCCCAAAGGGTTTCCTCATTGTTGGTGGTAGGATTAGATTATTCCTACTATGCCCACAAGTGTTACAAGTAATGAAAGTGGATTGCCAACCTTTTTCATATTCATTGTTCTCAATCTCTATTTCATCGTCACTATTTTCACTTTCTAAATTAGGATCTAACACATTTTCAAAATTCTCAAAATCATGCACATGATCAACATTAACACTATTTTCACTGTCCAAATTCTCAGTTACAATCACATTAGAATCTCACAATCATATACATGTTTAACATTAACAACATTTTCAATCTCAAATTTCTCAATTGCAACCAAGTTAGACAATTTATTATAAACCACCATACCAGGGTATAGTAAATGGCTTTCTTTGTAGACATATACACCTTTTGCCTATGTTAGACTACGTACACAGGCCATCACGTGAAGTTTTTCCTTATCCAAAGAGAAAGTTTCATTGTTAAAACTAAGGTGGGTAAAAAAGTGGTTTTTTTAAAAAAATCAAATCTAACTGAATTGTTTAAAAAAAATTCAGTTTTTAAACTTAAAAAACAAACTATTTTAAAAAACTTATTTGAAACCAAATTGTTTTTATAAAACTGATTCAGAACTAATTCGAAACTATTTTAGATTAAACTAGTTCTGAACTGATTTTTTTTTTCAGTTCTTTTTTTACAGTGTTATGGACATAACTACAATAGTGTGGACAAATGAAGGGAGTATTTTTCTAGTAAGCGCGTTTCTCACATGATTGTGAAAAGTTTCATAGAGGTGTGGGATATGAAAAACAATGTTTTTTTTTTATAAACCAGTAAACTAAACTATATAAAATCAATTCAGTTTAATCAAATTAGTTTAAAAACAATTCAGTTTGAATCGAATTGGTTTTAAAAACAGTATGGTTAATTTTTATTAAACTAGTTCAACTTAAAACTAGTTCGATTCGGTTTGGTTCAAAACTAATTCAGTTCAACTAGATTTTTTGCACACCTTCTAGATAAAAACCAATAAAATGCTCATGGACTACAAAAGCTAAAACATTATACGCATCCAAGAACTAAAAAACCTAAAAGATTTCACAAAAATTACAAACACATGTTTGGAATCATACCTTATGCGGTATGTTAGACTCTATTTCCCTTTTACATTTGGATGACTCTTATGCGCACTATGAGTTAATGTTCCATCCATCTTCAAAGTTCACGTGTCATTGTTCCTTTAAGCTAATCTCTTCATTATAACGTTTAACTTGTCATTTATGGTTATGGAGTTCACCTTCACATACTTGCTGGTGGTGAGACCACTTCCCCCTAATGTGCTTCTTTAAGGCTTTCACTGTGGTAAATAAGCTTTGACAACTTTGAAAATGTTTTGCCCCTTTCAAATGTCCAACTTGGTTTAATTACCTTAGTTAATTATTTAACAATGTAAATATGTAATTTATCTAAACCACCTCAAATCACTCAATTAGATACTCCACATACATAAATTAATTATTTTCACATGGGTAGTTAATATTCTTATATTAATAGTCAAGGAATAGTAAGTAATGACTAGATAAAAATTTAATTTTTTCTAAAATCTAGATACGGTGTGAGAAATTAAAAATTAGATAAGGTACAAAATGTTAGGGTCAATTCGAGATGGTTTTTGGTTTATACTTTTCAAATTTATAAAAATAAAAAATATTTTTGGTTTTAAGTTTTTAAAATTTTTTTCAAATTTAAATATTATTGTTAAATCTTAATCTCACGAGAATCCTTCATTCTTAGGGATTGAAGATCGATAACTGGGGATTGAAGGTAGCAACCAGTGATAGAGGTGATAGTCAATGACCAGCGATTGGAGATGACAGTTGGTGATCAACAGTTGGAGGTGACAGTTGATGACTAATGTTAGGAGGTGGCGATTGGTGACTGACAATCAAAGATGGTAGGTGATAATTAGTAGTTTGAGGTGGTAGTAGATGAATGACGGTTAAAGTTAATAATCGATGATCGAAGGTAGAGCTTGGTGATAGTCGAAGGTAGCAACCAATGTTTGACAATTGAAGGTGGTGGTAGGTGGTAAGGAGTGATGTTAAGTGAATAACTTAAAAATAGAAATAGAAATATCAAAATACATTTTTTGAAATTAGATAGATTTCTTTTAAAAAAAAATAACTAAAGAAAATTTGAATTATTTTTGCCAAACGCATTTGACATTTTCTTTTAACACTTCACAATTTCTATTCATACCTCATGGGTTAATAAATTTTTAGAATTTTCAAAACACTCCTATTATCTTTTAACCTAATATTTCAAAATTTTTATCCATACCTTAGCCACAAATCTTTTCCTTCCCTCATCTTCTCTCAAAGTTCTCACTCCCTAATAAACCAAATTTTAACCCTATTTTTATCATGTTCAATGCTTGTTTGTAAGGAATAAATTACATATTTGTTGACAAAACTCACTTTTTAGTGTTTGTTCTCATTTTAAATAAGTACTTAAGAAATAGAAGAAAAAACGGCAGGCAAAATCAGGTATTTTTAGAGCAATTATTGAAGATCCTGTCAGCACCACTGTGCTCTATTATAGCACTGTTATGTTAGGTCAACACAACCCAAAAATCAGTTAGAAGAAGCACAACCATGCTTAATTCAATGCCACCATTGTAATGCTCTTAATCCTTAACTAAGAGTATTTATGGAAATGTGAGATTTTCAAAATTTAATTTTTACATAAAGAACTATAATCTTCTTGTAATTATTATGAATCAAATATAGTCATTATAAAACCTTATTTTATAAAACACTTAAAATATAAAATACAATAATTTTTACCATTATTAAAGAGTAATTCTTATGAAACTAATTTTACTTGAATATTAAAGAGTAATTCATTATGAATTCAACATATTAAGAGGGAATCATTTGAATCCTTCATAACAGCTTCTTGATTAGGTCCATCTTTTACTCATATCACAAACATATTTGAAAAGAAACCCATGAAAGGAAACACATGAAATGAGTGAGATTTTTATAAACCATCAATGTTAATATTAATAAACTAAACAAACAATGGGAGTTTGAGGTTTGTTCTATGACTAAATCTCATTTAACTTAATATATGGAGTCAACCTTACTCATTTTAATAATTGAACTCAATCCTACTTGATTCTATGTATAGATCCATAACTAATTTGTTAGGATTCACTTCAATCATCAAAGATTTGTTTCAGAAGTGATAGGTAATCTATATTTTTCCCTAAATTAGTACAACAATTTTTTTATTGAGAAATTGAGCCATCTACCTATAATACAATTCTGGCTACTGCTAATTGGGCTACACACCCATAACATTATTCTAGCTACTTGCCAATCGGGCTACCCACCCATAACAATATTCTAATTACTTGCCTATCGAGCTAACTGCCCATAACAATATTCTGGCTACCTGCTAATCAGACTAACCACCCATAACAATATTTTGGCTACCTCCCAATTGGGTTACCCACCCATCACAAATATATACGAGCACTCTTTCAGTTTGAGAAAGATATATACTACATAATCTTGAAGATGTTAAGCATTTATGGAAGGTTTTAGATCTATGAATATTCTAATCCACGATCAACTTTGACCAATATGAATATTCATCTATTTAAAACCATCTTAGAACTTAACCCAATGTCTGCCTTTCATCTTGTAGTATACCAAACTATGAATTCCCAAAGCATGGTACTCGTGCATCTGCATGATACTCTTACAAAGGAATCCATGACTTTCCTAAGTTCATTTAACATCTTAACATAATTTCAAAAGTCACTAGACTCAGTAATCACGTAGTACTTATATTTGAATCATCATTCAGAGAATCATTTATGAATCATCATCTAAGAATTAAAAGATCATAATAGATATATAAATTAATTTTTCATTTCCAATTTCTATTTCATGGATAATAATCAATAGTGACAACGGTCATAACATTAATACATTTTTAATATTAAATGACATCTTTCTAATGTGAAAAATCAGGTTAGAATGCAACCACAAAGTATACTTAGATTTTCTTTCATGATTTTAAGAATGATTTTATTTACAATGAAATTTTCTTAAGTAAACTTTACACATAATCCTTTGAATAACTTCTAGGATATAAATATATTTTACCATGAATATTCAACATATAACTAATAATCTTTTGAGTAAAATATAATATACACATAAAATTATAAGATAGTTATTAATAATTCCAAGAGTAATGATTTTTATAAATTAGAGTTGTTGAAACCAAAATTTGTCATAATTTAATTTGTTATGGAGAGTGATAAAAATAATATTCAAAGCAAAACATGAAATAAATAATATCAATGAATCATAATGTATTATATAAAAGTAATATGATGAAATAATTTTATTGAAAATGATCAAATATAACTTCTAAAAAAATAAGTTGAATGATAGAACAATTGATAAATAATAACAGAGAACCATACTATGATATCTAGGAAATAATTTAAATAATAATAGCAAGAATCAAACTGTAATATCTAGAATAATAAACAAAATACCAAAAGAATATTTGTAAATAATAAATACATGACCAAAAGTAATATATAGAAATAATAAATAAAAGACCAAAATTAGTATCTGGAAATAATAAATAAAGGGTCATACGGTAATATTTGAAGAATAGTAATAATAAAAGACTATAAGCAATATCTAGAGAATAATAGTAAATGACCAAAAATAATATTTGTATAATAATAATAAAGGACCAGAAGCAATATCTGGAGAATAATAATAAAAGACCAGAAATAATATCAGGAGAATAATAATGAAGGATCAGAAGTAATATCTGAAGATAATTAATAAAGGATCAGAAGTAATATTTGGAGAATAATAATAAAGAATAAAAATAATATCTAGAGAAATAAAAGTTAGAATAGTTAGATATTATTGAGCAATGCACTAAACATTTGAAAATCGAGGTAAGAACAATTAGTATGTTAATGGAGAACCAAAACTTAGTTTTAGAAATAATAATAATCTTAAGAGTAATAAAATATATAAGTCTATTAAGATTAACACCACACAAATTTATAAATCTCACTCCCCTCTTACCTTAGTAAGAGCTTGATGAAGAGTGAATAACCTTTGAATCTTAATCTTAACGCTTAAGAACATATTTCTTCCTCTCATTTCACAAATAACTTCTCGTATTTGTAGCCAAAATATGGACTCAATGGTTGACCAAAAGTATGGTTGTTGGGCAAATTTAGTTAAAAATAATAAATAAAGAACCAGAAGTAACACGTGAAAAATATTAATAAAGGACTTATAAGTAATATTTGGAGAATATTAAATAAAGAACCAAAAGTAATATGTAGAAAATATTAATAAAGGACTATAAGTATTACTTTGAGAACATTAAATAAAGGACCAAAAGTAATATGTGAAAAATATTTAATAAAGGACTAAAATTAATATTTGGAGAACATTAAATAAAGAACCAAAAGTAATATGTAGAAAATATTTAATAAAGGACTAGAAGTAATATTCGTAAAACATTAAATAAAAGACCAAAAGTAATATGTGAAAAATATATAATAAAAGACTAGAAGTAATATTTGGAGAACAACAATAAAAGGACCATAAGCAATAATGATCATAAACAGTAAAAAGTAAAAAACATATAAGTTTATTAAGATCAATACCACAAATGTTTATAAATCTCACTTCCCCCTTGCCTTAGTAAGAGCTTAATGAAAAGTGGTAAACAATCTTTGAATCCTAATCTAAGCCCTCAAGAAACTTGATTTTCTTCCTTAATTTAACAATGAATACCTCTATTTATAGCCAAAATATGGACTTGTTTGCGGAGTGAAATTATGCTCGTTAAGCGAAAAATAGGTGTAGATAGTTTTTGCTAAGCGATGAAGGTTTCACTTAGCGATGGTTAATGAATTTAATTACTTTTGTCTCTCTTCTCTTAGCCATTGAAGCTTCACTAAATGGATTTCTAGTAGTTCTAGTTACTTTTGTTGAGTGACTTGCACTCTGCTTAGCGAATTTCTTCTTAAAAATATTTGTTGTTTTTCCAAATTTGTTGAGCGAATTTGATTCTGTTGAGCGAATTTCTAGAGAAAAAAAAATTTGTAAATTTAAAAAAATGCTTTATATGCTTAATTTACTAAGTTTTCTCATGCAAAACTACTTCTATTATAAATAGATCATATAATAATCTAATTATAAAAATAAGGGTGTTACAACATGCTGCGATTTCAAAATCTCAAGCATGATCGTGCTTACAGGTAGCACAACCATGTTGCAATCACCAAGCCTCAAGCACGGTCATGCTTACCAATAGCACAATCGTGCTACATAGATTTTGAGAATTACACTAAAACAAGCACAATTGTGCTTAATTTTAGGACACCTGTGCTAAAAAGGTCAAACTCTTCATATAAATACCAGAAGATGAAAAACAAAAGGGGACTCGCCTTGGCTCAGACAAAAAGTTAGATATGTGACTTAGAGGCAAGAAACTACAATGAAACTTTGGGATTGAATCGATTCACAATGCTCCGTATTAGTAATTTTTACTGTGTAATTAAGAAGTTGATTGACTTTTCATTATTCATGTCTAGCTAACTCCCTTTTTTCAGGGTTGTGATGTAAATTTTTTGTGATTCTATCTTATACTTTGAATGATTGAACTGTGAATCGATTTTATTTGTTCCAATACAAGTGACAAAATTTATTGGGTAAATTTCCAATTGATTTAATAAGAAAGCTAGTTCTAATTTGGAGTCTTGCATGACCAAACAGGATAACAAGTTTGGGTTATAGTGTTATGTGAATGATCAAACGTATCATCACAATTTTGGTAAAATATTATTGTTTCTCTTAAATTGTTCTTTTATATCTTGAATTGAATTATTTAAGAACTAGATTTAGTCTTTTGAATACGATATCTAGATTTTGGTCTACTACTATTACTTCGTAAGATACATTTGCCCTTAAAACATCATATTTTATGCATTACTCCTATCATAGAATTGTCATAAAATCTTGCTTTGCGATGACATAACCTATCTAGAACATCCTAACTATCATTTATAATTTCCATCCTACAACATACAATAGTTACACCCTCAAATCCATTTTTTTCTGCTTCATTTGTTATTATGGATTAATTATTTCAGATTTTATTTTGTTTGAAACTTTCAGATCAATTGATCTAGAATTAAATTCCAACTTTATGTTATATGGATCACATGATTTATAAATTATTTTAATATATGTATCAAATCAATTGATAAAAATTAAATATTAATTATGTTTTTCAGATTAATTAATTCAAAATACATAAAAAGATAAATTCTAAATCAAATAATACGAAAACATGGTGTTTTTTTTTAAGAGTGCTAAAAGCAATTATCAACCCGGTTTTTTCCTCAAAATACATTAAAATATTTGAAACTACTGCATAAGGACTTAGTAATAATAATAATAAAAAAGGGAGGCACGTACTCTTATTAAGCCTAAAATAAAATAATGTTTATGGCGGAAAATGTGTAAAAATTGCAGCAATTTGGTGGGAAGCATTGAAAATGGAAAGGAGGCATGCGGCGAGAAGGGACACAGTGGGGTCTAAATGCTGAAACTGAAACCGACAGATGCACCCAAAATTGTTTGTGTCAGTCAACACTTGCAAGTGAGAAAGACAAAACATTGTGAATGTGCCACTACTACTGCTGCTGTGTCTCACTCTTCCTTTTTCCCTTCATAACCTCTCTATCTGTCTCTTTGAACACTGTGCCAAAATTCCACACACAAAGTCACAAACAGATAAAATAATATCAGAGCTTCTCTCTTTGTGATTGGAGAGAGAGAGAGCGAGATGGAGAGTGGGAATGGGAATGGGAAGAGAGCACTGGAAGAAGCAGGCCCTTCATCTGGTCTCTCTTCTGCTTCTGGAATTGATGGAAGCAAACAAGAAATAACGAGTGATGCTTTTGATGATGGTAAGGAAGAGGAGGAAGAAGCAGAGGAGGAGGAAGAAGGAGGCATCGAGGATAGTAAAAATGGTTTCTTTGTTCCTGGGCCTCTTCTTTCTCTCAAGGAACAGATCGAACGGGACAAGGTTTTCATGATTTTCCACTCCCTTTCATATGTAACTTCTTTGATGTTGTAATTTGTGGGGTAGCGGGAAGGCTGAATTTTTCTGATTTTTGAATGTGGTTTTGAGTGTCATTGTCATGGGTTACTGTGAAGCTGAATTTTCTATAGTTAAAATATTTAAAAAGGAATTCCCAGAAAAAAATGAAACGGCAAAACAGTTTGTGAACTGTGTAGTATACAAAATGTTTCAAGTGGTTTGAAGCATTTGTTAGGTGTCTCAAACCTTTATATATATCCAAGGGCTGTATCTCATAGGCTAATGACATTGTTGGTGAATGAAGTGATTTTGCTCATGTACCTAGAGAATAGTTATTTTTACTATTAATTTTTCTGATTTTGAGGTTAATTGTGCGGTGCAGGAGGACGAAAGCCTAAGGAGGTGGAAGGAGAAGCTATTGGGTTGCTTGGAAAGTGATTTGGATGGTTTGTTTACTATCCTTGTTTATGCTTTACAGAGCTTTTCGCTTGCTTCTGTTTAAGTTCTTTCCTTTTACAGATAAATTGGATCCAGAAGTGAAATTCCACTCCATAGGAATTCTCTCTGAGGATTTTGGTGAAATTGTTACTCCTTTACCTGTGGATGAAATTCGGAATGGTTGTACTCTATTCACTCTCTGGGAGGGGTCTTGCTACCAGCTTAAGCTAAAATTTAGTGTTCTGCACAACATTGTGTCTGGCTTGACATACTCCAACACAGTGTGGAAAGGAGGGTTTCAAGGTACACTTAATATTTTTCTCTCTGTTTATGGCTGCTAGTTAATCTGGAACGTGTAAGTTTATGATATTGACTGTTAAAAACCAAAGGTTTGAACGTATAAATATTGTTTTACATGACTTAGTTTAACCTTGGCTTCTAACCTTCAAAAACCCACCCCATATGGAGCACAAACTTTGACATGGACATGGACACTTTACATCCAACCCATAGTGAGGTGTTTACTTAAGTGTCCAGCTAACAAGGTATAATTTTTAATTGGATACCAAATGAGGGTTATCTAACATGTGTCGTGTAGGTTTCAATGTGTCTAACACATCAAATAAGAAGCTTGTCAATGCTTTTTGGTATGCTGAGAAGCAGTTAGTAATAGTGCTAAATATTTGTTTTTCTTTTAATGGGTAAATATTAATTGTTAGATTGTTAGTGAGATAGATTTGAATCCATGACCTCTTTTTAGTCCTTCCTTCCCTTTATGTTGGCTTTGTCATTGGACCAACCTTATATCTCCCTTACTAAGTATTTGGTATGTTCATATAGCATGCTTCTGGTCTGCAATTGGTCTAAAAGATTTCATCTTTCGTGATCATTAGTTAAGGTCCTTTTCCATTTTATTTTTATGCTTTATTAGCTCCACATAGAGAGCTAAGGGAGCACCACAAGGTAGCTAGCCTACAGAATAGTAAATGCTATCTGGTAGGGCTCCCTGCCTTCTAAGAGATGAATTTTAATTCAGTTTTAGCAGCACCGAACTTTATATTAAAACAATGGGTAAGAATGTCTCAAACTATGCTTAATGCTTTTTAGTTGTCAAACAACAGCTTTTTACTTGAATAACAATTTTTTTTGCAGTGTGTATGGTATGGCATAGAAATGAGAACATAATTGCAGATGACAATTAAGTTGAATTACAATTACTACATTCATTTCTTGACATGTCAATAGAAATTGGTCATGATTTTTTTTAATGTATAATAATTTAATTTTATTCTTGGGCTTTTTCAGTTGATCAGAGCAAAGGAATGTTGGGTACTTTTGCTCCTCAAAAGGAGCCATATGTATATGCCTTGAAGGAGGACACCACCCCCTCTGGTGCACTTGCAAGGGGTGTTTACTCAGCCAAACTCAAGGTATGGGAAGCAAAACTACATTTTCCAACTGGAGGCTTTGCTCATAATTTTAATACATATTGTTGGCGTTTCTTAATTTATTCAAACTTCAAAGTGGATTTTCTATCTCATACTCCCTTCAGTTCCTTTCCCCTGCTTTGTTGCATGATTTCAATAATGAAGTCTTATCAAGCAGTGATGTTATAGTAGTTTTATTCAAATATCTATCATCTGAAAATTGTTAAACATTTTCATAAACTTGCAAGTTGCAAATTATGATCCATTTTTCTTTTTATTTTTCCTTTAATTTTAGGATTTTTGTTTAACGTGCATCTGTCCTAGACACCTCAAATGTAGGAATAGTCCTACATTCTGCTCAAAGGTCTTAATATGCTGTAATCCTATAATTTTCATTTCTGCCTTCTCACTATTACTGTAATGTCATTGCAGCATAGAGACTTGGTTTTGTCTTCAGTTCTCATCAGAAATACGTTAAGACCAGACAAGAACTTAGTTTAAAATTTTGAAATAAATATAATTTTGCATTTGTTAATAGTAAAACAGAGGCATCAGTTGAAAAGTATAAACATACTATATTTACACACTTCATGTCTTCCTCCTATGCACTGTCCATATGCTCAACCAAGCACCCCTAAAAGGATTGATTATTTAATTTTCATTTATGTATTTTACAGTCACTATATTTTAATCTGCTATATAGGCTACTACAAAATTGAAATCCAAATGTTTGGAAACATGAACAACTTCCGCTAGTAAAGTTAATAATATTGTGGTTTACTCCGTATAATTTGTACATTTGATCCATATCGATGGATAAACTTACAATGTGATTGTTGTCTGACAGTTTGAAGATGATGACAGAAGGTGTCACATGGAACTCAAATATTTATTCGAGATAAAGAAGAGCAGCTAGTCCGGTTTTTCTGACTCTTTTTTTTTTTTGTTTATGTATCCTCCCAAAATCCTTAATTATATTTCTGAACATGTGATATTCATGCTACAACTTTGTATTATTTCGTTTCCTAATTGTCTAATACACAGAAAGGGCACGGTCTCCTTTATGAAATTGTGATGACTTTATTTTCAAGAACTAGAAAATGACTATTCGGAACTTTGAATGAACTATAGAGGTTTATAATCATTGATTGGAAATTTAGCTATCAAGGTTTTAATAGTTTCATGAGTTATTGAATATGAACAGATATTTTACAACAATCTCTATCTTTTTTCAATTAATGAACGCAATTTCACACTTTATTCTGCAAATGTAGTCCTTTTTAGAGAAATCAAATCCTATTCCACATATCAAGCAAATGTTTCTTTCTCTGCAATAGTTTTTGGAATGAGTTCCTCTCATGGCTTGTAATTAAATTTTAACATGGATTATCAATAATCAATAATATTATAAAATCAGTCATCATTTTTGCGTGAGTAGATATCAATGTTAAATAAAACATAAATATATTATTTTTTGAGTTTAATACATATACAGTTAGTGTAAATCAGCATTTAATTATAATCCTTTATTTATATGATTTTTAAAATATTAATTGGTAAAATTAACAAATTTATAGTATATAAAAAGTTGAGATTGAATGTTAGCTAAAAACTTTTTACTTTTGCAATGTATATGTGTTTTCCTCTTGTTTATTTTTCTTTCTCTTTGATTGGTGGACTATTCTAGTTTAAAGAGAAAAAAAAATTTCTCTGTATGTTTTTGTTGTCAAACTTAAAAAAGGTGAAGTATAATTTCTAAATTTAAAGTTGTTTCTTACTTTTTCTTTTGGTAGAGGGAAAAGAAGGGAATAAATGAAAAAATAAAGGAGAAATGAGTGGAAAATGAATGAAAATTAAATTTATTTTATTGTAGTGAAAAAGGAAAAAAAATGATTTAATATGATATTTATTGGTTGGTAAAAATAAAAAATAAAATAAAAATATCATTTGTATCTTTTCATTTAATATACAAATATTTATTATTTTGTTTAATATAACTTATTATTATTATTTAGAAAAACAAAAAACGTGCCTTTTTTATGGTTAGACAGTGAAGTATCGCGTGTGATATTCAACTATCTAAATGAGGGCATATGGTCTTGACTTTTGGCACTTTTTTTTTAATGCACCAAATTCAATTTGTTCATAGCTGTTAAAACGAGTCTGATCTGTTGAATTGGTTTGTTGGTCAACAAAATCGGTCATTGTGTTATTTTTCTTGAATGATACTATGATTTATATAATAAATACATTAAAATAAGTTTAATTTAAAATTTTAATTTAATGCGTTTCGTTGGAAAATTTTCATATTCACAGTGATTAGCATTTATAGATAATAGTGTCACACAAATATTAATCAAGCTTAGTTTTTTTCGAAATAATATTGTGGTTTATATCATGAGTGAATCAAAATAAATTTAATTTGATATTTTTATTAATAAAATTAAAATATTTTGTAATATATTAAAATATATCTAATATATTAATTTTTTAATATATTAAATTTTAATATATTAAATAGAAAAAATAAAAAATACATTTAATAAATTAATTTTTAATATACTAAAAGTAATATAAAATGATAAAAAATTAAAATAATAATAAATAAAATAATATAAAATTATAAATAAATTTAATAAATGAAAAAAATAAAATAAGAAAGAAAACGGTTTAAAAGAAAGACTATAAAAAAATTGAAACTAATTTGGTTGATGACATTATTTACTAATCAATTTAAAATTATTTTATAAAATATTTTGTTAAATTAATTTGGAAATATTATCATATATAAATTTATAAAAAATTAATTAATATCATTATATAAATATTAATAAAAAATATGTATATGAAGCTATTAAATTTACATAAAGGAAATATATTATTGAATATTTGAAATGTGATTGCATAAATATTCTTAAAAAAAAAATATAATAGTATCAAATATAATTTTCTCACCAATAAAATTTGTGTTGATAAAAATTAAATTAAATTAAATTAAATTAATTTATTTATTGCTATAAAATATATTTAATAAATTATTTTCAATATATTATTTAATATTTACATTTTTTCTGAAAATTACTGGTAGGTGTCTCTAACCAATTAGACAAGACACAAATCATAGTCATGATGTGTAATTGCTATTGATTTATGAAAATTTTGCATATAGAAAAAATCAAACATAATTTATCCTGTTAATAAAGTTAGCTAAACATTAATTAAAAAATATAATTAACATTTTTATCAGTAAATATTGATTGAACATAAAAAATTAATATTATCATATAAATATTAATTATTTTTTATTAATTAATTATAATTATTACTTTATATTACTTTTGTATGTAGATACAAACTAATAAGAATTAAATAAATGTTAAGTATGAAAGTTTTCACTATGTAACTGAAACATTAGGAAATATTTTATCTATGAAATTATTCAAAAAATTTTATATGATTTAAGAATATTATCTTACTCTTGTAAAAAAAGAATATTATCTTTATATTATTTGTAAATATATTTCAAAAAATTTATTTCAAAAATATTAATCCAACGTGGTATATATTTTTCGTGAATGATATTATAATTTATATTGTAAATAAATTAAAATAATTTTAATTTGAGATATCTCATATAAAAAATTTTGACATCCATAATAATTACGACTTTTCTGAATAATAGTGTTCGACAAATTTAAAATTTATTTAATAAAAAAATATTTAACATTTAAATATACAATATTATAATATATAAATATATTTAATAAATTATTTTTAACATATTAAAAGAAATATATAAATTAAAAGAATAGAAAATATTAAATAAAAAACATAAAATTATATAATAAAATAAAGAAAGAATAAATAAATTTAAATAATAAAAAAATATAAATTAAAATATGGAAATATATCTAATAAATTAATATTAAAATATGAAAAAAGTATAGAAATATTAAGTAAAATAATAAAATTATATATGTGATAAAATAAAAATGAAAAAAATATGTAATGATTAAAAAGAAAAAGAAAGAAAAAAGTGTAAAATAAAAAACTAAACAGACTAAAAGGCCAATAAAAAATGATACTTGTTAATTAAATATAAATTCTAATTAGTAATTTTACCAACCTAATAAATCTGCATGCGTGTATATATATATATATATATATATATATATATATATATATATATATATATATTAAAATTAATGGATTAAAATAACACTTGTAAATTAGATATAAATGGTAATTTAGTAATTTTTCCATTGTAAAACCTTGTGGAGTTTAAATGTGATGTAAAGTCACACAATAGGTAGGAAAGAATATGTTTTACACTGTATTGAACGAGTACAATCATATATATACTTAATACATTAATGTTTTTTTATTAAGGTTTTTTTATTGAAAACTGGTGTGAAAACTTACCTAGTGTACAATAAAATTTCTCACACAAAGAGAATCAAATAGGACTTTTTCTAGTAAAAGTGTTTTGCAACTATTAATAAATAAATTTTAAAATATATTTAATGTTAAAAATTTAAATATATAAATATAATAAACATAACATAAAAATAGAAATTATAAAATAAATATAAAATATAGAAATATTAAAAATAATATAAAATAATATAGAAAACATAAAAATAGAAAAACCTTAAAAGAGATTAAAAACTAAAAGAAAAAGTTAAATGACAAAAAAGTTAAAGATTAAAAAATTAAATAAGAAAGAAAAAGAAAATATAGAAATATAAAAAATAATATGAAAATAATAAAAAGATAATAAATAATCATAAAATAATATAAAAAAATAAAATGATAATAAATAAAACTAAAATAATATATGAAAAATAAAATAGAGATTAAAACAAATAATAAACAAAAATAAATTAAAAAATAAAACTACAACAACAAATAACAAACAAAAAGAGATAAAAAAAAGAAGAAAAAGTAAAAAGACAAAAAAAATCATAAGAAATTTTTCAAAAAGCAAAAAAGTAATTTAAACAGCTTGACTTTTCTTATAATATATATATATATATATATATATTAACTACAGAAATATAAAATAAAACAAAATTAAAATATAAAAATAACATAAAAATTAAAAATATAAGAATTATATACAAATAATAAAATCATCAAAATGATAATGAAAACTAAAATATTATAAAAATTTTCTTATAATATATATGTTTAAATATAGATATACAAATATAAATTTTAAAAATACAAAAAAAAATATTTAAAATATAAAAATTTTAAAAAATTGAAAATAAAATAATAAATAAAAAATATAGAATAAAATAAAAGAATTTTATACATATAATAAAATAATCAAAAAGATAATAAAAATAAAATATTATAGAAAAGCATAAAATAGAAAAAATCTTAAAACAATTATCATAAGAAAGAAATTAAAAAAAATAAAAAATTAAATGAAAAAAACTGAGAAAATAAAACAAGAAAGAAAAAAGAGATATGTAGTAATATAAAAAAATATATAATGAATAAAATAATAATAAAAATAAAAACAAATAATTTGATAATAATTAAAAATTAAAATAGAAATGAAAACAAATACCAAACAAATAGAAAAAGTTAAGACAAAAAATCATGAAATGAATCACTTGTTAAAAAAATTAAAAAGATCAAAAAAGCAATTTAAACAGTTAAACCTTAAGCATACTAAAGGTAAATACTCTTATCTTAACAAGATTTGCTACATACTTCAGGTGACAATCAAGATTCAAATTCAAACATGGACCACTAATGCACACCAATTTTTACTCTAAATTTGTCTATAAAGTTAAAATGTTGCATTATGTTAGCTTGTAATTCAAGTGGTGTACCATTAAAATAAAGACGAGCAAGTAATGGACCTAATTTTTTGTGAACCTCACTGAAGAATCCATGCGTTGGTACCTAAATTGCAATAAAATAGAAGAAGATATTTACCAATGTGGAAGCTTCCGCAATGTGCCTCTTTTAGGAACTAAAGGGTGTATCAATCATAAACTTTAAGACAATTAGGTTATCTTGTGTTGGACACACCAATAAAAGAGTTGATCACACCTTTCTTCCATGAGATAACCAATTGAATGCATCAATACTTAGAAAAGTTAACCATCCTTGGGAGCACATTAGTAAAAAAGGGAAAGATATAGGTAAAAGAGGTAGTGGTGCAATGAAAGCTATCGTTATTGGCTAAAGAAAAGGATTTAAGAAGTCCAATTACCTTTCTGTAAAATTACCCCAATCATCGAGGAGATTTTGATATGACTACCGATTGTCAAGAAAGAATTCAAAGAATTTCAAGAAGCCTTGGCGAAATATGAGGAAGAAAAAAGGAAGTTGAAGAGAGAACTAGAAGAGTCTCACCAAATGATGAAAGCAATGCAAGAGGAGAATATTCAGAAAATACAGTTATTAACCAAAGCTAACAAAAAAGAAAGGGATGAAGAAGAACTCAAACTCAAGACCTAAGACTACTTAGGAGTTGCAAGCATACAGTTGGGGCTGAGAAGACGCGAAAGAGACCGAGCATTAGCAGATTATCAAAAGCTAAAAGAAAGCAGCTGAAAGACAAGCATAGAAGATGTTCAAAGATCTCCAACATCAATTAAGAAAGACAATGCTAGAGTTGGAAAGTAGGCTCTAAAAGGAAAAGCAATGTAGGCAAGAAGCAAAACAGCTTGCAAGGGTGAATCTGACATAATGGAAGAAGGGAAGGCAAAAAACACTTGATTTGATGAGCCTTTTAAAAAGCTTGATACAGGAATCATATTTTGGAAAAAGAGTTGGGGAAATCGATTGACAAGAAAGGCATCAAGGCACTAAGCGATGAATTTTTATTTTTTATTTTTTGGAAAGATTGCTACATTAAACTTGCATGTTGGTAAATGAAGCAATCTCAAAAGTTCAAGAAGTCTTAGAGAAGCTGAGGGAATGACAAACCCTCTTTCAACTCTTAAGGAGATTAATTTTTTCTTGAATACTGTAAGGAGTGAATAGAAAATTTGAAAGAGATGGCAGTAGTCGATGAAAAAGTGAAAATTTGGATGCAATGTACTTCCAGCTAATATTAATGAAAGTATGCCACTTTTGATCCTATAAAGCTTCTCTTTTGTGTCTCAGATATTTGTGATCAAGCAACGAAGTTTATGATTCTCTAAAAAAAGAAGAGAAAGATGATGGTAACATGATATAATAATAAATAAAAAGCATGATCATTTCATGACATTCAATTCTCATATAATTCATTTAACAACACAAAAATAATTGATCAAGCAAAGGAATTATCCCTGCAACACCCTTATGGGACTCGTGCTAAGACCAGGATCATGCAAGGAGTTATAGAAGACTTGGGAGAACAACATGAAGTCCTAAAAGAGGAGATGAACTAGATGAAGCAATAGATGGACGAGATCTTGGAAATGCTGCAATTGATAAAAAACAGAAATAGGAATCCTTTGGAAGAAACTCAAGCCACATCTTCCCATCCACCAGGATTTAACCCAGTTCCACAATTTAACGTATATATATGCCATTCCCTCCATATGGCCTTCCTCTTGGCTACACGCCATCTGTGGCCAGCAATGCCCTAGAAGTCAACCACCTTGCTCCTACTAAAAATCTCCCATATGGCCTTCCACTAGGTTATACCCCACCTTTAGTTGATAATCCTAAAAATATTCCCCACACCTTTATCTCCGTACCTCTGAACCAAACATAGGTCCTTGGCCAAAATCTTAAGATTAATGACTCACATATTCCACCTCAAAATCCCATTTACCCACCTCCAGTTAACTCCATTTCCACTTATACCCTCCTAAACTACCAAGATACCAACCCCAAACCAACCATTGTGGTCCACTCTAAAATTAAAGACAACTTATCCAATGATAAATTGAGCTTTTTAGAAGAATAAGTGGGAGCTATTGAGGGAATCGATCATTACACCTTTGGTATTGCTGATTTGTGCTTAGTCCCAAATATTGTAATTCCGCCCAAGCTCAAGATTCTTGAGTTCAAAAAATACAAGGGAGATTTTTACCTAAGAAGTCATCTAACGATGTAATACAGAAAAATGGCTCCCTGTGGCCATGATGATGAATTTCTAATCCATTTTTTCCAAGAAATTTTAATAAGGGCACCTCTGGGTTGGTACATGAATTTAGAGCAAGGACGAATGCATACCTAGAGGGACTTGGCATAAGCTTTCTTGAAGCAGTATAAGTACAACATGGATATGGCTCAAACTCATATGCAACTGCAAAACATGATGAAGAAAATGAATGAAACTTTCAAAGAGTATGCTCAATAATGGAGAGGAATAACAACTCAAGTTCAACCTCCTTTGTCTGAAAAAGAATTGGTCACCATGTTTATTGATACATTTTAATCACCTTTCTATGATAGGATGATTGGAAGTGTATCATCAAACTTTGCCGACCTAGTTGTCATTGGGGAAAAAGTTGAGATGGGGATAAGGAGTGGGAAGATTTCCCATGTGCAAACAGGATCTATGAGTGCAAACAAGCCTTCGATTATCGAGAAGAAGAAAAGAGGAGAAATGAATGCCACAATTCATGCTTGTACCATACCTAATTATAGCCTTGTTCCTTTTATACCTAATCATCGACCACACTTCATTATAGTCCAAAAATAGAAACAACTTCACCACCATACTCGCAACCTTATCCACTTGGGATGACTTATTAACCACTCCAACCACAAGCCTTACCAACTTAACACCTTAAAAAAATCAATTTGTGGCCCAAAACCCTAACACAGAAGATAACTCGAAAAGGGTAAACAACAAAAAAAGAACATTCTCCCTCATCCCGATGTCCTACACTGAACTCCTACCGCATCTTATTCGTATATCTCTTGTTGTCCCTTTCCCATTGAAATATATTCAACCTCCATATCCAAAAGGCTATGACCTAAATGCCAAATGTGATTACCATGTAGGCACTATAGGGCATTTGGCTGAAAAATGTTGGAAGCAGAGGCACAAAGTTCAAGATCTGATAGAAGCGTAGATGTTGGCATTTAAAGAACAAGGGCCCAATATTGGGAATAATCCATTCCTAGGACACAACAATTGACAGTAAATGCTATTGAAAGGGACCTTGATCAACAATTCATAAGAGAAGTAAGGATGGTTAAAACCCCCATGAGGGTTGTCTTTGAGAAGTTGTGCAAATTTAAAATGGCTAAAGGTGAAGCCTCTAAAAGAGGTAATTGTTGTATTCATCCAGGAGAGAAACATTCCATTGAAGATTGCCATGAGTTTAAGCTGATATTGTAAGGCTTGATGGACTCATGTTTGGTACAAATAAGTTATTTGCAAAAGGACCAAGATGTGTCAATGGCCCAGTCAGAAGAGAAACAAGTTAATGGTACTCCAAAGCCATTGATAATTCACTTTACAAAAAATGCCCCGTAGGTTCCTAAACCCATTTTCATAGAAGTGCCAACCCCATTTCCTTACAAGGATTCTAAAGTAGTCCCATGAAAATATAGTGCAGAAGTGCAAACAATCGATGTGGTGAGTAAGGAGCAAAAGCCAAGTTCTTGTGGTGGGGAAACTGTTGTTACAAATATCACAGGGGGAATTGGAATTACTCATAGTGGTAGAATTTATGCCCCTGAGGAATTAGGAAGAAAATATATGAAAAAGGACAATAAAATGAAAGAAAATGAAGTTGTGGAAGTAGAGGTTGCAACAAAGAAGAAGGGTACTGGCAATGATGTAACCAATGAAAATAAGGAGATATCAGATGATGAAGCTTCAGAATTTTCTCAAATTCATAGGCAGAGTGAGTACAAACTCATTGATCAATTGAATCGTACCTCGACAAGAGTGTCTCTTTTGACATTATTAATGAACTCAGAGAGTCATAGGAAATTGTTGATGAAAGTTCTCAATGAAGAACATGTGGCTCATGATATTACATTGGACAAATTCAGGGGTATAATAGGAAATCCCACTGCCAATAACTACCTCACCTTTACAGATGATGAAATACCAAGTGAGGGAAAAAGACATAATAAAGCTTTGCACATCTCAGTAAAATGCATGAATCATGTCATGGCTAGAGTGTTGATCGACAATGGATCCTCTTTGAATATGATGCCAAAGTCAACTCTAGAGTGACTACCTTGTGATGAGACTCGCATAAAGTCAAGCTCCATGATTGTGCAGGATTTTGATGGATCCCGTAGAGAAGTAATGGGTGAGATTGAACTCTTTATCTAGATTGGTCCTTTCAATTTTGAAATCACCTTTCAAGTCATGGATATCAAACCAACATATGGTTGCTTGTTAGGCAGGCCATGGATCATTCAGATGGGGCAGTTCCTTTTACTCTGCATCAGAAGCTAAAATTTGTGGTAGAGGATAGGTTGGTGATTATCTCAAGTGAAGAAGATATGTTAGTAAATAGCCCTTCCCCCACCCGCTAAATTGAGGTAGTTGAAAAAAGGTCCTTGAGATCTCCTTTCAATCTCTAAAGATAATAAGCACTGCTTATGTGGAGTCTTGGACAAAGAATCCACAACCCTCGAAGGCAGCTCCCATGTGATCATTAATGCATATCCCACAATATTGTGGTATGGGTTATATTTATGTGGTTGATGCTTTCGAGCTGTACATACCATACTTGGATTTAAGAGTATCTCCCACAAGTATGTGTAATGGTACACAATGTTGTAACTGGTGCACAAGAGCTCAGTATACCACTCACGTAACTCCAATAACATGGTAGGCATAACCATAGGATCATGAATCTAATTTTGGTCACCAACACACCTTCCATAGTACATGGAGTAAGATAAAGTGTTATAGTTAATGCTCTAGAACTCTGCATGCTGAGACATGATTTCAAATAATGTTAGCAAAAAAAATGATTGGCTTATCCTTAAAAAATATTGACAAAAATTGGTTGAAAAATAACTTTGGTTAACATTAACCAAGAAATAATCCCAATCGATATCAACAGAAAAAATTTCAACCGATGTCAAGCAAAAATCGGTTGACTTCAGTATAAGAAAAGTAAGTTTGAAGAATTTTAATTCTTACTTTTAAAAAAATTAAAATTCTGTAATTTTAACTAATCAAAATACTTTTACATTTGACTAGAATTTCAAATTCTTTTAAAATTTCTCATTGAAACATACATTCCATTACAAAACATTTAAAATTCTCAAATAGAATAAAATTTCCTCTTAAAGTTTCACATTAAAACACAAGAATAGGGAGGTAACTCTAATGGATTGGGTTTAAAAAAATAGAGTCAAGCATCTCTTATCTTCATGCATTTATTGGTAAATCTCATTTTTATATCTTAAACCATTTTTAGTGGGTATCGCAATATCATGTCATTATTAAGATCTCTTTCATTTTGTTTTAGTAAAAAATCTCATTTTAAGATCTTGAAGTATTTTATATGGACTCCACAATGAATTCCCTATTTAAAATTTATTTACAATTTATTTTTTATAGATATAAAATTTATTTTAAAAATAAAAATTAATTAATTAAATTTAATTATTAAAATAAAATAATAAATAAAAATATGAATTAAAAATGTTTTTTAATTTTTACTTTATTTTTTAATTTCATATTTTTTATTTGTTAAAATTTAAAATTTTTAAATATATTATATATTAGTATATTTAAAATATTAAGTTTTTAAGTTTTAATTTTTAGTAACGGGACATATGCATTTATACTTTTGTAGAGATCTTCATGTATTTTATGAATGAACCAATTCTCAATAGTAGAGATCCTTTTTACACCTCTAGTACAAGATCTTCAAAATAGGAGATCTTGAACTTAAAATCTCAAGCTTAAAATTTAGTAATAAAGATGTCGTTGGATATTATGATCTCCTCTACAATTTCGTAGTTTGTTGTTAACATATGCATGCTCAAGGCATAAGTTTTGTCTGTTTTAATACTAACTAGTGAAAACACAAGCGCAATAATTCTTGTGTATTCGCCTTTCTATTTTGATATGTTATAATAATTTTAAGGTTTTAATTTGGGCTAAGTTATAATTCACGTCCTTCAATTTATTCAATTGCTGAAATTTTGACCCTCTATTTTTAATTGCTCATAGTTTGTCCAGTTATTTTATAATTTGATGATATTTGAACCATTTGTTAGATGATAGTTGTTGATTGTTAAACTATTAACATTGACTTCCTACGTGACTTGATTAAATGACATGGCTAGAATGATTTTAGCTAATTGAGGGTTTAGAATAAAATACACAAACTAATTTAGGGTTTGTAGAACCCTTATTTCAAAAATTAGGTGTAAAAGGGTGGGAGAGAACCTAATCAGATCTTCATCGCGGTGTTCATCCATAACTTGATAGTGTTGTTCATCTTCATTAGCTTCGTCTTCATCGTCCTTAGCTTCGTCTTTGGCTTTTCTCACGTTTAAAATTGTTTGTGTGTGCCTAACCATATATATATGGGATGATCACATGAGAGTGGTGTTCTTATGTGAGAATGATGAGAATATTTTGTATCCATCTAGGTTTAAATAAAGGGTTGAAATTAAAACAATTCACTTAAAGATATCATTTGTCTCTTTTATTGTATCACCACACCATCATTACCTCCTTTACTGTACCTCCCACCACCATTGCCACTGACATCGCGAAGATGAAGGTGGAAATCATGGTGGCAACAATAGTGATGGTGATGGTGGTCGGGGCTATAGTAAAGGAGGTAGCAGTGGTGGTGATAATAATACAGTAAAGGAGACATGTGATATCTTTAAATGAATTACTTTAATCTCAATTCATAGTGATAGTGGTGCAACCATAGGGCAACAATAGTGGTGGTGGCGGTGATAATAGCAGTGATGGCAGTGATGGTGATAGGGGATATAATAAAGGATGTAGTGGTGATGACAATAGTGATACAGTAAAAGAGACACATGATATCTTTAAGTGAGATGTTTTAATTCTAACCATTTATTTAAATCTGAATGGATACAAAATATTTTTATCATTCTCACATAAGAACATCATTTTCATGTGATACGTTTCGTACATATATAGATAGTTTAATTAATATGAACACATTGTAAAAGTTTTACACTGACGTTCAATTATACATCTTCATTTATATGACTTTTAAAGTATTAATTGATAAAATGAATAAGATTGTTATAAATAAATAGTTGTGTTTGAATATAAATATAAAAAATTTTATACGTGCATGCTCATTAAATATATATATATATATATATATATATATATATTATTAAGTGATAATCTAACAGAAATGCTTTTTTTATATACTATCTATTCAGATGAGCCTTTTTTTTCTTATATTTGAAATTTTTCTTGACGGATGAAAGTTCTATAACTATCTTTTGTTTCACTTTTAATTATTTTTATCAATCCATCCGTTAAATGTATATGCATCGATCACCAAGTTATACACGTGCCAATGAGAAATATAAACACATAAACATTTAAAGAAAAATATATAAAAATATTAAAAGTTGAATGGATAAACCTTTATCAATAAAAGAAATGAAGAAAAGTTCACCAAGAATGCGTACCCGTACTGTTTTATACTAGTTTTCTTAGCCATTGTAAAATTCATCAGCATTCGTTATATTTAATTTGTTTGTTGTTTCGTTCTTTGCACTTGGCTAATTCTTCTCCCCTGATTAAGTCATTCTTATTGGTCAGGAATTTAACAATTATATCATATAAAATAATTTTATAACAGTAATTCATAATTAGTAGGAAGAGATATAAAGTGACCCAGTAGTTAAGAAAAGAAGAAAGGAAGTGAGAAAAAATTATGGTTTCAATTTTCGGCGCTAACAAAATCTAATGTTTTGTCTATAAAAATTACTCATTGTTAATATGTTTTTTTATAATAATTATAAAATAAATAAATTTAACATGTACAATAATATGTGATTAAAATATAAAATGATTTTCTATTAAGGACATATAATTTTTTAGCTTGTTAATTAAATGCATTTACAAACATGATCAAAAGTCAAGGCAGCCCTTTGGATTTGTCAATAAATTCTAAGTTAGAGTTTAATTGATATACACTGACATTTAATTATGACTTTTTATTTAGGTAACTTTTAAAATTAATAATGAGTAAAGTCAATAAATTTACCATGAATCAAAGGTTGTGATTGAATATCACGGTTAATGACAGTGTATACCAATTAAACTCATAAAGTTAATTGACCTATTTGATGTCCACATTTTTAAATATTAATAATTCTCTTCTATTTTTAACTTTACATACACTTTATCACACCATTCTAAATGTGTGTACCATTTATTCTCTTTTTACAAAGACTCACTATTTAATTTTCATCAAATACTGTCACGTGTTCAAGACACTTGTTTCACATCCATTTTTAGGCAACATCCTTTTATTCTTGATTACTCATTTTGTAGATTTTATGTAGCATTCTTTCCGTTTTGTCTTTTCTCAATTAAACCATAAAAATTACTAGTAAGGTACTCGATGATATAAAAATATTTTCTATATTTATTTAGTTAATTAATTACAATAGATCTATAAAGTATTATAAGCATGCCGAATATTTTTATTTAATATAACAAAAAATAGAAATATATAGAAACGAGACACATGTGTTTTTGCTAGAAAATTGTTGTGTAAACCTCCTTGTTGGAAACAAAAAGAGCACACGCGAGTAGAAAAAAAAAATCAATGACTTTATTCGAAAGTGAAACATTAATTATAAATAGAAAAATGGGAATCCATGAATGAAAGGGAGATGTGATGGAAAGATCAGACAGAGATATAAACAAGCGTTTGCATGCATGGATGCCCACATGGCACCGGCATGAGTTGTTAGGAAAAAGGGTTTGAAATGTGAGTTTTCTTGATTGAACAGTTCTTAGGAAGTGATGTTTTAATGTTAAATAAATACATTTAATCACAACTTGAAGAAGTGGGCCAATTGGGTTGGGTTCACTATGTGGCATAGGTTTGGCCCCTTGGTTTTCAACAAGAGCGACACCTCTACGTACCTCTCATGCTTCTGCTGCGGCGACTCCTCTTCCGACGGGCCCAATAGAGTCCCTTTGGTGAGGAATTGGTGGGCCAAGTAGCCGGCAAGGAGCATATTGGACGGCATCGGGTTGGGGCCTTTTTGACTGGGCTCGGGCCTCAATGGGGCTAGGGGCTTGGATTTGGGCCTTGAGGGGTCGTGGTCCCTCTGCTTGCGCTTAGAACCGCTACTGTCGCCCACGCCCAGTGGGTGTGGCACACGGCGTGGGGGAGCACGCATCGTTTTGGTACTCATGCTTAAGGAGTTATTACGTATTAAGATGCACACGTCATCATCATACTCAGATAAGTCTTAAAGTAATAAAACTAAGGGCTTTATTTGTTGAAAGTGAAAATGGGACATGTAGGATTGTTGGCAGAATCTGAGAGTGAGAGTAGGAAGAGAAGAGAAGCGATGTTAACGAGAGTCAAGAATGATCCCTCTGCTTTAAGGACTCTACTACTTATAGTGCCTCTTCTAACTAATGCCCCTGTTCACCTCTCAATATTACATTAATACCATCTTTAATAAAACTCCTATTGCCATCTTTTTTATAATACACTCTACTATTTTCTTACAGTATAAATTCAAAATTATTAAAATTTACAAACCTATCTACAATTTACTATTTTTAATATAACGTAAAAATTACTCAAAACTGTAAAATTATAAACTTTTTTTATTTTTTAATAAACCATTCTATGTGCATATAAATTTTATATAACTTTTTATTTTTTAACGTCTAAAAGCTCTTTATTTGGTGATTTATCCCCAAAAACTTTTTGTCTTATTACACTATTTCAGCAAGAAATCAATCCCTGTAGTTAATGGTACCATTGAGATTACCTCTCACAAGCCACCTATAATACAAATCTTAGCTGGAGTAATTCTCACAAGTCCTAAATCAATATCTCAAAATATATATATTATAATAAAAAATTATGAAGAACTTTAAACTACTTTAACCCACCAAAACCTCCATTTTTCAGCTTATTTTTAGGGGAAATTTTATTTTTTAATAAATTAAACATTTTTTTTATGTATTTGTATACATTATTTTTACTTTTAATTACATCAACATTCCAGCTTTTTAAAATTATACATAAACTTTTTCTTTATTTTAAAAATATTACCCGGAGACTGAAAAAACAAATATATAAATGTAATTCAAGAAACCTTTTTTTTTTTTAAGGTCAAACCTATTTGTTTCTAAATGCAACAACATTTTGAGTTTTGTTCAAACTCTCATCTTTCCATTTTTTCAAATTTATTGCAAATTTGATATATTCACTGATGATGTACATGTTTCTATTATGCTATAATAAATAAAAACCAGGCTCTAAGGGCCTATTTAAGCCCATAAATTGCTTTCTACAACTTACAAACAAGAGATTTATCTAAATCTTCAAAACTAAGTGGTTGAACCATATATACATCTTCTTCTAGCAGGCCATTTAGAAAGGCATTATTAATGTCAATTTGCTTAATGGACCAACTTTTTGTGTGAGTAAGACTATCTATGATTCTTATGGTGACCGGTTTGACAACTGGAGAAAATGCTTCAGAATAATCTCAACCAAATTTTTGTTGAAAAATTTTTGCCACAAGTCTGGCTTTGTACTTGTTAATAGAACCATCTGAATTTTCCTTGACATGGAAAAACCATTTGCAGCCAACAATAGATTTGTTAGGAGGTAACTTGACAAGAGTCCATGTTTTGTTGGCCATTAGGCATCAAATTTAGCCTGCATAGCTCTTTTCTAGTAAGGTACACAAAGAGCTTGCTTGACTAATGAAGGCTCAATCGTGGTGAGTAAAAGTGAGGGCTGAAGTTTTGGTTTTACTATGCCAGACTTGGTTGTAGTTTGCATAGGGTGATTATTTACTGGTATGGAGGGAGCAAGTGGACTGAGTAAGGTGGAAATATCTATAGAAGGTGCCAAAAAAGGTGCAGGAGAGTCTAAATGTAGAGGAATAGTATGGTTAGAATCGGCTCGTATAGATGATGGTGGAATATTAGACGGTATAGGCAAAGGAGGATCACTATTATAAAATTGGCTTGAGAAATGCATTGAAAGATATGCCTGAGAAAGTAGAGTTAACCTCATTTAAATCATGTGTCTATGTTTTCTTTCAACAACGATCTGGGTCCATAAACATCTCTACTCGACCTAAGACTCTAAAGAATCACGCATTACCACCTTACCCAATATCATAGTTATCAAACCCAAATGGACCAACCAGTCTAACTGAAACTCACTAAAGAGATTGGATATGCAACTGAAATGTGTGACCAGGTTAAATCGGTCGGTTTTGTAATGACCCAGTGAGTCATTAGTCCGATTGAACCGATCTTATAAAAAAATATTAAAATTATGCATTAGGATGTGGTTTGAGAAAAACTTAAACTCATGAACTCTAAGCAATCAAAATTAATTTTACCACCAAGCTAACAGAAGTGTTTGTTTATTTTGTACAAAAAGCAATATATATATATACTAATAAGCATATACTTTAGTTGAAAAATAATATATTATATTTAATTGAGAACAATATTAGTTATATTATATATTTTTATATAAGAAAAATAATTATAAATTTGTAGAGATCTAATAAAATTATGTTTTTATAAAAATTATGTTTGATACTTAGATATACTTTTTATTTTTTCCATTTAGACCAAGTTAATTCGAGTCATTTACTGACCACTAATTCGATCTTTAACTCATTGACTTATTATCTCAATCGAATTAAAGACCTAATCAGTTTTCACAACATTGTCCAATATATCAAGACTATCCAAATTCCATTTATATCGTATATAATTACCAAAAGGTATACCCAGACTGTAAGCCATATTTATTATATTTCTCTTATTTACCCTAAACAGGTAAAATATTTAGGAATTGAGTAGCAAGAAAAACATAATTAAAAATATTAGTGTTTAAGTTTAAAGTAGACAAATAAACAGTAGGAATAGAGAGAATGTTTGCCATGACAAGTTTAATGTATCACAATGTGAAATTAGATATTTTGGTTTATTTGGTGCATTAAATTCAGAATTTCTTCTGTAGTAATCTAGCATGTGGTTGACTTGTTGTAGCTGAAGTTAGCCGTACAAGCTGGCATAACATTGGAAACTTGAAATTCAGTCAGGGGCCACGTCCCCTTATGTCTCTTGCGCTATCTGTGCTGATGCTCTTTCTACAAAAGTTGTATTTATTCGGAGAAAAGAACAAATCCTCTTTTCTAAATTAATGTTTTAATTAACTAATAAATATTAAGTTATTTAATAATTGTTTTATATTTTATATAGTTTATTAAATAAAATAATGTTTATTTATTGAGTAGTTGAAAGAGAACATATCTAACTAATTTGTGAGAGAATTCGGCCCTTCGTAAAAACACAGAATAACATATTATTAAAAATTATTCCTTAGGCAATTAAAAACAGAAGAGAGAGAGGGAGTATTCCATAGGATACGATTACAGTTGACGACAGAGTTACATAAAAATCCATTATCTACCACCAACAATACTAGAATACTGGTATAGCCGGGACAAAATGCTGAATTTAACTATTCATGCTTTGATTTTTGTTTGGCAAGTGACTCTGCAATCTTAGTGGCAATACAGTATGCTGTGGACTGGATGGTTACCATGGGGTTGACACCAATTGCACTGGGCAGAACACTCCCATCACACACATACAGGCCTTTTGCTTCCCAACTCTCACCATTTTCATCAACTGCACCTTCTTCTTCATTGGCACCCATTCTACAACTTGTCATCTGATGTGCGGTAGTGAATATTGTCCAGAGTTCATTCCTGGACCCTGGACCCCCAACTATTGTGACAGTGTCTAGAAACTCCTCTAAGTCTTCCTCCTTGATACCCTTAGACTTGATTCTTTGGCCATCACTTCTGTATGTGCCCACTTCCACAGCACCTGCTGCAACCAAAATCCTTAAGGCCTTCCTTAGTCCTACTCTAAGGTTTTCTTTGTCCACTTGGTCAAGTCTGTAAGTCACTCTCCCTTCAGCCTTCACTTCTCCTGATCCATGGTCTCTTATCAATGCAAATATGTTAGCAGTTCTTGCATACTTTACCATCCTGTCTTTCATGTCATGTCCTGAAAGCCAGGGAACCAATGCTGAAAATGATCCTGGTCCTAGAGCAGGTGTCTCTATGATGAATCTTGGGGTCGAATCCTCTGCAAATACCTTGTGGATTGAAGTTATGATTCCGCCCTCATAATTATTACCACTGAAGTTTGTCATTTCTTCTGGGAAGTATCCCCATGCAAATTGAACAGGGTGTAGATGGAGATTCCTTCCAATGTTTGGATTTTTAAGTCCGCTAGAAATCATTAGAGGAGGAGTGGAGAGAGAGCCACATGCTGAGATAGTTACCTTGGATTCTATTTGGAGTTTCTTTGTTACCTTACTCTTCCAAGTTGCGGCAGCAATCACTCCTAAGCACTTGTTTTTCTTCACTCCGACCTTTCCATCTTCAAGTATGAATTTCTCCGCTTTACACCCAGTGAGGATCACTGCACCATTGCTTACAGCATCAACCAACCAAGTAGTGTCAGTGCCCTTCTTATCTGCCGTTCTACATCCATAGCAACAGGAACCACAATAGTGATCTGCTGAAGAATTTATATTTACCGACTCTACTTTCAAGCCAATGTTCTGACATCCTTGTATAAGAATTTGATTCTGAAAGCTTTCCTTCATGCACTTGTCAGTCACACCAATCCTTCTACAAACGGAGTCCATGGCAGATTGATAATCAGGACTGGCAAAAAGTGGAATTTTATATTTTTGAGACCATTCCCTGAGAATAGAATCAGGTGTTCTGATACATGCAGACCAGTTTATAGCAGAGCCTCCACCCACTGTTGAGCCAGCCAGGATCATCATCTTCCCATCAACACTTGGCATAATGCCACCTGATTCGTATAGCTCATCCATGGATGGGCCTTCAAGGGAAGAATAATCATTAGCAACAAAGTAATTTCCTTTCTCTAGGACGATTACTTTATGGCCGGCATTTGCAAGAACTGCAGCTGCAACTCCTCCACCGCAACCAGACCCCACAATCACAACATCACATTTGACCTTGTATAACTTCTGCCTTTTATCTTCAATGACTTCAAGGCCTTTTTCAGTGAGGGATTGGATTATAGTAGAATCAGTTTCGTTCATAGTCTCTATTAATCCTTTTTCCAGAGGCCTCTCCTTTCGCATTAACTTTTCCTTCCTGTCCACTCGGTATCCAATTGCTTCCCATGCAGGATTATGCCCATTTATATCACTCTGCACCACCAAGGACAAAAGAAAAATTCGTGTTTCACATTCGCAGAATAAAACCAAATTAGATGTTTGATCTGTTAGCATGAGCTGTGGTACGTTACTCTGAGCTGTTAAGTTTGAATTATATTTTTCTAATTAAAATTTTCATGTTATTGGATTAATTTTTAATTTTAAATTCTAAATCTAACAATGTCACATTATTAATTACAAGGCAAAAAGTTGACAATCACTAAAATCAAACACCAAATATTAGTCAATAAAAAAAATAATTTTAAAACCATTAAGGCTATAGCTGGTTTCAAGTTAATAAAAAAGGTATTTTAGCAAATTTTAATGTATTAAATAAAAAGATAACTTTCCTTTTAAGACTATAAATATTTTTAGTTTCTTCCAACTTTAATCTAAACATATGCTCAATTCATGATTTACTTATCTAATACTAGCAGTACTAGTAAAGTCATATTCATTAATAATGGAATTATATAATAACATTATACACGTTCAATAATAGACATACTATTCACTAGTTTATACCAGTTACATTCGACATCAAGTTCACACACATGACGCAATATTTACAACAAAGTTTTTAGCCACTTTTTTTTCTTTTTTCAAATGACGTCGTATAGCTGTATGAGTCAATTCATTTCATTTTAAAAAATGAAAACCTGGTTACTAGTCCATAATTGATTGGTTCAGTTTATTAGTCCTTTCATATATTCATGTTATTGGTGAAATTTTTTCACATACTCGTGTGTATTTGAATTAAAGTTTAAAAAGTTAAAGTTAATCTGAATATAAACTTTTAAACTTAAGTTTAGACAAAAAATAAGAATGAAATTTGATTAATGTTTGAATAATTTTATTTTTAAAGTACTTTTATAAAAATAAACTTGTTGAGATGATAAAGATAAAAAGTACATTGAATAATATAATGATTAAAATAGACATTTATTTTTGGTAAAAAAAAAATACACATTTATTCATATCATTAAAAAATTGTTGCAAATATTAATTAGAATTCTTTAGCAAAATAAAAAAATGATATTTTTAGTAAATTAAAATATTAATTATATTTAATTAAATACTTAAATTAAACAAAATTAAATAAATATTTTAATTAAATATTTAAATTAAAACAAATTAATATATTTCATTTATTACGTATAGTTTATGTTTCAATATTTTTATTATAAAGGTGCAGTAAAATTTAGTATAAAATTATTTGTTCAAGATGATATTTTTTAAGTATTATCAACCCAGCCTTGATTCTGATTTTCATTTTCAGTCACAAACTATACATATATGAAATTAATTATTTATCCACAATCAATTTTGTACGGTAACATAAAAACAAACATGCACCGGTTGATAAAAAGATAGTACATTTAGAGCAATATAGTTAATAGCAAAAATGGCAAAATAGTTGTATGCAATTGTAAGTCAACGATATACTGAAGTCAGGTGAAAGCTTACCCTTGAGAAGAAAGTATAGAAGAAAAAAAGTTTGATGAGCACAAAGAGTATCCGAAGGGGCACCCAACTCTTTTCCCTGGTCCAGTTTCTGAGAATCTCTTCTCTCTTCTCCAAGGAAATCTCAGAGAACTTGAGAATGAAAGGCCATTTCCGGTCCAAGCATAATCTTCCGCAGATCAACAGTGTCCCCAGTCTGAACGACAGCATCCACAGAACCCAACTCACCAATGACAACGCCTCTGGCACCATCCTCTTGTACATTAGCTCCGCAGCCTGCTTTCAATTCAATCACAAAAACTAAATACAGATACTGTCATCAATATACAAATTATTAGATATCCTGTGCTCTCACTCAATTTGCATGTGACAGGTAGTTGAGTTTTTTACTTTATAAATAAATAACATTTATAAATAAATGTTAGTTACATGTCAGCTAAAAATTAACTGCAACTATGGTACTCTCAGTTTACATAAAATGTGTTTGGATTAGTTTCACAAAAAACAATCAATTGTAGAATAGAATTGATTCTGGTGGTATAACACACTAACAATAATTTATTGTAAAACTAGTAATCATAAAAAGAGGGGGAACATATTATAGGAAAAATGACCTCATCTGGAAAAGGGACTTGAGAAGCAGAGGTATTGTAGAAGTCTAAGAGAGGTTGGGGTGGTGAAGTTTGGTTGTTGTTGTTGTTGTTGAGAGAGTTGAATGGAAGGGAAGGAAAGAGGGTGTCACAAATGGCAGCCAGGACATGCATCTGAGTGGTGGATAACCCATGGTTGTAACCTTTCTCCTGTCTTTTCCTACCACCTCTCAGCAATGGGTGACAATTCTCTCTCCTTTCCATCGATCTTTTCTGTACTCTAGTATTTGTTGTCCTTGCACAAGTTGTTACAGAATTGCCTTTTTATACAGTGGATCAGAAACTGAGAAGAGTGGAAGATGTGGCCCAATAAATATCCTTGGCCCAGTTTCGGTTACTTTCCTATCTTTTGGGAGAGGATGGAAGACAAGGGAAGTATGAAAAACGAGGTGTGGTGTGTGTCGGTGAAGGAGAAGAATGGGGATTGATTGTCATTGTTTAACCGCTGGTTGATGAGAGACAAAATCTTTTGGAGCAGTATCAGTGTTTGTGCTTAGGAAGGAGTGGGAGGGAATTGCATATTAGAGAAACAGGATAGGGTTTAAGGATGATCGTCAAGTGTTTTATCGATCCCGCGTACCAAAGCATTGTCTCTATGGTTACTGTTACATGTCATTTGCTTAAAACAAAACCACAATGTGGTTGATAATTGTTGGTTACATGATAAAAGAATTGCGTGGTCATGTTAATAATTGATACCAGTTTTAAAGACCGACGTCTCCACATTCGCAGAGTCGCCTTTAGCTGCTACACCTGTATGTGTTTAAGCATCAAATTAAGTGGAATTTTAACTATGTAATGTTTATTTTTATATTAAAATTTAAAATAAACAATTTTTTTAAATATATAAATTATATTTTTATTTTTATTGTATATCAGATTATTTTTATTATTACCATTTTTCAGAAACCAAATTGAAATTTGGTTCAGAAATGAATATAATAAAAGGATAAATATATAGAGGAAAATTTGTTGAGAAATACAAAAATTCAAAAGAAAAGTGATTTGACATAGATACAAGAGATTTTTTTTGAGCTAGTTGTTACGTCAAATTTTTTGTTTCTCACCATATCCCAACGTATGTTTCTTCTCTATATCTAATTTTTAGTGAATAAGATTACAATAAAACCAAAGAATTGTACTTTTTTTATTAACTATGTTAAAAATTTATTATTGTGTTTTGTTTATCCATAAATGATTGAATTTAGACTTTTTTTAAAGATAAAAAGCGGAGGATTTCTTTCCCTTACAAGTTGTGTTACAAGATTAGAGTGCTTTTTATTTGTTATTTTAACTAGTTAGTAGTTGAAATGGTTTTAATTTTTTTTATAGTAAAAAGTGATGAGCTTTTTTAAGACTCACTATCTTTTCTAAAATACTTACTTTAAATAGCCTTTTAAAAAATATTTAGTTACTAGTTGATTTTGTTTTACAACTTTACCCTTCATTCATTAATGTATTGTGTAAGAGTGGTACCAGGTTAGGTTGGACAAGTATATCCTACCATGAAATACCCGTCCTTATTACCCACTTAAAACCCATCGGCTATCTATTATAAAAATACTTGCGAGTTTTTCAATTCTCACGAGTATCCAAAGGTAACCACAAATATTTTAAAAAATATTTTTTAAAAAATATATTATTTTTTACCTAAAGTTTTATCGAATAAATAATTTATTTTTTGAAAAAATCTAAAAATAAAATTATATTACCATTTTTTACAAGATATATATATATATATATATATATATAGAAGATTAATTGATATGAAAATAGATTATATATATATAATATTTAATATAAATAGAATATTCATTTTATATTACTATTTTTTATAAAAAAAAGTAACATTGATAACAATAAAATTTGACAATTAATATTTTAAGTTGATTTATTTAACAAAAATATTATCTTCTTTAAATTAAATATTGTAATATTTTAATTTAGCAGATAAAAAAACACATACCCTTCGTGGGTGGCGATGCCTTGGTGGTGAAATGATAGACATGTGAGACTCAAAATCTCGTGCTAAAGAGTATGAGTACTCATTTAAATTACTCATGCAGATTCACAGGTTTAATCTGCAGGTATCTGTGGACGCGAATTTTTTTGTCATCCCTAGTATTGTCCCCAGTAATTTTCTCTCCTTAAATATACAACCTTTCTCTCATTCACTAATGTAATTATAGTAATTTATGATTTAAAATATAACTATAAAACATATAATTTAAATATATAGTTGTAGTAATTTATAATTTAAATATGTAATTATAGAAATTTATAATTTAAATATATAATGATAGTTTAAATATGCAATTAATTTATATTATTAAAATATATTATAATTATTTTAAATACCTCATTGTTTATCTAATGATTAATGATTCTCATATTTGTCATTTTGCAACTTTTAGTTAGTTGATCACCTAATTTTATCAAACACTTATAATTAATTTTTCAGCTTTCATCTAGTTTTTCAATTAGTTTTTCCAAACACACTCTTACCGAGATGATTCAGAGTGCGTTTGGTTTTCCATTTCAGCTAGCTAAAACTTGGAAAGCTAGCTGAAATGATAGTTAAAATGATTTCAACTCATTTTCGTAAGCAGAAAGCTAGAAGCTTTTTTAGGTAGCTACTAGTTTTTTCTAAAAAATTATTCTAAATAACTTTTTCAAAAGATATTTTATTTTTAGTTACTAGTTGATTTTCTTTTACAACTTTGAGAGTAGTGTGTTTGGTTTGTCATTTCAGCTAGCTTAAAATTGAAAAGTTAACTAAAATGGTAGCTGAAATGATTTTAACTTCATTTAGATATAAAAAATCTAGGAGTTTTTTTAGAAGTTACTAGTTTTTTAAAAAAAGCTACTCCAGGTAGCTTTTCCAAAAAATTTCTTATTTTCAGCTAATAGCTAGTTTTATTTTTACATGTTTTACTTTCATTACTGAATGCATTATGTAACGATATTCTATATATCCAAATTTTAATTTTTTTTCTTCATTTAAGCCTGTTATTAATTTACAAGGAAATAATTTATTTTCTAATTTATTTTTTTTACAAATAATTTATTTTCTTCAATTATTTATTTAACAAAGTAAAATAAAAATCATAAACAAAACCATATTTATATATATTCACAAGTCATATTTACAATATTACATATTACTACTATATACATATTTATATATATAGGGAAGATTTTATTTATGTACGATTCTCCCCTTTACTTTTTTTTTTACTACAATATATACATGACATGGCCGGTGGATGGAAAAATATTTAACAAAGGATTTGTATAGTTAGTCGGTAGAAGATAAAAGATGACAACCACGGGTCCCTCAATCACTACGGGTCCCCCATGATCATTCATAAATACTAAAGTGGGAACACCAGTCCCTTTAAGCGTGAGTGAGTTCTTAATCACATTTGTACTTAATCCTGTTCCTTGAAACATTGTTGTAATTACTGCAAACAAAGAGTTCAGATAATTTTTCGTGTCCATCTTTTAAATTTTGAATTTCTATTTTTTTTAGAGACAAGAAAATAAAAGAGTGAGAACAATTATCATGTAAATACTTTACATAATGAAAATTTAAATAACAACAATTTAAATAATATATATATATATATATATATACTTGTTTATAATAATCACATATATATATATATATTATTCTAGAAATTTAAATTATTTTTGTAGTGACTAGTTAGGATAAATGAGATTATTTACTATAGGTTTTAAAGAAAACAAGGATATGTCACCTTAAATATTTACTCATTTAAATCTTCAACGTCAAACTTTCAACTACAACTTAATTCAAACCTTTATTTAAGGATTAAAACTTTTATTTTTTTATATACAAAATAATAAAAAAATCATTATGCTTAAAATAAAATGGTTAGTAAAAGGAAAAAAACTAATTTAATAAATCAAATAAGATTATAAACAATAAATTAAATAATTATAACTAAAAGTAGTATAAAATAATAAATGAAACGAGGTTAGAGATACCTCAATAAATATTTTTAGTTAAAAGTAATATAAAATATTAAATAGAATGAGATTAGACACACCTTACTAATTAATCATAATTAAACAAACATAAAATAATAAATAGAATGAGGTCCAAGACACCTCACTAAATAATTATAGTTAAAAGTAACATAAAATAAATAGAACGAGGTTAGAGACACCTCACTAAACAATTATAGTTAAAAGTAACATAAAATAAACCATAAGTGAGCATAATAATTGAAAGTGGTAAATGTTTCTTCCTAATACCTTAGGGATAATACAAGAGCTTTTAATTTTTTTTTCTTCGAACATACACTCCCTGTGGATTTATTAGTTTCAGCTAAAGAAATTTCTCTTTGTTTTTTTTTTTTCGTTTCCCCTCTTTCATCCATGACCGTCATCTATTTATAGATAAGTTGAGGTAATATTTTTTCTTCTTCTAATTATTAGTCACTTGATTTTCAATAAGTTATAGATAATATTAATTACTTATAGATAACATGTAGTATTGTCCTTGCCAGTTTCAATATCAATTGGTTTCTTTTTCCCTTATCCACATACATGCTTACATGGTAGTTATCCTACATTAAATATTATGCTTATTACGTTCTTTATTAATGGTACCAATTGAGAGTAATATTGTCTGCTAATAATCAAATTTATAAATTATGTGATAAGTTAATAATATATTATCATTTTGGGTACCTAGATGTATACATTTTCAATGATAAGTTTTTTTTCCTGGTAACGATAAGAAACAAGATTCTATATACATATTCAATTAATAATAATTACATATATATAAGTTAAAAATAATACCATATTATACTAAAAGTTTAATAACATTTGTTTATTATTATTATTATTATTATTATTATTATTATTATTATTATTATTATTATTATTATTATTATTACATACATACATAAATATTGTCTGCAAGTTTTAAAATTACATAATTATTTTATAATTAGATATTATTTAAATATAATTCGATTTACTAAATAAATACAATTATCTATATATATATTTATAAATTTTGTAATATTACACATTGTCCCCCACTAATTCTCTCTAATCAAGTTATACAACTATCATCTCCTTCATTAATGTAATTATAGTAATTTATTATATAAATATATAATTATAGAAAATTATAATTTAAATATGTAATTTAAAATTTATATTTAATTATTGAAATTATAATTTAAATATTAGTAATATTAATTTATTATTTAAATATGTAATTACATAAATTTATAATTTAAATATATAATTATAATTTAAATATGTTATTATAGAAATTTATAATTTAAATATATAATTATAATAATTTACAATTTAAATATATAATTAATTTATACTATTAAAATATGTTATAATTATTTTAAATACATCATTGTTGATATAATGATTTATGCTTTTATTTGTCATTTTACAACTTTCAACTAGTTGATGAACTAGTTTTACCAAATACTTACAACTAGTTTTTCAACTAATTTTGCCAAACACACTTTGGTTTGCCATTTCAGTTAGATGAAAGCGGAAAAACTAGCTAAAATTGTTTCAGCTTCGTTTGGATATCAAAATTCTAAGAGCTTTTTTAGGAACTACTGGATACAGATTTGGTGCAGTCAGCAAATGGTCCAATCAGTTGCAGTCAATTTAATTAACACCATTTGATGAATCTAATACGCCTTATTTTGCCACATCACATTGCTCAAATAAAAAATCTAATAAGCATTCATTCTTTTTCCTAGTCGCAATGAAGAATTTGTGCCAATCTTTCCAACTTCCTTCACGTTAGTGACAATGTATAGCATCTGATGAAGTCTTCCTTCATGTCTTGTGCGATTGCTATAAATTGGGATTTTTAGATTTTTATTTTTCCCATTCATTCTTTCTTCATAGATAACAGATCTTCTTCATTCAACCTTAAAGATTATATGTTGTAAGTTCTTTTATCTCTAAACAATTCCTTTTTAATTTTTCATGCCCTGTTATACCTTATAGAAACCACATGGTATGCAACAAAAAGGTGCAACTTTCTAACTCAAAATTACATTGCATTGCACTCACTAAGTCTTTAATAAATTAATTAGAGACAATATCAATGAAGATGTGAAATGTCTCCCTCCTTTGCTAAATGACAAATCGTCTTATACTATAAAGACATCACATTGTTTAATCCTTTCTTGACTATACTTCTTGATTCACAGTCCCTACTTTTAACGTCCTTAGTTGTTGTGTCTCAATCACACACATCACACCAATGCTTTGTTTGATAATACCCGTTCACATTAACACTTCACCTTTTTTCTCTTCTTATGTCCAACTTTTACTGGAAATTAAGCACCTTCGTCAGGTTATAAAGTCTTGTCTTATAAATATTTGTAATGGGGTGTTATGCTATCTATTAGCTTTGGTTTTAGTTCTATGAATTATTTTCTTTATTTTATTTTGGTAGAAATATATTTATTATAAACAGAGTATTCTTTTTCTGCCTAAAATAACATATGTATTCTACTTTGATATATTTAGCCTATTATGACAACCACTACAATATCGAGTGTTGGCATGGAGTTTGATAGTGCAGATGTAGCTTGGAAATTTTGGGTTGAATATGGTGAAAAGACAGGATTTGGAATTAGAAAACAATATTTCAATAGTAGGAAGAAAGATGGATCCATTAGATCATGTAGATATGTTTGCTGTAAAAAAGGTTACCGAAAGTCAGGTGAAAGATCCTTCCTGGTCAAGAACCTTAGGGCTGAGGCAAGAACTGACTACCAAGTAAAAATTTTACTTAGTGAAAAGAATGGAAAGCTTGTAATCCATGACTTTGTGGAGGGCCACAATCATCATTTATAGCTTGTAGAAACAACAAGCATGCTAGCATCATATCGTAAAATATCTTAAGTTCAAGCATATGAGATTGAAATGGAAAATGACTCTAGATTTATGCAAATGACTTCATTTAAGCTTATAAGCACACATGTAAAAGGTAGATGTAATCTCAGATATACACGATTGAATGTTAAGAACTATCTCTATGAATAAAGACAACATAGCATGGTCTATGGAGAAGTTGGTATTTTGATGCAATATTTTGAACATCAGTTATTAGAGAATCCATCATTTTACCATGCATATCATATGGATTGTGATGGACAAATCACAAATGTGTTTTTGGCTGATGCAAAAATGATATTAGACTATGGATATTTTGGTAAAGTGATCTCTTTCGATAAAACATATTGCACTAATCATGAAAATAAACTATTGGATTTGTTTTTAGGCTCCAATCATTATAGAGGTATGTGATGAAACAAATTAATCATTTAAATAGTTGTTCGAAACATTCCTTAAAGTACATGGTAATAAAAAACCTCAAACTTTGTTCATTGATCGAGACAAAGCAATGGCCAAAGTACTAGCTGAGGTGATGCTTGAAAGTCGACATGGGTTATGTACGTGGTACCTGATGAAAAATGGAATCAAACACCTTGGTAACTTGATGAAAAAGGAATTCATTTCTTGACTGACTTTAAAAAATGCATGTATGATTATGACCAAGAGAATAAATTTGAGGCATCTTGGAGAAAATTGGTTGCAAAATTTAATTTCAAGGAAAACAATTAGGTGAACTCAATGTATGTTATCAAGGGAAAATAGGCAGCATGTCATATGAAGGGAGCCTTCACCTTAGGAGTGAAGCACTCAACTTAATGAGATTCTGAACTCGAATTTTAAAGCTTGCATGGGACTAACTGTTAATGTTTCCCAATTCTTCAAACATTTTGAAAGAGTTGTTGAAGAGTAACGATATAATGAGTTAATATATGAATATTAGTCTCGAGATAAAGTACCAAGGTTGGGATATAAACACTCGTCAATTCTAATGCAACTCATACAAGTATAGATACCTACAATTTTTTATCTATTTCATGATGAGTCTGCTTATTTTTAGCTTCTTGCATACGAGAAAGATATGTCTCTGAAATTCCATTTGAGTATTTTTTTCATGTTAGGTGGTGAGGAAGGAGAATGGAGAGTGTTATATGATTCTATACAATCTTGCATATCATGTAGTTGCAGAAAATTTGAGACTTTTGGAATACTTTACAGTCATGCACTAAATGTATTTGAGGCAAATGATGTTAAGCTTGTCCCTAATCAATATATATTAAAGAGATGAACAAGAGATTACGCATAGTGGTATTATACATGATGTTAGGAGAAATGAAGTTGTAGAAGATCCCAAGCTATCAAGCACACAACAATATAAGTAACTTTACCACACTTTGATTAGATTGCCTGCCGAGGTGTCTACTTCTAAAAAATTGTACCAACATGTAGAAAATGGAGTGCATGAATTGTGTAAGCAGGTGAAGGAACTTCAATTACAAGAAAAAATAATAATCAATGATGAAAGTGATATCCTAACACTTATAGGAGAAAATGTGACACAAGTAAAGGGATTCAAGCAATGATTGGGATTAAAGAGACAAAAATAAATTAAAATTTGGGTTGAGCTTCAATCTAAAAAAAAAAAAGAACTTCAATTGTAAGACCTTAACCAAGTGAACAATCTCGGGTATAAAAATTTTACACATGTAACTTTTATTTTACTTGACTTGATATCAATTGTAATGCGTAATATTTTTTTTGTTCATTAAAGGATATTGAATCACTAAGTCAAATGAATTGTGAATCATCTAATTTACCATATTTGACTCCTGAGTACTCTCAAATGACTAAAAATAAATTTAGTTTCACTATGTCATTGATGGTAAGACTACTCATCATTATATAGAAAGTATGTGTTTATTAATAGCTTGTGATAATGTTTTCATTTTAACTTTAGGAACCATTTAATGAAGAATGAAAACCAAACAAGAAAGAAGAATTAAATCATATGAAGTAGGGTCAAACTAGTTCCGTACTCATTTTGATGTTATCATTTTGTACAAGAATTATTATGATAGTTTTGATAACTCCATCATATTTATAGTGTTTTGTTTTTTTAGGAGATTTACCAATTATGAATTCTTTGCTTTATTTTAAGTTTTATGTAGCAGATAATAGAATTATAGATGAGAAAAAGATAAGAAAATGTGTATACAAGGTGCAGGAAAATAAAGGCAACGTCCAAATGTTACAGTAATGGCCAAATTCTGTTAGTTACACACAAATTCTGCTATAGTCAAGGTCCATATTCATCACAAAAACCATCTTCAATAAAACAAGCACCCTCAGGCAGCTTTCCTGTTCTTCCAATTAAGCCAATTGATTTTGTTATTATGTAGAAATTCTTCGGTTTTTCCATGCCCACAATCTTTATTTGATGTGACCTCCTAAATGAAATATCCCAACTTATAATTGAATCTCTCAGCATTATTTCACTATCAACTAATACTAATAAAGTGTGTAAGTGTTTGATGAGATAAACGCTTAAGCAGTGTATCTTACACCCATTAGCTAATTGGATCCTCAAGCACTGAACCAACCTCAAATGTCATCACGTGAGTAGGGCATCCTGCACCCATCACCAAATTCGAATGTGATGAACTCGTACAAATACTCATTAAATTCATTTTATATCATCGGGTCGACTGCAACTCTAATTTTTATTATAATTTTAATTTTTTAAAACTTTCGTTCAGTTTTTTACCGTTTCATTAGCCATTAAATTAAACTATTTTAATTTATAACAACTATTACTTATTTTTAAAGCGAGGAAATCCATCATGGCAGTGGCAAATAATGTCATCCTACAATGTATCATTTACGTTAATTTTATTTTAAACTTTGACATTAAATATCTAAAAAGTCATACCAAGCATCATTTGTGATTGACATTATATAATTGTTGAATATATAGTTATTGTATCACCTTTAAACTCTTAAAATAATGATTAATATCATATTGCTTTTAATATAAAATAATTTTACACGGTAATTAATCATAAACCATAATTTATATGTAAAATTAAAATTTTAAAAATAATTAATCTTGATTATTGTTTTGCAAAGAGTGATAACTAATTTTAACTTTTATAGTGACAATTAAAATTATTACGTATATATTAAGATTTATGTTACACTTAATAAAGTCTTTAGTTATTTTCAATAAAAAAAAATTATAATACAAACTATATATCCAACCCTCTTATAAGTAGGTGTTAACCTTAGTGACCCCAATTTCCTAAGTTATTTTTTCTTTTAATTTCTATAATATTCTCTTATTCTGTTTGATGAATATATTGAAAGATCAAGAAAAAAAATACCATATAAAAACATAAACTAAAATTTAAAAAATATTTTTAAGTAATGAATATTTTCAAAATAACATTTTAAAACGAAAGAAACGTAATGTAACAAATATCAAATCAAAGAAAGAGAAAGAACTGGCTGAAAGCAAATCCAATAAACTTAATCTCCAAAAAAAAAAAACATACTCATTAGTCGACTTAACAAATATAAAAAAAAAAAAAAACACTAAAAGAAAGCTGCATATAACTTTTAAGTAATCATGTACCAACTAAATTGTAATCTCAATAACTTATATATGGCTATATGATTGAAATATATATTTTTTGGGTATAAATAAAAATTTATATTTTTCATTTCTTAGAATTCTTTCTTAGTAGGCTCTCTCTTTAGTCTATATAGTGCATCATATAGGTGGCATTACATTCGACTTTTATTATCCTAAAAAAAAGGTTGGACTTTTATTTCTCTAGTAGAAACAACTTACGGGTACAAAAACAGAAGGGTACTATTTATTTATTGAAAAATATAATATAAAATAACCTGCGATGATAAATTTGTGTTCTCATGGCACGTCAAAATTGAGAATACATAAAGAAAAAGGTGTTATGAATTTAGAAATTCAAACTTTGTAGTTTAGAATTTAGATATTAGGTAATGAAGTGAAGCAAAACAAAGCTGAGACGAGACTAAAAAAATTAATATTTAAAATTTAGGAACTAAAAACATATGTAAATCAGAAGAACCCAAAACAGAAATTATCCAAATTTAAAGTAAAAACTTATTTAGTCCATTATTATATCACTGATAATATAAAATTCGTCATTCGATTATTTTAAAACCGGATAAATAGTAAAAAAATTAACAAAATCAGTTAAATCCATTATGATAAAATTAGAAAAACAAAAATACAGATCTTGAATAAAATAATAAAAATAAATTCTTATGAAATTTTATTTCAGTCAACCCTATTATAACAATCCAAAAAATGATAACTAATTAATGCCATTCAATTTTATTTTTCGAAATCATCCACTCCATCCTTCTCGTAAATGCAAACACTACTTAAATTCTGTATGGCCTCCCTCTACTACTGCCCTTATTTATTATAGTCTGCACTTAGGACCATTGAGAGTATCATCAATTCTAAAAATACAAGTAGCCACCGACAAAAACAAAAATATCGACACTAAAGACTATTGTGTAAATTGTGGTTGTAATTCATGAAATAGACATGGCAAAAAACTCTGTCCGCATAGTTTAATTCAGTCAGCATCATCTTCTTATCAACCATCCCATATCCCCAGTTGTGCATATTTTAAGATAGCACTCAACAATAATGGAATTGTAATAGCCATTGAATATTTTAAGTGTTCAATTTGGTTGAAGCAAACGAATCACTTCACAGATCCTGAATCTCGATTTTGAATAACACAATGATATAGCTATGCAGAAAGAAATTATAAGGCTAATCTGTTAACAAAATTTAATGTGAAAAAAAAAATTAACAACTAATATTTATTTATATTAAAAATAAAAAATGATAATACCATGCATTCCATATATCAAATGAAATAAGGAAACATCAGAAAATAATGCAGCTTTTAGTACATTGATTCCGTTGATTATGCTCATCTTCCAACAGCAAACTATGCAAATCCGCATGTTATTCTTTACGTACACAACACAAATAGTCCAAATTTTTTGCAAAAAGGTACAAGTAAAATTGTTTTTGACGTGTTCAACACGACACTACAACAATGCTCATGCTGTATTATGCCAAGTTCAATGACATACCTGCTGCTAAAACATGATAGACTACTATGATATCATGATTGAGAAGGAGCACTAATATTATCTGTCATGAGAAAATGGAGTTGGTCTCGCAAAAACAAAACCTGTTTCACGATTCACGAATCATCACCGCCTCATAAGCTTAGTAATAATATTTTGAACATATTACGTTTCTCTAAAATTTTGTGGAATTACTCATAATACTCTCATTTTTTTATTACTACTTTAATTTCCCTTGTAAGGATACACGCTATAATGTTTTTTAAACCTTAAGGAAGTGTACTGTAAAATTTAATGTTTTTCAAATATTTATGAGAAATTAGTATACATGAATGAATATAAAAAGTAAGAGTATTTTATGTAATTCAATAAATTACATTGTAAATGAGTTATTAAAGTTAATTTAGGCATACTTCTCAATTGCATTAAATTATTCAAAACGAATTTTACTAAGTCTATATCTAACCAAGCTTAACTTTGTGTTTAAATGAGAAATTTTAAGGTAATTCCTTTTTTAAAGAGAATTTCAACTGTTTTGTGATAAAATAATTAATTTTAACAAGATTTTTGAAAGGAAATTGAGTTTGTAATAATTTGTAAAAGTACTATAGTTATTTAAAATTATGGAGTTTTAAATCTACCAAAAAAGGAAGAATTTAAATTACTGCATGTTTACTTCTTTTTTCTCTCTACCCTCTCTCTCTCCAATCTTCCTCTTATCAAAATTAAGAATTAGAAATTTAAGAAATTTAAATTTATTTATCTAAAAAAATATTTAAAAAATGAAGAGATTTTAAATGAAAACAATTCAAATTCAAAACATTTCAATTTATATGAAATTTCAAAATTCATCATCCAAATATAACAATTAATTGTAAACTATGTTGTACCTCTTTGATTTTGTTCTCAAAAAACGACACATTAACAAGACATTACGACCTATGAATCGTCACCAAGCCTTCTCAATTGGTGGGTTGGACATGGATCTATTGAGTCGATTATATATCAAAATCATATTTTCAGTAAAACCATATGTAGAGTAAGCTCTTGCTTAGTAGATGCTTTGGCATTTAAGTATGGGATATGCATCCGCGAGGCAACCTAAATTTTGGTTTACTCGTGTAAGCAACATATACATAAATATTTGTATAAAAGAAACAAAGTCATAATAAGGAATTGGTTAATAAGATTTTTTTAGTAAATTAATTTTAATTTAAAATTAAAAAATCAATACTTCTCTCCTTTCTTTTCTTTCACTTTACCGCAAGTTTTTCCTCTATCAAACTTCTCTAATTCCATTCCCAAAATTTTGTATGTTTTTTTATTAGGAGTATTCATATGTTTGGGTAACTTGTGAACATGAAATGACCTAAACACCTTGGTTAATATTTTGTTGTTTTTGGGGTAAAATCTGCCTTAAATCGTTCAAACATGATGCCCTTCCGTTCGAGCTTTTATTTTTATACTCAAGAACACAATAACACAAGCCATTGACTTGGTACTTCTATTTTTCTAATTATGATTTATATATGTGCAGGATAAGGGAGTATTCGGCCAAAACGTTGGGTATTCGACCCAAAGTGTTCAGCAACCGACAAGAACACAACACCTTGATTATTAACCGACAAGGAAAATAGCTGGCGACAAATTAAAAGATTAATCATCCTAAATCTTGATTATTAACCGAAAACCAACCTTAAGTCTGTATTACTTAGTCTTAGACTAATTAAGCAAAGTCCAACAGGTAAAAGCTGAATCCATCCCTATAAATAGGTAACAAATATCGAGGTAAATGAGATATCTTACTCTTGAATTATTGTTCATTACTCCGGATCGAATCCTACTTGACTTGAGTATCAGAGTGTTTTTATAGGTTCCCCATATGTTCAAAGTTAGTTCTCGACATTCGAGTCTGGCACGCAGGCGCAAAGGAAGGTAAGGAAAAGCAAGAAACTGAAGTCATGTATCTGAAGTCAATCTAACAAGTACACTTTGGCGCCCACCGTGGGGCTCGAAGTAAAACCTTGGATCTCACTAAGTGTTAACTACCTACTAGCTATGGCGAGAACAAGGAGCAACGGAGGAGCAGCTAGGAATCATGCCAACGAATGAGTAGGAACTAGGACGACAACTGGAAATCCTGAGGTGGTAGATGAGTCCAGCCTAGCTGAGGTCCTCAAGTTGTTGAGAGAAGAAGTGGCAGAGTTAAGGCGGGGGACAACTAAGATCCGAAACCAGAACCAAGCAAGAGGGAATAACGAATCTAACCACATGGGGGAAGACTCCCACAAGGGAGAGTCAGCAACGCCTACGCAAAGTCAACCTCCCCTAAGCCAGTTTGCAGCCCCTCAAGAAGTCACCCTTCTCACAGTCCAAGGCAGGCTGAGAGTCCCTCGACAGAGGTGCCACCCCACGCCTAAGAAGGACCATCAAATCCCCCACCTCTACAAGCGATGCTGCCTTTTGAAGTAGGTAGCACGAGTGGAGAAGCAACATTAATAGTCAGGTTTTGTCACCCCTTCACGCCTAAGATAATGGAGGTGCCACTCTCAGAAAGTTGGAAGCACATCTCCTTAGAAAAATATGATGGGACTTCAGACCTTGATGACTACCTGGTCGCCTTCATAACCTAAGTAGGGATATACACTAAGCACCAAAAAACTCTATGTAAGATATTCCTTATGTCCTTTTAGGGACCAACATTGAATTGATTTATGCAACTTCCTCCACGCTCGATGGATAGTTTCTAGGCCTTGGTGTCTAAGCTTGGCAACCAATTCACCACATCTCGGTAGCATTGATTCATTTCTCAAGCATTGACGACTGTTAGACAGGAGAAAGGGGAGCTTCTTTGGTCATTCATGGATCGCTTCGGCAAGGAAACATTGAGTATAAAGGACTTACAGCTACAAGTGACCCTTCACACCTTCTTAACCAATTTCCAACCAAGAGATTTTGCGAAAAACATGATTCACGTCCCCCCGAGGAGTATGGAGGAGGTGAGAAGCCGAGTTGTCTCATTCATTGAGATTGAGGAGTTGCAAGCCTTCCAAAAGAAGGCACTAGAAGCCCCAAACCAATATCCCAAGGAGAAGGAGAAAGGAGACAAAGGAAAAAAGAAGGATCAGTTCAGTGATAGGCCACCCAGAGGGCCGAGATACACCCACTACACCCCTTTGAATACTTATTGTTCTAGGGTTTCAAAACAGGTCTTAACAGTAGAACTATTGGTCATGCTGAGAAGGGCTAATATGTCATCAGGGGCAAACACTAGCAAATACTACAGGTACCACCGGAATAAGGGACACTCCAATAAAGAGTGTTTGGCATTGAAAGACAAGATATATGACCTAATCAAGTAGGGCCACCTAAAAGACTATATCTGTCAACAAAAAAGCACATATCACCAGTATGGCCAAAGAGAGAATCAAGGTCGAGATTACCATAGTGAGAAAAGGGAACACGATCGTTCCAAATGATATAGGAGCAGGAGCAGAAGCAGAAGTAGAAGCAGGTCTAGGGAGAGAAGGAATGTCTATTAGGGAGGCCACACCAGAAAAAAAGTGATTAACACAATAGCTAGAGGATTCGCAAGAGGAAAGGCCACCTCGTTTTCCCGTAAAAGGCACCTTCGAGCATTGAGGTTCATAAACTCCGTGATGTCTCACCTTAGGCCAAGAATGTCTTCCATCACTTTCACGGATAACGATTTTCAAGCCATAGATCCACAGAAAGATAATCCCATGGTCATCAGTGTGAAAATATCTAATTGCATTTTAAGGAAAACTCTTGTGGACCAGGGGAGTTCGGCGGATGTGCTCTACTAGAAAACTTTCCAAGAACTTGGCATCCCAAAGGTCAACTAATGTCATATGATGAGCCACTCATTAGGTTTGCAGGAGAAAAGGTAGCAACACAGGGATGTGTCGACCTATATACCAAGTTTGGGGATGACAGAGGCCCTAGTCGCACGGTGAAAATAAGGTACATAGTGGTACAGGCCAACACATCTTACAACATACTGTTAAGAAGGTCCTCCCTCAAAAAGTTAGGAGTCATAGTATCTACCCCACACCTGGCCATGAAGTTCTCATCCGAAGAGAAGAGGATCACCATGGTGCATGCTGACCAACGTACTACCAAAGAATGTTATCTAATCAGCTTGAAAGTGCAGCCTTGGGAGGACAAATAGAAGACTTGCGCTGCCAACATGCTAACATATCTGAACTCTTCGAACTGGACCCAACGCCTAATGAGACTAACAAGGCAGAGCCCACAGAAGACACCTAGCCTTTCAGGATAAGAAAAGAACCAACCTAGGTCACGTACCTTGGCGCTTTCTTGCCGAAGAAGGACCAGAAGGAGATCACGATAGTGGTACGCGAGAACTAAGATTTGTTCGCTTGCACAACAGCAGACATGCCAAAGATAGAACTATGTTTCTTGTCTCATAAGTTGTCAATCTGTACTCTTGCCAAGTTGGTGGCCCAAAAGAGAAGAAAAATGGGAGCTGAAGGTTGAAGGCGGCTAGAGAAGAGGTGGAGAAGCTTATAGTTGTAGAATTTATAAGAGAAGTGAAGTATACCACCTGGTTAACCAACATAGCAATGGTTAAGAAGCACAATGGAAAGTGAAGGATGTGCACTGATTACACCGATCTCAACTAAGCATACCCAAAGACGCATACCAACTACCCAACATTGACAGGCTAGTGGATGGGGCACAGGCCATGGCACTCTCACCTTTTTAGATGCCTTCTCTAGATAAATCAAATTTGGATGCCCCTATTGGAGAAAGAAAATACAGTGTTCATTATCAAATACGCCACATATTGCTACAAGGTTATGCCTTTCAGCTAAAAAAATGTAGGACATACCAAAGGCTTATGGACAAAGTCTTTCATAAGAAAATTGGGAGGAATATAGAGATATACGTGGATGATATAGTTTTCAAGTCCAAAGAAGTCTAGAGTCATGCGCAGAACCTGATGAAGGTGTTCGAGACCATAAGAAGGTATTCTATGAGACTCACCCAGAGAAATGAGTCTTCAATGTACAAGGTGGAAAGTTCTTGGGTTTCATGATTATGAAGAGGGGAATAGAGGCCAACCCAGACAAATGTTTGTCCATAATAGAAATGAGAAGCCTAACAAACCAGAAGGAGGTGCAATGTCTAATGGGAAGGCTAACAACATTCTCTAGATTCTTACCATGTGTTGCCGAAAGGACTAAACCTATCATGACCTTACTTAGAAAAATACAATCGTTCAAATGGACGGAAGAATGTGAAGAGGCATTTGCAGCGTTAAACAAAACCTTGGTTACCCCATCAGTATTGGTTAAATCAAGTTCAAACACACTTGTAATGTACCTATCGATCTTTTTTTCGGCATTGAGTGTCATCATCGCGCAGGAAACTGAAGTAGGACAACATCCTATTTACTTCACAAGTTGCATCCTTCGAGGTGTCGAGGTTAGGTACCAAGCAATAGAAAATATGGCTCTTATGTTGGTGAGTACGGCAAGGCATTTGAGGCCTTACTTTCAAAGCAACAAAATGATTATTCGCACTTATTGCCCAATTGCAAGAATGCTAAGAAATCCAGAACTAGTAGGGAGAATGCTAGCTTGGTCCATAGAACTCTCCAAATTTGATATTCGCTATGAACCGAGAAGCCCCATAAAGTCTCAATTGTTGGTTGATTTCCTCAATGAACTTCGGCCCACCATGGATATGCCGAAATACCAACCAACTCAATGGACTGTGCATGTAGATGGGTCCTCGAACAGTAGGGGCAGTGGAGCAGGAATCATCGTAGAAGAACCGAATGAATATGAAGTTTTGCTGAATAATCACTACGCTCTGGGTTCAAGGCCTCCAAGAATCAAGCTGAATATGATGTTTTGCTCGCTGGTCCGAAACTAGCCGAAGAGGTAGGGGCCAAGGCAGTCAGATGTCTAACAGACTCTAATGTGGTGGTCGAACAGGTCAATGATTCATTTCAGGTTAATGAGCCGAAATTGTTGAAGTACTATCATGCCTTCAGGAGAATGCAGTCTAAGTTTGACAAGGTCAAAGGGGTTCACATACCTCGAGACCAAAATGAAAGAGTGAACCAACTTGCCAAGTTAGCAAGAATAAGAAGGCCAGAACAACTAAAAACAATCATTCAGCAAGAGCTGTCATCATCGAGTATAGAAGTATGCACCATTTTGACGATAACAAATAACTGGAGAAAAGACATTACAACTTACATACAACATAATGAACTACCCACAGATCCAGTACAAGCCACGATGTTAAGGGTGAAGGCAGCTAGATTTACAATAATTACGAGGGAGTTGTACAAGAGAGGGTTTTTAACCCCCCTACTCAAGTGTTTAGCATCAGAAGAAGCTTACTATGTCCTCCGAGAAGTCCATGAGGGTATTTGTGGAATGTATACTGAGGGAAGAACATTGGCTGGTAAAGTTCTAAGGGTTGGGTACTTTTGACCCACTCTTCAGGAAGACTGTTCAACCTTCGTAAGGAGATGCATACAATGTTAGAAGTATGAAAACTTGATCCACCAGCCAACAGATGACCTGAAGGTAATAGCAGCCCCCTAGCTGTTTTGGGGGATAAACATCCTCAACCTTTTCCCGTGGCAAAAGGGCAAGTAAAATTTGTACAGGTGGTCATAGATTACTTCATAAAATGGATAAAAGCAAAACCCTAGCCACCATCTCGGCACAAAAAGTCCAAAAGTTCTTTTGGAAGAATGTCATCATGAGGCTCGGAATCCCGTATGTCATGGTTATAGAAAATGGCCTCTAATTAACAAATAGAAAGTTGAACTCCTTAGAAAGGTTGAACATCAAACACAGAGTGACTTTGATTGAACACTCACAATCAAACGACCAAGCTGAAGCTGGAAATAAGGTGATATTGGAGGAATTGAAGAAAAGAATGATTGAGGCAAAATGAGAATGGACCGAACAGATCCCAAAAATCCTATGGGCCTACAGGTGTACCCCACAATCATCAACAAAAGAGACACCTTTTAGGATGACATATGGAACTAACGTTATGATCCCGGTGGAAATAGGGGAACCATCCTACAGGAAAACCTACTTCAATGAGGAAACCAACCAGGAGGTGATGAAGCCGCAATAGCCACTGAGTCCTACAGACAAAGGATGACCCGAAAATTCAACACAAAGGTCCGAGCTTGGGAATTTGAGAAAGGAGACTTGGTGTGGCGAGCAACTGGGGAAGCTAGGAAAAACAGGGCAGAAGGAAAATTGACTCCGAACTAGGAATGACCATTCCGAATCAATCAAGCCTTTGGCAATGGCGCTTACAAACTCAAGGAGCTATCAGGCAAACTCATCCCGAGAACTTGGAATTCTACCCATTTGAAGCACTATTACAGTTAAACTATGTAACGTAAGCACTCTTTTCCTTCCTCGATTTTTTGTCCCTAAAGAGAGTTTTTACCGAGAAGGTTTTTAACGAGGCTTGCCCATGACATAATGAAATATTACTCTTTCCTTTTCACCAACATTAGCTATCTTTCCTAAAGCTCCTAAATTCTCACTACTTTATCCCACACAAACATAAGTGCCCTATCAACTTGCCAAAGAGTTCGGTCCAGACAGCACTCACAATTCAAAATAAGTATCCTACCAACTCGCCAAAGAGTTTAGTCTAAGTAACACTCGCAATTCAAAATAAGTGCCCTACCAACTCGCTAAAGAGTTCAGTCCAGGCAGCATGCACACTCCATACTAAGTGCCCTACTAACTCCACAAAGGGTTTAGTCAAGGCAACACTTATAACTTAAGCGATGTTCAAACACAAAGTTATTTGATAAAAGAAAAGAGAGTAAGCCTAAAGATCCGTTGGAATAAAAAACATTGCCAACTCGCCAGGGAGTTTGGTTCAAACAACACCCACAACCCAAGAAAACTATAGCAAATAAATTTGTGACGATAATATTCAAGAAAATATATACATAAAAGACACAATGTACGCATAAGTCAATAAGCCAAAGAAAAGGTAAAAGAAATCTCATTGTATGTCATCAGAAGTACAATCAATGTTTCATTATAAATTCAAAGCCGAGGGGCCTAAATACAAAAAGTTTAAAAGGCTTGCACCTTGGCCTATACATGTCACAAAAAACTTAGAAGACAAGGGGATCAAGGGCTCAACTGAACCTTCACATTCCTGCCACTATCCACCTCTTCGGCATCATTATCTGTCTCATCTTCCTTCTCCATACGAATAGTTCGCGAAGGACTAGACATCATACATGGGGCATGTTCGTTTGGACTTAGGTCATCAAACACCTTATCAAAGTGCCTAAAATCCCCGTTGAAGAAGTCCTAGTTTAAATCGAACTTGAAGTCTTGCGGAATGTACCGAAATGGAAGGCTTGGCGCACTGCTTAGCGAAAGCCAGCCTCATGATATATCTTTGGCAGCTTGCTTCTGATACTTCAAGAAGCCCTCCTTCGCGACGTCAAGATCTTGGCTGAGATATTCACAACTCTTCTCACTTTGCCTATGCGTAACATCAGCCCTTCTATACCTCTCTACAGGGTTTTTTATCTTTTCATATTTTCTCTTAAGTGCAACAGCATGGTCCTCAATCGAGACCATGGCCTTGGATTTCTCCTTCATTTTCTCCACTTCGACGTTCAGCGAATCAACGACCCCTCGTTGCCACCTCTAGTGACTCCTCCGAACGCCTTAGCTGTTGCCTTCACTTGGTCATCTCAATAGTGAATAGGTGACAACCCAAAGCTTGCATGCAAGCCAAAAGCTCGCAGTAGTGAACCCAATGAAGAGTAGGATCGGTGCCAGCCAAATGCGCCTGACCTGCTTCGGACACATTCTCACCAACTTGGCACATGGTAGCGAGGGGTCAAAATCCTCGTTAAAGAAGGACGAAGCCATGACGGTCGGAGGAACCACCAGATTGAGCAAGGGATCTTCGGTCCTCTACTTCTTTAACCTACTGGACGAAGACTTTTTGCCCTTTGTGCTCTTCCTCTTCCCTTTTTCTTTCTCTTTCTCAAGCTCTTTTTCCTTTTGTTTGTACTTGCCCTTCTTATACTCCGTCAGAGGGGCGTGACGTCTACTGTGGATCTTTCGGTGAGGGGTCCACCTCAAAGACTTGCTAAGGAATCACTTCTTCCTCATTTTTCACTAAAGTTTGTCTGCTTTTTTGGGAATGAACAATGTTGCCATCGCCGTCCATAACATTAGGCCGAAGACATATATATGTAAATAAAAAAATTAAGCATCGTGTTCGGCTACTCACTCTCTAAATCCTCAAAGGGCGTGGGAGACTAGAACAGTCGTATCAATCTCGCCATGGGGAGGCACTGAGGAAGTGAATCTAAAAAGGTAGTCCAGCTAACTCCTCGCCCGTGAGCAACTCCGCAGGATGACAATCATACCTCCTCGGCGTTTGCTATCAATAGAAAGGAAACAACCTCTCCACATTTCGATCATAAAAATGTTTTAGACTAGATTCCGGATCAACCAATATTTTGAAGAATTCGGTTTTAGAATTTTTATACGATGTTGTGAGCAAATGAGGAAGGGAATGTCTTCGACCCTCTCAAAAGGGCAAAACTCTACACTTTTGACAAAGCTTATCAATATCTTCTTAATGTTACAATGGGAGAAGTCGGCAGCTACCTCTTCGTCTACCCAATCATATTTTGGGTCCAGAATAGAGGGGAAGTCCCTTTTGGGATTCCAAACAAATTTGCGAGTAGGAGCCTCAGGACTTTTCGGTCCCTCAACTAAGTTTGGTCACGGCTACAACTGCCTCAGCCGAAGAGCCAACACAAGGGAAGGTTGCTGAGCAAACATTGCTCCTCTCCCTCGAGGGGGTGACTTCGATTGGGTCTGAGGCATCATCCCGAGATGAAGAAGACTGAGAAGGAACATAACTCAAAAAAGAAGAAAAAGACATTTCGGAGGAGTGTACTGGACTAGAAGAGAAGAATGAAGAAGTTGAGAGTCTCTAGGTGCTCAGATGTTTCGACTCAGAGAAAGGAAAATTTGGTGAAGGGAAACTAAAGATAGACCCTCCTTATTTATAGCCAATAACCCCAGCTGAACTGACACAATCCTCTTCGTCCAAATGCTTCAAATCAACAGTCTAGATGTACGCACCTTTTCTGCTTCTCGTACCACTGTCACATCCCACAGTAGCAAGGGAAGTCATCCTCAATTTTGACCGAAACCCATTTTTTCTCTTTCAAACTTTGATCTTCACTCCACTGCAATCGAAGCTAGGGGCAAGTGTACAGGATAAAGGAGTATTCGGAAAAAGCGTTGGGTATTCATCCCAAAGTGTTTGGCAACCAACCCGAACGCAGCCTCTCCCCAACAAGGAAAACAGCTGGCGACAGATTAAAAGATTAATTGGCCTAAATCTTTATTATTAGCCAAAAACCAACCCTAAGGTTGTATTACCTAGTTCTAGACTGATTAAGCAAAAACTAACAGGTAAAAGCTCAATCCATCCCTATAAATAAGTAACAGATATCAAGATAAAGGAGGTATCTTACTCTTGAATTACTGTTCATTACTTTGAACCAAACCTTACTTGACTTGAGCATCAGAGTGTTTTTATAAGTTCCCCATTTATTCGGAGTTAGTTATCGGCATTCGAGTCCAGCACGTAGACGCAAAGGAAGGTAAGGAAAAGCAAGAAATTGAAGTCGTATATCCGAAGTCGATCTAACAGATATAATATATTTTGTATTTATTTATGAAAAAATTATATGATTAAATGATAGTATGCAATTATTTTACACTTGCAGGACATGATTTTTAATCTCCTTAGGTAGACAAAACTTAAGAGAAAGGAAGGTTTGAATGTATCAGAACAAGTCCTCCAATCTGGTTAGAGGACAAGAGAGTATCTTTATAGGAAAAATTACTAAAATAAAATCCTTAAAATATTACCATGAAATAACATTTTGGCATTAAAGCACCATATATTGTTTCTTTGTTGTCCGTAGTTTTTTTAAGTCAAGAATTCCTTTTAGTAGTTTTTCAGAGTTTAGAGCAAAGGAAAAACTGGATAAACCAATTCTAAAGAAATGGACATTACCTCTTCCTGAAGTAGGGGAGGGAGATCTTCTGTTGCTAGAAGGCACAACACTTCCACACGCAGCTTTTCTTCTTTGATGCCTGACCACGTATGCAAGGGCAAGGCCAATAAAAGCACTGTTAAGACATCTGCAGTAGACGGGTGCATTCCAATGCAGTGACCTTCATTAGAAAGACACAACCTACTTGGCTCCCTTTGACCCAAAGGGACCAACACGTCAACTTCTTGTTCACTACCCCCACCAGTTGTAACAGTCCCTGAAACTAATGTCACTGGATTTTTACTATCAACATTCAGATGTTTTACATCTATTTTACTACAGCATTTTCCACCTGACAAACCTAGCCTCCCGCAACCAGTCAAAAGATCCGCCCCTTGACAACAAACACCCGCGGCAAGTGCTGCTAACGTATCTTTGTCTCCAAGGTTTGCAAAAGTATTGCAGCATGAACTTCCACAATTTAACCACTTGGTCACGTGTTTGAATAGTGCAGTTGCCCGAATCTGTTCCAGTACGTCAGCCTGAAATTTCCAAGCTCTCAAATATTGTGATTGTTCATTTATTGGATTTTTCTCAACGAGATGAAATCTCTGACTCTAGATAAATTCAAGAGTGAAATTATTTTTCTCTAAGCAAAAATGATGTTGTGTCAAAACCTTGATAGCTACCCTTCCTTTCTCCTCCTCACTCAGTGTGAGACTCCCATCTTCTTGTCTGCGAACTTCAGCAATCCATGTGATTAACTCTCTCAATTCACTAGGAGGAGATTTAAAAACAACAAAGAGTACTTCCTGAAGGTCCTTTAGATCCTCTGCCTTTAGAAGTTGAGGGACGTTTTCAGTTAGAAATTTGGCAACACTGCTCCAACCTTCATGTCTACAACTCTGCAGATAGTCTTTAAGAATTTACTGTAATCTACGAGGAGAAATTATGTGCAGAAAGAAAATTCAAAATATAGAGTTTTTTGACATAGAATAATAAATATGCTCAACCATTACAATTCTATTCGGGAAAAAGGATCCAGACTTCCCAACGACACTCCATGTTTTTAACATGATCTACGTATGGTTTTAACTTTTTGTTGTTCAATATGATTTCAAGAGAAGAAACCATTTTCTAAAACTCTCGATTTTAGAAATTTTATATATGTTCTTCAATGGTTCAACAAAGAATCAACCAGTAGGCAGTAGCACAATACCACAGTATAAAGTATAGACGGTGCTCTGTTGAGCCTTGACATAATCATGTACCTGAAATACAAATTTCTAAATATAATGGAGGGCAACAAGACTAATTAAACAGGTCTAACAAACTAAAGAGTTCATGAAATCATATCCTGTAATCATAGAAATTAGAAAGATTTTAATCACACTGATACATTCAAATAGTGCAATTTTCAAATTACATCAGCAGATAACTACTAATCAGACAGATGTGGATATAGTATATAATTGAGTGCATATAATCAAATTATTCTTATGCCTGTGACTTGTGGTAAGTATCTTTTTGACTTCTACCCTTTTCCCTCACAAAAGTTTACAGCATGATTACAATGGAACTTATTAATCTAACACAATGAAAAAAATGGACTCGGATGATATAGATTTATAGATGAATCAAATTAAATTCACTTAAACTTGAAAATCATCAAATAATATCTTGGATAATTTTAAACAACTATTGGCTGGAGTTTACTATTCTGATTTCTTTTCTTCAATATGAATACACGAGGGCATAAATAATATTTCAGTTCTTTGAAGCATAGCATAGATGCAAAGAAAAATTATCATTTTTGAGAAGTTTAAAAACTTGAATCAAAAGCAAGAAATAACAGCACAAGAGATGAAAACAAGGTTTGGTTTTGGTAAAAGGAAAAATGCAACATATTAGAAGGAGATAATATTATAAGGCTGTAATTTTTATAAAATTATAGAAATTGAAGACATTGAGAGATACTAGCATCATACACTTTTCAACAAATTTTTCTTTATCAGTGGCTTAACTTCATGTGGGTCCATTAAAGATGAAGTGTGGGCCACATGTTTATCTAGTCCCGCACGAATTTTTTCCAATAATAAAGGGTGCAGCGGTGGTAGTATTCCTTAACACACACTGTTAAGTCTTATTTTTTAATTAGCATTGCAAGAGATATTAGCTAGTGTTACCCCCTCCGAAGTCCAGTTGCTTCATCAATGGTGCTCATGCCTTCCCAAAGAAGGGTAAGGGGAACCCAGTGAGGAGGATACTTGAAACGAGCAACATCCAATACAAGGACCATATCTCTCTCAGCATGATATCCTCCAATTGGTGAAAAATGGCCAATTCCAGTCTGTTACCCAACAACATAGTACAAATTTCTATCATTTCTATGAACACATGTAACAATCTGTATACAAAGGAGCTTAAACCTTGAATTCACCAACTATGTATAAAGTGAAGAAGGCCATGAGGTAAACTATGAATAGATAATCATATGGCATAAACATGAATGAAATTTACAACACCTGATAGAGGGGTGTCCGGTGGTAAGACACAATCACGTGACTGTCGTCAGAAGAAGAACATGAAATGACACGGTTGCGAAAATCACTGACATTACTTTGATCTGACCGAAAGGCTTCCACATAGGCTCCATTACAGCGAGCCAAACACGACACTTTTCCGAAGGTAATGCCTTCCAATTTAATCTTGGCCAAAGGCTCACAACAATCCAACATGGACTCATCAAACCATCTCCAAGGACCTGTTAAGCCACTTTTTTGTTGACTCCTTCTATTCCAAAAAACATAGTAAAGTGGAAAAGGGAAAGAAAAAGAGAATATACCTTTCCATTTCCTTCCAGGGTCAATAGCGAGGGCATTGAGGACAACAGAAAGAGTGGCGAGACCGCAGTAAGCAGGCTCCGATTGTGTCTGGTAGTATGATATTAACTTGAAGAAGCCTTGCATGGTTCCTCGCTCAAAAGCTTCACCGAACAGCTTCTGCACACCGAAAGAATGAATCAAATAGTTGATGGTAATGACATACGAAGAAAAAACTAGAGATTTGGAATGATGAAAAGGAGCGTTGACCTTCCCTTCCGGCGAAGAAAAATCGATGGATGGGGGAGGAAGCGCTCTGCGGTATAAACCTGGGTTTGCCATGCAACTGCCACTATATCGTTACTTACTATGTTCAGCTTCTCTTTCTTCTTCTTCAACCTCTCTCTTCCTATTCCATTACCTCCACCTGTTCAACACATCTCTCACTTCTTTATTTTCAACATTCTTTCCTGGCTACTTTTATAACTTATTTTAGGCAGGAGAAGTTCTATTTTCTGATTTCTCTTTCTAATTTATTATCTGCTATTCTCATTTTTAAAATTATATACGAGGGGGCAATTATATATTTTTTAAGACTAGCTTAATAATTTTAGAATGTTTAGGAATAATCTCTAGGCTATTCTATTTTGTTTGTAATCCAACTGCGAAATAATATAGAATAGATGCTAAATTATATATTATATGATATGGTTTATTATATTATCTTAGTTTTCAAATAAGAAAAATATATTATATTTTGTTGCTTGAATATATAATTATATACAATAATATATATATATATATAATATTTTATCATGACAATAATTTTAAATTTAGAGTTAAGGTGAATAAAATTATGTTAATTATATATATAACTTTTATATTATTATAGACAGAGTTAAATTAAATTAGCTAATGACTCTTTGATGTGGCCGCTACACATTTATTACAACCTAAATTGGGTCCACAACCAAATTGGTTTTCACAATAATGTTTTTATTAACATTTTCATCCTTTTGTAGCTTCCATATTGTATGTTATACATTTGAGAATGTTGTTGATGGTAGGTTTCAAAATCTTGATACAGTGACAACCATAAAAAATATAAAAGAAAAAGCTTCATGCACTTATGTAATCGTATAATAAATTTATTGATTTTATTTATCAATATATAATAAATTTATTTATCTTATGGAACAATATTTTAAAAGCTATGATGAGTTTTAATTAAATGAGTGTAAAATTTTTTTATATTTCTAGTGTATGAATATTAAATTTTAAATATAATTTTTTTGTCAATTAATTTATACTACACTATTAGAATCTATATAATGGTAAGTTTAAGTAATGCTAAAAAACCTCATTCAAATATCAGTACCATTCCATTATAACTTTTTATGTATGGTAACTTTATTAATACTTTGAAAAGTCATTTAAATTATTGATTGTGATTGAATGATAATGTAAATTTTTTTTTTTTACACTGTAAGTCATGAATATTATTGTAATTATTGTTCACAAAAAAAAAAGATTAAACTATATTAATTATGAATTTAACTAAATTATTTAAATTTAAATTGAACTAATAAAAAAATAATTGTTCTCATTTACAAAATGATTGCAATTTAGAACTTTATAACCCTTCTTTTTGAGTCATAATGGAGGGCTAAGCGTCAAAAAACTACAATCTTGTATGGAATGCTAGGGAAAGTTGTATATCTCTAATTTAATGCTATTGAGTTTAATGTATAATGTGTTCTTTTTATTCACGACTGCGACGTATTATTTACTAGTTTTTTTTGTTGATGACTAACGTTTGCTAACCATCCACAAATATGAAATCCAAAATTTAGATTAAAAAGATCAAATAAAGTATTACTAAACCAGTAGCTTATTGGTTAATGTATAATGGTTTGAATAAAAGATGAGAGACTAGAATCACAATAGCACTGCTAAAATTTAAAACCAATTAAGTGGTGCTTAACCTACATGGAGGAAGTGTTTTTCTATCTTAAGAGGTGCACTTTTATTAATAGATAAAGCATTTAGATTTAGTGTTTGGTTGACAACCATTTTTTAAAATTATTTTTAATATTTTAATATTTAAAAACTAAAAAGTATGCTTGGTAATATTTTTTTAAAATAGTTTTTAAAAATAGTTTTGATTTTTTAGTTTTTAAAAATTAAAAAACTATTGAAAGTAGTTTTTCTTGTCAATTTTCTATTTTTGTTTTAAAAACTCAAAATACAATCATAATATGTTATTTTTTGTTTTTCATTAATAAAATTTTAATAAATATGAACAAATTCTTTTATTTTTATATTTTCAAAACAGTTTTCAAATAACATTTGTCAAAAAAGTTTTTTTTTTTTCAAAAAGAATTTTTAAAAACTATTTTTAAAAACTCTTTTTAAAAACTAAAAAATAAAACAAAATCAATCAAGCCCTTTTTTTTTTTTTCTTTATTTTCTTTTCTTTTCTAAAACAAACAAAACGTAAAGATTATTAAAATGCACATAGGATCTGGCAATCACGTTCAACTCTGTGATCCATATGCAATGACTCCAATAAAAAATGTTTGATAAGATGTGTGTGAGATTCTCTCACACTAAGCTTAGCCGGAAAATCAACTATTTGATTTGATTAAATATGATGTTTAGAAATGTAATAAAGACGATATTTTGAAGATACAAGGTAATTCAGTTTATTAAAGAGGAAAAAAAGTAAAATAGATAATAAAAACTAATATTATTAACAAAAAAAACATTACTATAAAAATAAATAAGACTAACATTTTTTTAAGGAAAGGGTCTAATCTCCAACCAAAAATAACTTAAAACTCATTGAAAAGAAAATAGCTACAACATGCCAAGGATCTTTAATCCAGAAGGAATCCAATTAAAAATAAAAGACTTATACTGTAACCATACTTCGCAAAGAAATTTGCGACCTAATTAGTTTTACTTGTAGACATGCAACGAGTTGAAACCAATGCCGTGTTATAAGGCTAGCATCAACACTACATAACCTATTACTTAAATAAATTGTTTGATTAAATATGACGTTTGGAAATGTGATAACGTATCACTTTTCTTTTTGGACATAACATAACGTATCACTGAAATCAATCTACCCTCGATTTTATTTTACTTCTGGGTACACTCTTCTGTTTTATTTTACTTTTAGGCGTATACTATTTTGATTCCCAGATTTTTATTTGTTTATAATTCGCTTTTTGAGTAAAATAATATTTTGCTTTGTGGGAAAGAACATTTCTCTCTGCTTTACACCTTTAAAGGATGAAATATAAAAAAAAATCTTTAAATACCTTAGTATTGTTTTGTACTTAAAATTGATATTTGACTACAATAATCCTTAAAATTCTAAAGGAACCCTAAGTTTTGTCCACTTATAAAAAATTGCTAGTAATACACTCTAGCGTTAAAATTTATTAGACAACACAAATTTATAAAAAAACACAAATTCATGTTAGTCTTGATTTTTAATAATTTTCTAACTTAATTTATAATTTTTAATAAATTAACCAATAACAAAATAAGGAATAAAAAAAGTTTGTTAGACAGTATATTATTAGCATTTAGTCCTCTTCTTTTTTATCTGTATCTTTAATTTCTTTTTTTACAAACAATACTATTATTATTATTATTACTATTATTATTATTATTACTATTATTATTATTATTATTATTTACCGAATTACATTTTGTGTTCTCTATTTTTTATTTTTTGACATTTTCTGTCTCTATTTTTAACTCAGCATTGTAAACAATTTTTAAAATTATTAAATTTGTACTTACCAATCACCGGATCGACATTGACTATTAAGTGACGGTTAAAATGTGAATAATTTAATAATGTGACACATTCAACTTCCATAATTTTAAAAAAAAATTAATTATAATTATTTTCTTATTATCCAAAATTCGTAAATTTGTATTATTCTAACATGTTACTTAATAGTCAATATTCATCCACTAATAAATTTAACAATTTTAAAAATTGAAGAGCATAATATCATAATTTAAAAATAGAAAGACAAAATGTAATAAATTGAAAAAATAGAAAAACATAAATTATAATTAAATCTAAATTATTTGTGATAATAATTAAAAGAGCAAAAATATACCGAAATTTTGCTTTTTATTGTTAAAAATTTATCAAAATAACATCAGAATCATAAACAACATTAAAAATATAAAGAATTTTACCAAAAAGTTCATACTAACACCAAGAGTGAATTTGAATAAACTAGGGAAAATAATGTTATTACCAAATGCGGTATCAATTGTAGAAAAAAAAAATCTTCAGTTGTCAATATAAGTAAACGTCAATTTAAGTGATCCTACACTACTCGATGTGTAACAGCAAGTTGAACAATTAAAAAATGGTATGGGACTATCGGGTATAAATTTACGCTGTCAAGAATTCAAGATACCCTGGCTCACGGACTCGGCCTTTAGATGGATTGATTAAAGATGTGGTAGATGCTAAGAAAAAGGAGCACCAAGATCCACATCTACCTTTCCCTCTTGACATCTCTTGAGAAGGTGTAGCTGACGTCTCAAGTGCAGAACCTGAAACACAGAATTGTTTATCATAAGTTGAAGAATGAAGAAAATAGAATAAGCAGAATACAGTGTTAACATGCGATGGAAAAAATAAAATTAAAAACCAGATGAGAGATAACAACCTCTTCCTGAAGTAAAGTAGGAAGATTTTTAATTGAAACCAGACCATGTATTTCTGTCAAAAGCTCCTTATCCGTTAAGAAAGCCCATGTTGTAGATGGTAAAGACAATAGAAGCACTGTTAGCACATCAGTGCTAGCTGGGTGCATCCTAATGTACTTATTTGGGTTAGAGCAATTGCAACATAATTTCCCAGATGATGAAGGAATCAACACATCAACCCCTTGCTTAGAGTTACCATTTACCACAGTCCCTGAAACCATTGTTACAGCCTTGTCATCTTCAGTTTTCAAGCATTTCATACATGTTTCTTGACAGCAATACCCTGTTGACGAACTAGGTTTCCCACCTAAAATTTCTGCTCCTTGGCAACAAACACTTGCAGCAATGACAGGTAACATGTCTCCAGCATTTGAAGCTTGTCTGCTGCAAGAATTTGACAGAAAGGATGCTACATGTTTGAAAAGCCTTGTCTCCTGTACCTGTTTCAATACCCCTTCCTACATGACCAAAAAATTACTATGAGATTATTGAGACCAAAATAGAATATAAAATGCAGGAGAGAATATATAAGATGAGATTGGAAATATTAAACCTTGACAGCAAGTCTTGCTTTCTCCTCTGCACTTAAACTCGGGCCACCATCCTCTCTCCTCCTCACCTCTGCAACCCACTTGATGAATTCTTCAAAATTAGATGGCAGTGACGCGACTACAACAGAAAGGACAGTATGAATGTCTTTCACATCCTCTGATTTTAATAGAAGAGGGACATCATCCATTAGGAATTTTGCAATATTAATCCAACTCTCATGTTTGCAGCTCTGCAAGAGACATACAGCCCATACTAACATAAACAATGAAGAACAAAAACGTGACAAATTAAACACACACCAACGTAAAACAATGAAAAACAAAAACATGACACTCCACACATACATGCTCGCCCGTGAAACACACTTAAGTCTTATATTCATGTTATTTCAAAATCATAGGATTGCTAATATAAGAAAGGGAGTTCATGAAATAAGTTGAGTTAAAAAAAAACACACAGCCCAAACTACATATTGCAATTTGCAAATTAACTTTCTAACGATCTTTACAAATGTACAACAAATAAAGCATGTACAATTAAACCACACTCAACTAATCTGTAATCCTTATTAACATCTCTAACTCAACTGACAGAACTATTTTGACAACATGAAAGTATCTGAATGGATATTTGCAAATGAAACATTGTAATCATAAGAACAAGATGAAACACAAGGTATTTCCTCTGTTCAGAAATGTAAATTGTAGTTCACTTCACAAGAAAGACAATTGCTAACTGGAAGATCACAAACTAAAATAAATCAACATGCTCTTAAGAACAAGTTCACCATATCACAAAAACTGATAATTATAATGCACAACATTGAAGGGAGCAATGCACCAGCACATATACACAAATAAAGAAATTATTCAACAATTGAATGCAGACAACAACATCAGTTATTATATCCCGAAATGTGAAATTCAGAGTAATTATTTAATGACTATTTAACAAAAAGATACCAAAGTATAAAGAAATCCAGGTTCCCTGTGCGGCCTTGATACAAGCATGAACCTGAAGAGGGTGAAAAAGTAAAGCAAATCAGTTAAATTATTTAATTTATTTTAATTAAAAAGAAAGTTTTAAGTTTTCTCATTGCTTAAATTGGTCAGCTATAAACCAAGCTACATAATTCCTTATGTATAAGGACCACTCAATTCTTAATGTTTAATAGCATCAACCCTTGGGTAACCTTGTTTATGGTTGTTGATCTGAACTTTAACATTCCAACAGTAGGAGTACAATTAATTATGCTGCAAGTCGATTAAAATTTAGAAAACTATAGAAGAAGAAAGTTTACCCCCTAGATAATCCAGTATCTTCATCAATATGATTCATGCCTTCCCAAAGAAGTTTTAGTGGCATCCAATGGGGAGGATACTTAAAACGCGCAACGTCCAAAATAAGTGCCATGTCCTTTCCTACATGATATCCTCCAATAGGAGAAAAGTGACCAGTTCCCGTCTGTCATGAAAATAAAGTCAAGTTTACATTCTAAGCATCTAGAACTAAGTAAAATCAACAAATACATCTACAAAAAATGAATTTTATACTAACTAACCAATGTGAGAAGTGATGATAAATCAACAATCAAACTCAGAAAGCTTTGATATTTGCTATTATGACAAAGTAGCAGAAACCATAGTACATACCTGTTTGAGGGCAGATCTGTGGTATGATGTAATCACATGACAGTAATCAGTTTGCGAGCAGTTGATGACATATTTACGAAAATCATCAATGTTGCTACTGCTAGCATGGAAGGCTTCAACTTTAGCTCCAGCACAATGAGCCAAACAAACAAGCTTCCCAAACGTGATGCCTCTAACTTTGACCGTTTCCAGAGGTTCACAACAGTCCAACATAGTTTCATCAAACCATCTCCAAGGGCCTGAAAATGAAGAGAAGCTAAGATTAAATAATTAATTAGAGTGAAAGAATGGGGTTAGGTTAACATAAATTGTACCTTTCCATTTCCTGCCAGGATCAATGGCAAGGGCGTTGAGAACCATAGACAAGCTGGCGAGTCCGCAAAAGGCGGGTTCAGATTGTGTTTGGAAATAGGAAACCAACTTATAAAAGCCTTCCATGGTTCCAGTCTCAACGGCTTCAAGAAAAAGACTCTGAGATCCGATGAAGAAAGAAGAATGAGTAAGCAAAAGTGTAACAAAGTAAAAAGAGTTACCGTTTTGATTAGTGAGGGAATTACCTTGCCTTGTGAAGAAGCAAATTCGACGGCGGGGGGACAGGGAAGAAGCCGTCGATACAACCCCGCCGTCGCCATCCTCCAAACCCTAACCAGAACAACTTTTTTGCCTACACCTCACGCGCCGTCTATCTCCTACCTTTTTTTGTTTCTTACTGTCTCCTGTCATTATTATCTTTATCGCTAATCCATTTTAGGTAATTGCACCAACTTCTATTATTGCTTACTCAGGATTTACCTCTGTTTTCTTTTTTTCTAATTCCAACATTTATCTATCCTTAATTCAACCTTCATCCCAGCCATAAAGGGGAAACAAAATCAAATATTGATCCATTATTTTTATGTGAAGAGTGTTACCAATACATTCTTTTACATCATGTTTAGGTTAAGAGTTTGTTATTAGCCTTTCTCTCTATCTTATTTTCTAATGAAATTTAATTTTTGTTTTTAAATATCTGAATTTAATAGTTCTTATTTAACTATGTCAGGATGCTAGTATGACATTTGAATATATAGTTTATAATAGGGACAAACTATCACACAATACATAGATTTTGTTAACAATTAAAAAGTGTTCTTCTGAAATCATTATACATGTTTACTGTGTGACAGACTATCTTTAGTTGCAGAAACTTACACATGACAATAGATTATAAAATGGATCTAAAATATTTATCCCTCCATTCTATTATACCAAACACACTCTTAAATCTCTTCAACAATCAAACTAACATTTTCTTTTCCTAAGATGAATGAAACTAATCTTAGTGAAATGTAAAATTTTGAGGTATAATAGGTAGTGGGAAATTTAAAATAACAAGTACTTACCAATTTTTTAAATGATAAATTTATGTAAAATATAAGTTATATCATTAATTAAATATAATACAATAATTTTATGTATTACAAATTAATAAATAATTAAAATATATTACTTGAGTTCTCAGTGGATACAACTTATTTATTTTTTTTAGATATTTAAAAGATTCAAACTGAAAAATATTTTTTCATTTTTCCTTTTAATTATTTTTTTTTTAAATTACAAAATATAATTTATTTTAAAAATGAATAATTTAAAGAAAACAAGAATAAAAAAAGAAGAAAGTTGCCGGAATGAATTGTTGGACTTTTAGAATATTTTAAGATATTTTGATTTTTCTTAATTTTTTTATTATATAAAAAGCATTTAATAGTTTATATGAATAATAAAGCAGATTGCAAATTAATTTTCCTCGGTTTAAAGGAATAACAAAATGAAAATAAGTGTCAAACATTGTAATTATTACATTTTAATATCCAAAATATTTACTAAATTTAAAATATATATATTTTAAAACTTGTATATGGTGATGGTAAAAATTTTAAACTATTATTAAATCACAACTGATTATAATAGTAAATTTCTTGATATTATGAGTTAAAATGAACGACTATGATTAAATATTAATATAAAATTTTTTTAAATTATACACGTAAAACTCCAATATACAACAACATCAACTCTTGACACCAAAAGAAATAAATTTCATTAATTGTTTTCTTAGGCAACATGTATAAAGGAGAAATGATAAACCAAAAAGAAAAAAGAAATAACAATTTTTCAGCCTTAGTTTTATATACTGTTATGATTTATGAAACTGAAAAAGAATTTTCAATTACATCCAACAAGTCCTGTTGGTATTAGACATTAACAATTTACCATATACATAGGCAAAACACAAATTAATAATAGAGTAGAAAGTAGAAATTGAATAAAAAATATAATGACAGAAAGGTATAAAGATTGGTTTACCTTGCCATCATCAGAAGCAAAATCAACTGCTGGAGGTGGAAGGGCTCTTTTATAAAATCCATCCATATTTTCTTTTATGCAGTTCTTGCAAGACAACAAGTGAAGAGGTCCCAAATTAAATTGTATAAAAAATAACTATGGAAACCACCTATTAGTTGTCTTCTGTTTGACTCTTTTATAATTCATCGTAACCTTCAAACTTATTCTCATAAATCATAGTTATTTATGGAAATTAGAATAAAAAATTTATTTCCTGATCAAATTTTAGAGATTTTATTTTATAAAAAAATCATTTATTGTTAATTTATTAAAATGGCTAGATGATCCATTAAATTCATATGAGTAATTTGTTGTTGAATATATAAACAATATATATATCATATATAATATATATGTATATAACTAAATCAAATAGAAAAATCAATTACATAATTCTTATAAATAGTATTAAAATATATATCATTACAAACAATGAGTATATAAAATAACTAAATCAAATGCAATCACATGAATATATCAATATAAAATAACCAAATCAAATTTAATAATCAATCACATTAATAGGGTCACGACAGTCTCACGGGATTTTGTGCACTGTTTTAAGCATAGTGACACTCTTTTATTTTTTCTAGAGTACGGATACAATGGGTATATTAATAAGTTTAAATTTTTTTTATAAATTAAATTTTAGTTGATAATGTATTAGTTTTTTATAATAAAAATATTTAAATTTATTTTTTTATTTTTATGTCTCTATTTTAATAATAAATTGATCTTGTAACTCCAATAAATTTAAATATTTAGTTTTAAATTTAAAAATTTTATATAATTACCTTAATTATAGTAACTAAAAATAAATTATATCTATTTTATTAAATAGTTCCTTTTTAATTTAATTAAATCTAATAATACATTTATTACCTAAACCCATAATAATTTAATGTAATAGATAATATTTTTTATAAAAGAATTATTAGATAAAATGTTAACATAAATATATGAATAATGATATCATAATATTTTTATTTGTTTTTTCTCTTTTATATTAGTCTTTGCAAATGAAATAATTATTTTTTTAAAGGTTTTGATTAGTATATACGTACAAAATAATATCAGAAATTGATGATCTCTTATGTATTTATAAACTATATTTTTCCTTTTGCAATGCTTGAATGTGTGATTAATTTTTCTTTTTTATTTTTATTTTTCAATCTTTCACGTTTCTTTTTATGCATTTTCAATTATTTGATATTAATATTTGTTTTTATTTTTAATTTTATTTTCATTTTTAATTTATAAATATTTCAATAAAATAACCGTTTCATTAAAATAATTGTTTCAGTAAAATAAAAAATTAATCATTATTCATATTAAATTTATATTATTTTTCTAAAATAAAAATAATTATTATATTTTTCATATTATTTAAAATATTAAATAAAAAATAAATTAATTTTTTATTACCATTTTGATTATACATTGTCATATCTTATTTTTCCTCATAATTTAAACTATTTTTATAATAGTATATATTTAAATAACTATTTGTATTTACAAATTTTTACTTTAAATTATCAATATTATTTAAATATATAAATTATTAAATTTTATCAACCAACTTTTAATAACAAATTATTTAAAATTCAAGACATATGAAACACGGATCACTCTACTACTTTCTAATATATATTATCTCTGTCAAACATTCTAATTTAATTTCATTTGCATCTCTTCTTTCTAAATCATTTCTACCACACAGGACATAAAACCTTTTTTAAGCTTGTTTTTTTTACACAGAACCTTGTGATACTTATGCATTTTTTTTATACTTACATGCAAGTTTAGTTGATTATGATTTTAACAATCCACATCAGAATCCATTAAGGTCAGTTGGTGTGATTGTTTGTATTACAATTATTAAGTTTTAATTTCAATGTCTTCACTGTATAAAAAATCCACTTTGAAACTCTATTTTGAATCATTATAAGAAAATTTAAGTATGAAAAAAGAAAGTTAAATTAAAATGCAAATTTTTTATAGCTTATTAAGTAGACGTTAGAATAAAGTTCACAAGTATTATTTAGTTTTAAACAATGATCAGATATATTTTTGCAACAATAAATTGGTCGTGTAAATAGAATATGAAGAAATATATTTTCTCCAGAATAGTCACAATACTTTTTTTTTTTTTTTTTTATGGAAAAAGACTCAAATATTATTAAAATATAAACGAAATCACAAGGAATATCTTTTCATAAGTCATACTTTACAAACTTAGTGTGTATTAATCTGAGCTAATCTCCTTAAATAGAAGAAAATATGTTTAATTAATAATAAATATTCTAAAAATAATTAAGAAACTTTAGGATTAAAAAGTAATTTGATATTATTATTGAAACTTTCATTATTTTTACTTTAAGATAAAATATTTGTTCACTTACCTAATTATATCAACTTAATCATTTATATATGATAGACTTATTAGCACATAAATATTAAACTCTTAATTAATTATTTAATAAGATTAATGTGTTGTTTTTACGTGGTAACATTTCTTTTTAATTATAAAACTTAGATTATTACATCTAGAAATCTTTTTTGTTAGAATAGATATCTAATATAAAAAATTAAGATTTCCAATTTTCGATTCTTATAGAAGTAAAAAAAGAATCATGTTGTCTCCTACCAAATATCCCTTATAAAATTAATTTTTGGATTAAGAACAAGCTTCACGTATTAATCAAATAAAATCTGAGATTATTATTAACTCCGAATGACCGGTTAGAGATCTCATGCTACTATTTCTTTGGATAAGACTAATATTAATAATTAAGTAGATGATATTTTTTTTCTATTTGGCTGCCGATAAATGCTAAATTAATAACTATTCCTGGTTTGGTTTAATTCTATTTTTAAGAGGTTTAAATTAAACATAAAATAATATCTAAATAAGTTTAAATATGATATCAAAATTACAAAAAATTGAATCAGATATACTTTTTTTTATAGGAATCAAATAAATATTATTAGCGTGGGTATTTCATCTCAAGTTCCTTTTTTCTTTTTACAAGGGGACAATGTAGTGCAACTAGTGTCATTAACATGGATTGATCATGCAATTTGCAATTGTTGAATAAATATATTTATCTTTAAAAAAAAGTATTATTAATATTAAGAATGCATTCAATTAGAATTTTAAAAATTTTTTTATAAAAAAATGTTGCCGTGTTCGATCAACATCTTTAAATTTTTTTAAAGAAAGACAAGAAAATTCAATTGTATTTAGTTTATATTTTTTGGAACTTATAAAAGGTACTTTGCTATTGAGAAATATAGAAATTTTGATGAATTGTTATTTAAAATAGATTTGGAAGGATTTTATACATGATTTTTTAATAAAAAAGTAATATCAAACAATCTCACACAAAATATTGAGATTGTATTAGACTTTTCTTTTATTTTATTTTATTTTGATATACTACCATCGCAAAAGATATTATTATTGACCTCGCTATAGCACCACTATCGGACTATAACATTACCACTAACCATTGACAATACTATCATACCACCATTACTATTGATATTATTATCACCTCCACTCCAACATTTCCTGTAAGTTAATTTTACTATAAAAAGTTAGAAACAAAAGTTGGTAGTAGGTTTTTAAAGTTTTGAAGCATAATTAGAAATCACCTTAATCATGTCCTGAAATGTTGAAATTTTTATATTGATTTTACTTTTCTCTATGTTCAACCTTTTTTATCTTTTTTATTAACTCTCGTAATATTTTCTAAAAATATATGATCTTATAAATTCATACTTTTAAAATCTTATGAACTCATTTTATAAATCCATTAAAATGCAAACTATAAACTCTATGAAGTCTTATAAAATCTTATAAGTAATTTTATTCCTATAGAGTCTTTTAAAATTCACAAGATTTTTTTATGCCAAAATAGTATTTTAAAATCCCAATTGAATACATCTTTCGGTATGTTACTCCTAAACTCTAACATTGCTTGTGTAGATTAACTGGTAAGGGGTTGTTCCTCTAGTTAACTAGAGATCTTGAGTTTGAGTCATAGATATTTAGTTATATTAAATACTTGAAAAGAAAGTTTATCACCCATAATGGTCTTATAAGAGTAAAATAGAATTTTCTATATTACTTTTAAACTATTTTTTAAATATTTATAACATTAAAGAGAAAAAAGTCATACAATATGGTTTATAATTGAAAAATAATTTAAAATTATTTAACATTATCAGTGCATCACCATTAAACTCAACATCGATATTTTTTTCTTTAATTTGCTTACTAACATAATAAAGTAAGAACCAGTCATTAATTCTTATTAGTCAAAGGATGTATTTGAAGTTAAAGAGGAAGCTAGAATTTATTTTTCAAAAGTTTTTCAAGAACTAATTGCTTCTCACTCCAATTTTGGTGAAATGACTTTCAAGTCCTTATCACAACAACAACCTCTCTTATCTTGCCTCTTACAAATAATGAAATCAAGGAAGTTGTATGGTTATGTGATAGAAGATTTATCTTGATAAGACTTGAAGCATCTTCATTACTAGCCCATTATCCCAAAAATTGATTGTCCTTAAAGCTTGACAAACTATAAATCAATTGTTTTTATGGGTAGAACAATTAAGACCATTTCAAAACTCTTAGCTAATCATCTTAAGCAAGAATTACATTATCTTATCTTAGTCACTCATATGCTTGCTTGGTGGGCAAATCCTAGATGGAGGGTTTGTGATTAATGAATTATTGGATTGGGCCAAAAAATCAAAATATAAGATGATATTGTTCAAAGTTGATTTTAACAATCATACAATTCAGTCAATTAGAACTTTCTAAAATATATGTGAACATATTAGGCTTTGACACTAAATGGATTGGATGGATTGATGTTATTATCTAATCTAGCCACATTTTATTTCTCATCAGTGGGAGCCCAACTTCAAAATCTCAAACTGCAAGAGATTTTAAACAAAGGGTGCATTTGGCTCCCTTCGTATTTTTTATAGTTGTAGAGGTTTTTATTACTTTGTTAATATATCCTAAAGAAAAATATATCTATAAGGGGGTTAATTTAGTAGAAGGTGTTCATTACTCTATACTATAATATGAAAATGATTCAGTAGTAGTAAGACAATTTCATTTGACAATTTACCAATTGTTAAATCCATAAAAAAACAAGGCATTGTTTATTTCTCAATCATACATGCAAAGAATTAGTCAGTAAAAATCAAGCAAAATCAACAACATTGAATACATGTTGACTCACACAACAATCAACAATTAAGCCCAAAATATCACATGGTTAATGCTTTTTTCACATATCCACACAAACTTGTCAAAAGAATTAACAGTACACAATTGAACTCAACTCACTTTGTGGAAGCCACAATAAAAAATTGCATCAAAACAACACAAGAGCGATTTTCATCACCAATAAAGAGGAAGATAAAGAATTTAAACACAACACAAATGCTAACAAAACATTGTCCACTAAAGCTACCAACAAGCTTTCATGTAGTTTTTACTAAGCCCAATGCAAATGCAAGGTAATGTAATGAAAACTGACAAACATGGTGTTCTAAAATTTATTTAAGCTTTAGAGTACCCCTCCCTCTCTCACAGAAGTGAGTCTGGTCCCAAAATCATGAAGACCAATTCACAGTGCAGATCATGAAAGATGTTCTTGCAAAAGAGATTCAGAACACCAATAACACAAACAACTAAAGAACACTGAAAATTGCATAAAACATATGTCAAACATGAAAATGATGCATGAGAACACACAGAACAGAGAATTGGAAGTGGTCTTTGTGAGTAAGCACCTAGCAGTCACGAAACCAGTGTTGGGTACTCCTTAATAGAGACCAAAAGCCAAATGCAAAAAAGTCTAGAGCGAGCATCCAACGATCATGGAATAGGCGTTGAGTGCTCATATGCAGAAATGATTGCATAATTATGCAGAACCAACGCCTAGTACTCACGCAAGCGCCCAACACCGAGGAGGCAGAGATTAATTTTTGGTTTAACAAACCAGAATTTTGCTTCCTAACACACAACTCACACATACAAAATGCAAACTACACAAAATTTGGCACAATTAATAGCACATTTATAACAATTACACCTAAACAAACTTGTCCACACAATTAAATTCACAAAATTAACACTAAAACGAACAAATCATACAAATACAAGTTTCACAACAAAATGAGGAGCAAATTTGCCTAATAACACAATTCACATATCCAAAACACAAAGTACACAAAAATTTTCACAACTAACAACACTATTATGCTACTTACCACTAAACAAACTTGCTCACACACTTGCAAAATTAACACTCAAACTCGAAAACTACACATGTGCCAATTCCACAATTTTAACATATTAACTACCTAGCAATTGAACACTAAATGCTCTAAACTCTACATAAATTCACATGACATCACCACAATCACTACACAAGCATATTTAAGCTCAAAATTTAAGGAGATCATTAATGCACATACTTAACTAGATATCACTAACTCAAAAACAAGTAACACACATACAAAACACTAAGCACCGACAACTAACTAAAAATTGCTAGTAAACTTACCTACCAATTATACTAACAACAAACACCAAAATCCACATTACTAACACAAAACTAAACCAACCATTAAAACAACTAATATAGACTAACTACAATAACATTGTATTTACAAAGACACGACCACAATTAAAAGCAAAAGCAAAGAAAATTTATACTAAACATGAAAAGTACATACATGAATATTTCACCTAAAACACTAACAAAAAAGAAGTAAGAGTAATATTGTTTTTTTACTAAGAGTAACAAACTACGCAATTATGTAATCAATTATTTCTATTATGAAATAAAAGAGATAACTTTAAATGAAATTCAATGTCTTCTCTAATTTGATGTATTACACTCAGTGTAATCGATTACACCATTCTAAGAATTGAGTTCCTTTGAAGTGTGAACTCGATTTAATCAATTACATCTTAGTGTAATTGATTACACATATTTTAACCTATCAGACTTGCCTCTAAACCTCTAAAAATTAAAGTGTAATTAATTACATTAGTTGTAACAATTTTTTTATTTAAAAAGACTTTCACTTGATTTTTGAAAAACAACAAAATCAGACTTTTTCAAATATTTCTCACATCAAGAATCAGAGTCTTATTGGATCAAATGTGTCAAGATTGTTCATCTCATCTTTATCTTGAAATCTTTGAAGCTATTTGGATTCAATAATTGCTTTATGCTTAGGGAGTTATATACACTTTCGATAATCGACACATTAAGTTGTATATGTTCTAGCTCTTTACTTCTTATTGAAGTGTAATTTATTAGAATATGGTGTTCTAGTGGCATCCTTATAATGGACTTCTTTTGCAAGGGTAAAGGAATTTATTTTCTATAGAATTGTGTGTGCTTGGTGTTTGTAATCCTTTTCTATAATTGAGAAAGGTTTAATTAGAATAGTTAAACTAACACTAGTTGTGGGCCATAAAGATGGTTTAACTAGTAAAATTCATGTATTAAATCTTCTTTTTTATCACTCTTTGCATATCTTGTTAAGTGCTTGTTCTAGAGTGTTTTGGATTAATCATTTCTTCTCTTTTCTGTTATTAATCCCCATTTAATTAGGTTATTTCAACTACTTGTTAATTGGGAGCATACTCTTGCTTAATTGAGCAAATCTTTTGATTTATTATATGGTTGATTTTAATTGAACCATAACTTTTTGGTAATATTTTAAAAGAAAAACCTAGTCAACCACCTTCTAGATTCCCTAGTGGATCAATATTGGCAGTCCTTCAATTGCATTCTTTTGCTTCTAGTCTAAATATTGTTAGTCCTTCAATTGATTCTCTCCCATTAATTTCAAATAAGCACATATTTCTTAGCCTATGACCAACAAAGTTTACTTAATTAGTTTGAGAAGATGTGACAATGTTTATGGTGAGTTACGTTATAAAAAATTCTATTGTGTACTCAAATAAAGTCACGAGGAGTCAAATGGAATAGCACCACTCAACACCACATATGACACCAAATGAGTTGGCATCACCCTTTTCATAGAAAAGAAAATTATGTGAAGTAATTTCAAATGGCACCTCCTAGGTGATGGCAAAAAAAAATTCAAGAGGTTCCAAGCGATATATGGTTCTCCTATGTCTTACATGTCTAAAACAACTTGTTTGGTAATTTATTTTACATTAAAACTAATTCGTAATTTGCCTTTTTACACCTATTTCATCTTTTTGGCCATACTTATATAATGAATGATGAAATGAATAAATAAGAAATTATTGACGAAAAAAAATTATAGTACAAAACAATTTTGTATTGTAGTCCACTAATAACTAATTATGTATTATAAATTTGTTAATTTTTATAATAATCACCTTAAAAATCATATTTGTAATCGAGTGATAGTTGGTCATAATTAAACACATTATTGAACTAGCATTTTGATTAATTAGTGATGAGGGATATATATATATATATATATATATATATATATATATATATATATATATATATATATAAAAAAAGGGGAAAAAAGAGAGAGAAAAGTTTATTATGAGAAATGACCTAGGTCATTTAAAATTGTTGAGTGTTTTTTTTTTTGTAAAAATTGTTGAGTTAGTATCTAAAGGTGGGCATTTTCTTTTAACATCTCTCATTTTCTATTTGCACACCCAAAGTTTATATTTTTTTGTAAATTCCTAATATACCGTTATCCTTATTTGATTTAAATTTTTTGAATTTATTTTTTTATTTTGTTGTCTTGTTGTGCTTTATCTTGCTACTCTTGTGTGCCAAACATAAATTCTCACATTCTGCCCTATTGTAAATCCCTAATAATTCTTATAAGTCTTTAAGGTATTATTCGTTGATTTAACCCTTATTTGAAAAGGAAAACGCAATTTTATTCATGTATGATTTTCTTGATTTAAAGTTTAGGGTTTAGGATTTTGGGGTTTATGATTGAGGGTTTGTTTGCATTTTTATTCGTACTATGTAGAGTGTTACAGTATTCTAGATAAGTTGATCCAGAATTAACAATATTTACCCCAGACCACCTAGTCCGAAATACACATTTGATCCACTTCCGGATTAGTTGATCCGGAATATACATAATACATTTCGAATTAGTTGATTCGGAATATACATAATACATGCCGAGTCAACTGATCTGGAATATACATAATACATTCCGGATCCACTGATCCAGAATGGACATAATACATTCCGGATCATGTTGTCCAGAACATACTTGTTGAATCTCATTTGCCTTCCGGATCATGTGGTCCGGAATATACTAGCTAAATCTCATTTGCCTTCTGGATCATGTTGTCCAGAATGTACTTTGTTACGCAAGTAGGGTAAGAAAAGGGGAGGGTATTTTTGGGTTTTGAAAAAAATTGTAAAGCCTGGAAGGTGCGAATAGAAGATAAGGGGGTATTAAAAGCAATTGCTCTGAATGTGTTTATTGGGTCCGGTGACATGAAGACCCAATCTAACCGGAAAGATTAAAATGTTGGATGGAAAAAATGTTTATATACATTGATTAATCAACAAAAAGTTTATATACTAAAATCATAAATTTAAAAAAGTTTATGTACCAAAAACATAGTTCACCCATTATTTTTATAAAAGATATTTCTCATAAAAAGGATGTGAACTTGATAATGTAACACTTTTATTAATTATATCATCCTTTAACGAAAAATATGTACCAATTTGAAACATTAAAAAATGTTAGATACTAAATATTTGTTTTTAAAAAAGTTTAGATACTAAAATCAAAACGTGTTTACAAATACTAAAAGTATATTTAAGTCTAATAATAAAATTAATAATAATAATGACAATAATTATAATTAGAATAATAATAGAGTTTAATTATTATGCATTTTAATCACAACTCTTCATTTATATGATGTTTAAAGTATTAATTAGTAAAATCAACAAACTGTCAATAATAATGAAGGGTTCACTAGTCTAAAACTTTTTACATTGACAGTGCACAATTTTTTTTCTAATAATAATAATAATAATAATAATAATAATAATAAATAATAATAATAATAATAATAATATAAAATGTCTTCCTCTTGGCCTTCCTAAATTTAGCACCTTCAATTTAAGATTGATTTATTTTCCTTTCAATTATTCTCATTATCATACCTGAAATCTCGATTAGCTTCTGGTTTTGATTTAAGGGTAAAACCAACAAGCAAACTATTGCCATAGAATTAATGAGAGTAAAAATGGGTGTGCTCTTAAACACATTTTGTTTTCTGCATCATCCTTTTTCTCATCATTGTCGACTCTTCCATGACACATTTGTTGTTAAAACTTGCTTCAGCAATCTTTTAATTTTGCAAATGGCATAACAAAATTATCAGACCTTGTTTACAGGTTTTCATGAGCAATAAAAGAGAGTTAAAATATACATCTTATCCTCATTGATAATTTTTCTATAGAACATTTATTCAAGTCAACAATCAATGGTCTTTCAAGGAGAATTTTACCATGTAAGATAGTGGATAATATCTCTTCATTACATATAAATTCATTTTAATTTATATCTTTGGTATCAAATTCAATTTTGAATTCTTATTCTAGGTTTTAGTGAAGTCTAAGTAAAGTTTTATATTATAATCGGGGAGAAAATTGGAACGCAAAAGAATTGTTTAACATGTCCAACAACAACAAGGTGAAGGGCTTACTCAAAGGCTTGAGATTCATTTCTCAAATATTCGGTACGTACAACCTTTCTCATTGAAATTAAATATCGTATTATAAAGATTATTTATCTATTTCTACCTCAAAATACAAAGTTGAAGAAACATAATTGTGATTAATTAAAAGAATATCACTCATATATACCATGCAGATAATGATGAAAAAGATTCAGAAATTCAGATTGGTCATCCTACAGACGTAAAGCATGTTGCACATATTGGATGGGATGGTCATGGTCCCTCTGAAAATAATCCCAGCTGGGTAATTCTCTATTTTCCCAAAAAAAAACATAAATTAACAATATTGAATAACAATTAATTGTTTTTTTTATTAAACATCTATTATTAACTACTCTTTGGTTGAACACATTGTAAAAATGTTTTATCAACCATTATCCCAATCTATCATTGCATTCAAGAGAAGAAAAAATTATTATAATGAATAAGTTTAATGTTTTAAATGCATTTTAATGTGTTTTTTAATAAAAAAAACTTATGTTTATTAATTTATCTTAAGAATAATAGTTATCAAAATTGAAATGTAAATTAAATTTGTGTGCAACTTTTGCATAATTTTAAAAAACCATTGGAGCATTATTTCACTTGTTTCAGATGAACGAGTTTAAATCTGTCCCAGGGAATTCATCTGCACCTCTAAATCATAATGAAGACACTCATAGCAAAAGATCAAACAATTCAATCCAAAGGATTTCTGAAGGTAAATCTATGATATATATATAATATTGTGTTTCCATATTTTGTGATAACATTCAAAACACTCACCAAAATTTAAGAATCAAATTAAAGCAACTTGTCTAATTTACATGAAATGAGTGAATGACAAATAATTAATAAGTTATAAATCAATAAATGATAATAACAAAATACTTAGGATGCACTAAGTCTTTACAAATCTAACTAATTGGCATGAAATTTTATCTTTTTTTTCTTAAATTGAGGCATACATAAAAGAAGCAAATGATTGTTTTCCTACCTATGAATATAAATTCAATTTCTTCTTTAAGTCACTAAAATATCGCTTGATAAGCAATTCTATCCGAAAATATACTTTGGTGCTTAAAGATTATTTAAGTAATTATAATTAGTTAATTATCTAAATGAGCTTAACTCATAGTCCTTGCATGTTATCATTGTTCTACCTTATACTATAGTATTGGATGTCATCCATTTTACCATTCTTTTAAAAATATATTTAAATGAAATGCTATAAATGTTCTTGCATAGATTCAATGGAAAGAGATTCAAGGTCTTTGCATGATCAAGATGAAGAGAATGACTTACATGAGTTGCCTAAATCATCTCAGCAACAACCAAATTCAATGGGAAAGATAAGAGAGTCTCATGCAAAGGAAAAATCAGATAGACCAAGGCAACAAAAAAAATCATCCAAACTTTCACATATAAATTATTCATGCAATGGATTCAAACATAATGAGCAACACATGCACCTGGATGTTGATTCACACCAACGCCAAAGGAGTGATTTTCCACCTAAAAAGTCACACCAGAAGATGTCAAAGGATGGTTATAATGTTGATGGTGATTCATCGAAATCCAAATCAAAACCTCACCATTCTAGACATTGTTCCAAAAACAGGAACAAACATGGTTCCTTTGAAGATAATGCGCAGTTTGAGAGAGGGTCTTGTGAAAATATATTGAAAAGTTATCCAAGTTAGAGAAGTTGTGTTTTCATATACTGGTGTTTTGAGTAGTTAATAATTGAAATTAGAATATTATTCTCACCTCATCTCAATCATGTTAGAACACTATATATTCTAGTGTTGGTAGTGATTATTTACTTCAATTATTGTTGATTGATGCACATATGTTTTTACAAGTCGTTGTTGTGACTAATGTATTAGACTATTAATGTCTCAAGAATTACAAAAGTAATTACGTGTTTTCTTTTCAAACATTTTTACACTACCATTGATGTTCGTTTGGCTATTCATAAATGTTTGCTAATGAAATCTTGATATTTTCTAATCATTATGTAGTATGGAAGAAAGATAAAATTATACTACTAAGTCTTTATGTTGGATATTTTTATCACATTCATTAGAGAGAAGCAAAGAACATCTGATGTTGAAAACAGTTGAGGTTAGCAACTATTATACCACTAATATTTGTTTTAAAAAGACAAATTAAATATAAAGAAAATTAACTTTTTTTCTTAGAAGAGACATATACTTACTTTAATAATAAATACAAGAAGCTTTCTTATTCATCAAGAAGAAAAATAAATCTTTTTCACTCACTCTTGAAATAATCATGTTTACATAAACACAAATAAAAAAAAATAATGTGTTTTTGAAAACAAAAAAGACAAAATGGAAAAAACAAAACATGACACCAAGATCATGAACCAATGATGCCTTAACATTGTACTCTTATAGATTTAAGATAAAGTTTAAACAAATTGTATATGAAGTCTACCAAATATAAGTAAATATACATTTAAAATTTATTCTACTTTACTATTTGAATAAAAAAATATTTTAAAGCATAATAGCAAACTTTTGAGGTTTTAGGTTTCTCCATCCAACATTTTAGTTTTTACATCCATTTTTAACATTCCTAAAAGATCAATCTGGATGTATTTGAACGTGAAAAAATCAAAATAGTAGTTATAGGAACTAAAACCCAACTTTTGATATGAAAAGTTTTATGCACTTATGCCACATCCTCAAGGAAATCATTATAGCAAACTATTATGGTTTCCTTTTTTCATTGTAACAAAAAATTGTTGTATGTTGATTTGAATTCTTACTCACCAAGATTGGATCTAATATAATGAACTAACTTACGTTTCAATTTTTTGGAAGAAAATATGTCTATATTTAGTATATGATGGTGTTTTAAATAAGATCATCTCGACAAATCCAGGGGAAAAAATAATTTCTATAGCTCATTTTTAAATTATTATTTAAGAATAAAAATTTTGACCTAAATTATGTAAAATCAATTGTATGAAAATCTAAATAACAGTGGTACTTCAAATCCCAAATTTTTTGGGCTTTATAGTTTTTTTGGGCTTCATTGGTGTGTTAAAGGTGAACAAGTGTGTGTAAGGATAAAGTTCAAGTTTTTGTCTACAAACTCAGCTAGTGTGTGTTGTCCATAGAAACCTTCATTGAATTTGTACTTATCCTTTTGGAAATATATCTAAAATATACTTAAATTTGAGTGTTTACTTGTGTCTCAAAAACTTATTTTGACGTGTAAAAAATAGATTTCAAAATTAGTGAATAATGAAAAAGATACATTTCAAATTATATTTCAAAAGGGTCATCTAAAACTTAAAAATTACCTTCTGGAATGACTTTTTAGAAAGAAAAAAAAATTATACATTTTGAAATGTTTATTTATAAATTATCTATACTATTAATAAAGAGAATATTTCCTTTTTATGTCTACTTTTCAAAATACATATTCTATCCTTACACTTATTTTAAAATTAAAAAAAATAAACTAATTTGTTATAAGAGGGACTTGAACCTATAACCTCTTATTTTACAAACATATATTTTATCAATAGACCAACCTTTTAACTTTAAGCAAGATATTACTTTAAAATATTAATATCCAACATATACAATTGTCCAATTATATTTATAATTTATAATATATGATATTATATTATATACTATATCTATACTTCTATATCTATACTATTAATAAATGTAATACCCTATTTTGATGTCTACTTTTCAAAATAACTGTTATAAACTTCTCCCAATTAATATATGCTTACATTTCATGATAAATATTTTTAATAAACATGCAAATTCATATGTGTGACAATATTTTGAGTTCTATTCAAACTCTCATCTTTCCATTTTTTCATATTCATTGCACATTTGACATATCTATTGATGATCTGACATGTTTTTATCATGTTATCATAAACAAAAAATATAAAATTAACAAAATATATTTCAAAACATATCACATAACAATTTATATTTCAAAATATAAAAATTTACAAAAGATATTAAATTAAAACTCTACAATTGTTATAACATATTAAAATAGAAATACAAATACACAGACACGCTAGTTTTAATAGTTAAATTTTATTATTTCTTTCCTCTAAACAAACACGTGTATTTGTAGTTTTTCACTTTATAAATAATATAGAATATATAACATTATTTATTATTCAGAATCTTATTATTTTTAATCGCTAAATGATATTTAAAGTTATTTTTGTTGTCCATCTATTTACAACGATTCCATGTTTAACATTTATAAATACATAAATAAATCCCAAGTTTTTATTTGTAATTGTAAAACTTAAAATACCATTAGGTTTATATTTTATCTGATATATTTTGTGATTTTTTTTTTATAAATAATGGTTTTTTTACCAAGTTATAACAACACCTTGAGTAAAGTTAGAGGTTTTGTAACGAAGAGATGCAAATGTAATAATATTATAAAATTTATGTCTTTTTTGGGTAAAAAAGAAATATACATGCAATTATAATAAATCTTATAAGTATTGTTGTAATTTGATATTATATTTTAATCAATTTAGAATAACATGACACTCATATTGACAATATAAGATGACAAAATGTAGTCCGACTCTGGATATTTACAAAAATACCCTCAAATAGGACAAGTAACACCTACATTTTGAGTACATAATATGTCTAGACTAGACCTGTAATAATTATGCCGGTATGGGTATTTTTGTACCCAACTCATTCCATCCCACACTATATATATAAAACATAAATTACTATATATTTATTTTATTAATGTTAAATAACAAACAATCACCACATATTTATTGATTTAATGTCCAATTTAATTACTTTTTGTTAAATAATTACAATTTAAATTTTATTACTTGTTTTGTATATATGTGACTTTGGATAATGTTTATGTTTACTTAATGTATTTTGGTTATTAGTTTATTTTATTATGTGATGTTTGTTTATGTTATATGATATTAATGTATTACTTCTATGTAAAAAAAGTGTTGGTCACGTGTACGAGTACAAGTATATATGTACTCAATAGGTACGGCAATAAAAATCGAAGTTGTTACTCACGTGAGTATGAGTTAGGTATGATTCTATTTTTTCTCCTTAAAAATTCAAGTTTATATTATTTTTAGAAAATAAATTTAAATAAATTCAAGGATAAAAAATTATTTTCTATTTTTAATGAAAAATAAAGAATTTAATCAAATTTTAGGGATTAAAAACTTAATTAAACCTGTTTAAATAATCTTTTATAGTGGAAAATAAAGGTTGATGAAGTAAATTTAGTAGTGCTTTTTAACAACTATTAAATTCTTAGATTTTTTTACTATAAAAAATTCTAACAATTAAAGAATAATGATGGATTTTTCTATTTTAGTGAAGTAATTTTGTACCAATTAATATACACATTTAATAGTTTTTATGATTTTAAAATTATAAAATAAAAAAATAAAATTTATAACATAGTTTAAAATAAGTGAGTAAATCTAGACCATTAAATTAATTTAATATTATAAAATAAAAAATATATATACTAAAGTGACCAACCTCCAAATATTCCTTCTAACAAAATGGGATCAATCGTTCCAAATATCCATTGTTAGCACAAAGTTGACACGAGATCATCGGGCATGAAAAAATTAAACAGCAAACGGATCATTTTAAGGACCTGTTGTCCCTTTTTATGTGTCCACTAATTAACAATCGCTATGTAATTTATTGAATAATTTTTTTTTATCTTTTATATAATTAAATAACATTTTTTAATTAATAGAAACAGAAACAGAGATATAAAACAGAGTCAGAAGATTGCGATCCTATTTTAGGATAGCCAATGTCTCTATGTTACCTTTTCCCTTTCTTCGCTCATATTGTTGCAACTTTGAGAGGGAGAGAGGTGTTGGACTTGGAGCTTCTTCCAAATTCACATCCCCATCATTTTGGAGTCTGCTAGACCCATTCATTCTTAAATAACATGCAAAATTTTACATATTAATTTTTAAAAAAATCATATATTTTTAAAAGTTATGACACAGTTATTTATATGAGCCATAATTATATTAATTTTAGTTTTAAAAAAATTATTTCGTTACTTTTTATAAAAAAAATCTTAAAAAACTTATCCAAACATATTCATATTATTTTACTTTCCAAAATGCTTATTCAGAAATATATTTTGGTAGTTCGGGAATGAATATTTGGAAATATAATTTAAAATGACTTTTTTATTTTGGATATATTTAAAAATTTTATCAAACATATTTATAATTTTAAAATATGAGTTTAATTGATATAATCTTTTGTTTCATGCTAATTTGGTTGATTTCACTCGTTATTACTTTAAAAAACACATAAATAAAAACTTCTAATCCTAATTAAACTCTTAAGACATATATAGAATATAAAGAGAATTTAAGAATATTTAAAAAATACTATAAGGGTAGGAACTAGGAAGTGACACAAGTAAGGCACTAACAAACTGGCATTCAGACTAAAATGTGATGTGGATTTTGGCAGAGAAAATAAATATTAGCATATTTATTTTTAAACTAGATAATTCAACTTGTATGCTTGAGTAAAGTGCGTGGACCAAGACCAACGCGGTTTCTGTGAAAAATAAGAAACAAAAAAGTATATATATTAAGAAACATGAGTTAAAAGCTAAAATTAGGAGGATCTTTCTTCTCTCCAAGATCATATCGTTGCGCGTGTCGCTCCGGTGACACTCACAGACCCTTCGCCATGAACATCTTCTCTAAGAAACCCACCGCCAAAGGTTCTTTTCCTTCGCAATCTCTCTACTAATTATATTTAAATGCTGCGTTACGTTTGGGATGCGTTTGTTTCCGATCACTTTTCACCTTTTCGTTTTCATTAATTAATTATAAGCCTTGTTTCGATTTTGTGCAGAGGCTCTTCGGGAGAGTAAACGACAAATGACAAACGCTACTAGAGGTAATCTTTTCAATTTTCAATCAACCTCGTAAACCCTGTGATCAATCAATTACCTGTTAATTTTATGTGATTTTGATCTTTTCTTGTCAGAATTAGTTAGAGGTGTGACATTTCCACTTATTCATATAATAATATGTTTCCTTATCTCAGGTATAGAGAAGGAAATTGCAGCACTACAATTGGAAGTATGTCATATTATAGTTTCTTAACGATTGAATGTCGCTATCATCTTTCTCAGGTCTCAACTTTTAAGGTTTTGTGTAATATGGATTCTTTGTTTGTGTTGTTAGGAAAAGAAACTGGTTGCCGAGATAAAGAAAACCGCTAAGACAGGAAATGAGGTATTATCTACATTTCATAGCTCATATTGGAGGTGTCTTTTTATGTATTTGTTTGCAGACATTGATCAGTTGATTAGAGTTGAAAGATGGATGTTTTGTTTGCCACTGAATTTCTCAGGCAGCAACCAAAACTCTAGCTCGCCAATTAGTCAGGCTTAGGCAACAAATTGCTAATCTCCAAGGTAGTAGAGCTCAGATGAGAGGCATAGCAACTCACACGCAGGTACGTTGTTCATGAATCCTTTGTCTTTTTTACCTCTTTTGCTACTTGTGTTTAAGCAGGTACATGCTTAATGCTTTATCTACTCTCTCTTAATAATGCTTGTCATTTGATGCAGGCCATGCATGCTCATTCTTCTGTTGCTGCTGGCTTGAAAGGTGCTACTAATGCAATGTCAGCTATGAATAAGGTTGTACATTCAATCTTATTCTTCAAATATATAATATATTTGTCCCTGGGCCTTGAGAGCAACATGTTGTTAAGTTATTTATACTTCAATTATATAATATATTTGTTCCTGGGCCATGTGAGCAACATTTTGCTAAGTTATATCTAGATATGATGCGTATTGAATACGGCATGCTCATTCATGCCGGTTATAGATCTAGATATGAACAAAAATTCTTGAAATTTAATATAGAGATTCAATTTTGCAAATCCAAATTAATAGCATATTTCTTCAGCGTTACTAAATAAGAATTACGAATCATTGGCATCATATATCAATTCCTTATTGCCTACAACAGAAACACTATCAATCTTGTTCCCTTCTTCAGCATCATTTGTTAAAAGGACAGCTTCTATTTATGCTTCCTCAAGAGAAAATGTTTTCTATATGTCTATCTGTTACATACTTCTATGTCTTATGTATGTATGCATTAGATTTTCATAACTTTTTTTGAAGGCTTAGATATTTCAAAAATACGTATCAGTTAAGTATCTAAAAGTATTGGTATCAGACATGTATCCAATACAGATATGTGATGTAAATGTAAGTAGTGGAGTATCAATATCTCATATGGTTTTAATTATAAAAATAAATTTTGGTGGGGGGCAAAGTGTTACTATTGAGTATATGAAGTCATTTTGATGTTTTGTCATGAATCCATCTGCAAGGTTATAAGATAGTTTGAAGCATAAAGTTTATTCATAATTAGTGTTTGCTACGGGGATTTAGATTTTAGATTTTTACAGAATAGTCAAGCACATGACAATGACCTTGTTGGCTTGTTCTTTTGCTAAATTTTGTGAAAGATATTGCTGTTCTCCTATCATGTGCACACACAAAGGAAGTGAGAATTAGAAGGGGGGGGAAAATAGATGCTGTGGATATATCCTACATTGAAGAGAAACTAAAGGAAAAATGATGTATCAGGAAACAATTATAACAGCACTTCTTCTAACTTCCTATGAAATAAAAAAAACATTTAAGTCATTAAACTAATTGCTATATCATTTGTTTATTCTTTTCCCCTTGTTCTAAATTAGAAGAATCATTGCAGCAAATGGCACCAGCAAAGCAAGCTAAAATTATACAGGACTTCCAGAAACAATCAGCACAGATGGATATGACTGTAAGATGATGTTTTGGTTTACTAATTTTACTAGTTAGAAAAAACACAAGAATCATTGTTTTGTTTCAACAACTTATGGACTATAATGGTGTATAATATTGTGAGCAGACTGAAATGATGTCAGATGCCATAGATGATGCCTTGGATAATGATGAAGCTGAAGAGGAGACTGAAGAGCTTACAAATCAGGTACTCTTTCCATTACCTTCTATTGCAACTTTAAAAAAAAAAAAAGTGCTGTAATGTTTGGAGGGTTTTTTACTTGATTAATTTTTCAAATAATTAAAGACTTCTATTCCATTTGACATGCCATTTATTTCATATAAAGTTGTTTACTGGGAGGAATGACAAATGTATCTTTCTTTACAATCCTTAAGAATTAGTGGTGCTCAAACTAGAATCATTGAGAATCAATAACAAAAACCACCAAGCCTTATCCCTAGGTAGAGTCAACTAGCCCCAACAGGATCCTAAACTTTCCACTAATTAGTCCTGTAATTATGTCAACCAGATTGTGGATTAGTCTAATGGCATCAATCGACCAACCTAGTTCACTCCACCTATTATATAAAGAAAAAGAGCATGGTTTTTTACTATCATGTTTCCTTCTCAAGATCTGAAACGAGTTTTAAAATTCTGAACATGTTGTGTTTCTTGTGGCTTAGTTTACATGGGTTATATAGAAGGAGTAGTTTATTATTCACAAAGAATAACAAGACCAGATGAGCAGACGTTCAATGTCTTACGTGTTTGGGGATGACATTTGCTTTAGAAATTAAAAAAATAAGTTGATGACAATTTCACTTAATCACTTTTTGCAGGTGTTGGATGAAATTGGTGTTGATGTTGCCTCGCAGGTAGGAATAAGCTGTTATTATTTCTACACTCCTTTTATCAGTCATAATGCTTTGGCTCAACCTAATTTGTGTCGTATTTGAACACTTTGGCAGTTATCAGCGGCTCCTAAAGGGAGAGTTGCAACAAAGAATACTGAAAATGTCAGCAGGTATCTTCTAACTGTCACTTTTCTGAAAAATGTAATTTGGATCCTTGTGACTACTTTTGTATGAATAAATTAAAATTTCTTTAGCCGTTTACCTTTTTATTTTAAGTATATCTGACCTTTTAAATTTGATGCTGCCACAGCTCGGGCATTGACGACCTTGAGAAACGTTTGGCAGCTCTCAGAAACCCATAATTTTTGCCTGGGATTGTGATAGTTTTAAACTACAATTCTTTCATGAGCTATGCTTTCTTGGGATTTCGCTAGTGTGTGTATATATACATCCTTGACAGACCATGAATGAATAGTAATATATTAAAATTTCTGAGATGGCATATTACATGTAGAAGTTGTAGTTGAGGATTTAAAGAATAACTTATATCTTTAATATATATTCTTTGCTTATATTTGATTTCCATTTGTTTTGCTTTTAACATATATTTCTTTGCTTTCCAAAAAAAAAAACTTATTTGTAAGTTAATTGCCAAGTAGTTAATGTTGTGGCTGGCGGAAGAAGGTTTTAGGTGCTTGTTAGGAATGAAATTAGGCAACAGAAGAATGATAGTAGATTGAACATGTTATATGTAGATTCATTGATACTATGGAAGGGAAATGCCAAAACAGTAGTTAATTAATCATGTAGACCTTGCATTATCAAGAGTTGATTTCAGAAACTACAAAGGTTTTACCGTAAATAAATTAAACAAAATTTGTAATATCCATTTTACCATGAAATAAAATACAAGCATTTCTATTTAAACACTGCTGTCATATAAAATGCTTAAACTATGTTAAAATATATAATTCAGTGGTTGTAGATTCTTAATTTAGTTGTTATATATAAAAACTTATTAAATTGGTCTTTGTCCATGACTTAAGTTACGAATTTTATCCTTGATACTTTTAATTTTTTTACACATTCTTAATTTAGTCTTTATACATGTAGTTATTCTTAATTCAGTCAGCTTATTCTGAATTTGATTCTTGCACATAGGGATATTAAGAGTGCTTTGATCAAATTAAAAATGTGTTATATGTATAGGGGTCAAACTACGAATTTGTAAGAGTTTTTTTTTTTATCGAAAAATATTAGTTATTAGTTTGATAATAATGTATTAAGAATCAAATTAAGAATATTTAGAGGCACTGACTAATTTAATGAGTTTTTATGTATATAAACCAAATTGAGAATCTACAAAAATATAAGGGTAAAGTATATATTTAAGCTTAAGAGTGTTCGCTTAAATAAAAAATCGAAGTAGATTGAATTATTATTATTTAGAGTGTTCAGGAAAGTTTACATTGTGCTCCTATCAATTAAATAGAATTATTTTATTCCAAACATATATAAATATTTTCAATAATACAAAATCTCCCTCAACGGCTTAAACAAACAAACTAGCTTGACAAAAATCAGTATTAAATCAATTTTACAATCAATATTGCTCAATATTTAGAGAAAGAAAAGAGAATATATATAAACATAACATTTCAGATAAAAAACCAGAATCATTAATAAAATAGCATAACGCATACATTACCGTTATTAATCAACGCAATATATGTGGTGAAAGTATTATAAAATAATATTTACTATCATGATATCAATGAATTTAAAATTTTGCACTTAAATTTAAAAATTTTACAAATAACTACTAAACATTGGTAAAATTTTTACTCTAAATTATCAATAATATTTATATATACAAATTACTAATGTTTATTAACTAATTTTTAGTAGCATTATTTAAAATTCAAATATATGAGAGACAAAATACTTTACTAGTTATATTATTATTTTCAATGACGTGAAACATACAAATTCACGTATTTAAATTTCATTTCATTATTATCAACTAATATTATAAAAATTATAAAGAGTCAATGTCATGTGTCAACTAGATATTGTTTTATATATTGTTTTATATGTCCGTTTTAATTTTGTTTAACATTTTATATATTAAATAATTTAAAAATTATTAAAAATATTATTTTCTACAAATAATAACTATGATTATGATATTAATAAATTTAAATAAAATCTTACAGATAACTATATTAGTTATATGTATTAGTTTACACAGTACAATATTTTACTTTCTCGAATCCACTGTTACCATCATGAATGTTAAACCATTATGATATTGATCAACTTAACTATTTGCTTTTAAATTTAAAAAATTTTACAAATAATTACCTTAATTATATGCATTATTTTACAAGTTAAAAATTTCTACAAATAAATATCTTAATTATATGTATTGTTATAAATAAATTATCTTAATTATATGTGGCTTTTAAAATAGTAATAAATAAAGTTAACAAATCTACGTGAATAAAGGGTTTGATTGAATATCGTAAAAATCTTTAGACTGACTATATACCATTAAACTCTTATTATAATCATGAAATTAATGAATTTATAAATTTTCTTTTAAATTTAAAATAATTTACTAACTCGAAATATTTATATTTATTCAACTTATCAATAATTTTTATATATACAAATTAATTTTCATTTACTAATTTTCAATAAAAAATTATTTAAAATTCAGACTCACGAGACATTTTTTAGTTTTTTATATAATATGTTTGAATCATACAATTCTACATAAATAACCAATTGTAATTTTAGAATAATACATGTAAGAATTACTTAAGTTTTTTTCTCTTTAAAGTTTAACAAAAAATTACTTTTAATATTTAAAATTCAAAAATATTTTTTAGTTCTTAATTCATTTTTACTTTTTCTTTTTTTATTAACACCATTATAATATTGACAAAAAACACATTTTTTACTCATGACTCTTAACAATTCTAACTCTCCTTAATTTTTAATTTTACATTCGACATAAACAGACATTAATACAAAAAACAAATTAATTTCAGAAATTAAAAAAAATACTTTCAGATTTCAAAGACCAAAAGTGATATTTTGTAAAACTTGGATAAAAAACTTATTTAAACCTAAATTTAATAAACAGTATTTTATCTTCTTACTCTCACATAAAATAACTCTCTTTGAATAAATGCCCTAAGTTTAATTTAAAATAAAAATTGCCAACCACTACATATTTTAAATCCATACCTATATATATATGGTTCTGAATTTGGCAAATTAATCCGCCATGCTGGTATAGGGTCTGAGAAAAATGAATACTGGAAGATCTCAAACCTCTATTGTAGCTTGAGACCAATTTCTATAACATGAATAGTTCCTCTCACAACAAGGGAAACATAGGGGCAGTGTCGGGTCTCATTGCGAAAAAAACAATAACAATTGTTTCACAAACTACAACTCTACTTAGATCTATTTGGTTTTGATAGAAGTAAAAAAGAGAGGACCCTGGTTGAGTTCTCAGGAGCATGTTTTAGTAAACATGATACAACATCCGAGAAATCTTCAGGAGGCATATCTAGAGGGTAGAAAATAGTCCACCTTGGACAAGAAGTGAAGATGATTATGACCTCATGGCTCATGGCAATTCAATAATATACATGAACATGATTCCACAATGCTTGAGATCGATGGTTCTTGGATAAACAGGAGCGTTAGAATTTAGAAAATGTCTGACAAATTGAAACTGGATATACCAGTTACTTCCTGATAGAGAGGAGTTCAAAACTCCGCAGAGGATCATCACGGTTGCCTCTGTTAGATCCAGACCGCGTGTAAGATGGTTGTTTGCTCTCATACATAGGTTGAATATTTCTGTGTGTGGTAGATTGACGGCTTCCACTTGAGGTTAGCCGGCCAGTACGTGTGTCACTATGATCACCAGATGAACTTGGCCTGGTTGATGATAAGATTATGGCTCTTCTTGAACTGCTGCCATATCTAGACGAATTGCGACCCTTCTCTTGTTCATGATACTTAAGAGACAAGATAAGCCAAAGATAAGAACACAAGAGTAGAAAATATAAAAAGGATTCAGGCAAAAGTAATACTGCAAATGCGAAAGATGAACACAGGGAGATAAAAGCAAATGACATATAGCATATCTTTTAGTTTAAGAACCCATTGTAGATAACTGCCATTGTTTAATTCAAAAGCGAATTGAGTTGGGGAATCTAACTGCCATTGTTTACAGTAGAGATCTAATCACACTTAAATCCCATTGTAGTAATAAATTTAACCAGTGAATTTCTAATTAACATGTGGCAAAATAAAGATACAGCACCTATCTACATAAAACCAAAGTAATCTATAATATTCAGCTCAAAGTCCAAATTAAAGGAATAAAGGTAAACAACCTAAGTCATTATATCTAACTGGCAACTTCCCCATTTCTTCCACAATGCAAGTACTCGAAACTAGAACTTCAGACACAAAAGTTGATAGCAAACTATTGCACGCAGCATCTTTACCATGAGAAATTGAGATATTGAAGGCAATAGAGAAATCTTCATGTGATGAATAATAGAATCTTATTGTTAAAAAGCAATATTTACCACATCCTTGGGTCCTGCTACTTCCTCAAAACTCCTATGCTTGGAGTGATCACCACGAGGACTAGAACTTGTTTGGTTCCTCCGGGAGAAAGCTTCAACAGCACCAGAGAATTTTTCTCGAATCTCTTTCCCAACTGAAAAAGCAATTAAATGACAAAAAATTATTCAAAACAAATTGGGGGGAAACTCAGTAGTTTGACCATTATTGACATAAGCAATGAAAAAGATAAACATAGTTGACCTGATACTTTTTCTGGCTTTTGTACTGATGGTCCTGCATGCATAGCTGCCTTGCCACTTTCATGCTGTTATTAAAACAATTGCAGTAAGTGATCTCAACTAGAAAACAAAATCCAAACAAGCACGATATAAAAGAACTAACCCGCCCTCTAGAGCTGCTGCCACCAATCTGTGGATACTTCAGTATAGTCCAATCAAAAACATAGTCAAATTGATAGCCTGCACTAACAATGTGCAGATTAATTTGCAACCAATTAACATACTTGGTTTCCATAAAAACAAACAGAATGTGAATACTTGTGTATCAGACCTTCTCGAATAAATAAATCTCGAAAAAGCCTCTTCAAATATGAATAATCAGGCTTGTCATCAAACCGCAATGATCGGCAGTAGTGAAAATATGATACAAACTCTGAGGGATATGATTTGCAGAGCACCTGTTATACAGGCACAAAGTTAACAATAAAACAACAGAACCAACAAAACTGTGAACTGAAATACAAGAGGAAAGGTAAAGGGAAAAATGTGCAAGTTATGCCAATGGTTGAATGCAAAGAATATACAACTAGTGACTTAAAATGTGAAAATCAACCTGAGGATTTAGTTAATAGCAGAAGCCAATATTAGTAGATAAGTAAATCTAGTTTAATTAAGTTGCTCATAAGTATTCATATTCGAAGTCACAAAATATTTTGGGAGTGCCTCTCATGTCTTCTAAACCGCTATGTTATAATACACCCAGGTCCAACTGCAGAACAGACCAGTAACAACATCCAACCAAATTCAAAGCACGAAATACTACATCCAGAGGGCATGTCAAATTTATCCAAATGCCACCATGATCCAGCTAAGCACCTCTATTGGAGTTGACATTTTCTTCTCACTAATTTTATCATACTTTTGTTTCTTGGTACCAGCCTTCAGTCCCTGCCAAGGAAGACTGAAAAAAAATGTATAATAAAAAGAGATAGTAAGAAATAACATTTTTATAAACTAAAGTACGAACTAAGATAATATTATAAATATCCAAATCAAGTAACAGGTAAAGTAGATGTGTCTATCATATACGAATTATCCAACCTTCCTCTTAAGAAGTACATGAGCACATAACCAAGAGATTCCAGATCATCCCTTCTGCTTTGTTCTGCCAGCAAAATAAAGTGAAATTAACAAAAGAAAGAATTCTAATTATTGGTTATCAATTGATATGCACCCAAACCCTATGGGAATGCTCCCTCAAAATCTAGTTGTTAAGGAGGGAGAACCAAACAGTTAAAAACTCCACTGAGCATCCCAAACTGCTTAATACGGGATTAGGCACCCCATACCCAAGTCCCTACCAAAGCACCACCACTGAAAGGTGACATCTAGATGGTTGATACTATACAACACTTCACCCAGCTTTTCTGGTCAACCACTCCATGGGTTGCCCTTCCTGAGACACTGACAACCAACTCTAACACCAATTTATTAGAACCCAAGCACTTGGAGAACTCTCCCTTAAAAGCTAGCTATTAAGAAGGGAGAACCAAGCAGTTGACTACTCCACTAAACAAGTGAAAATCCATACTACTTGATGTGAGACTTAGGCTCCCCATAATAACCAAGTCCTTAGCATCAACTCAAAACAGAATGAGCCACCATAAGTTCACAAAAAATAAAATTACTCACCAATTCCAAGATGAGTGTTGACGCTAGCATACCGAGCTGTGCCTGTAAGGTTCTTGTTTTCCCTGTGCAAGAAAGACAAAATATAGAACTATATTACTATAATGAAAATTAAAGTGAAAGAGCAATTTTGCAGAGTTAAGCATGGTTGTAAACAGAACCACATTTACATTATTTGACAATGATCACAATTAATATTATCATCATAATGAGAATGAATGCTAAAAATACTACCTAAATTTAGTAAGGACTAACCACTAGAAAAATGGCACAATACCTATTGAAGTGATTTGACGTAAATGCTTAAATCCAAGGAAAACAATCAATTAAATAAATTAGGCAAGGCTGTCTTTTCCCTTAAGTATTGTTTATAATTTTATATGCCACGCCTTAATATCATGATATAATGATGACAAAATTTACCTGTATGGTATGTGCCTATGAGTCTGAAGATCCCTATATTTTTTTGCAAGGCCATAATCGATGATATACACCTGAAAAGAGATGTGCAGCATGACATGAACATAGTTAAAAGAACTGGAATTTGCATGATCAAATAGAATGGCTGAATTCAGAATCTATCAAACATTTAGGTTAAGGGCACCAAAGAGGATTATGCTGAAATAAAATAGAAAGCAAAAATATAGGAAAACCATTCATGGAAATGATAAGATAAGAGCCAGAGGAAATGTGTGATGATTCAAAATGATGTTCAATCACTTTGCATAAATTTCAAACTATATAAGTGGCCATGACATGCCAAAACCTGAGGCAGAATGGCATGTGACATGTGAGGTGCCACTTCATGGTTTGTTATAGAAAACTATTCCAAACCTCCACTTCATCACCCTTAACTTATAAAAAAAGGACAAAATAGAATGATCACTGGCTTCTCACAGCTTTACAAATGTCTATAGTATTCTCCATGGGTTCTTTTCTCATCTAGCAAAGATTTAACATTCTGCTCCTTTTTTTCTTCTTCAGAATGAAGCAAGCTTATGCGACTTATCTTCTTACATACTAGTAGCATAACACCATTTTCAGACTTCTCTCAAATTATAAAGAATAACTTGGTTCTGTTAGATGTACATACGTTAAAAATAATATTGTTGGATGTAAATAAGAGGAAGAAGACATCTTCAACAAAATAATATACCTGGTTTGCTTTCCGTCCTAGGCCCATTAAAAAATTGTCAGGCTTAATGTCACGGTGAAGGAAACCTCTAGAATGCATATATTCAACTCTGTTGATCTGAACAATAATATTAAGCAAGTAAAGCATTAGTACCACTATCTAAATAAGGTAATTTCCTTCGATGATAGTAGCCACATTAACTTACTAATTGATCAGCAAGCATTAACACTGTCTTCAATGTTAATTTCCGGTTGCAATAATTGAACAAATCTTCCAGACTTGGTCCAAGAAGATCAATTGCCATAACATTGTAGTCTCCCTCTACTCCAAACCACTTGAGATGGGGAATCCCCGCTTCAATAAGGAATCAAATTGCATTACTCAGAAGGAAACATCGTAATTGTTTTCTGACATCTTCTCAGTACTACATTATTTTGAGGGAATGGTTTGAAACTAATGGTTTTGATTTCATTAGAAGAAGATTCAGGAAATTAATTTTACAGACTAAAGAAGACCAAACAAACACATACTTACATGATTGAGAAATAATTTTAATGTGAAACTTAACATGAGATATTAGCTAATTAGAGCCCAAAATGGTACATAGAAGTAATAGAGATTTAGACTTACTTCCTCCTTGAAGAAGCATATACAATTTTGACTCATAGTGAAGCTGGGGATGCTTGGTCTTCGCAGGTTCCTGGAAATTACAGGGAGAGGACAAATTGGTTAAGAACCATAACAAAGAATATAAGGAGCAGACTAATATCATTAGCTGATATAAAAAAATCTGAAAACACAAAAGAAAAGAATATAAGGAGCAAACTAATATCATAAACTGCAGCATAACAATGTGAAGCAAAGTATGCATCCATAACAAGATAATGTAGTATCTCATATGCCAGTACAATCCATAAAATGATCTTATTGATTTCTTGAAAACCTATTGCTGAGTAAAAGTGTAAGAGAGAACTGTTATATCCATTGTTACTTACTCCAACAATAATAAACTGTATCCCAAATTGAATATCAAGTATCCATATTGGCACTCTTGTACCATTTATAAAAAAAATATAGGAGAATTCATCATCCGTAGTGATATCTAAAAAATGCAATTCTAAAGCACTCCAATGGGTGCAAGACAAATATATATGGTCTTAAAAACATATCCAGTGATTAAACAAGGTGATATTCATTAGTACATATAGACACATAAGACAGTAAAAATGAAATCAGAAACAAAAGCACGGCAAAAGATCTCCACTCTCCAGAAATTCATAAGAGTTAACTAATTATTCATTTTGCCCCATCCAGACATAAAAGAGGGCCAAAACTTGAAGAGAACTTAACATACCAGCTTGACAGCCACCTCCTCTCCAGTTTGTATATTAACAGCTGACAAAGAAGAAATAAAAATGTTATAAATCATATAAAAATCTATGAATGATGGAAAAAGAAAATTACAATTACTATAAGGCAGGAAAGAAACATGAGATACCTATGTAAAGCTCCCCAAAAGACCCGCTCCCAATTTTCCTTCCCAGTTTAAACTTGCCAGCAATAACATGATCCATCTTAAAAGACCTTCAATACACCTACACCCAGTAACTACAGCGAGCCTTTCTGCTCAGATTCGTTCCCAATTTCACCACCTAATTTTGTGCCCAAAGGGGTCCACCAGGTCAAAATTTCCAACCTTTATTGGAGAATCCACTCAAATCCAATGGGATTTCCCAATCTATTCGTCCGATTAACCGTGAAAGGGGGATATGGAACAAATCCAGGATTAGGGGCAAATAAAAAAAAAGTGCTGAATTTACAAAATTTGTAACATCCCAAACAATGAAGATGAAATTTTTATTATTCAAAATACACACCACCTTCTCCAACTACATTCCTTTTTAACACAAAACCAGAATCAATCACCCCAGACAGCTGATTGAAGCCCTATTTTGCAGAGAGCATGACAGCATTGACCCAGAACACAAAAAGCAAATGGGTACAAGCAACAACACACAAAACTGAATCTTTTTATTATAAAAAAACAAAAAGAGAAAGAACAAGAGGAGGAGATTGAGGAGGCTGTGCTGAACCAGGTAGGAACAAGAGTAATTCCACAAATCAAAAAGTATAGACTGTGGGGAGAGAGAGAGAGAGAAAGGAGAGAGAGAAGAACGAGAAAAGGAGAAGCTGGCAAAGGATTATATTAATCCTTGGTGTGTTTTGGTTGTATTTAAATTAATTTTTTATTTAAAATATTCTTTACTTTTTTTTTTATTATTTTTTCAGTGAAACTGTGTTCGATAAGAAAATACGTAGATTATGACAAGACGAGGGGTTAACCGATACCTTCTCTGTCTGTCTCTCCCGTTGGTAGTCAAACTGGTTCGCTTCTTTTCTTTTCTTCTTTTTTTTTTTCACTTTTATTACTTCTTTCCCTTTCTATTCACCTCTTACATGACTGTAGCATTTTTATTTGGAATTCAATTTAATTATACAGTTGTTTCTTACACGTTAATTTACATGTTAAGTCAATTATTTCCCTTTTCATTCATCTTACCTTACGCGTAATTGTTGCATTTTATTCAGAATTAATTTAATTATACAGTTTTTTCTTACACGTTAATTTATTATATGTTAAGTCAATGTTTTCAAATCAATCAAATATACCATAAAATTTGTGTATTAATTGACACAGATTATGCAACTTCTCCACGTGTCTCAATTTCTATATATATTGAATGGAAGGAGCAATTACTGTATCCAAAAGTAAACATACAATACATGTTATTATGATACACAATAGATAGTATTACTGAATTCAAAACTATAAACAATAGTCTCCTGATTATTAGATAAAATTAATTTCGCAATTTCATCCACCAAAAAATTCGCTTTACAGGTATGTAGGTGAAAATATGCCACAAAAAAGATTTTTTCACTATTCTGTAGATACTTTCCAAAATGTTGAAAAATAATCATGATCATCTGAATAACACTCCTTCTATAAGTTGATTTAAGAAAATCAATCTCAATTTCTACATATATAAAAGTATGATAAATATATAAGTTTTTTCTTCCGCCGTAAAACTTTTTAAGATTCATTTACATATAAATTATAATGTTTTCAAATGTGACCTTCTTTTAATAAGTTTAATATTAAATTTATTTAAAACTAAATTGAAAAATATTATTTTTTAAAAAACAAATATTTTAAATAATTATTATATTTTCCTTCAATAGTATATATAAATATATTTAATTTTAAATATTAAAGTGAGTAATCATTTTTTATTAAATAATAATTATTTTAAAATAATATGTTTTTGGATTTTTTATTATTTTATACTATAAAATATATCAAATCAAAAATTAATTTTATTTTTTATTATCATTCAAAAAATCAGAGAAAATAATTATTATTCCTCCTTTTTATGTATTACATGTTTTCTTCTTCCGGATTATATTGGATTTGAATTCAGTGATTTTGATCGTTTACGATTTTAATTCATTTTAAATTATTATAATAGTCCAAATTTTTTATTTACTATAAAAAAATTTTACTTAATTATAATTTGATATAAACTAAAGTCAGTTACCAAATCTCAAAATTAGTGAATCCATTCTCGATTATATTAGTATTGATTATCTTTTTATTTTCTTTTGCTTACTCATTTTTATATTTTTCTTTGTGTTTTCTTATTTTTTCAATCATTCTTATTTACAGTTTTTTTTTCAATTATGTATTATTTAAATTGTTATTTTATAACCAGACAAAATGATACTGTTAAATGTCTTGACAAATTTCTTTTGAATTAAAATTCTTCTACAAGACCATTTTACAAAATATGAATGGGAGAGAAATTAGGATATTAAGAAGATTGACCATGGCAAAAAAAATAACATTAAAAATCATCAAATTGGTATCTAACTTATTATGTTAAGAAAAGAGAAATTACTATCGAAATTATATCTTGAAGTTTCTAGAATGTTGATTCCATAAATTTTCTCCTCAAAGTCAAAATTGAAAAATAAGATTGAATATATCATAACAAATAAAAATAATTTTTTATTTATTATGATTTTTTCTTTCCCCTATATATGTAATAAGCATATATCTTACTAGTTTTTTAAGGGTTGACATGTAATATAATATATATATATATATATATATATATATATATATATATATATATCATATTTATAAGTTTTATACTATGATATTGTTCTGCTTCAAATTATTACCATATTATGAAAAACATATTTCATGTTTATAAATTCTATTTTAAATTATTAATATTTTTATTTATAAAATTATTAATATTATGAAATCATTTTTTAAATTATATTTTTTATCATAAATTTGAACTCGTGTGGCACGTGTTACTTTACTAGTTAAAAAATTATTAAATTTGTATTTTTGAACACCATGAATCTTTTTATAAATTGTAAAAACATTTAATAAAATACTACTGATTTTTTTACCCTTGTTAAAAATTATAAAAATCTTAATTGAATATTATAACTTTATTATATTTTTAAAATCTTGATTGTATACAAAAAAATACATTAGAAAAATAATTTTTTAAAATTCTAATTCCATACATTTCCTTAGTTTGATTGTGATAGTTTGAAATAAAAAATAATTAAATTTATATTTTTAAAAAATATGTTACTTTAAAATTATAATATGAATTTATATAAGAGATTAAATTATATACTTTCTACCATAAAAAATTATAATAATAAAAAATAATATATGTTTACGTGTAACCTTTAAATGTGTGATTTTTATTTATTTTAAAAATTAATATTTTAAAAAAAATACCAATTTAAAATAGAGTTTTTTATGGACTCTAAGATAGAGTTTTTTAACATTAAATCAATACCGTCTTCCAAAAAAAAATATTAAATTAATCATAAGATGAATTCCCTTGACTAGTCAAATTAGTCTGTTTAATCTAGTTTTTCTAAGTCTTGAAATTATTTTATATTAGATTTTTAAATTTTTCAGTTGAAATATAATTTTATATTTATTTAATTAAATTATTTAGTCTAATTGTTATCAGACAATTAACCACAAAGCTCAAATTAGTTTATAAAAAATATAGTTTAGAATAACACATTAATCCAATTTATTTTTATTTTAAAAATTATTTTTAATTTAAAAAATTAGAGCTTAAAAAATAAGTATAAGATATCGACTTATTTTTATTTAAAAATTATTTTTTTAAAAAAAATTCAGTCAAATATTATGATTTTAACTTAAAACTTCTTTTAAATCAAACTTTTTGATAAATTATTAACATATTTAGAAAATAAACATATATCTATTGTAAAATAAGTTCTTGATATTTTAAGTATAATATTATTTGACTAAGATTTTCTTTAAAAATAACATTTAAATCAAAAGTAAGTTATACTTCAATTTTTATAGAGATTATTTTATAATTTAAACTTTTACTTTATAAATATATTTTTATTGGACAATAAAAAAAAGTCACCAACTTTTAATTTAAAATTTTAAGTTAAAAATTTAAATTTGACAAATAATTTATACTTATTTTTTAAGTTATAATTTTTTACTTTAATTTAAAAATATTTTTTAATCTAAAAATAAGTTGCACGGATGATACCTAAATATTATGTGACCGAATTTATTTTGAAAAGTAATTTTTTTAAAAAAAAAATGAGTCAAATGACATTTTATACTTATTTTTTAAGCTCTAATTTTTTAAGCACTAGTAAGCTAAAATAAAACCGGATAAACAGACCGTAAGTTGTATGTAAAATTTTTCTTTTAGTTTAAAATTATTTTTGAGTTTAATTAATATATACTAAAATTGTAAAAGAGTTAAATTATATCTCTTTGTTTATATAACTTTTAAAATATTAATTGATTAATAAACCTACTCTAAATAAAGAGTTGTGATTAAATATTAATATAAAATTTACTAATTTTAAATTTATTTTTTTTAAGTTAAAAGTTGATAAATCATTTTAAAAATTTTAAAAAATCAATAATTTCATTTATTATTGATTTTTGGAAAAGAAAAAAGAGTTTTAAAGCATTATTATTGTTATGACTTTCTTTTTCTGTCAACAATCTCCAAACATGTATTTTCATAATACACGCAATCTATTAGTTACATAATCGTTTAACGATATATTATTAATAGAAAAAACTATTTTCAAAAAGTAAAATTTAAAATATTAAAAACAAAATAAAATTAGTTTAACAAGGATCAAAACGTGAACAATATTGGGATAAAAGTTAACTAAGCCAAAAAGCCTTGAAAGTATTTTTCGGATTAATTTTATCGTCAACAAAAAAAAAACTTCTTACCGATAGTTTTAAGAATTTATAACAATTTTAAAAATCTTGTATACAAATAGCTTTTTTTTAGCACATTTGACTGCTTTGCAATGATTTTAAAGTAAGATATATAAAGTTTTCCATTTGTTTTATACACTTAACAACTAACAACTCTTTATTATCAACCTTACAAAAAAAATCTTAATTTTTTTTTATTACATTGGCTAACCTTTTAGACTGAAAGTAATACTACATCAATCTCTTAGCAAGCTAAAAGTAATAAAAAAATAAAAAAATGGTAAAAATAATAAAGATAAACTTTAAAAAAAATTGTGTAATTAACTTGTGATTTTATGCATAAAAACAATTATTTTCAAATTTTAAATAATAAAAAAGAAAACATATTCATAGATATCATCGTAGAAACTATTTCAGCATCTTTGTTGAGATACTTATAAGTGAACAATTGATGTCATTTTATGAGTGTATGATTTCCATAAAACTGTCAATATATGCACATAGGCACAACTAACAATCACATGAAAAACAAAATACTTTCTATTGAAAGAAGAGTGTGCATAGTTAATTCAGTTCTTACTTCTATCCAACTATTTTTTTTCTCTCTTAATTCAAATTGTCTTTCTTAGTGGGTAAGAACATTATTAGTATTTAAAAAAACAATTGCAAAGTGGCGAGAGTGACAAGAAGAATAATCATTGGTTTAGCTAGGAACAAGTTTGTTTACCAAAGGAGAGGGAGAGCATAGGTATTAAGGATGTGTTTGTTTTCAACAAGGTCCTCCTTAGTAAGTGGAGGTAGGATATGTTTCACTCAAAAGAAAGTCTTTAGAAAGATATTCTAGCATCTAAGTATGGGGGTGGAGAGGTTTGTGCGAGATGGAGTTTCAGCTGCAACTTCTATTTGGTGGAGAAACTTAAACAAGGCATGTGAGAGTATGAGCGACTTGAAGTGCTTTAATAGAGGGGTTGAATAAAGGGTTGAAGAGGGAGGATGTTTGGTTGGGGTCAATCTTTAACGTCTAAATTCTCTAGTTTGTATTTTAATACCAATCTAAGGAATGTGACTAGTAAGAGCTTCAAGGTTTCAGACACACACTAGCTTCTACATATGTGGGCCATGAGTGTCACAATCTTGTGGGTGGATGTTTGGTTGGGGTCAATCTTTAATGTCTAAATTCCCTAGTTTGTATTTTAATACCAATCTAAGGAATGTGACTAGTGAGAGCTTCAAGGTTTCAGACACACACTAGCTTCTACATATGTGGGCCATGAGTGTCATAATCTTGTGGGTGGATGTTTGGTTGGGGTCAATCTTTAATGTCTAAATTCCCTAGTTTGTATTTTAATACCAATCTAAGGAATTTGACTAGTAAGAGCTTCAATGTTTCGGACATACACTAGCTTCTACATATGTGGGCCATGAGTGTCACAATCTTGTGGGGCTTGGCACAATGGGAATTATATTGGACCTTATGTGTGTGGATTGAGTAGATGACAATTTTGTAGGGATGACATGACATTGTGGATAGAGCACTAGTTCGTACACAAATAGATTGAGATGGTAGCAGGTTTATAGTTTTTGGCGCAATGTTGTGGTTAGCAGAAAAGATTCTACAAATGTGGGCAAATAGTTCGCAATATAGGGGAAGTCATGACAATGTGGGAATCATTTTGGATTTTTATCATGTGGGCTGCAAATACCACATTTTTTTGTGGGAATAGACACATCTCCATGGGACGTGTATTGACTTCTTTGTATGTGGGGCCGAGAGGGATGACATGGAGTTGTAGAAATTGTATCAAAGTGTATGGTTTTGGGCCAAGTGGATCACATTTCTCTTAGGGTTGACATGATATTATGGATAGAATACTATATCATCCTTAAGTGGGTCTAGATTATCACTATCCATTGGGTTTTGACACAATTATGTGAGATACAGAGAAAAATACACATGTGAATTGAGAGACTCATAGTTTTGTGGGTTGTGTGATGAGGTTGTCTTGCTGCTCGTATATAAACAATGGATGTTGAACTTATTTTTAATTTTATTTTGGGGTGGTTTCTAACTATTAAAACATGTTGAGGGATCATTGATTATCTTACACTTATATCGTCTAAATTATAAATATAGGTTAACCTTAGTTTTGTTGTACAGAAATTTAGTATGTATTGTACGTTTTCTTTATATATATTATTTTACTAATAAAAAAAAGATTATATAAGGTTCTTTCAACCCGATACAATATTTTTTAAACTTTCAGTCTTTTGCAAAAGAGATCATTCTCTATAATTTTATCGTAATGGTCCTTCAAGTATTGACAAATTTACTATGTGTAGTTTTCATCTCCATAGTAAATGATAGAGCTCCTCAACATAAATATGATTATATATAAAATGGATCTGGATACTCCTAATAACAGAAGAAGTCTTTTTTCACTTTATTTTTATTTTTATAATTTAATTTATGTTTTATTAAAATAAATATCTATTAAAACATTCTAATTGCACGATTCAATAATGACATCCACGTATTAAGTAGGCAAAGTCTATATATATGGAGATAAGATAATTATAAAAATGGTTTGTAAAAAAATAATCTAATCACCATACAATATTCATATTGCATGTTTTATTGATATTTCTCTTATAAATTAAAAAATAAAACATAATAAAAATATTAATAAACCTATGTTAAATTTTAAATTAACAAAAAAAAAAAAAGAAGAAAAAATTGGAACAAGACCTCTCGAGTTACAAGAGATGATCCGTATCCATGTAAATCCAACTTTTGTTCATCATGATGTTTTATTGGGTTGGTACAAGGACAAGTTATAATTTGTTTAGCATAATTGATGAATGATGGCAGTGAATTATAATATTCTTTCTTGTTTTGCTGCATAAAATTGCACTCGTCCCATTCATATATTAATATTTTGCTTATAATATTTATTAATCACTAATATAAAAATAGTGGGGGAATTATGAAAGGTAAAATATTTGCATAATTTTGCACAAGGCTCAAATAGTTATACAATATTTTCTCATTACAGTAAAAATAGTGGGGGGGGGGGGGGGGGGGGGGGGGCGGAAATTATCAAAAGTTTGGTATAATGTTTTCTTATTGACGAGCCACGAGTACAAAAAATCTATGCTATTTTATTTTATGTTATGTTATTTTATTTTATTTTATTTTATTTGTGAGCTATGGTAGTGTAGTAGTCTAGTAGATATGGGATATACTAATTAAGTAAAAGCAATAATTGTGAGACGAAAAAAGAGAGGAACGTGCGATCAATTATAAATCCTATAATTATTCCACTCTAGAAAAGGTCGATAGTATTTAATGAATTGGCCAACAAAAGCATAATGATGAAGGTTTTGTACCATTGTAGAGTACCTGATTGAAATCAATTAATAAAAAATTATTTTGAACCTTTTTATAACGAGGAAGTCTTTTGTGTATTAATTGTATGGAATTTTTAAATTTAAGTAAAAAAATTAAATAAGAAATTAAAAATATTTGAAAGAAAAATAGAGATATATTGATAGTTAAAAAAATATAATAGTTGGAATTTAGATAAATAAAAAAAATGAAGGCAAAAATAAAAGATAATTATCTAGACTATTAAACAATTACAATTGGCTCGTATTAATTATACTTCCCTTTTGACGTTGGATTTACTTTCCTTTTTTTTTTTAAAAAAAATATTCTTTGTGATTATTTTTTCAATGTTTTATTTCATAAAGAATTAAAGATATATCTCCTTCTTATTTACAATATTCTTCATCCACGTCTCGAAACCTCTAAATAACATATCACCTACGCCACTCCACCTTCACATTGGAATTTTCTATTTTGCGTTTCAAAAAAAAAAAAAAAACATTGGAATTTTCTATGCACGAGATTCACCTTACTCGAATTCTCTTTGTATTTTTTCATTTTCATTCTGATTGTAGTGTTTGTCAAACATATCATAAAAACATGGCTATAATTCATAAACACGATTGAAGAATGGACAATAGCAATTGAATCGTGAAAATGACTGAGGTAGCGATATTGGATATAATTGTACGGTGATATTATCTTTACAATTTAAAACATGATGATTATTATATATTATTATATTTTATTATATCTTCATATTATTTGATTGTGATTATAATAAGATTCAATATGTGATGAATCAAAATCATAAAAACTTCATTTTAGGAATATTTGTCCACCAGAGAATTATAAATTTATTATCCATTAAACAAATTAACATGAAAATAATCTCCTAGAAAGTAAGTAGTAAAATGCTCAAAAGTTCTTATTAAACTTATATTTTTACAATAATCATATATGAAGTTTCTATTTATCAAGAGCAAGCAACTCTAATTCAATATATGTAAATTGCACAAATTATCTTTCTTCTTTTTTTATATTTATTCTCTATGCATATTATAATTTTGTATCTATTGATCTAAAAAACTTATTTTATTTTCATCAATTGATATCAAAACCAACTTAGATACAAAATTATAGTTGTTTTCCCATGAAAGACTTAAATTTGAATTGGAGTTTTATTTTGTGTTTTTAATGAAATTTTATAATATAATTCATTATTATCTTTTGCACAAATTGAGGGTATGCAATGCTTGTTATTTCTTAAAATAACATATTAAAGTTTCATTTAATTACTCTTACAAAGGTAAATTATCTATTGAAACTTTCCTTTAAATGTTACCCTTCTAAAACCTAGTTTTTTTTTTTTTAAAAAAAATTCAATTACTAGGTAAATTATTTTTAAAATTAGTTTAGGGATTTCCTTTTTATGTTTGACAAATGAGTCATTTGTGTGGACACTATAAGATGATTTATATTAATTTCACTTTCATGGAATTGCATAATTCATTTTTATATACCTATAATTTTGTGGTTGTTTGGTTAAGTATCTTATTGTTTTGTTACCACCTTCATGATGATTTTTGTGTTAAATATTCATTATGAGGAGCATTGAATGGGGTTACTCATTTTTATACCCAATTTTTTACAAATACTATATTTATTTAATATTATTGGCATTACAAAATTTATTTGGTTAATTCGAGATTAAGTAGAAATTTTTATTGTAATCTTGAATTTTAGACCTAATTTTCATGATGATAATTCTTTACAATATTTGTATTCTCCATTTATATTGTACTTTATTTGATATTAAATTATCATTTATAAATTAACTTTTGGTCATTTTATTAATTATGTATAATGATGCATAAAATATGATCGCTTAAGGGCAATAGTAATTATGCAACAGTAATAGTGAACCTAAGTTTGAATATCATACCTAAAAAACTAGATATAGTTTTCAATTAATTCAATTTAAGAGATAAAAGAACAACTTAACGAATTGATGATTTAGTAAGTGAGTTGCAATAATTCAGATTTGGATTAATAAATAAAATAAGAGAGAAAATTAGTTTTAGAGTGCAATGAGTTAAAACCTAGGGTTGTGATTTTCACTACAATGTTCTTATACCCTATTTCTAAGCAATCTCATTCTTTGTCAATCAATGATTACTGATAAATTACTACGTTGTTGTAATGCATTTCATTCATACCACACTAGAATCCTAATTTGTAATTAAGTTTGGTCATGCAATATTTCAAATTAAGATCAGTTTCTTTTTACCTAATTAGAGGTTTGTTCGATAAATTTGGTCATTTCTACCGAAACAATAACTTACTTACTTCATAGATCGATTGTTCAAACATTCATAACTATTTAAACAATTAAAATGTAACTAATAAAATAGAGAAGTAAATTAATTATTGAACGACATTAAATAATCATGCAAAGTGCAAATAGGAATTACAAAGAGTTACATCACAACCCTAAAAAAAAGGTTTAGCTAGACACGAGTAATGCACAACCAAACATCTTAATAATAACAAAGTACATAAAATAATTACTTTATGGAGCACTCTGAATTAGGGATGGCAACAGGGCAGATCGGGAACAGGTATCATGTTCCCCATCCCTGGTCCCCATAATGGTCCCCAAACCCGCCCCTGATGCCTAATGGGTAGCCATTTAGGGACCCCATCCCTGTCCCCGATTTTAATCGGGTATCCCCACCTCGAACCTGTACCCATCATATTGTTACAAATTGTTGGATAATTGTTTCTAAATTCAATCTGTATATTTTTAAACGTATGTCTATTTTTTCCTTATTCTTTTTCTTTGTTGGTTCCCTTAATTCCACTTTTATAGCTCATAATTACTTAATACCATTTAGATTTGTATTCACAAAACAAAATAAATAAGTTTTCATGATGTTTAAGCAAGTGTCTTTTAAATTTATATTTGCAAAACAAAATAGAATAAATAAATAAATTTCTCTTTTCTTATCACATTAACATATCTATACTTCTTGTGTTATTTTTCTCTCACTAAATGTCATTTGTGAATTTTTTTACTAATCCTTTTTGTATGACCTAACAAGAACACCTAATATTAAGCCAAAATTAATAATGAAGCTAAATAAATAGAACTAAAGTAGTTCATGCAATTATATCACAATCCATCATGTTACACTCATAATAATGATGAGATGATCTAAGTCTTTTCCAAAAAAATAAATGACACATTTTTCTTCTAAAACTTCATGAATGATTTCTCCAAATTATCTTAGTGTCCATGTCCAAGAAAATAAAACTCTAAGGGCTTGATTGATTTAGTTTTTTAGTTTTTGAAAAGAGTTTTCAAGAATAGTTTTCAAAACTGTTTTCGGGAAGAAAAGAGAAGAAAAAAAAAACTTGTTTGGTAAGTGTTATTTGAAAATTGGTTCAAAAATGTAAAAATGGAAAGACTTGTTCATATTTATTAAAATTTCATTAATGAAAAGTAAAAAATAACATATTCTTATTGTATTTTGATTTTTCAGAATAAAAAATAGAAAATTGAAAAGCAAAACTACTTTCAGTTGTTTTTGTTTTTTAGTTTTTAAAAACTAAAAAATCAGAACTGTTTTTGAAAACTGTTTTTAGAAAACACTACCCAAACGAGTTTTTCAGTTTTTAAATACTAAAATACTGAAAACAATTTTATAAAAATGTTATCAAACAAGCACTTAATCTTGCAATTGTTAGGTAACACCACTAACCATCAATCCACCTATTTTCAAATAAATGAAAAATTAGAAATAAATAAAAAATTTACTTTTTTTAAAACAAGAAAAATAAATATACCATCTGATCAAATTCAATTTCATTCATTATAGTAGCTACTTCTTCAATTGCTCTAGAACTACAAATATGAAATATGAAATATAAAGTAATAAGTAAGATGGTAAGAAATTTAAAGTGTCAACAAATTAAAAATAGATAATATATTTTATTAAAGAATTCAAAACTTGACTTGTTTTCTCTACGTTCCATAAGCAACTTCTAGCACATCAAAACCTCTAAAGTAGTATGATGAAGTCTACTGTGATGAGGGCCTTAATATTTGACCACCGGTACTAAATGCAGATTCTGAAGTAACTATAGAGATTGAAATTATTAATAAGTCCCTTGCAATTGCTTGTAGAGTTAGATATTTCACCTCATTCAATTTCCATCATATTAAGAAATCAAAATCATTCATAATAGGTAAAAAATTTTCCTTTAGGTAATGATCTAACTCTGTTTTCATATATGAAGTTCTTGATCTCTTTTTAGCAGCCATGAACTGTTCAAACTCACTCAATGGATGAGTAGACCTCTTATTCACATAAGATAATGGACCTTCACTACCAAAGCTTTCATTCTTCTTTATTTGATATTCAGAAACCAAATCATAACACAATTGATGGATCCTACTAACTTGATCATAACAGTCAAGATCATACAATTTGCCAAAATAATATTCAGGTAAGTCCATCTTATATCTTAGATCTAAGAATGTTAACACCTGTTATGTCATGAATCACATTCCAATAACTTAGATTTTTTTTTTAAAATTTGGTGTGCTATATCCTTAGTTATTTTATTAGGAAAAGTAATCCATTCATTTATGGTAATCTTGGTCTCACAAATTTTGAGAAAATAAATGTTAGTTGTAGGGTATTGGGTGCTAGAAATTATTTCCGTAATATCATTTAAAATCATCACTTCCACAAACATCTTTTGCAAATTCCTACTCCCTCTCAATTGACAAACAAGAGTATTGAGTTTCACGTTGTTTTAAACGACAAAACACATCCCTATAGGATATAGCAATATCAAACATCTTGAAAGTTGAATTCCATCTAGTTCAACAATCTAAAGCCAATTTTTTTGTGCAAAGGATTTGCAATTGTCTAGTATTTTCCTCAAATTTTCCTATCCTTTTAGGTGTTGCAGGCCAATAAGCTACATTATCTCAAATTTGTTCTACCCCTTCCTTCACAACCCCTAATCCTTCTTTAACTATTAAATAAAGGATTTGTGCACAACATCGCATATGAAGCAATGACCCTTCCTTGATTAAGGTTCATAGTTATCCCTGATTTTTTCAATCATACTATCATTTGTGCTATAATTGTCTAAAGTGATGGTTGATAGCTTTGTGTCAATATTATAATCTAACAAACAATGAACCAAAGCATGACAAAGTCTTTCTTCTGTGTGGGGTAGAGGAACATATATGAACCTAACATATAATTTAATCATGTCATTATATATCATACAAAATGATTAAAAAAAATCAACACAATAACTTGTCGAAAAGTCTGAAATTCTAAAATAGAGAATTGTTGTACGTTAAAACATGACTCTGTAATATCCAAGAGCTATCAATGAAGTAAGTTGTGACAACCATGAACCCTTTAATTTGATTGCTTGTTGTCCATATATCAGATGTAATTGTCAGTCTTCCATCGTTTGTGTCTAATAACAATTTGATTACTGAATTTTTTCCAAAATCATAGACACAAAATATGTCTTTGTTAACGGTGCTTCTGATAGGGACTTGAAACAATGGTTCAAGGCCAACGAAAAATCTTTTAAAACCAACATGTTCCACTATTTTAAGTGGATAATCTTGCATGATTATTGCTTTAGTAAGGTCCATCCTTAAAGATTCTGCATTAAAACTACAATAGACAATTCTTGTTTCCCTTATGTTATCTTAGACATTAGAATTGATTGCCTCCTTCCTTCTCATCATCAGCTTCCGTTGTACACAATTATCCATATGAACATGCAAATGCTTTGTTCCATTCTTTGAATCTCCTCAAGTAATTTATTGCAATAATTACACTCAATTTTATTCTTTCCATCAACTTTTTTCTTTTGAAAGTGTTGCCACACAACACTCTTTAGTTTCACTTCCCTGTTTGTGTTGTTGACTCATCATTGCTTGCATCTCCGAAGCAGCTTGTTCATCTTGCATAGGTTCATTTATTGGACCTTTACCTATACCAGTAGAACTTCCTACAAGAGTTGGATTTTGTGGTTCATACGGTGTGGGTTGTTGCGAAGATTATGGAGTTGGTTCTTAAGATGGTGATACTGGTGGCATTGATTGTGGTCCTTGTGAAGATACTTGTTCAACATCCATTTTTTCTACAATAACTAAAAAAGAATAAGTTGTAAAATACAAAGCCTTAATTAATGTTCTGTGAACACCAAAAGCAAAAACATAAAAGTATAGAACTTAACGTATTAAGTTAGCAAGAAAAAAAAGGAAACTAGTGTTTTAAAAATGTTATTTAAAATAATATTTTTAAAAAAATATATATAAGCTAATGAAAAGAACTAAAAAAAAAATTTAATATAGTGAAATTATGCATTACTTAACTACTTGAAATAGTTTAGGAAAATAAGCTACTTGAAATTATAAATTTACTAAACTACTTGAAATAGTTTAGGAAAATAAGTTATAAATTATTAAAATAAGTTTGTATACCAAAAAGCTTCTTATTTTGAAGTAAATAACTTATAAGTCAATCAAAGAAATTTATAAGCTACTACAATATCTTACCCAACAATTTTGTGTATATTGTATAAAACATGTAAGAGTATTCAAATTGTCCATATAGTTACGTGTAAGAAAGAAAGAAAAGGGAACTAGTGTTTTAAAAATGTTAGTTGAAGTCACACACACACACACACACACACAAGCTAATTTAATATAGTGAAATTATGAATTTACTAAAAAAAAGTTATAAACTACTCAAATAAGTTTGTGTACCAAACAACACACACACACAAAAGCTAATGAAAAGGAACTAAAAAAAAATTAATATAGTGAAATTATGAATTTACTAAAAATAAGTTATAAACTACTCAAATAAGTTTGTGTACCAAACAATGTTCTTATTTTAAACAAAATAACTTATAAGCCAATCAAAGAAATTTATAAGCAAAGTAAGAGTATTCAAATTGTCTATAAAGTTATATGTAAAGAAATAAATGTGTCATGAGACAATGAGACAATTACCATTTTTTTTAACTTTCTATTTTTTATTAAATTTCATTTGTGCATAATTGTGCAGTTTGTGGAATAATTGTGTCTCCTAGAATATATTAAAATTTCAATCATAGTACATTTACACTCCAATATAAAATTGTTAAGGTTTTATTTTCAAATAAAAAAAACCAAAGAATAATATATATATACACACATACACACCCTTTGCAACTAATAAAGTTAAGGTTTGCACATAATACTACAAAACAATAAAGGGTAAAATTCATATACAATTCTTTTAAGTTTTATTACCTAGCAACACTAGAACTGATTTTGAAACTTAAGTGCCTTGTTGCTAAACAAGGCTTCCAAGTTCTCCTTTATTGAATGAGTGCATGCAAACTAGATACTACAAATATAAGATAAAGTTTAAAAATGAAAATATGGTTCATATTTTGAAAAAATTCATGAGAGTCAATCAACAAAATAGGTTAAAATTGAATATAATTGAATTTGAAGGTTAAATGAAAAGTCTAATCAGATATGCAATAGTTCTGAAGAGAGTCAAGAAAACCAACCAGACATTGCAAACCAAACATTTCCTTTTTAATTTGGATGTATGTTAGTAATTGCAAGAAAAATTAAAAACAAAAACTCAAAATAGATAACAATTTATTAATAGGAACAATATAATTATACTTTTTTGTTGTTGCAACTAGAATTACAAGATTAGCTTTATTAGGTTCTCGACTTCTCGCTCATACACACTCAATTCTTGGACTTTTTCTATAAATTAACAAAGAAAAGTAAGGGTGAAGTGAATCCATGGTCAAGAAAAAAACTGAATTTCATTTTGTAAAATAAACAAAATAAAAAATTATTATGTGTACTAGAGTTAACAGGCACAACCTAAGCAGAAGAGAAACAAAAGTGTGAAGCGATGACGTTCATCAAGGGGTGCAACACTTAACAGGAAAAGCCCGAGCGTAACTTCTACAAGGGAAATACTTTTTGGGCTTTTGTGTACCGATTAACAAAGAAAAGCAAAAATGTGGAGCGACACCAAGGGCGCGACACTGTAGCGTGACTACATGAGCTCGACGATGGCAACTCAGCAAGAGTTCCTCACTTTTGAAGTAACTCTATCTCTGATGCAAGAAAAAAAACCCTAGATCTATTTTTAATTTCTATATAAATTTACTATATAGTCATACCTTTCCTTTCTATTTTTAATTTCTATCAGTATATGTATGACCATAATTAATGGTAAATATACATATCAGGGATGGGTACAGGGCGGGTATCAGGATACCCATCCTTGTACCTGTCACCAATTTTTTTAATCGGGTATTACCCAAACCTAAACCGGTCCTGGGTATTCCCCATGAAACTCAGGCTGAGTGCGAGTGATTACCCTCGGGTACGGGTTTCATTGCCATGCCTACTCTGAATTGCTTCAATCCTAGAGTTTTTTCGTAGTTTTTCACCTCTTAAGTCACAAATCCGTCTCATCTTTTGAGCCAAAGCGAGTCCCCTTTTGTTTCTTATTTTGCTAGTATTTATGAGAAGGGTTTGGGCTTTTTTAATGTCTTTTCTCCAGGCCTAACTAGCACGGTCATGCTACTAGTAAGCATGATTGCGCTTGAGAAATTGCAATTGTAGCATGACCATGCTGCTTTTAAGTACGATCATGCTCGTAATTACAAGATCTTAACGTGGTTGTGCTAAATTGACTAGGGTTGTTCTTCTTTTGGCTGACGTTTAGGCTATGTTTACTTAGCACGGTAATAAGTGTCAAGTTTGCGTAAAATTGTGTATCCTTTTTAACACTTATCTAACAAAAATAAAAGAAAATATTTTATATAAACCAACTTTATTGTAAAAATCCAAAAATATTTGACAAATAAGTTTCCTTTAAAAAGAGTGTTGAGTTTTTGAATTTAACCCTCAATCTAGTGTGTTCTATGAAAAGATTGAATCTCACTATGAAGCAAGCATGAAAACAATGGATAAAAAGGAGAAAAAATCTTGCTACTAGAATTTCGTTGCGCGAATTCAAAACCGCTTAGCGAAATTTGCCTAGAGAAGAGCAACATTGAAGGGAAGATTCGCTAGGCGAAAATAATTTCGGTCAATGAAAATTGAGCTTACCTCACCATGAAGGATCCTTCTTCGCTAAGAGAAGAATGCTTGTTGGGCGAAGTAAGGCGACACCAATTTTTCTTAGTGAAACTAATATTGCTCAACGAAAGAGCCCTAACCAAGTCTATAAAAGGAGAAGTGAGGTAGAAGAGAAAGGGGATCCCAACACCTATCCTCAATTTCTACCATTCCATTCCTTTCTCTTTTTTTCCCCACTTCTTCTAACATCTCTATCCTTGTAAATATTGCATGGTGAAATCTAGCTAAGCAAGATTATCAGGGGAAGAATGCACTGATCAATACTCTGTAATCTACTTTCTCTTTTATTCAAGTTTTGTTTATCTAGTTTGAATCTTCCTTATGTTTAATGCTCGTTATCTGTATAATCAAATCATAACTTGATTGGTTTGTTTTTGTTGTCAGGAGACTTTCTTGAAATCTAAGAACCAGGAAATTCATCATAAGGTAGGTTCTATATGTCTAATTTAATAATTTTTCTATACTAATCAAATTATTGGAATAATTCTTACTAAGGAATTAAGGAAAAATTTTAATAATGTAGTTTTCTGTTACTGAGGAATTAGGATAGAGAAACCTGTAAACAATTCCAAAATTAGATAAATGAACTCAGGTAATAGTTGGTAATCATAGGTATTGTGAAGTGAGTTAAATTCTTGACCGCCTTTCAAAAAAAAAAGAATCAAATTCCTGATCATTTTGAATTATTAATCTTATTCAAAAATCACAAAAAATATAATTTATTTTCTAACTCAGTTATTTAAGTTTTTCTTATTTCAACTCTCGTAAAAGGTTTTTATAAAAGAGTGATGCAAATGCTAAATGATCTTTTAGGTCCCTGAGGAGATGACCTGATGCAATAAGTTATATACTACAATACGACTAGTGCACTTGCCAGAAGTAGAGTAGTTCATTAAAATTCTCACAACATGGTCGTGCTAAAATAGAACACAACCAGGCTACCTTTAAGCACAGTCATGCTCATAATTGTGAGATCTCAATGTGGTTGTGCTAAATTAAGCAGGGTTATGCTTCTTCTAGCTAACTTTTGGGCTATGTTGACTTAACACGGTCGTGCTAAAATAAAGCATGATTGTGCTAACTTGGATCTTCAACAATTGTTCTGAAAAGGCCCAATTTTTTCCCATTTTTCTTCTTGTTTCTTAAGTACTTATCTGAGATGAGAATAAACATTAAAAAGTGAGTTTTGCTAATAAATATGCATTTCTTTCCTTACAAAAAGATATTAGACATGATAAAATAGGGTAAAAATCTAGTTTATCAACCTTCCCACACTTGGAAATTACTTGCCCTTAAGTAATTTAATTTAGTTGAAGAAAATATTCATTAAATATTTTTTTTTTCAAAAAGGAGTCTTCTTATAGAAACCCTAATTAGAATTGAGCAAAAGAAAATGCAGTGAATTGCCAAGAAAAAGTGTTCATCTCACCACACTCAGGTGTTTAAGGACAAGAGAATTTCAGCACTTAAAAATCGATCCAAGCAAGATTACTTGGGACAATTCTATATCAGTTATGTCAAACAAATTCACCTCAAAACAAAAAATTGTGGGGTTTTTATAAGGATGTAATGGGGTCAGGGTAGTTGTGTCAGGTGTGAAAAATAAAAAAGAAAGGGAAAATGCAAAGGGCTAAAAAAATATCAGAAAAAATTATAACTTAATTTCTTAAGAACCCAAAGATTTCCAAGAAACAACCTCCTTATTTTTACAACTTTTCAATAAACCTTGATTTGAATATATACTTTTTTTGCTCTTCTCTCTTTTCTTTTTCTCTTTCTGTAAATTTTTTTATATATATGTATATATCTTTTTTGTTGAAAGAGACAGAGCTGAGTTTCTTCTTTTCTGTGATCATCTTAATTTTTTTTTCACTTTTTCCATTATTTTTTCCTTTTTAGTGGTTGTTTCATGATGATAATAATGGGCCACTCATAAAATATGTGAGAGAAAATTGGGTGATAAATAAATGCTTCCATAGGCTCAACTTGGACAACTAAGACAATTATGTTCAATTAGGTAGTGACTCGAAAGAACATCTACAAAAAACCCCAAAAATTAGCAAGCAAACAAGTGTATCATAAGACAAAAACTTCGACACAATCGTTAGAGTTCATCAGGCTTAAAGATATTTACACTTAGAAAAAAAACCAAGAGGTTTTATGTAATGTAACCTCACAGGCTCAATCCTCGCTATTGTTGTGGTTAGTATGGTAAAAAACTAAACCTTGAGCTATGTTAATTACTCAACTCCTTTATATGGAAAGCTCTTAATTTACTTATCATTTATTTTGTAATTTCAAAACAACGGGAATGTTCATTATCAGCTAAAGGAAGTGAAAGGATAGTTAAGGTATATTCATGTTTAGTGTGGGAAGATAAGATAGTTTACATAATATAACCCTTGAGTTTCCTCTTACACTTAAAAACTAGCAATGTCTCCAACGCATGAAGAATATCATACTATCACTAACAAATGATGTAAGAAAAGAAGAAAAAAGGCACTAAAAAAAAATAAAATAAAGGATTACAATCGAAAAGAAAAATAATAAATTAAAAAAATTAAAGGAAAAGAAAAATTATTAGAATGACAGATTTCCTTCTAACAAAAGCTTGTTTAACGTCCTGAGCTTGATGATTAAGATGTTGTTTTACTAGGATGGCCTATTTCTGAGCCATAACTGTTTGCCCAATATCTCCCTTACTGGTGTGCCTTAAATGTGTCAATTATATACTTTTTATAATTTCCACAAGTGCTTATTGTGGATTCAATACCCTTAGTGCTATGAATGGTCCATCCAAGGGTTTCTTTAGCTGTCATTGCCATAGTTAATGTCTTAGTTTTCCTATTACTTGTGAAACTTGTGGAATTGACAATTGATAAAGGAAGGTTAGAAATATCAGAATTCAAGTTACACAAAAAAGGTTTCATCTCCATAATAGGGGGGTTCCCCCATTGATGGTTTAATTTTTGGTTCACAACTCATATACAACTCCTTAAATTTAGTTAAGCTACCAATATTATCATTTTTAGCATGTATGAAATTGCAAGTAGCAAAGAGACAAACTTTTTATTTGAAATGAATTTTGCAAAAGTGGATTTCTCTTCCCCCAAATTGAGGGTAAGCCTAATCTGCTTTACTTGAATAACAATATCACAAGTGTTGAGGAAAGGGCATCTCACTATGATCCAAACATCTTTATCCTCTTCCATATCCATCACCACAAGATTAGCTGGAACCCACTTTAGCCAAAACATCTTCTATTATACCTTTAGGATGGACTAGAAATCTATCATTGAGTTGTAGGGTGATGTTTGTGGGTTGAGGTTCCCTCATGCCTAAATTTTTTAAAATGGAGTATAACATTAAATTATTGCTTGGCCTTAAATCACACAGACATTTTTCAAAAAATAAGGTTCCCATAGTGCAAAGAAGTGTAAAACTCCCATGATCCTTTAGTTTCGGGGGCAACTTTTTTTAAATTACAGTGGAACATTTTTTAGTAAGGTCTATAGTTTTGAAATCATCTATTTTGTTTTTATGGCATTTGAGCTATGCCCTCTGCAAAACGAATATTGATATCCAATTTCTTAAACATATCTAAGAATTTAAGAAACTGCTTATTCTGTTGCTAACTTTTTAATCTTTGAAGAAATAAAACTCTTACCTAAGGAGGTGTTTGTACCTTCTTACTCTTATCTTTTTCTACATTTTGATCCCCTTCAGTAAGGACCTCTGATAATGGTTGTGTGGCGTCTATTAATTGTGGTCTTGGGTCTTCTAACTTTGCTTCACTCTGTAGTAATTGCACTTACCTCCTCTTAGGGTTTGGTTCTGTTTGAGAGGGTAGAGCACCATGTGCCCTTTGAGACATGAGATTCAGCAAGATGTCCATCTATGTCTCTAATGCCTTCATTTTTTCATCATTATGAGTCATGTACTACCTAGGCCTTAGATCCTGAATATGAAGGAACTTGTATGTGTTTTGTTTGGGCAATTCTCTCTAGTCTCTCCATGCTAGATTGGGATGATCTCTCCATCCTGGATTGTATGTTTTTGAATATGGATCATATTCCCGACTTTTCCCTCCGACATAATTAACATATTCTTTGGCAAATATGTAGCCCATTTGATAGTCTTTAGTTGTGTGGCCTATCTTTCTATAGTCTCAACAAGTGGGATGAGGAGGAGGAAGAAGTTGTAGCATTTGTGTTTGTGCTCTTATCAAGGTCTCTATTTTCTTTGCTAGGGCATCAAGCTTTTTATCTATTCCCGAGCTTACAACTTCAATCTCTACCTGATAGACTCCATCTAGTCTCCTCAAAATTATTCTATTAGTCGTTTTATGGTAGGCTGATGAGGCTAGGTTTGTGATTATTTCCCAAGTTCCAGTTGATGATTTTTTCATTATGGTTCCTCCACTGGCACTATTGACACATATTCTATTTGAATCTAACAAGCCATTGTAGAAGATGTGAATTATTCTTCCCAATGAAAACCCATGATGAGGGCAACTGCTCAACATCTATTGAAATTTATCTCAAACTTCAGCTAGTGATTCTTGTTCATACTGGGCAAAATTTGCAATATCTCTCTGCAACTAATTATATTTGGTGACAGAGAAATACTTCCTCAAGAATTTATGAGAGCACTCTTCCTAGGTGCAGATGTTGTGCTCTGGCAGTGACCTCAACCAATCCAAAACTCTCCTATTTAATGAGAATGAGAAAGTTGCAAGCTTCACTATGTCTTGGGTCACCCTTGGGTAGCGGATAGTCTCAATCATCCTTAGGAAGCGCTTTAGGTGAGCAATTGGGTCCTCTAATGCTAGACTTCTAAACTGTTATTCTTAATCATCTACAATAGTGTTGGTTTTAGTTCAAACATGTTTTGTCCAAAGTCAGGGAGTAGGATGCTACTAGCTGCCGCTACCATATAGGTGTAGAAATCTTGTAAGGTTTGTTCAAAAATAGCATCTTTCTCTCCCCATTGATCATTCTCACGTGTTGTCATTCTTCTTTGTCTAGCTTTGTTTCTACAAGCAGTTATTTCAATCTCAAGATTATGTTCTAGAGCAGGCCTCTGAGATCAAGTGTGCATAAACTATTAACACAGAGGGAGAGATTAAATTGCAACTGCTTGACAAAAAATAAAAATAAAAATAGAAATACTGAATAAAATAAGATAAAAAGATAAACAAAAATAAGATAAAGATAAAATAAACAGGAACAAAAAGATAGAGCAAACAATAAGATAAAAATAAGATAAAAAATTGTTCAACTATTCTAAATTAATTTAATTGAAAACTAGGCACAATCTAGTCCCCGACAATGACACCAGAAACTTGATGCATAAAATACAACTGCTTAAGGGCAAACGTACCCTAAGCAGTAGTAATAGTGGACCTAAGTCTGAATATCGTACCCAAAGGACTAGATATAGTTCTTAATTAATTCAATTCCAGAGATAAAAGAAAAGCTAAACAAATCGATGATTTAGTGAGTGAGTCGCAATAATTCAGATTTGGAGTATGGAGTAATAAGTAAAATAAAAGATAAAATTGGTTTTAGAGTGCAATGAGTTAAGACCTAGGGTTGTGATTTTCACTACAATGTTCTTACCCCTATTACTAAGCAATCTCATTATTTGTTATTCAATTATTATTGATGAAATACTACATTGTTGCAGTGCATTTGGTCATCACATTATCCTAATTTTTAATCCAGTTTGATGATGCAAGATTTTAAATTAAGATCAGTTTCTTTTTACCCAATCAGAGGTTTGCTCGATAAATTTGGTCAATTCTACCAAAATAATAACCTACTTACTTCTCGATTGTTCAAACATCAATGATCAAGATTATTTAAACAATTAAAATGTAATTAATAAAATAGAGAAACAAAATTAATCATTGAATGACATTAAATAATCATGTAAAGTGCAAGGAGAAATTACAAAGAGTTACATCACAACCCTAGAAAAAAGGTTTAGCCAGACATAGTAATGCATAGCCAAACATTTTAATAATAACAGAGTACATAAAATAATTACTGTATGGAGCACTCTGAATTACCTCAATTCCAAAACTTCTTCGTTGTTCTTTGCCTCTTAGGTTATAGATATGTCTCCTCTTCTGATCCAAAGCAAGTTCCCTTTTGTTTCTCCTTTTCTAGTATTTATGAGAAGGGTTTTGGCTTTTTTAATGTCTTTTCTCAAGGCCTGACTAGCACATTTGTGCTATTGGTAAGCATGGTTGTCTCGAGGAATTGCAATCACAGCACGGTCGTGCTTGTAATTGCAAGATCTCAGCGTAGTCATACTAAATTAAGCAGCATTGTGCTTTTTCTGACTGATTTTGGGCTATGTTGACTTAGCATGACCATGCTAAAATGGAGCATGGTCATGCTAACTTAGATCTTTAATAATTGTTCTGAAAAGCCCCATTTTTCTTCCCATTTCTTAAATACTTATCTGAAGTGAGAATAAACACTAAAAAATAAATTTTATATTAATATGTAATTATTTCCTTACATACAGATATTAAACATGATAAAAATAGGGTAAAAATTTGGTTATCATATAATCTTAATTGTCCTTCTCTTACGTATATAATTTTTTTTATTAATTTTCTTGTTATAGTTGCTTTTTGTGGGTATAGTAATGTGAAATTTTTTATATTGGTCATATAATCTATATGATTAAAATTATGTAAATTTATTGGACAATAATTTCAATTTTAATTTACATAATTGTAAATTCATCTATCATGGACACATTTATGTGAACTATTTTATATAAATCCTCTTTTATTGCATTGATGATAATTATACCCTATCGATGTATTGTTGTTAATATAATTTGGTGTTATTCAATGTAGTTCTCTTTGCTTATGTTAATGAATTTTTATACCTTATCGGTATTAAGATTTTATTTATATAAGTTATAATGCATTGTAATTTGCTTAGGATTCTCTTTTAATTGAACTTTTAGAATTACATAATGTCTCCTATTGCTATTATGTTCTGTTTATTTCCCTAATTTTATCATGTTTAGGTTGTAGTTATATGGAACCAAAATTTATACTCTCATTTTCTTGTTGTTCCATAATGACTTATAACCTTTAATTGAACATTTTTTTCTTCCAAAGAAAATGTTGCATTTTCTTGTGATGCAAATTTGCTAAAAATATATATTACTATTATGTAGATAGTAGACTTACCCTATCGATATGATATTACTTGAAATAATTCTAGTGTGATAAAGAAATAGTTAAATTTTATTTAGCCTTTCCGTATTTTTTATGTCAACTTTTTCTTTATCAAGTGGAAGAATTTTGTATATAAGAATTCTAATTAATATTTTATAAAATAAATTTTTTTGATGTAAGATTTTACTGCAAATGCTTGATTAATCATACATGAGCAAAAAACAAATTTTCTTGATAAAATTATTTTTTCTTATCACATTATGTGTGATCACATTGTTGGGATCTATATTAAGGATTTTGTGTCAGTTTCTTATAGAATACTTTTCTGTATAATAACTCTATTCACGTGCAATATTAGTACATAATTCTTGTAAGGACAATATAGAAATCTCAAATTTGAAGAGATTAATTCTTCCATACCATATTTTATAATGTTGATGGTATTCTTGTAAAAACTATATGCTTTATTTTTCGGATATATAGATAAACCTATGCCCATTATGAGACTTAGAAATTATTTAATATTATATTCTTAATATTTGTAAGAATAGGTCATGTATTCTTGTGTGCGTGTAATCATATTTTCTTCTCAAGTGTGTGTAGATATTGTTTATTGTAATACTTGATTTTTTTATTATTACTTGAGAACTTATTTATGATTTCATATTCTACTTAAAATTATCAAGAGATAATTTTTTCTCACTCATGTAATTACTTTTTCGAGGTCCTCACAAGAATTAATATTTTTTAAAGGATTGATTAATATATGATTAACTATGAAACCATTTTGCAAGAATTATTTATTCTTATACATGGATTTATAGGTTTCATATTCTCTTTTTTTAACCACTTCTCTCATTAATCATTTTACTATTCTACTACTTTCTAATTCATTAAGTAGAAAATAGTGAATTTTAATTCACTTTTATTATTATAGTATAAAGTCGGAATTCACTATCACTAAAACTTTTAATACTAGTGTATCCTAATATGTGTTTGGTATATTAAGGATGAGTGTGAGTATATAATCTTGTATTATGTCTTAAGACTTAAATATTTGTATTGTCGTATATTCTTGTGCACATTTAATTGAGATACATGAAATTCATTGTATCTTTATAGACATCTGTAACAAATGTTAAGGTCATTCTGTTGGATATTGCACACTAATCCTTTTGACATACAATTATGTATCAGACATCTCTTTTACCCAAATTTCATATTTTAATTGATCAAAATTTTGTTGGGTATTGCACATTAATCCTTTTGGTATGTAATTATGTATTGCATATTTTTTACCCAAAATTTCACATTTTATTTGGTCAAAATTCTATTAGTATATTGTAGATATAATACTCCCATCGAGTTTGATTTTCTACTTTGTAAAAGTGCTTATGATGATAGTATTCCTATTGAGTACAATTTTGCAATATTGAAGTACTTATGATTTTTTTTTGGACCGATTATTTAAGTACTTGCTCAATTGACATTTTGTTGCCACAATAATTTGAGTGTCATTTTATTTAAACTAAGTATCTATGTGATCCAAGTAGGGAATTTATAAATTTCCTAATTGTCTTCAAATTTTTAAATAGTCACTAATTATGAAATGTAGATTAATTGAATGTCAAATATTATGAAATATTTATTTAGCTTATATGTAATTACATTTGTTGTTGGACTTTATGAGTACTTAGATATATGTAAATTATGTTTTCTTGACCTTTATATTTTTTCAGACTCAAATAAAAATATCATATTAAAGGAATATATTTTTTTATTCATTGATCAAAGACTTAACTATTGGAGTTTTATGACTCATGGTTTTGTTAAGTTTTGATGTCTTAGATTAGAGAAAATATGAAAAATCTTTTATGAGATATGTGTGAAGTAATATTATTTTAGTAGCATATCTCTTAACATTTTTTAGATGTTTGGGACCATTGTAGTATCATTTTATTGAATTACTTATCTATATACTTTATGAGAAATATTTGTTAACGCACACGATATATATCCCTATAAAATATTATTTTGTAGCTCAGATTTCTTATATTGTGTCTAATATAAGATTTGTCTATAATTGTTATTCTAGCTTAACAATTTATCTTTTGATTATTAATTAATATCATCTAAGTGGGAGAATATTGGATATAATTGTGGATTGATATTAATCAATTATCTGTTATCATTATCTAGTAATTTAAAATATGATGATTATCATATCTTATTATATCTTTATGATTATTTAAATGAGATTAAAGTAAAATTGACTCTATAATGAGTTAGGTAAATAATAAAAAGCCCATTTGAGGGGACTCTACCCTGTAGATTATAAATTTATCATTTCATTAAGCAAATTAACACACATTCTTTATAATAATTCTCTAGAAACTAGGTAATAAAAACCTAAAGAGTTTTTATTGAACTTATATTTTTACAATAATCATACATAAATTTTTTATTCATGAAGAACAAGCAGTTCCAATTCAACATCTATATGAGGTGCATAAATTATTTTTCCTCTTTCTTTTATATTTATTCTCTACCTACCATAATTTTTTATCTATTGATCTAAGAAACTTATTTTATTTCCATCATAATAATGAGATAAGAACTAGAGATTGTATCCAAATGGATAAAATGGGAGGAATGTCCCTAAATCATAAATCCTAAACTCTAAAATAATAACAACTAGGTGATTAACAATAAATATATATATATATATATATATATATATATATATATATATATGTGTGTGTGTGTGTGTGTTAACATGGGTCAAAATGCAAAATTTCGCAGATGATAATTAATAATCTCGTTATAACATGTGTAGTTTGTTAGGATAAAGGAAAAGGTTAATAAAATTTGAGTTTTACATGGTGGAAAGGATTTTCGTTTTAGGGTTTTAGAAGTCATTGTTGTGGAAAAACATTTTTATTTAATATTTAAAAATATATACATAAAAAAATTATTAATTCTTAAATATTGTGTCCTCTACTAAATATAATAACATTAAATTGAGAAAACGAGCAATTATTTTCTTAATTCAACAAAACTTATCTTTAAAAATATTAAGTTTATTAGATTTTTATTATAATTTGTTGTTTTAAAGTAATAATAATGATATAATTATCTATATTAAAAGTATAAATTATTATTATTATTATTTGGTTTTAATTCTATTATATATTGATTTTATAGCTATTTATTAATATGAATTATTATGCATTTATGATTTTTTCTTCTTTTACTATTAATAATAATTTATTATTATAAAATTATTGTTATTGAACTGTCATCGTTGACGTGGTCATCATTGTTACAAATTAATTAAATAAGGTATTGAGTGTCTCAAACTACAGTAGCAAGATGAGAGAAAGAAAAAAAAAATGTTTTGCCAAAAAAATGAATAAATAAAAAGAAAAAATTGAACGAGATATGTGGATCAACGAGATATGTAAGAAGAAAAAAAATGTGTAAGTTTTTATTATCAAAATAAAAAATTAATTCAACGCGAAGAAAGAATTATAAAGAAATAGTACATACTTTTGAAATGGTTCACTTTTACACGTTGCAGTGTAATTATTTGGTGCATATCTTTGTTAAGTCTCTAAACGAACTATTATAATTAACTTTTGATGTTCGAAAAACAAAATTATATTAGTGTTAAGTTTTTCATTCCAAGAAGAAAACTGATGCACAAGTAAAACAAACATAAAATATAAATAGTCAAGAAAGGTGTTGGTGCTTATCATAAGTAACAGACTAAATTAGGATATACGCAGCTACACTCTTAGAAGAATAGACAAATGAATGAATAAACATGTGCTTTATAAGTACATGGATCAAACTTTATACATGTAATTATCATTCCCTTATATTAAATATAGAATTTAATTAGTATATACTAACAATTTAATCACAATTTTTTATATATGTGACTTTTAAAATATTAATTGGTAAAATCAACAAACTTACCATAAATAAATAATTGTGATTTAATGACAGTGTAAAAACTTTTTACACTATTAGTGTATATCATCACAAGTCAAAAAGTTTTACACGATCAACTTGGTAAAGAAGCGTAAAATACTTCAAAGGAAAGACGATATGTGTATGATGTGTCGCACAAAGCAAGAAATAGTCTCTCATTTGTTCTTGTCATGCCCAATATTTACTTGATTTTGGGTTGCGATTTGCGCCTAGTGGTGAATCTCTACAACTCTACACACTCTAAATACTTGCATGCAGGGCCTGCAATTCTTAGAACTGGCTAGTGGCAAAAAAGATGCAGAGAGAGCTTGATCTTTTATATGGTTTGCAAGCATTTGATACCTGTAAAAGACACGCAATGACTCAGTGTTCAACTCAAAATTTCTTAATGTTTAGGCTATCACACTTGCAACTCAACTAAGTTCTTGGGAATGAATTTGAACAACTAAATTAACTTCTCATAGTTTCTTAGAAAAGGTAATGTATCCATATATCTACGTATAGGTTCCTATAATGACTGTCATCCGCTAACTGGTGTTTTGTTTATTTATTTGTAACTAGTTTCTGATGGCATAGCTTGTGATTCTAGCTCTTTATTAATAAAATGTTTACTTGGCTTATCTAAAAAAAAAAAAAATCGTCCAATTCACTTCATCAATCAAAAGGACAGTTTAAAATACATTACAAGATTTTAAACCCGTGCAGGGTTTGTAAAAATTAAATATTTTTATATTTATATTCAATGGTCCATCATGTTTTTTTTCCCTTCCAAACCAAGGATGTGAATAAACTTAGTAAGTAGGTAGTGTAAATAGTAAGTACAATTTTTTTTTATTATTTCAACTTGAATAAAACATCCATTACATTTTTAGAACCAAATGATTAAAATAAATATTGATAAAATAATAAAAAAATCAGATAAAATGAATGTCAATGACAAGTATTTTAAGTAGCATTTGTTTTAGGTCTTTTTGTTTTCATTTTCAGAGAAAACAGAAAACATTAATGAAAATGTGTTTGGTTACAATTTAGAAAATCTTTTAAAAAAAACTGAAAAAAAAAAAATTGTTTTCAGTATTTTCAAAAGTTAACACTATGTGAAAATTTAATAACAATATTATAATTATATAAAAAATAATATATAAATCTATGTTAAACTATATATACAAATAATTTATAATATTTTTCTAATATTTATTAAATTTAACAATATTATTTTTTTTAAAATAGAAAATATGAAATGAAAATAAACATATTTTTTGAATGTTTTAAAACTTGAAAATAAAAATAATTTTTAAAAAATGAAATTAGAAAATATTTTCTCAAACCAAACATTACCTTAGAATCTCATCTTCTCATTATGTGATAGTGTGTGGTGATTGCTAAAGATAAAGATTCATATTGCACAAAGATAATGGAGGAAAAAAAAATGTAATAACGATAATAAGTTTTCGTATAAAGAATATTATAAAAACTGAAAACTACTAAAGCAAATTAAATATTGAACTAAATTGATTTTTTTATTTGCTTGGAGGATTGTGTACACAAGTTGATTGAATTGTATCTTAATGATGCATGAGGTTGTTTAAGAGGTTGTTATATTATTTATGTTTTCCATTCCATCACTAATTTGAGAAAAAAACTTAATTATTTTTGTAGTGTTAATATAATTTCATTAGCAAATTTTATTATAGAAATGTTCTTCATATTACTTAACAAGTTTGTAATATTCTTACATAATAAAAGAAAATAAAAAAATATTTAAATTAAAAATTAACGTACGGTAAGGATATTTATTAGTTGAGAATTATAGTTTTATATCTATAAGAGTATAAGAATTGATTCAATTAATGTTTGTGTATCTTTTTCATATATTTTCAACAATACATATGTTGTCAATACATATGTTGTCAAGTGTTGTTTGGATTAGTCTTTTATAAGTGTTTGAAAATATTTTAAAGATAAATTAAATTAAATTAAATGTAATAAATTAATTATTTATGAGGTGATAAATTGTGATGTTTATACTTATGATTTTTTATATTATGTTTAATATTTGATTATTTGTTTATAGATGTGTTTGGATCTAAGTGAGATTTGAATGATGAAATTTAGGTGGATGAGTTTAGTAAAGTATGTAGTGTGATTAGCAGGTAATCTTTGGGCTGATATTTTGGGTCTTTTATAATAAAAAGAAAAACTTGTTATAAGTGAAGTGCACCTAGCAGAAATCTGAATTAGTAACAACCTCTCCCCCTCCCCCCCGATCTCTTTAATTCATTCTTTTATTTATTTCCCAACTTGCATACCACAAGTGCACCTACGCAATTGTGACTTTTCTCCTACTTCTTTTCTTCTTAAGCTTGGATTCTAGTAGGTAAGTAATTCTTCTACTCCCTTGGACCAATTTTCTTCCTTTTAAGGTTGCATACATCATCACGAGGAAAGAGTCAACTTTGAAGTTCTAATTTCTCTAGTTTTGTATGGTTTTGAGGTTTTGATAGGGTCTTGATAGCTTTTAATAACTATGAGAGTGGATTAGTAAGTTGAAAAGCTTGATCTCTAAGTTCTTCTCTTCTCCAAAACTAAGCTTAGATGAGAAATAGGTAAAGGAAACTAAACTTATGTTATTTTAATAGGGATTTTTTTTATTTAATAATGTGTTTGTGCAATTGGTTGTTGATTACTATTGTTTAGAACTTGCATTAGGGTTTAGAATGAGCTTTTATTCTTATATGAGTGATTTGAGGGATTAAAAATTATTTGCTTGTTGTTTGAATATGTAGTTGTTATGCAAACGCGCAACACAAATGGAAAATCTCACATGCGTGTGGATGACACACAAAATGAGAACATGCATCAAGGGTTTGCCCACAAAGCTGTGAAAAATCCCATAAGTTTGTTGAAGATGCGCTGGAAGATAAAATATGATTATGATTGTTTGTGATGTTATTATTTGTTATGGTTTAGATATTCATTCAACGAATTTATGTGTTTTATTCAATTGGTGGGTACATTAAATGATGAAAAACTACAATTATATGATCACTTAATGTGATGATTCATGGGTTACTCTTTTATTTGAACTTCTATGTACATATAATATTGTATGTGTTTGGGGTTTTCTTCCATTGAGTAGATTGATGGTGAAATTGATGATTATTGACACAATTATGGTGTGTGATATTAATTAAATACTGAAGATAACACATGATAAAATCAACTATGAACGTCAACATAAAAGTTTTAGGTAATTATATTATCTTTCTAATAAAATTTGTATCACCCCCATATCATTAGTATAATTATAGATAATGTATTTATGCTACACAATGTAATAGAAAAGTAAGATCAGAATGGATAATTTGGGAGTTGTAATGATGTTGTCTGTTATGATGCGAAATATTGTGATGTATCTTACAATTATGAGTGTGATGAATAATTGAATGTTTGAAAGTTATTTGAGTTGCATGAATTGGGGCTTTGTCTCACTGTATGATATTGATGTTGATAACTAGACATATAATGTGTTGATAATAATGGTCAGGGTGTGTTTGACAAGTTGTCATCCCAACTGCGATTAAGGGTGAATTATGATGACATTATTAGATGTTGATATTATGATTTACGTTGTTTATGACATGTGCATGAGTATGACAGTCGAAAAAGTTTTATAAGGATTGTCCATTGTGTCGTGTTTTAGACTAGGTCTTCTTGGATTGTTTTGCATTGCACGGTTGTACCTTCGTGTTACTGATGTAGAAAAGGATCATTTCGAGCATGCACTTGGGAGAACATGCGTGATTCTACATTAGATGAGTATCGTTAGCATAAAGAAATTTATGTATATCGATGTTTAATCCTTGTTATGAGTATGGAATGAATTGATGTGTATTGAAATGTATTAGTGATGATTTGTATCTTGTGTTTTGGTATTTACGATAATATGTTGGATGTGGACAACTACAATGGGTAACTTAGTCTTGTTTAAAATGTATTTTTTGGAAAGGGCATGACATATTAGCATGCTATAATGATCAGTTATGTTCAAGGAGAACACAAGTGTTTTTGACTCAATTTATAATTCTTGTGGATTGATGTGAATGTTCTACTTGTATTTTACTTACCTTTATTTGATTCCTTGTGAGCTTATTGATGTAATCCTTCCTAGCAAAGGTCTTATCACTAGGGTCATGGCTAGGAGGATAGAAGAAGACATGGCTAGAGTGGATGAAGCAAGACCTCACCTCCTCATATGTATAGTTATTATGTCATAGTTCTCTTGTATTTACCCTTGTATATTGACCCTTAAGTGGAGTGGTCTAGCTTTGTCGTTGGCCTTGTATTTGGGCACTTAATTTTCGTAGGTTAAGGGTTAGGTGGTGTGATTAGTCTTAATGTGGAATGTATTAACTAATTGGGCCATTTAGGGGTGTTGGTGGGTTATTTTATTAACCACACCCCTCTTTTTTAATTAAATCCCAATTAGTTAGCAGATAAAGCATGAAGGAGACAAGGTGTGGCCCTTGTTCCCCTAATAGGTGCCAAATTCACTTAATTGGCCACATGGCTTCCTACATGGCACTTAGTTAGTTCTAAGATTCATGATTTTAGGAGCATGTGCTAATTGTTTGAATTTGAATTCCTATTTGAGTTTCCCTCCAAATCTCACGGCCGCCCTCCCTTCTTAGCTATAAATAAGACCCTCCACTCACTTGTAAGCTTTACACTTGATTTGAATGAATTAGAGAGAATTTGCTTCATCTTTAAGTGTCCCTTCTTCTCATCTTTTGAGAGCATCCTTTAGTGTTTTTATCAAGGGTTCCTTCCTTTGTGGTAAACACCTCCTTCTAAGCTTATCAAGTTCCTTGTGGTGTCTCCACCTCCCTCTCTTTTCTCAACCATCACCCCATCTTCTTTGTGACCTTCCATGGAATGGATCTTGTGGAGTAAAGCAACCAAGGCAGGTTGCATCACTTATCCTTGTTTGTTTGTGTGTATGACTTTGATGAATGTACGCTGGTAGGGAGTAGATAGCAATGCAATTATAGGTTTTAGAGATGAGAAAAAAAAGAATATTATGGCTGTCGAATTATGAAATCCAATTTTATGCTTTTTTTGTGGTATATATATATATATATTGTGGTATATATATATATATATATATATATATATATATATATATATATATATATATATATATATATAATTGGGGACCAACTATAGGAAATTTCTTTTAGTAATAATGCGAATGTATATGAACTTTATGTTTTTGGATTCAGTCATATTTAATTTATTTATATATATCATTTGCAAAAATTATGAGTAGAAATATTGGGGTTGTTACATTATGTATTAACAATCTTTATTGTTTATTGTTTTTGGATTAGTACTCAAGGTTTTATTATTTTATAACAACCTTTATTGTTTATGTTTTTAGTTTTTGCTTAATTCTTCTATTGAGTTTTATTTTGAAAATTCTACGTAGCATAGATATCCAAACATAACAAGGGTAAGGCTTAGGATGTTACATCATCCATTGGAATAATGTTTTGTTATCATTGAAAGACATGACATGAATATACATAACTTCTATTTGTTATTTGTCTATAAAGTGAGGCACATTTAACAAGCAGAGAATAAGAGATTTACATTTCTATAATTGTGGTGACTAACAAAACTTGTGAGACCCATACAAACTAACTTAAGGCTAATTAATTAATTTTACAAGAATTTGTTTTTCTCTTCCTTAAGCCATCAATCAAGTACATGTTGATGTTTTCAAGAACAAATCAAAATGTGGAATAACATCAAGAATTACAATAAACATGGAAATCGTCATGATGTTATTGTAGACTTGAGTTATGACTCCTATTCAGGCTGAGTAGGTAGATCATCATGCTTCTTAGTTAAGCTTGCAGTGGAATCTGAAGTCTCAGATGTTTCAGATGTCTCAGACTCACAATCTATATGTGCCAATTGAGATTGGTTGAATGGAAAGATTTAGTATTATAAAGAATAAATCAAAATGTATATATAAAACATAAATATGCTTTAAGAACATACCAAATAGGGACTTAACGGATGGCTTCTTTGCTTTAGAGGTTTTCTTCCTCAATTCAGCTATACAACAAGAGAAAATAAAAATCAAGAAAATAATTATTAAATTACAAACAGATCTTAAATACAACATATAAAAACTCATAATTTTTTTTATTTTCAACAAAACCTCCAAATTAATTTTGCATGACACTCCTTAAGAGGCTATACCACCTTATTGATGAGAAGCTATTTCTAATTTGTAGTTTTATTATTTTTCAAACAAAACAAATAGAATGAATTATAAGCCAAGACCAATCAAATTCTATTATTTTGATGAATTTGTGCAAATAAGATGATTATGCAATAAAATATATCTTTATTTACTTATTATTTCTATTAAAATATTGAAGAATTCACAAGTAAGTGGATTTTCATAAAAATAAGCAAAAAGTAATATTTATTTTATATTATTTGGTTGGTTAAAAAGAAAAAAAATAGAAAGAAAATAAATGAATTAAAACTATACTTGTTTGACAAAACAAAAGATGGAAATAATTAATAAAAATTATTATTATTTTATATTAATGTACCATTAAAAAACTAGAGATGAGATTGATCATTTAAAATTATTAAAACTCCAATTCATAAAAAGAATAGGACACAACTCGAGTTTAACATCCAACAATTAGTTTTATATGTAATTTTTTTAAAAATTTGTTATTCTTAACCTTTCTTTTATTATTTAGGGTTTACCGAAACAAAATTTAATGATTTTTTTATGATAAATAAACTATTGGCATGCCAATTAATATATAGTAAATAAAAATTATTTTAGTATTAGTTGACACACATCTAATAATGTGGTTAGTAGTGACTAAATATGGTCCACCAAGAGTTACAATTTAAGTGAGTTAGGCTAAATATATCAAGGTGGTTGAGTTAGGTAGGTTGATTCACTAGATTTAAAATAAACTAAAGTAAAAAGAATATATTATTTTTTTAATAAGTGGAATTTTTTTCTTAATTTTTTCAAATGAATGAAATAAAAATTTTAAAAAACATGCAAAGAATTCATAATAAAATATGTTTCTTTTATTCAAGTGAAGTTTTTTTGAAATATATGTTTTTTTAGAGTGGGTAAGCTTGTCCAAACCTAACTAAGATGTATGTGAATATGGATATTAATTGTTTTTTTTAAATAAAATTTTTTATTTTTTAATCCAATTCAACAATGAACCCATGGTAGATCAAATTGATCCAACATCCTTAACAATGACACCTTTAACTATAGTTGAATTTCTAAAATGATTTTTTTTCATGACCATATTTCTAAAAGAAGAAATGTGGACTTCAATTATTGATTATTTATTTGTTTACTTTGAGGATATTCTTAACCTTCTAATTGCAAAACTATTTTTCTATATAATTTTTTATATTGAAAGAGAAAAATGCAGCATGTAATCCTTTTTACATGACGGGTTGTTTGTTTGATGCTAAATTTGCTTTTGACAAATATGTTTAGTAAACAATGTTGATGGAATAGTTTGCAATCTTAATAAAATTGTTAATATATTACCAATATATTGACTTAATAATTAATAATTATTCTTTAAACGGATATCTGTATTTGAAACTAAAAACATATTAATAAATAATTATTCAAATTATATTTCACCTCAAAATTAATATAATATTATTTTTATATAAAAATGACATGTCTATCAAACAAATACAATGGCAAATATTCTTCCTTTATTTCATTCTATTTTTTTTATTTTAATATAAAATATATAGATTAAGAAATGTAATTATATTTATGTCAAAATTCTTTTTAACTTCCTATTATAATTATCACTATTGTTTTTCTATAGCTTATTATTAGCGTATAAATATTTAAACAAAAAAAGCAAAAGTGAAAAGTTAATAATTGATAATATTAAATGTGTAAATGAATAGATAATTAGAAACAAAAAATTTATTTAAAAGTAGAGAAATAAAAACAGAACAAATATAATAATATTATAACCAACAATATTAACATAAAGAAGATGAGCTAAAAGATACGTACCCATCCCGGGAACTTGATAGTCGTTAACAATTTCAAAATTCTTATATGTGTATCCCACAAAGTTCATGTCTTTAGATGAAAGCATCTGCAACAAATTGTTATATAAAAGAAATAATAATAGAAATGAGAAAACGTATAGGTTAACATTAACTAATAACAAATTGGAAACATTAAGATCGATAATTATAAGATAAAAAAAATATACTAAAACACATAATCACAATTCACATATACACTTGTTTTTACTAGTAATCAATAACTAAAACTCAACAAAGACACATCCATTTTTTATTCATTCACCCATTCTATTTCAAAGGCTAATCATAATTTATGTAGAGGTTTTTGAGGAAATAATTTATGTAGAGTTAATAATTTTCTTAAATATAAACTAATATATATTTGAAACGCAAGCATCATTAAGCAATAGATAGTTCCAACTTGTGAAACAATACCAAAACTAAGCATTAACATTTTTCATAATTTTCATTTCAATAAGTCCAATAAAAGTGTGCCTTAGAGAAGTGACTTCAAGTATTCAAAGAAAATAATAGATTCATTTTATATTTCAAAATATCATCAATGATATGTGAAATATATAAATTTAATTCACATCATAGTTAAAAAGAAAATTATGTAACAATTGTTAACAAATAAACAAACATCTAAGATTACCTTCCTCCACGGACCAGCTCTTGATGATGATTGAGTTTGACTGTCAGACTACAAAGGTAACAAGAGTAAAGTTAGAATAATTTAACAATATGAACAACCTTGGATAAATATATACACAAAATAAACAATAATTTGAAAGTTTCAAATACCTCTTCAAATTTTTCAAAATTTTGAGTATCTAACTCATCATTGACCTCAGGAATAAATGCAGCTTCCATTTGATACAATTTGTCCCATTCAACACCAGTAAAGAATGGATGAGCCTGAAGCGGAATGCAATAGAAACATAACTTTTGTATTTCAATTATTTATGTAATACATTTAAGAATTTAGAAAAGGACACACCATACAACACCTTTATTTCATATGCACCATTTGAGCCCAACCTTTGGTTAACACTACACAAAAGCTTGTTTATAAGATCTTTAGCCTCTGGAGTTAACCTTACTTCTTCAGGAAATTTTAAGTGTGATTTCCAATTTACTATCTGCATAAAACAAAGAGTTAGATAAGTATCTTGTGAAACACAAATATAAAGTCCCTAAACTATTATCAACAAAACTTTGAGATATACGGATAGAAACTCTTAAGTATACTTTTCATTAACAACTTTTTTAGATTTTCATAGTCTTTATATGACTAAAATGAAATGCATAATTTAGTCCCTATATACATGTTGTTGATTCTCAATTTAGTTAGTGTACACAAAAATCAAATCAATTCTTATACCTTCAATCATTATAAATTTTGTCATTGTCTTTATAACATTGTTTACACATAATTAATTTTGTCTGCATAAATGCAATGCATTCTTACTTTTATCCCTATAATTTCAAACATTCTTAGTTTGATTCTTATACATATAATGCATTCTTAATTTTTACAAGGACCAAAATAACAATGTGTTAAATATATATGGACCAAATTAAGAATGTGTTGCAAACTTAGACAACAAATTAAGAATAATAATGTCATAATAACATGGACTAAATCAATAACTTTTGTAGATATAGGAATCAAATTAATAAATTTTACATATAAAGACTAAATTGAGAATTTATTTTTTATAAGAAAATATTAAGTGTTAATGTATTGGTTTGGTTAGTATAGAGATTTGAATCCATGATCTCTTTCTCATTCTCCTACATGTACCAACCTTATAAACCCTTAAGTTAAAAATTAACTAAATTATGCGTTTAACATATAACTAATAAAAAAATATAACATGTTTTGCAAGAATTTAATATTCAGTTTCCATAATCTAAATATTGATTATTAAAGTATCAGGAAATAGCAATCATTTAGTTAATACTATACTAAAATTATTTATATTATGATTAGTTCACAACCATTATATATCAAGTCTTTTATAGCCAAAACCTAAATATAAAAAATTAAAAAAGTGAAATAGAGATGATAGTTTAAAAAATAAAAGACAAATGGTTTTATGTAAAAAGATTCAGAGGTAAAAAGTAAAAAAAAAAAAAAATTGTCATCCAGTTAAAACAGATATATCATAGTATATCAAAATGACATAAAAAAAATAGTTTCATCATTAATTATTTCCCCAGATTTATATGATATTGTTTGATTATTTATACATCAATATTATTTTCATCTAATTTAATTAATTAGTAACAAAAGAAAGAAATTTGAACTTAAGTATAATATGAATATCATTAAATGCATGCTGAAAAACTAACAACGCAACAAACTCAAATCAAAATTAAAGATATGAGTTGAAAATTATTAATTAGTGTCAAAATTTTGCCACAATTTAGCCCCAAATGTTAATATTAATGTTTATAAATATTTTTATAAAAGAATACCTTCCTACATGTTGACATTGGATCGTCAGAATAAAAAGGTGGATAACCTACTAACATTTCATACATAATAGCACCAAGTGACCACCTGCCAATTTTATTACAACAAACTTGACGTCAGAATAAAATATTAAAAGAAAAAGGAATAAGAAGACAATGTTTTAAGTAGTATCCTTATCCCATCCATACAAGTAAGAAAGTTAAATGTAAAAATGTTTTTTAAAACATTTTGAAAGGACCTCTATCTACCAAATGAAATAAAATAATATTTTTGTATTAGGTTATATGAATGTTCCATCATGAGTAAAGTGAAATGAATTTTAATGCTACTATACATTAGCATAAAACTCACCAATCACATTCCATCCCATAACCTTTCTTTAAAAGAACTTCTGGAGCAATATAATCTGGTGTACCAACAGTGGAATAAGCCTGCAACATTTATACATTCACATTTGAATGCATACACAAACACAAGAAAAACATTAGATGATTATGTAAATATGATATCAAAACTCATAATTACATGCACTTTTATCATAAACAAAAAGTACTTCACATAATAGTAATGAACTTACGAGTGTCCTTCTATTTTTTTGCCAATGTTGCAATTGTTCTTGTTGTGTGCGTTTTGGAGCTGTGTATTCACCACCATTTTGTGTAGGTCCATTCGCATCTTGACTTGTAGAAAAATCCGCTTCTTCAAGTGTGCTACAATCTAATGGTTTACATAGTCCAAAATCTGACAATCTTAAGTGTCCATATTTATCAAGTAATAAGTTATCAGGCTTAATATCCCTACAATATAACATTGAAAATATTAGTTTATATTATACAGTGTATATATAATTAATTAAGGTTGGTTTAGATTTTAGTTTCAATGTATAAATGATATTAAATGGATTATCTCCAAACAATTTTAAATATTTGATATTTTTTAATTTTCCAATGTCGTGAGAAACAATCATAACAAATCTTATCGCTAATAATGAACTTCGTAAATCAATTTATTATATGTTCATTGAAAATTAAGCCCCTCCACGGAATGATTGAATATAACAATGGAGAATGCAAGACTAATAATACAAAACTAAATAATCAATTTTATAAATACCTGTGTATATAATTGTGTTTATGTATAGATTCAATAGCTAAAACTGTTTCTCCCACATAAAATCGAGCTTCATCTTCAGTTAAGGTATCCTTTCTCATGAGTAGAGTCATCATATCCCCACCCGGTAGATATTCCATAATAAGATATAGATACTCTTCATCTTGAAAAGAACAATAAAGTTTAACTATGCAATTACTGTCAACCTCTGCAAGGAGATTCCTTTCAGCTCTGACATGTTCCACCTGAAATTATTAGCAAGATTTGGGGTGCAATGAATTCATCAACCTTTAAAAAATGCACTATTTTATAAAAGAATATGATATTATAAGTAAATGATTCTCAACCTGGCCTCTACGAAGCATCTCTGACTTCTTTAGTTTTTTCATCGCATATACATGGTCTGTAGCTTTTTCCTTACAGACTCTAACCTAAAACAATTTTAAATTTAGGTAAAAGCATAAGCATTGATACAAAGGCATAAAAGGTTTTTAAATTTTTTTTAAAGGAAAAATAGTTAGTAATTATATTATGTTGTATAATATATAATAAGCACCTACATACCTCCCCAAATGCACCTTTTCCAATCATAGTTAATAACTCAAAATCATCAACACCCATTTTGTGCCTTTGAAGACGCATATATTCAGTTTCCTTTTTCTCTAAAAATTTGAGTAGGTTATTTTGATCTTCCTCAGAAACATCAGCATCAGCCAACTTCTTTTCCAAGATGGTTCGACTGTGATGTGTGAGATATTAGAAAATTCTATAGCATATTTTCTAATCAACAATCACAATACAAATTAATATCAAGCATCCATAATTTTTTTAAAAAAATTAACACACTCTGACAAAAATGAGGATGGAAATGGTTGATTATTCCCACAACTTTCCTTACCTAGCCCTCCTAAAAAAATGCCAAAAGAAATCTATCTTCCACAATTATAATTAATACATTTTCGCTAACTTAACAAAATTGTATAATTACATTGTTTTTTAATAAACTAAGTTCTAGATTCTGCATGTAGTTTTCTTTATCCTTTGTTTTGCTTTCCTTTTGACATCATTACAAAAAAACAAACAACGAAGTTCCAGATTAAACAAATTCTTATAAACATGGACACTACGAAATGCCATGAATCTATTTTAAAAATAAAAATATTAGCATTGAGGAAATACAACATACCGTTCCTTCCTTTCCTGAAGGTTCTTCATTTGTTCCTTATAATGGTTCTCAATGTATTGCTTGGCTGCTGCAACCTTTTGTTTTGTGATATTAGAATGAGTTGCGTCATCCATAGGCACATTTGGAATTTCATTTCCGCCATGAGTATCATCTTTCTTTCTCGTAGAGGCTCTTAATTTATCACGTGGCTGAAACTTTTGTAACCAACTCCTTGCTGAATCCATTTTCCTCACCAACCACGACCTTAACCACTACCAACAGCAACCATCACTACTTCTCCTTATAACTTTTAATCCCAAAATTTCAAATATATTAACCCTGCACAATAGTTTTACATCAAATAAGGAAGCCATATAAAAAAGTGAAAATAATTATAACTAACTTGAGAAATGTGCAAGAGCTTCCTATCATACCTTAATTTATCTTTTCAAGCATCGAGAAGGAAAAAAAACATAAAAATAATGCAAAAAAGCGAAATTATAATTGATGGATTGAAAGATTGAGGATGAGAAGCAATTGAATTTTTGGGGAAAAGCTAAGAATTAGGATTACCATGTATTTAATAGTTATGGTTCCGCAAAATTGGTGATGAAAAGATCCAACAATGTCGGGTACAACGTGTTAACAAAAAGTTGTGACAACAATTTTCAAGTCCAACATAGCATATAATTATTGTTTATATAGAATATTTCATGTTTGCAACTATAAAAATTTATTATGTACATGATTGTTCCTTTGTCTGGATATTCAAGGCCAACATAGCATATAATTATGATATTTATAATATAATATATCAAATTAAAGTCCGTATATTATTATGATGAAAATTAGTAACTTATAGTAACATTGGTGGAATGTATAAAAGAAAATATTATAATATGAATTTGACATATCAATCTTTTGAATATGTGACTTGTTTTATTTGACATATGATTTTCTTATTATGATTTTGATAAAGTGAGCCTCATATAATTAAAAAAATAAAAAATAAAAGACTCACCCGATATTAAGAATAGTAGTTATAAACTAATAAATTAATAAAATCATGATAAAAAAAAATTAAAACCGGTTGTTAATTATAAAAAGATAGTTGGAGAAGCACCGGTATGTGACAATATCTCAAGAGTCATGAGATGATAATCCTCCTGAAAGTGTCTCGGCCGGCATTCCCAGAGACTACCTCACAGATTAAGTTTTGTTGTTGATGGTTTTTTATTTTTAATTTTGAAATTTTTAAAAATAAAAATTAGTTTTGATTTTAAGATTTTAAAATTTTAAAAATAATATTGTTTTTGTTTTCAAATTTAAAACATTATTTTCAAATCTTAACCAAAACACTAGTTGAAAGTAGCGATCGAGACAATCGTTGAAAGTGACGGTCAGTTATAGGCGATCGAAGGTAGTGGTCGGTGACTGACGATCGGAGGCGGTGGTTGTGACTGGTTGTCAGAGGTATCGGTTGGGTGACCAGTGATTGGGGGTGGTAGTCGGTGATCGCTAATCGAACATGGCGACCAATGACTGCTGGCTAGAGGTGGCAACCAATGATCGCCAATCGGATGTGATGGTTGGTGACCGTCAGTTGGAGGTGATGGTCGATGACCGCAGGTCAGAGGTGAAGGTGGAGGTCGATGACTGTCGATCGGAGGTAGTGGCCGGTGACTGCCGGTCAGAGGTGGCATCGGAGATGGCGGTCGATGACCGCCAGTCAGAGGTGGCATCGAAGATAGGGGTCGGCGACCGCTGGTTGGAGGTGGCGATCAATGACTGTCAATTGGAGGTGACAACTGGTGACTACTGGTCGAAGGTGGGGGCTGGTGACCACCGATTGGAAGTGGCGGTCGATGATAGTCAGACGAAGGTAGCGACCGGTGACTTCTGGTTGAAGGTGGAGGCCGGTGGCCGCCGGTCAGAGGTGATGGTTAATGGTGACAAGTGACGCCAAGTAATGAGTTTAAATAAAACAGAAACAGAAATCTAAAAACCAAATTTTATTGTTTTTAAAATTGAGTGAAAACTGTTTCAAAAATGAGTAAAAAACAAATCAGAACTATTTTTGCTGAACATGTTTCTGTTTTCAAAATACATTTCAAAACCAAAAATCAAAAACTCATAACCACCCCGCACGGGGCCTAAGCTTTCCATGCAAGTTAACCACATTACCGAATTTAACTGTTATAACTACCAGTTTGCTAGACTTTTTTCTTTTTTGTTTTTCTATTAGTTACTTTGATAAGATATTTTTCCTCTCTTTCTATCCTTGTAAATAACACCTTTTTGGCTCTCCTTTCACTTAATACAGAAGTGTGTTGGTTGCCATTGTTGTACCCATTCTTTTTCTCTGTTTTTCTCTCTAGTTCCTCTTTCTTTTGTAGAACCAGTTTCATTATGGTATCAGAGCTCTTCATCTGAAGATTTTTGCTATGCAAAAAACTCTGATAAATCCATGTCTTCACTCTCATCAAATATGGGTGAAGAATCAATTCAAGTGATCAATGTTTATAGCCACCTTTATCTCCATCTTGGAGAAAATCTAGCCACGACAATTGTATCTCCCATTCTTGAACCAAACAATTACCACTAGTGGAGCAAATCGATAATGGTAGCCCTCAGTGCAAAGAGCAAGATCAAATTCATCAATGGAGGCAGACCTGAGCCAAAAAAAGGATAGAAGTTTTTTATGAAGCTTGGATGAAATGTAACGACATGGTAACATCATGGATCGTACATTTGGTGAGTTTACCTATTCAAAAAAGCATAGTGTGGATGGAAAAGTCTGAGAATATTTGGAAAGATTTGAAAGTTAGGTATGTGTAAGGTGACTTGTAACGTGTTTCAGATTTGTAGAGAGATGCGTTTTTGACCAAGCAAGGTGACATGTTTGTTATCGAATATTTCACCAAACTCTATTTTATTTGGGATGAAATAAAAAATTTTAGACTTAAACTCACTTTTAAGTGTTTAGCGAATTGCACATGTGGAATCATGAATGTTATTGCTAAGCGAAAACTTGAAGATCAAGCCATGCAGTTTTTGCATGGATTGAATGAGCAATACGAATGTAAAATCTCACATACTTCTCATGGATCCACTATTACCTATATATAAGATTTTCTCCTTCGTTGTACAACATGAGAGGAAAATTCAGGGAAGCAATTTTGTGGCAAACATGAGCAGAGAAGGTAAGCCGTCTGCACCAAGTTCATCGAACTCTAATATGATATGTAGCTTTTGTGGTCAAATTGGTCATAGTGAAAAAGTATGCCATAGAAAGCATGACTTTCCAAATTCAAAGAACAATAAGAATGGGTCTAATAACTTTAGCAAGATTTGCAACCATTGCAATAGAATTGGGCATAAGGATAGGAACAGGGTAGGTGTGGTTTGGTCCTCTCCATCCTCATTCCTGCAAAGTGTGAGACGGGTATAGTTATAAAAAGAGCAGATATGAAATTTTTATTCTCATCCCCATCCCCGTTGGATATTTTTGAGTTCAATATACCCACGGATACAAGTCATATTATTTTTTATAATTTAAATTTACTTATTTATTATTAAATAAATTATATATATTAGGTTATTGATTATATTTTAATTTAAAAAGTATATAAAGAATAATTAATAATAAATAATTATAAATTAAAGTTTAAGAATTAAAATTTATAATAAATATATAAATTAAACTTATTATATAATTATTAAAATTATAACGGGGCGGGTACGAGTTCTGGTATGGGGTGCGTAGTCATATACCCATAACTGTAACCGGTTTAACACATTAGGTAATACTCATACCTGTACCCGTACCCATCAAAGTGGTTAATACTCGTCAAAATCGATGCGAGTACCCACGGATATGAGTACTTTTGTTATCCTTAATTAGGCACACTGTTGATGTTTGCTATGACAAACATGGGTTCCCTCCGAGACATAAAGCGAATGCAAAGGGTGCTTCTATTAACAGCTCCATGGTGGGTGAAGGAAAAGCCATAGATGATGATCAACACACTTCAAATGAGAAACAAGAGTTCAGGGTAACCAAATAGTAATATCAAGTGTTGATGACTTTAATGCAATAGTGCACTGTTGGGAACTCAACAAGTACCAACCTATCACATGTCAACCAAATTGGTTCTATTTCTATTTCCACTCCCAAATCCTCAATAGTAATAGGTAGTTTCATAAACTCCATAGGCATGTATTCCACTGCCTCTTGGATCTTAGGTTGAGGAGCAACTGATCATGTTTCTTCTACATTGTGTCATTTCACCTCTTACGTAACCATCAAATTCATAGTTGTCAAGCTGCCCATAGGATAACAGATCCTTGTCCTTGCCACACATTTAGGCACTGTTAAATTCACAGATGCCTTCTATCTCACCAATGTTTTATATTTACCATCTTTTGCTTTCAACCTCATTTCAATTTCTAAACTAATGTCAACCCTTCATTTTAAGCTAATATTTATTCACTTTTCTTGTGTGACTCAGGATCTGAAGACAGGGAAGACGAATGGTACAGTTGATATGAGCCAAGGACTCTACACCCTCTCAACCAACACAATTAAACATTGTTAATTCTACTATAACACACCCCTCTGTAATGTTTTACCAATTGACTTGTGGCACTTTCGTTTAGGACACTTGTCCCATGATCGCTTACATAATATGAAACAATGTTATGCTTGTGTTTCAAGCAATAAAGACTTCATTTGTAATACATTTCATTATGCAAAGAGAGAAAAATTCCTGTCCTTTTATGCAAATCACATGCATGACATGTTTTTGAATTAATTCATGTTGACATATGAGGCCTTTGTCATAAAGTTTCCATGCATGAACATAAATATTTTCTCACCATTGTTAATGATCATACAAGGTATACTTGGGTATTTTTTATACAAACTAAATATGAAACTCACAACACTCTAATTAATTTTATTTCCTATATTGAAAATCAGTTTGAAGCCACTATTAAAACTATTCAGACAAATAATGGGCTCGAGTTCTTGCTAAACCAAACATATCAAACTAAAGGCATCATTCATTAAACTACATGCATAGAAATACCCAAGTAAAACTACATCCACTCATATTTGCTACTCAACCTGCAATTGATGGTTCTCCTACAGAATCATCTCGACCTGAACCCACTCACTCCACATATTCTTCATTACCAAATTCACTTACTGCAGAATCACCTTTCGTCCTTCCTTTAACTCACAAATCTACAAGCCATATATGTCTCTTTCTTACCTTAGACACTTCCATGGTGCTCTCATATCAGCTACACCAATCCCTTCTCCAAGTATTCAGTATCCTGTTCAATCCTTTCTCTCTTATAATCGATTATCATCTTCTTTTTGTCATTTTGTTTTGTCCATTTCTACTGTTTGTTAACCTAAATCCTATGTTGAGACCTCTAAAAGTGACTCTTAGATTAAAGTCATGCATGCTGAAATCACTGCCTTTCAGGCCAACAACACTTGGGTTCTCACTTTTCTCTCCCTTGACAAAAAAGTAATCGGATGCCGCTGGGTATACAAGATAAAACATAATGTTGATGGATCCATTGAAAGGTACAAGACCTGACATGTTGCAAAGGGTTATACACAAATGAGGGTATTGATTTCTAGATACATTTTCCCAGTAGCTAAGCTCACTACTGTCAAAATGCTTCTTGATCTTGTTGCAACTAATGGGTGGTTTTTGAAGCAACTTGATGTGAACAACGCCTTTCTCCATGGTGAACTGAATGAAGAAGTATATATGCATGTTCCTTCCGGGCTTCCCTTCCAATCAGGCCAAGTTTATCGTTTACAACACTTTCTTTATGGGCTCAAACAAGCTATCTGACAATGGTATGCTCATTTTCCTCTTTCCTTCTTTCCCATGGCTATAAACATTCCACTACAGATCACTTACTCTTCCTCAAGTTCACAAGATCCCATTACTGCTTTGTTGGTATATGTAGATGATGTTGTGTTATCAGGAAATGATGTATCTGAAGTTGCTCTTATTACCTCTCTGCTTGATGATGCATTTAAAATAAAGGACCTTGGTGATCTTAAGTACTTTTTGGGGCTCGAAGTGACTCATACAAAAGAAGGAATTCACATATGCCAATGTAAGTACACTTTAGATATACTTTCTTATACATGGATATTGGGCTCTTGGCTAGTTTATACTCCAATAGATTACACCACCCGCTTGACTGCTTCTTCAAGCATGTCTCTTGTTGATCCTTCTCCTTATAGAAGGTTAATAGGACGTCTCGTTTACTTGACCATAACCAGAGCTGACATAACATATCCAGTCTAGCACTTAAGCCAATTCATGTCCCGACCTTCGGATGCTCACCTCAAGGCTACATTTTGAATACTTCGTTACCTGAAGTAAGCTCCAGGATCAGGAATTTTCTTTGATGCTTCCAACAGCTCTCAACTCAAAGCTTTTAATGACTCATATTGGGCTGATTGTGTTGAAACTAGTTGGTAAGTCACTGGTTTTTCTGTTTACTTAGGAAATTCTCTTATTTCGTGGAGGTTGAAGAAACAAGCAACCATTTCCCATAATTCATTAGAAGTTAAGTATCATGCCCTTACTTCCACTACCTGCGAAATTCAGTGGTTAACTTTTTTGTTGGAAGATTTTTGAGTAGCATTTGATCACTCTGCCTTTTTATTTTGTGACAATGATTTGGCAATTCAAATGGATTCTAACCAGGTGTACCTTGAACGCACCAAACACATAGAAATCGATTGCCATGTTGTTCGTGACAACATGAACTTAGGTCTCATGAAGCTGCTTCCTTTTCTTTTGCATTGCAACTGGTAGACATCTTGCTTTGCCTCCTCATGTCTTCAAAAAGTCCTATCCCAATCTGGGAATGTTAAACATCCATTCCCAGCTTGAGGGGGGCTCTCAACCATCCACACAGATCACCTTACAAGCTACTCATTCATGAAGCTTCCCATGCAAGTTAACCACATTATCGAATTTAACTGCCATAACTGCCAGCTTGGTAGATTTTTCTTTTTTGTTTTTCTATTAGTTACTTTGACTAAACATTTTACCTCTCTTTTTATACTTGTATATAAGACCTTTTTGGCTCTCCTTTCACTTAATACAGAAGTGTGTTGGTTGCCATTGCTGTACCCGTTCTTTTTCTTTGTTTTTCCTCTATGGTTCCTCTTTCTTTTGTAGAACTAGTTTTGTGACAATGATTCCCTGAACTTTGTATCATATATAAAAGTTGTAGTAGAAAAGTTCCTATTTCAAACAAAAAAAATTAAAACTTGATTGAAAAAGATCTTTCTGATTATCAAAGAATAGGGCAAAAGGTTTTATCACGAAAGATTTCTTGTTCTTATTAGAAGATCATGATTGGATTCATATATGTTTAGTAAAAAGAAAGAAAAATATTCTTCTTTAAGACTAATAAAAAAAGGAAAGTGTTCAATTGGATCATGAAAATGTGACAAAATTAGTCTTAGTTACTCTTTAGAATAGAATAAAAGAAAGAGGTAGAGAGATTCTCCAACCGATCCAATGACTTCAAAAGAATTGAAAAAAGAGTCATATAAAGTGAAAATATCATGTACAATTCTAAAAAGTGACAATATGGGTTACTTATCTGTTAACTTTTTCACTATTACACCCAAAAAACCAAATTTTTCCTTACGTAAAGTTTTTAGAGTACACTTAACCTTTGGATTTGAAATTATTGCTTATATACTTGTATTGGTCATGATTTATAGGAACATTCTATAGTCTTAGTAAGAGGAGGAAAGGTCAAGGATTTACTCAGTGTGAGATATCACATTGTTGGAGTATCTTGATTAGTTAATTGTTACAACCTTTGGATTTTAAGAAAATTAGTGATAAAGATAAAAAGTAAATATCTTATACTTACCCTTGAAATAAGTGAATCTTACATATATATATATATATATATATATATATATATATATATATATATATATATATATATATATATATATATATATGTTCCTCCCGCTCTCATGTAAGATACTTTATTTTCATATGATATGCCCCTCTATCTCTCTCTATATATATAAAGCGAGGGTGGGATGGAGAGAGAGGACATATCAAGTGAGAAAAATTGACAATTGTCGTAAGATTAAAAATAACTCATTTAAAGAAATTATGTGTTTCCTTTACCGCAACTTACCCGTACTCTATCCCTACCCCCACACCACCACCACCACCATCGCTAGTGTCGTCATCTTGCTACTACCCCATCGTCATTACCACTACCATCTCCGTCACTACCACTGTTGAAAGTGATTGATAGGTTTAATTTTTATTAATTAAATATATTTTACAATAATTTTTAGTGTTAGATGATACTAAAATATTAATTAAAAATATAATTATGAGAAACGAGAAAAATTAATATAGTTGTAAGATTAAAAATAACAGTTCTGATAAAAATAATTTACTTAAAATATCAATGTCTTCTTTACTGTACAATTGAAAAAAATATTTATTGTAAAAAATAAGAAAAATTATAGTTAAATTTATCTGTGTAAAAGAAATTTATACTAATATTAAATTAATAAATTTATTATAAATAAAACATTATGATTGAAATGTGATGAGAAAACTTTTTGTCTTAAAGATGCATCCATCTTTTTATTTTTTGTTATTACGAGATAGTAGTTTCACTCTTTATTGAAACACTATCTTTATTTTGGCACCATTTTCTGTATTCGTTTGTGATTTTAATTGCTATTCTTGAACATTTCACTTTATCATAAATATTCAAGAACTATTTCACTTGATCGTAAATATTCAAAACAAAAACTTTTTTGAAAAAGCCACCTGTAATGTTACCAATCCAACAACAACCTAAAAAATAATGAATGATATAAAAGCTCCACTTTGTAAGTGTCTTTTGTTCCATCCTTAGCAATGTTTTGTAAACTAGTATTGTTGCCAAGTGATAGAGCCATTTATGCATTTTGTGTTTTTAACGATCAATATTTGGCTCAATATAATATCGTAAAACATTTAGGACATGTTTGGATTATCTCTAGAAGAAAACAATACAAAGTTTAATTTTTAAAAAGTTTCACATGTTGAAATTCTTTACATATTAGTTAAAATTAGTTAATTATTTTTCATATTTTAAAAAAATTTATGGATTTTTTTTTTATTCTCGTAGAAGTATTTTTAAAGGAGCTAATTCAAAATTGATAAAAATGCAGCAGGATAAAAATCAGCTACATTAATTGAAAGTTTTTATGTGTGCAAATACTTGTGTATAGGTAATGTAATTGAAGAGAAAATATTTGTAGAGTTTAATTGGTATATTTATTGACTTTACTAATTACTACTTTAAAAGTCTCATAAATGTAAAGTCATAATTTTTACACTGATAGTGTATACCAACTAAACTCATATTTTTATATCTATAAACATAGCTAATTATCAATGGCACATGGCAAAATAATTTTGGAGTGTGTACAATTTTAGTGAAACCATTGTTCCTATATTAATAATAATAATAGGTGTGTTTTTGATTATGGATCTCAATTTATTGTGATCTCAGCAAGTTATTTTTTTTATTAATACCTATGTATTTTAAAATAATAAACCCATGATCGAACTTGTATAAGTATTGTTTCATGGTTTATTGGTTTAACCATTATTGAATCGACCAATCTAATAAAATAATATATTTTTATTATTAATGTACTATAACAATTAATATTATAAAAAAATTGTATTAAGGATGTAAATAAAAAAGAAGAAAGTAATTTTACTAAGTACATTTAAGTTAACTCTCATTTTCATTCATTTTTAAATTAAAAAGGGTTTGACTTAGAAAAATGATGGGTGCATTTAACAAAATAAAAAAAAAATTGGTCCAATCGATTAAACCACAAGTTTTTACTCGTTCATAACTGGTTTTTTTATTTTAAACCTGATTCTTTATGTAACCAGTTTTTTTTTTGGTAGTATTCAATAGTTTTTGAGTTGAATAACTGATTCTTTTATGTATTATTGAGATTTGTATTGAAATAAAATGAAGAGAAATAAAAAAAAGAAATAAAGGGGAAATATATCATTTAGATGAATAATAAAAAAAGATGAATAGAAATGCAAATAAAAAAGATGAAATTATTTGAATGAGTACAGAAGAGCAGAAGTAATTAATAAATGTTGTAAATTTTTTTTTACTAAATAATAAATATTATTAAAAAATATGAGTTTTTTATTATATTACCTTTTACTAATAAAAATTATTTCTTGTTAAAAATAATTTAAAATTTAAATTTATAAAGTGTTATATATATAAACTACTTAATGAACTAGCAATAATGTATTTTAATGTTAGTGAAATAAAAAATTAATCTAAAAAAAATAAATTAATTTAAAAATAAGTTTAATATGACATTTTAGTAATAGTGTAGAACAATAAAATATTATTAGCATCACAGCTAAAAGTATGAAAAAGTGTCCAACTTGTCACAAGTTAAAACTAAGTTAGCCAAAAATTGTCTAATGAATTAAAATGTTTCGCTTTAGTAATTTTTTTTTGTGAAATAACTAGACAATTGTCCAATTCTTGCTTTAGTAACCTAATCCGCCCAACTTGTGAGTCAGGTAAGTTTAGGCTAGACTGAATTGTTCCTCAGTCAACCAACAAAACATTTATTGGTAATTTTATAGTTTAGGTTTACATTTTTTAATTTTCTTGTAATTTTATTTAAATTTATATACTTTAATTATTATGTTGATGATCCTAGGGATATTTTAATTAGAGTATTTGTATCCTTTGTTTGAATATTTTAATTACATAATTTTCATTTATATATTTTTTTTGTAATATTTTAATTACACAATTGCTAAACAATCACAAATTTCAAACTTTATGCTGTAAATTAATATTAGTATTGAATGTTTTATGTATGTAGGTATGTTTTAATGTTATTTATTTAAATAATTTGCTTATCTTTTATGAAAAAATCTCATTTAGAAAAAGAAAAAAGATGAGATTTTAAATTTAATTATTTTTTAAAATTTTTTGGAGAACCTACTTAAGCGATAACTCTAGGTGGGTTAAACCAAATTTTTAGATATCTTTTTTAGTTCAATCCATTTAACCTTTATTTCATGTGAAGTCAATTTGTGTGAGTAAAACTTCACACCTCTAAATTGACCACCTTTTATATAAGTAGATTGTAGTGCAAAATTATTTAATTATATTTTTTAAAAAATTAGTAGGAAAAATATATTTTATATTTAATTTTTATATTTTTAATTTTAGTATTTTCTCATCTATATTTAGAGAGAGAAATAAAACGTGTTTGAAGATATTCTTGAAAATTAATTCTAATGACACGATGGCTTCTAGTATAGTTACAATTTATAGTTATAAAAATTTATATATTTAATTATAGAAATTAAATCTAATAGCATCATCAAGACAATCACAAGTCAGACTGGCCTATCAACAAAATTTATATATTTAATTATAGAAATTATAATTTAAATATATAATTATAGTAATTTATATTTGTTTTGTTGAAGGTATTAATTATAATTTAACTATATAAATTTATATTTAAATATACAATTATAGAAAATTATAATTTAAATATATAATTACAATAATTTAAATATGTAATTAATTTATTTATTAAAATATATTATTATCATTTTAAATATCTCATTGTTGATCTAATTATTAATAATGTCATTATTTATTATTTTACAATTTTTAACTAGTGTTAATGTATTACCAAATACTAATAATTAGCTTTTTAACTAATTTTGCTAAACAAGTTTATGAGAATTCAGCTTTTCATGTCAATTTCTAATTTTACCTTTACTTATTTAAAATTAAATAAAAAATAAAAAATTACTCTAGAAACTTATCTAATCAAATCTTACTATTTTAGAAAAGTTTAATTATTTTCTTGAGTGAGGCATCCACTGGTCTTAATAAAGAGTCTTCATCCGTAGTTTTTTTCCGTTCTAATTGCTTTAACCTTGCACGAAATTGCTTCTTTTATATAGTGGAAAGTATGAAAAAGAGCTGGTTCGTCCGAAACGGCCCATCTTAAAGTTTTTCTCTTTTGTAAGTCCAAGTTTTTTCGCAACATCTCCATATTTTTTTAAAATCTAAAAAATATTCTTAGATAAAACAAAAGTTAAAATTTTTATATTTTTTTGTTTTAACTGGATTTTTTTTATCTTTATATTTTTGCAAGTTTAAATTAACCAATATAATCAAGTAAAATATATGCAAAAACAAAGCAAAGAAGATAAAGGGACAGCAGAAATGAAGCTGTCGAAAGTATAACAAAAATCGCAATGGAGTGGTGCAGCAAAGATATAACAGATGTAGCGGAAGTCACAAGAGAGATGAACTTTTAACTTTTTAATCGGACGGTATTTGTAACATTTGAAAAGATAATGAAAGTAAAAACTCCCCGTCTTATGTTAGCAATACCGGTCAATAACCAATAGAGACGGCCTGTTAAGTGAAAGGCCCATTCTCGTAGAAACAAGACAACTTATGTAGACCAGAAAGCCTTAAAACCCTTATTTTTCTTCGCCACCTAGCAGCTTTCTATCGTTGGGTATACCTCTATTGCTGTTCTTTTTCAACTAGGTATGTTTCTGAACCCTATATTGATTGTTTTTCCAATGTTCGCGACACGATCTCTGTTTCTAGCAATAATGTTATCCACTTCAATTTTTGCAGTCACAAGAAGCCATGTATCTTCAGTTTTACATAAACGAGAATGGTGACAAAGTCTACACCACTAAGGTGATCTTTCTGTTTTTTGTTTCTATCAAAACTTTCAGCCGTGAGCTATTTTTGTTCTCATTTTTTGCATAATTTGAATTGAGTTATTCAAGAAATTGCGTCTTGTGCTGCATTTTTGTTTATTTTTTATGAAATTGCATCTATTCAAAACCTTCCGCGATGTTTTCAAGTGTGCTGCTTTTTTTCTTTGCAGAAAGAGTCGCCGCTAGGGCTAGCTACACAATCTGCTCACCCAGGTATTTTGCTCGATGAACTGCCCTTTCTTATATTCACTTACAATGTCTTTCAAATTATGCTATAATTGCTTGTGTATGCTTAAGAAAACCTTTTTCTCTTTCTCCTTACGATTTCTTTGTTGATACTGTCATCCGGTAGTATTGTTTGTTTTTGTTTTATCTTGGGGTTTCTCTTATTGTATTCCAGTTGCACACATCTTGCTCTGGAACTGATTTTTGCTTGTTCTTGTATTTTTTGGTAGTTTGGAATAATGTGTTTGGTATTCTCAGTTAAATTGGGTTTATGGCAGGGGTATTCAGCAATTTATGTTTTAATTTTAGAGAGAGGATTTGGCTCTGCCAAAAACAGCAAAAGAGTTTTGGCATCTTTCTTTCTAATAATTTCATTGTGTATATGGTATATTTATTGAATGAAAACCATGTAAACACTGGCTGATTGAAACCCAGCTTAAATTCTTTAAAATTTGGTAGCTTAGGGCTCTTTTACTGGTAGCTTATATTCCATGGTGGTGGAACTTGTTAGCTTAGTTATAAAAATGTCATTGTGCTTTGTCTCCTATGTCAACAGTCTTCTATACAATTTTTGTCATTGCTCATTCCCAGAGAGTATCCAAACACTTTCCTTGTTTTGACATATGTCAATTACTTGTCAAATGTTATTTAGAATTAGAATTATTTTTTGAACTGATTTTACCTGTTTTTCCTGAACTACAGCCCGGTTTTCACCTGATGATAAATATTCAAGGCAAAGAGTTCTGCTCAAGAAGCGATTTGGATTGTTACCGACACAACAGCCACCTCCAAAGTATTGACTGATATAGAAGCTTTCTCCAAAGTATTGGCTGATATATAAGCTTTTGTTAGCAGTAATGATTAGTGCTGTTGCGTTGAGTCTGGTTCAAGTATGTATTAGAATGAAGTGTGACCATTGTTGAAATGCACTAATGGATTTTGATTTGTTCGTAGTCAATGTTTTTTTTTTTGGTAAGCAAGTGAGATATATTAATGCGCATCAGAAGTGCAAAAGTAAATACAAAAAGTAGGAGAAGTAAACATAAAGACAGAGAAGAGACCATAATACAATTAAAACTATTAAGATACCAAACAAGAATTTTAATATCTAATACCCCCCCAACAGCCAGCAAAGTAGTAAGCTTAAATGATTCTATCTAAATCCTAAGAGTATATTTATCCAACTTCAGAAAGGAGGACTTTCAATATACATGAGTTAAATTAAGATGACATGAACAAGTATGTCTAGACTATCTGAATCAATAGAACCATATTACTTACCATATGTGTAGAAAATTTACTCCAGGAGAAGTCCCAGACAGGCAACAGGGTTATCCATCCACTTAGCATAAGAATAATCTCACTGTAGGTAAAAACTTCTAAACCAATTCCAAGTGCAAGCTAACATTTGATGGGTAATACAGATAGATCAAATGTTATATTCTGAAAAATGCAGTTGTTTCTCATGATCCAGATGTTCCAAGCTATCATTAACCATGTAACCTCTCATAGAGGGTATGTGCTATATGGACCATGCCAGTACAAGTGTTGCCAGTAGTGTGCATCAATGCTCTTAGGAAGGGCAGTAAGGATACCACATTGTCTATACCAAGATAGTCATACCTAAGATGAGAAATTGCATGTGAATAGAACATGGGAAGCAGTTTTCGTGTGACTATGGCAGAAAAGGCAGGACATTTCTTCATCTTGTAGAATTCCCTTGGCTTGCAAGTTGTTTCTTGTTGGTAATCTGTCTCGAAGCAATCTCCAACCAAAGAACATGATTTTTGGAGGTGCCTTCATCTTCCAAAAGTGATTAAACAAACCAGAAGGAGTAGAATTTGATTTTTGTATCCGTAAAGCTGCAAAAGTAGATGAAACTGAATAAGATCCTAAGTGGTTTGGGATCCAAGACCATGTATCTGGAGTCCCTGTCTGGATTGTGACACTCTCTAAATCCTTTTCTAATTGTCTCAACAATATCTCTTCTCACACAAACAGTTCTCTCCTTCATTTTAACCTCTAAACCCACCTACCCTCCACCTAATTACCCACTTCACTAGTTTTTGCTTCCTTCTGTACGGAGTTTAGGAACAACCTATTGTATTTTGTCTTCAAACAGTCATGACCCAACCACACATCATTCCAAAACAGCAAGGACTGACCATCACCCACATTACATTGCAACATTTCATCAAACCATCTATGATTAGTCTTGACACCACAAACTTTCTTAAGATCCCGCCACCAGATTGACATATTATTGTTATCTGTTTCCTGAAGGAGCTCTCTCCAACCATTATATTTAGAGTTTAAAACTCGGTGCCATAACTGACATTGATCTGACACTAGTAACCATCTCCATTTTCCAAGTAAGGATTTATTAAAGGTGGAAACATCTTTGAACCCTAGTCCTCCTCTTTCCTTTGGTTCACACATCTGCTTCCAGCTTACCCAAGACAATTTCCTATTCCCCTGGTTGCACCCCCAAAGGAATTTAGACTGTAAGCCATTTATTATGTTTGCAATCTGGGCTGGTACCTTAAAGAAGGATACGTAAAACAGGGGTATTGCAGACATGACAGCCTTGATAAGACAAATTCTTCCAGCATAAGATAGGTTCTTGTGTTGCCACCTTTCTCGGGTTTGCACCAATAGGGATATCAAGGTAAGTAAATGGGACAATTAAGATTTTGCTATTTAGTATCATTGCATACCTTTCCACCTAGATAGTTGGTAAGCCTAAACCCCAGCAGTTGCTTTTGCGATGATTTACTTTTAGCCCCGAGCAAAGTTCGAACCATTGCAAGATTGCCTTGATGGTCAAGACATTTTGTGGTGAGCCTTTCCCAAGGAATATTGTATCATCTGCATATTGTAGGATTACCACTAGAATATTCTCCTTTCCCACCTTGTAGGGTTGATATAAGTCTTTTGATACCGCCTTCCTGACTAGTCTGCTTAGACCTTTAGCTACTATCGTAAATAACAGGGGTGCCAAGGGGTCACCTTGTCTAAGACCCTTTGTGAGTTGGAATTCTGTAGTGGGTGAACCATTTACTAAGATCGATATTCTACTTGACACTAGGCCTGCCCTAATCCAATTGATCCAAGTCTGACAAAAGCCAAGTCTTTATAGCATATAGAACAGAAACTCCCATGAGACTGAGTCATGCTTTTTCAAAATCAACTTTAAATAGAAAGCAATTTCTTCTCTTCCTCCTAGCCTTATCTAGAACTTCATTGGCAATAATAATTGCATGCAATAAATGCCTACCGTGTAAGAACGCACTTTAACCTTCATCAATCAGTCTTGGAAGTATATTCCCCAATCTGGCGACCATAACTTTTGAGATGATCTTATAGAGGTAGCCAACTAGAGAGATAGGGCGGAACTCACCTAGATTTTGAGGGTTGACAAGTTTTGGTATCATTGTGATAAATGAGGAATTGCACCCCACAAGTAACTTACCATTGTTGAAGAAATCCTTGATAAAAGCCATTATGTCATCCTTCAGCACCCGCTAAATTTTTTTGATGAAGTTGAAGTTGTATCCATCTGGTCTTGGGCTTTTGTCCCTTCCACAACTCCAAACTGCATATTTTACTTCTACTTCGTCAACCGGTGCACAAAGAGTTTGATTGTCGCCCTGTGAGATGCTAGGGAATGAAATCCCATCTAGAGTAGGTCTAGGCCATGAAGTCTCTGAGAACCTCTTTTTGAAATACAACATGGTCTCTCTTTTTACTATGATTGGATCATCTACCCAAACGTCATTGACCATGATCCCTTTTAATGAATTCTCATGCCTTTTCCATTTGATTACCTTGTGGAAATATTTTGAATTGCAATCACCTTATTTCATCCACATGAGTCTAGACTTCTGCTTTGCTAAAGATATATTATATTTAGCCGTTTCCCAAAGTGCCTGTTGTGAATCTCTTCTTTCCTTTTCTTTAGTTGTGGATAATCCCACCTCTTCACTTTTCTTCTCAAGTTGGTTCAAATGTTGTTCTAGTTGTTGTTGCCTTTGATGAATGTTCCCAAATTTCTCCCTATTCCATACCTTAATAAATTATTTCAGCCCTTTCAGTTTTTTCCTAACTATAAAAGAGGCATTGCCTTTTAGTTTTAGTGACTCCTAAGCTTCAATGACAACTTTGCTAAAGTCTTTGTGACATCAACAATCTAGCATTTTAAATGGCTTCGGGCCCCAATTGATGTCTTTAGCTTTGAACACCAAAGGGCAATGATCAGAGAAGCTTCTGTTCAGTACATATTGTGCATATCCCTGCCATAACTCTCCCCAATGTTCTGATATTAAGAATTTGTCTAGCCAGCTCTTAGCTGAACCATTTGGTTTGAACCATGTGTATCTTCTCCTAATTAAAGGAACATCATACAATTGCATATTTCTTATGAATTGGTTGAACTCCTCAGTTTCCCTTCTACCATAGGATTCTGCACTCAGCCCTTGCCTCTCATTTTGTTGCCTAACACAATTAAAATCTCCACAAACACACCACAAATCAATGTTGCTCTCCCATTTTTTTGACAATATTTCTTGCCATACTCTTCTTTTAGCTTGAATGTCACATTGTAAGTAAACATTAACTAACACAATCACCTTATTATTTTCAACCCAGGTTCCTTCAACCATAACATAGCCCTCTCCAATAGTATGCGAAGCTAATTTAAAATTTTTTAAGGACCAGATACATATCAGACCACCAGCATTATTGGCAGAAGGTACTGCCACCCAATTGATACCGGAACCTCCCCAGATACTTTAGTACACCTCTTGATTGATTATTTCCTTTTTTGTTTCCTACAAGCATACTATATCAATTTTCTCATGAATGATTAGTTGTCTCACATGCGTCTGTTTGACAGCACCACCTAAACCCCGTATATTACAGGACAATATCTTCATAATGCTCCATCTTCAACCCCAGTTTGGTTCACTTGTCCAACCTCATGAATCTCCCTTTGGTCCCGTGATTGTAGTTGTACCAACCTTTGAATTGTAACTGTTTCAGGTTCATTAATTGTTACCCCCAAATTCTTTCCAATCTCTAGAATTTGGGAAACTTCCATGTTGTTATGCTTCTGAAGAATAATGCAGTTCCGGTTTCTAATACATTCATCACTGAGACTATTGCCTATTTGTATTTGATCCTTTGCTGGAGAAGATGTCCTTTTACTATGTACATTTGCTGCAGATGTTGAGCCCAGGGAGAATGAAGTCGGCCTTCTCAATGGTCCCCTAGTTGCGCCGTTAATATTAAGACTAAGACATCTTTTTCTGGAAACTGATGTTGCATGTGGCAATGATGGTTGATGAAGAATTGGGGAGACCATACCTTCTAAATTGGGCAATTCGAATATGCGCGGGACATAACACTCCATGGTTTAGTGGTCTAGCTTGCTGTTGGAAATTTTTGGTGGCCTATCCACTGTGACCAAAAGTTGACTATTTGCATCCCCTTTATCATTTAGTGATTGTAGGCCTAAACTTTGACCTTGTAGCCCAATTTCTTTTGATTCCACGGATTGACCCGTAATTGGCTTTGGATTGTTACACATTTCACCGCCTTGGCTTGCCACATTATCGTTTGCCACGTGGTAATTTTTATAATGTAATTGGCCTTGTTGGTTGCATATTGTCTCTGCTGCATTAATTGGTTGCGTGACCAAATTGATTTCTTTTTGCCAAAGACTGATTTTGTTCTTCCATAAATAGAAATTGACCACCTTTTTCGCCATTTGTAGTCGTATTCACAGGACCCCATATTATGCAACATTTGGACTCTTCGGTTGACCCTTCTGATTGGTTATTGCCCGGTGGACCATCAACTGATTCATCCTTATATCTCTTTTTGGATTTTGGACCATGTGGTTCTACCATGGCGATTGCTTCGTCTTCCCCAAGTTCCCCATCATGCTCTGATTCATCTGACTCAAGCATGAGGCCGATATCACTAGCGTATGAATTTTTGTCAAAGGCATTCTCATACTTCCAATGCTGACAATGGCAAGACATAGTAGACATGAATGCTTCCTCCATAATACTAATTTTGTAGTCAACCCCATTGATACCTACATAGTTTGCAGTTTGAACTTGGTTAAAGGATGGTGTTTACGAGGACCCTTGCAAATCGCAGCTCTTTCATCTTTGTGGTAGCCTCGTGTATTTTAACTATGATGCCAACTTTCCCAATTATTTAAGTCAAACATTTTTCAGTCCAAGCATGTAGTGGAAGTCCGAAGATTCTGAGCCACACTACTCTGTTCCCCAGTACCGTAGACGGTCTCCATTTCTCCACAGATTGAAAGATGTCTAACTCCTCTTCCTCCTGTTTATTGTCCAACCATTCTTGAATCCAATTTTCAGATGCTCCTTATATTAGCACTAAATGTATGAAACTTATTTTATTTTAAATATCCTTTTTTAGTTCATGTAGAGTCAATTTATTTTAAATCTGTATAAACTTATTTTATTTTATTCACTTACAATCTGCTCACCCAGGTTTACACTTAGGGGATATTTATTTTATTTTATTTTTAAAATAGTGAGATTTTTACATGTTCACTAAAATTAGTTTGAAACAAGTTTCTCATTTTAAAAAGTAATACGAAGAAGCTTTTTTTAGGTATTTTCTTAAGCAACTTATTCAAAATTGATAAAAAACGTCAAGATAAAGATCACCTACATGAATCGAAAAATTTATCTGTGAAATACTCGTGTACAATTTATTTAGGTAACCAAGAAAGATAAGGAGAAAGGAGTGAGTTAAAGAAAGGTTATGTAATTGAAAAGAATTATAAATCTTTACACACAGCTAATTATTTGGCAAAATCATTTTCCAGAGGGGACAATTTTATTGAAACTATTGATATTAGTATTTTTAATAATTTTTTTTTAAATATGGGTCTAAATTCATTCTAATCTTAGCAAGTTATTTTTATTAACACAACTTTACTTAGTTACAAAAATGCAAAATTGCATTAGTTTAATAATTTTTGACTTTTTGTTGCGTGAAATAAAAGGGAGAGAAATAAAAATAGAAATACATGGAAAAATACATCATTTAGATGAATCGTTAAGAAAAGATGAATAGAAAAACAAATAAAAAATAAGCTTATTTCAACGAGTAAAGAGGAGCAAAAATAATTCATAAATGTTGTAAAAACTTTTTATACTAAATAAAGAATATGGTAAGTTTTTTATTATATTACTTTTTCATAATAAAATTATTTTTTGTTAAAAAATTTAAAATATATCAATAATATTTTTTAAATTTATAAAGTGATATATAGTTACTTAGTGAGAGTGACGTATTTTAAAGTTATTGAAATAAAAAATTAAAATTGATTTAAAAAGGAGTTTAATAGTACATAGTGATAGTGTAGAGCAATTTTAGAACAAAACATTATTAGCACTTTTTATATAGGTAGAATGTGGTGCAAAATTATTCACTTTTTTTTTTTAATTAGAAGGAAAATATATTTTATTCTTAATTTTTTATATATTTAATTTTGATATTTTCTCATATCCGTGTAGAGAGAGAAATTAAAACGTGGTTTGAGGGACATTGTTGGAAATTAAATTTAATGGCACGACCAAGAAGAGGACTTGTAGTAGAGTTGCACTCAAAACACTTCTCACTAGAAGTCGTAGTCGTCGTCGTCGCCTGCCAAGTGCTACTCTTCTCTTCTTCATGCTGCTTCTGCGTATGTCCTAATTCTCATCTTCTCCATCTCAAAACCCTAACCTACGCTGATCTGCATCCAAATTGTGAATGCGATTCGCTTTCTTCTTGAAAATTCTTTGATTCATAGGTGCAGGAATGGCCAGTAACCTAGGTGGATTACTGGCGCTACTTCTCGCTGTTTCGATCTGCGGAGCCGTCACGATTCCTGGTCCCATCTCCGATGCTCACCGTTCCGCCGCGTTAGAGCTCTTCGATGGATCCTTTTCAAGGTCAATTGAACTTTCTCACTAGCTCTGTTCTTCGTGTATAGTTCAATTTGACGCTTTTTTAGCCTAGTTCTGATATGCTGATGCCTGGATCCTTGTGTTATAAGCATCTTAAGTGTAACTGTAGGTTCGTCGTGATTTAATTTAACGAATCAGTGTAATGTAAATAATGAAGAGTTTGTCTAAGTTGAGCATTGTAAATACAAACCCAGTTTTTACAAAAACATTTCTCGACCTCTATTTGGGAAGCAACATTAAGGTTTTTGGGGTCACCACAACTGTAACGTGACCGCATGCCACATTTGTCTGCAATATGAAATATAGTAACGAAACTGTGACTGGATCGCTGGTTAAAACCTTGATACTAACTATGATGAATATTGCTCTCTAACATTGCTGACATTTAGTTATCGTTTTTTTGAAAACCATGCGCAAGCTATTGACCTATTTTAATGTCATTTTTGGTGTTTCTATAATTCCTTCAAATGCAATATTGATATCTAAGCAATAAGCACATCCCAAGACATCAAAATATTGGTATAACTCTGGTGTAAATCTCCTATTGTATGTCATGAAATGAATCTTAGGTTAGGTTTGTATCACTTTGTTGAAATTTCAGATGAGACAACTTATTTTTATCCTGTTATCAGTTTAGAAGAAGCATATGAGGCCCTAAGAGTTTTTGAGATTCTTGCAATTGGGAATAAGCCTGATGTGAGCGCAACCACTTGCAACAAAGTAGTGGAAATTCTTGGGTCATCATCCCCTGTGAAGGATTTGTTCTATGCTTTAAAGGTTAATGGCATATTAAAATGCAAGGTTAATGGGGATGCTGTCAAGGTAATTTTGTGCTATAGCTGTAGCTTGAATTTCATGGCTTATGAAATTTATGTTGTGTTGTTAAATCTCAAGTCTGAGTACTGATCTATAATTGTTTGTCTCGTAAAGGATATTGCTTCAAGACTTAAAGCCGCTGTCAATGATGCAAGTACTTTGGTTGACATGTACTATTCAATAGGAAGTTTGGTTCTTATAAAGGTAATTCTCTATACTCTACTCTACTTGGTAGTTCGTAAGCGTGGGTTTTTATTAGAATCCTCCGGGGAAGCTAATAGCTAGGGTGCATCGTTGAAGATTGTTTTCGTTTCCTTTATACTCAATAAATTGGGCATTAGTTCCAAGTCATCCCTGCTATTCTAATTGGTATGTTAAAATTCTTTAGGTCCTTCAAATATTCTCCTAATATGCCAAATTTTCTCGTGTTATGTTATTTTAAATAGTGAAAATGTCCATCTTTTGAGGACTATGCTTTTGTTTTTTCTGTTGTAACTTTGCAAGTTGCAATTTCATATTATATTTTCATTATTGTTTTTCTTGCATTTGATCACTCAGTTTATTTATACAGGATCAGGCTTCTGATGTTGATGTGCTTCTTACTGATGCTGATGGGACCTTCCATTCTATCAAGGTCTGTTTTTATTGTCTTTGGCACTAAGTAAGGTGGAAACTTTTTTTTTTCTTGATGACTACCATTTTGATTTTGTCTAAGGTGGTAACAGGAGATTCCCCTGGTTTTATTTATTTTGCTTCACAACTTACAAAAGTTTTTGTTGCTGTAATTGCAATTTAAATTGTCATGTGCAAAGTAATTTCCTTTCCTGCATTATTGGCAGGCTCTGAGCCAAAGTGATGGAAGATGGCGCTATAGTTCTGATAATCCAGAGTCTAGTACCTATGCTGCTGGTAATGGTTTATAATTTTATATGGAAATATGTTTAGATTTTATGAGTTCTGTATTGAAACTAGATTATGAAATTCTTGGAAATATTGCTTTTTATCTATAATGACTAGTTGACAACTTAAGCTATTCTTGTATGTCACAGGATTAGCACTTGAAGCACTGGCTGGAGTGATCTCATTAGCATCTTCTGAAATTGACCAGTCTAGGGTAAAGTCGGAGACTTAAATTGGTTGCTAACTTGCTTCAATATTCTAAACTTTTAAAGCTTGCTTAGTTGAAGAGTTTCACGCTGTGTCTAAATCGAAAAATTAATGTGAATGAAAGTATTTACATTATAACAATATGACAAATAAATTTTTCGTCAAGAAATTTTCATTAGAACATTTGTAAACTAAATTACTAAAAGTTAAACACCAGCTGAGAACTGTTAAATTTAAATGGGTTTAAATGGTGAGGCAAAGTGATAAAAATAAATTTCAATACTGGGAATTTAGCCTTTTTTTGAAAGGTATAGTGAATCTAAGGTTAAACTTACTAGTGCTGCATATTTTAGACAGTTTATCTGTTTAGAATTTGCTTTAGTAGCTTTTGTTGTTTATCATGCATCTTGTATCCTGGGCATCCTGGCACTTGTATCAATATCTTATATCAGGTCCATTTTGTCAGGTGAATAAAGTGAAAAATGATATATTGAAGCTTTTTGACAGCATTGAGAAATATGGTATGTGTACCTTTGCTTATAACCTTGTTCAAATTTCAAAATAAGTCTGTTAATTTTCATTTATGAATTTAGATTTCCCTAGAATTGATGTATTTAGCTGACATGGTTACTTTAAAAGAGTTTGTTCTCAGGTAAACAGCATATACTAAATATCTCCCAATGTCAGTGCATTTTATACTGTGTCACAATTTTTATTTGTTCGCTTCACTTTGTCCCTTTATATTCAAATATTGATTGTGTTGCAAGCTTTCACTCATCTCTTAGGAAGTTATCCTCGTGAAAGTTTCATCTGTAAGCAATGTTATCAATGGCGGATGACGGAATATAGTGGAAGGCCAAAATTCTGTCATAAAAGCACACCATTGCGCCTTATGGCGCCGCTATAGCAGACATTTCTTAAAAAATTATGTATAGCAGTTGGCAAAAAATCTGCCATGCCATGTCGCTATTGCGCCGCCATAGTGGTTGCATTGTTTGTAAGTTAAAAAATGTCAAGTTTTAACAGTATTTGCCTATTTGGAAGTTTCTTGTTTGTGTTAATAATATTTTCTTGAAGACTTCAAATGAGTTGAGTTCCATTTTTAGTTCCATGCAGTGGGACTTTTTATTTGAAAGCAAATGTTAGTTGTTAGAAATGTTAGTTCTTTGTTAGTAGGAGTTGAACCCGTGACCTTCTCATTCTCCCTTCCCTTAACCATCCAATCCATCTGCTAACTCCCACGCAACAGGACCTTGTTCACTAATTATACTGTGGATAAATTTTTGTCCTATTTTACAAACTAAATGACCTAAAGATAGAAGATACTCCTCTTCAAAATGCTTGAGTCTTGAAGGTCTGATGTTTGCATCAATATATCTTGTAGGGTGCAGGATGGGTGTGGCTGTTTCATGTTTGCTTTAGAGTGTATCGGTTCTATGTGGTGCCACTTTACTTTAAGTAACATAATCTGCCGAAGACTCTTGGGCATTATGAAAACTCTTATGCCCTGTCCTCCCCAATTGAATTTCCTTTGTTAAAGTTTCTCCAAGTGCTTCTTTGGCATTTGGAACTAGGACTGAATTAGCATAAGGCATATTAATTTCAATTTTATGTTTGGAAGTCCATTTGGATTTAGAATCATAATTCCATATGTCAATTCCATGAAGTTACAAAATAACTAGTCAAAGCCCTTTCCAATTCTTAGCCAACAACTTAAAAATTGTCAATTCCACGTCTAAGAATTAAAATGTGCTCAAACCAAAAAAAAAAAAAAATGTTCCTCATACTTCTTTTTCATTTTGTAGAATGATATTGTTATGCTAATGACATCAACGCAAGGTTGAAAAATAAAAATCAGATCTTGATTTTTACATAAGTAGATTTGAGTAAACTGTTCTTTAAAAAGAAATACATTGTAATTGTCTTTATTTGTACTTTGTTAGGCCTCTTTATTAGGTACATCATGATATGATTATAAGAAACTGAAAATGCAGGATTTTTTATTCTTAAATTATTTTATAATAATATTATTAAATATAAAAATGTTTGCTTTGTTATATATTAAATAATTTTTAATGCGATATATTTTTTTTAATTATAGATCTTACATTCAAATAATAGAAATTTTCAAATTATGTATCCAAAATTCTTTGCACAAACCAAATTGGAAATTTATGATTCTGAGTCAATTTCAGTTCTGCTATAATTGGAAATGAAATTAAAATTCCAAATGATAATTTTAATTTATCTAAATGGACCCTAATTGCTTTTTACTGCATTGAATGGTTCTGTTGTTCCTCATACCACATTCCTCATCCTATTGGCCTAAGATGAACATTTTATGTCTTTTTCAGATGATGGAACCTTCTATTTTGATGAGAAATTTGTTGGTGGACGTGAGCATGAGGGTTCTCTTTCCACAACTTCTTCTGTTGTTCGAGGGGTTACATCATTTGCTGCTGTAACTTCTGGAAAAATAAATGTATGTGGAGTGTAAGGGACTACATTATAAGTTTCTATTCTGTTATAATTTTCTGTTAATGTTTTGGCTTTGCATTTTCAGCTTCCAGGGGATAAAATATTGGGTTTGGCGAAATTTTTGCTGGGCATTGGAATCCCAGGAGATGCCAAGGACTTCTTTAATCAAGTTGAATCATTAGCTCTTCTAGAGAACAACAGGCAAGTGCATTTTCAAGAACAATATATTATTTAGCTATTGAGTAATATCTTTGTCTTCTTCTTCTTTATTGATACATTGATCTCTTTATCTTATTCAGTAAGAATATGTACCTTGGATTTCTTCTTGTGATGTAGGGTTTCCATCCCTTTGGTACTGTCTCTTCCTGCAACTGTTTATTCATTATCCAAAAAAGATCAGCTCAAGGTATTCCATGAAATTAAAGTCTTCATTTTAAGAGTATTGTAATTATTAGATCTTAGGAATTGGAAGTAACAATTAGTTGATGGTGTACACTGGCTTTCGGAACACCTTCAAAGTTTGTACATTCACTAGTTTTAATAGAGAGTAGTGAGTATTCTATAGTTCTTTGGCTTTTATCCAATTTTGGCCTGAACCCTCCTTTAAGCATACATTCTTAGCACCTCCTGTGAAAATCCAGTAATCTTAAATGATTACTGATGAAGCTCTTAGTTTTTATTAGACTCCTTTGTTGCCATAGGATACTATTTGTTATTATTAGTTCTTCGATTTCCAATAATTTCTTTTAATTTCTTCATGGTATGCTCTCCTTTGAGCCATTGCTTTTTGTTCTATTATGGAGCTTAATAAGCTCTCTCATTTGCACATTTTCCTCATTTATTGTTTGTTGATTCATTTACATGAAGTACTAAATTAACATCTCATGAATCAGTTAGTTGTGTTAATCATTTATCAACCATTTTATGATAGTGCGGTTTTTATGGTTCTCATCGACATTTGGGAAAACATGACGAATTTCTATTTCAAAATCAGGTTAGGGTGAATACTGTACTTGGTTCAGCTGCACCTCCTTTAGCAGTTAAGCTTGTTCGAGCTTTCCACTCTGATGCTAAAGATTTATCTATTATTGAGAGCAAGGTGAGTGATGAGTCTCAATGATGTATTTTGAGGAGTGGGACTTGATAATCCCCCCTCCCAGAATGCTATCATTTGGTTTGAGTAATTCTTTCTTATCTATGGTGTGTACTGCTTTCTGCCGTTTGAAACATTTGGTCTCAATGATGTATCATGTTTCATGATACAGGAGCTCCAATATGATCAAAATAATGGAATTCATGTCTTGGAAGTTTTCCCAGATAATGTGGATGTGGGAACTTATATGTTTGTTTTTGAGGTACATGGTTGTTATGTTTAATGGATAATTTTCCTTTTAGTTGTATCAGCTGTATTTCTATCAGCCTGTCAACTATTTCCAACCTGTTTTGTAGATCATACTCCACGATTCTTCTGGTGAAAAAGTTTATGCTACTGGGGGCCAAGTTCATGTACCAATTTATGTCACTGGCATTATTAAAGTCAGCAACACAGAAATCGCAGTTTTTGACAGTGATCTTGGAAGTGTTGAAACCCAGAAAACGTATGTTGTTATTTTTGGTTGAAAAAGTTTTCTGCAGTTATATTTAGAACCAGTCTTCTTAGTTACTGATTAGCACATTTACATTTCATATGCTTGTCATTTTATGTTGTTGTTTTGTTAATGCATCAACTTAGTACTGGCGTTGTTAATGGTGGAGAGCCCAAAATCCTCCTTATAAATATGGCGGATGGCATTGGGGCAAATGGCCGAAGCCATGGTGAACCAAAAAATAATTATATATTCACATATAAACACTAACAAAACAGTAAATATAAATTAAAGAAAATAGAAAATATACATAAAAATCTAAAAAAAGCACATATAATTATAAAAAACAGTAGATGTAAATAAAGAACTAAAAACAGAAAACATAACAATGAATACAAATAAAAAACTAACATCATGGCAGTAATATACACTAAGACAGCAGATATCAATGGCAATGATAAGTTTCATAAGTTCATGATATCCAACAGTCAAAATAACCAAATGATTAAACATAAGGAAGAGAAAAAAATAAATTCTGTATTTTACTATTCTCTGAAGTCTAACCTCTTCATCAACTCCAACACAATCTTCTAAATTCTTATCTCCAAGTGAAGCATTATCCCTTTCCCTCTTCTTCATGGGACACCTCAAAATTAACCATGATCACTTCTTCAGGTATAAAACAGAATTTAACAATGAAAGAAAAAAAGAATATTTATAGAAAGAAAGAAAACAAAACAATATTTACAGAATGTAAAAATAAGTTTTAAAACAAAAAAAAGCAAAAAAAAAAAAAAAAACAAAAAAACACCGGAATGGTGGTTATTGTTGCCAGGAATGCTGACAACCTTGTTGGAGAGTGTTGTTGAGTCGCCAGTAGCAGACACTACAGGTGCATGTCACAGAAGGGTGAGGATGCAGACAACAAAAAGGGTGTAGTGAGCAATAACAGAGAAGAAGAATCTTCTCTGCATGCATTGTTTTAGGGTTTTAACTTTTAACCCTTAAATAAACACTGGATCAAGTCTGGCTTTGAGGCCAATTTTGTTACTTTTTCCTGATCAGACACGATTTCTTCTATGGGAGTCGTAACTACTACAACCACCATGGGCCACCATTTGAAAGCTGCAACGCTGCTGCTGGCATTCTGTCAAGAAACTGCACCAGAATGGCATAACTGACTGCAATTTAACAACCCTGCTTAGTACATATGAATTTAAATCTTGATTCTTAAGTAATGTATATAGATGTTAATAACTCTTCTGTATATGTTTTTACTTCTTCATTTAAAAATTTCATACTGCTGTCCAGGTTAGATTTGGCTGGAAATGATTTTGTTTCACTCTCAGCTAACCACTTGCAAAAGTTGCACTTTTCTTTCCAATTGACAACACCTCATGGTCATGCTTTTAAGCCTCATCAGGTCTGTAGTATTTTCCTTGGACTTTCTAAATGAATGATATTTCAATTGTTTATTAAGGAATTATTCTTCTGCAGGCATTTGTCAAGTTGAAGCATGAGACAAAGCATGAACACATCTTTGTAGTTGGAAATACTGGCAAGAAGTTTGAGATTATTCTTGTTAAGTATTTTCTTTACATATTTCATTGTTTAGGTTCAGATGCTCCTCTTTAGTATTCGTTAAGTTTGTTATAATTTGCCAAGGTCCAACAATTTCTTAGTTCATGACCACATTTAATTTAAACATTATAAATCACATGTGCTGTTTTTAGTACATTGTACCTTTAACCACTTGCAAGGGAGGGGTTGTTTATTTAAAGCTGTGCAATTCTACTGTAAACTGAGTATTTGACCTTCCCTAACTGCTTTGAGCTGGGCATGGATTGAGAAGCTTGTAATTTTTTGACCTGTATGTTTCTGGGAAGGGCTGCAATTGTCATTTCATTATAGCTGTTATTGTTTTACTCATATTTTGTAATTTTGGTTCTTAGGATTTTCTTGGTTTGGTGGAGAAATTTTATTATCTCTCAGGCAGATATGACATTGAGTTGACTGTTGGTGATGCTGTTATGGTAACTCGCACTATTTGATTTACTTAATTTCCCGTTTACCACAATACAGTAGGCAATCTAAGCAAAAATTATTTATGGTTTCAGGAGAACTCTTTCTTACAGCCACTTGGTCAGGTTGATTTAGATCTTCCAGAAGCACCTGAGAAGGCAGCTCGTCTCCCTCCACTCCCTGTTGATCCTTACTCAAGATATGAGGCCAAAGCTGAGATAGCCCACTTATTCAGGGCTCCTGAAAAGCGACCACCCCAGGAGCTCTCTCTTACTTTCTTGAGTTTGACCATTCTTCCATTTATTGGCTTTTTGGTTGGGGTAAGTCTTGTGAATTATCCTCCGCTGAATGTGGTACTCGTTTGATGATGCCTTGAAGAAAAAATGTAGTGTCAATAAGATAATGGGAAAAATAAGATAAGTGAAAAGAGAAACTGCAGTGAAGTTATCTAGCAATGGCAATTTCTTTTTGGATTTGGCTCTTCTATAAAGTGAGGAGGTGTACTTAATTAAGAATAAAATGCACTCACAATTGTTGATTAGAAAATGAACAGTTGATAAGTGTGATAAACTCATAGATATATAACAAAATCTAAACTAAATTACAATCTCAACCATTGATTTTTCAATTAATGGTTATTATTGCACTTTATACTCTAAAGTGCAATGATCTCACTTTAGAGGAGCCACTCTTTTATTTTTACTTTAAATTTACTTTTATGACTTCTTTATTAGTTAACTATCATCTGAATGAATTTTATATAAAAAAAAACAATGAATTATATGTTCTCAAAAATCCATCTATTCAAAAGCACAAGCATCTCGCAAATTTATATTATAGTTCAAACATGACCCATCATGCAAGAAACTTTGTTCTTGAAAGTGTGGACAATTCACGGGCCGATCAAGATTGTGATGAAATTAATTTTGTCTTCTAGTTAGAAAAATGAGGGTGACAAGGATCGAATTCAGATCCCTTGGTCAGAGGCTGATACAACACATAAACCAACGGCCCCAAAAATTTGAGCTGTTATACATGATGCTTTTTATATCATATTTCTATCAAATGTGATGATTTTTTGGGACTTTTGGGTTAAAAACTAATAACTGAAAATGGCTTTGCTGTTTTCTTTCTTTCTTTCTTTTATAGCTGGGGCATACTTATTTTTCTCCTTATAATTTGGGACAGAAAATCTCCTTATGGAACTGTCTGTTTCTCTCATCTCATTTCTAAGTCACTCTTTCCCATGTTAAAATGTATTTTCATTTGGGAAATGTATATGGTTTAAGATGAGAGCAAGGGGTCTTATATACTTAGGATACTAAAAAACATATTTTAAATGTGGAGCAGTACGGATTGGAATCTTGTCTTGTATTTGTAAAACTTCAACGTTGAATCTTTGAAAGAGTGCTTTAAACTTGCAAGATTTTTATGTTTATCTGCATGAAATTGGGCCCATCTGGGAGTTTATACCTTAAAGGCTTTGAATTTTACGTGTAAAATATAGGCATATATTTTATTCACTTATGCATACGAAGGTAGGAGACACAAAGTATAGATGATTGTCTTTATGTATTGTCTTGGCACCTTCCTTCAATGTTGTCGCAACTATGAAGTTACTTGTGCTGCTTTATGTTATGTTTTTCTTATCATTTTGTTTTCCTTCCTTTTTGTTAGCTTTACATTTGTCATTTTCTTTGATATCATTTACAGCTGCTACGCCTGGGGGTGAACTTAAAAAATTTTCCTTCTTCAGCAGCACCTGCTACATATGCCATCCTATTCCAGTTCGGCATTGCTGCAGTCCTATTGCTCTATGTACTTTTCTGGTTGAAGGTATGCCTGCTTATTATTCTATTGAACACGTTTTTTGTCAAATTTCTTATGTGGTGATATTATTTGTCCATATAAAGTAAAAGTAGGATGATCATAATAAATAAGAAGCAATGTCTCCTGTAAATTTTGATAATGATTAAATAAAATGCTTGACTAGCTGAGCTGGTAAGAATGATCAATATTGAATTTTGGTGGAACAATCTTCTGGTCAGAGTTTATTCTACTTTTTTTTTTTTTTTTTTTTCTATATGAAATACTTGTCTGCTGATTTTTTTTTGTTCATATGCAGTTGGACTTGTTCACCACACTCAAAGCTGTAGGATTTTTGGGAGTTTTTCTGATGTTTGTGGGACACAGAATTCTTTCCCATCTCGCTTCAACCTCAACCAAGTTGAAGTCTGCATGAGTAAAAAGAAGATTGTCTATTTATAAGGACACGGCATGATGATTTGCGTTTTTCCTTAAAAAATGGTACTAATCCAATTTTGTAGGACTTTGTTGTACTAGATTGTAACAGATTTAGAGCTCAATTATATCGGTAGGGAAAAGTTTTATCTTGATCGTGCCTTATCCTGTTAAAAGTCATTGACACACAACCTATGCATGGTTATGAAAATCGTGAGTTAACTCGTAAAATCGTACGAGTTTACAAGTTCCAGACGAGTTAAATCGCAGTAAAATCGGAAAAGTAATAAACTCGGAGTAAACTCGTAAAATCGGAGTAAACTCGGTAAAATCAGAGTAAACTCGTGAACAAACTTTTTAGGTGATATTTTTTTATGTTGACTTTAATTTTAAATGTTTTGAATATAATTTGTTCTTATGTGTAAAAAAGTTTTGAAATTTTAAGTATTTTTACTTTAATTTCTAATTATTTGGAGTAATTTAAATTTATTATGTATTGAAAACTTTTAATTATTATGCAATTTATAGTCATATTTTTAATGAAGTAAATTTTTACGATTTTACGAGTCGAGTTTACTGTACTTTCACAAATTTACGTAAACTATTGATTTTAATAATCTTGAACCTATGTTCGAGCTTATACCTTTGACCTCTCTGCGACATTATGGTTGACATAGGTTTTCTTTCCCCCTCAAACACAAGATGCAGGAAGAAAAAACCTGATAAAGGAATGTTTTGAATTCTACAATCGCAAATCCACTTCCTTCGCTCCCTAGACCCAACAAAATGTTAGCTATGATAAAAAAATGTTTCGATTTTAAGAATTAAATACTAGTTGAAAAGGATCATTATTGTCACACATTGGTAGACTAAATTAGGCAATTTTAAGTAGTTTATGTATTTAGACGTGGTTGGGAAAACGATAATGCTATTAGACTGGATGGCTGATTGGGATTATTTTTGGGAATTTTTTTTTTTTAAAACTTCTAAGTTAACAAAAAATAAACTCAGTTAAAATTTGCACCGAGAAATCTCTTTCGTAAATTCCAAACTGTAGCTGGGATATACTCTAGCCATGTTCTTAAGCAATTCAAGGTGTACACATCGTGAATTCAACATCGTGAGAATATACACTTACTATCCACTTCATCGACATCGTGAGAACATACACTTACTATCCAATTCATCGACATCGTGATAATATACACTTACTATCCAATTCAAGGTGCTTATAACTTGAATGCAAATTTTGATTAGTTTATTTATATATTGAAATTTGAGAAAATGTTGATTTTAAAATGAAAATTTTAAAGTCTACAAGAAAAACTTATAATGAGTAAATAGTTCTCACTTTTTTTTTATGGTAAAAGGCTCATGATAAAATTAACACAATAAAGAGATATGTTATAGTAATTAAGATAATTAGGCCCAAACGTGTAGTCTTGAAACCTTTTTGGTATAAGGATTATTGTTAAGTTCTTTAGTTTCTATTGTGCTTTTATTTTCAATTCTTTAAAATGGACCTAACCCATGTGTAATTAGGTCTATTATTTTTCTCTATTTAAGTGTATCTGTAGTAAGGAAAGAATATGAAAAAGATCTCTTTTATCCTCATCTTTATCTCTTTATTGTTTTTTCTAGTTAAAAACCCTAAAAATTGTGTACGTCTCCTTATTATTTTGGTGCTTTCATTCTCATCTCATGCCTCCTTCAAAGATCCAAGGATGTGCATGATGTCTTGACTTCCATTAATGATAAGCTAATCACTTTGCAAACTTATATGGAAAACTTTCAATAGTAATACATTAAGGATGAACGCTACATGAATATGCAACAATCCATTGCATCCCGTTAAGAGACCATGCAACACCTCCTCGAGGAACTCCGGGATCAGCTAATATCTTTTCAAAGTATGTCTAATCCTTCCATTTCCATGACACACCCTATATACCCCTTCATTCCTAACTAAACAACTTTGCTGCATACTATACCACCTTCTTCCTCTTCATCCTACAACCTTAGACCTTTCCCACCTAACCAACCTGTCACCCTACCCTACATAATCCACCAAAACAATATTTTCAGTTTTATCACATACCACATAGGGGAAAGGTTAAACTAGTTTAAATGGATGTCAGTTAATAACTTACTAACTGATTAATCTTCATTTGTTTAAGCCCTAGAGATATGATTTGGTCCTCCTACTTTTGCTAATCACCAAGCTGAGTTGTTTAAACTGCGACAAATAGGGTTTGCGATTGATTATATCAATTTCAATTTGAGCAACTTTGCAATCGCATAACAGGGCTCTCCCTTGAGACCATTTTAAATTGGTTTATATTAGGTCTTATTCCAGACATACGTAGGAACTTGCCATTCAGCACCCCTACCACATTTCTCATGCCATAGGCCTCGCTAAACTTGTGGAAGACAAGATTAAAGACTTTCATTACCGTCCTTACAAACCTTTACTCCTACCTACACCCATTAGCCACCTTTCACCTAAAACTCCCCCACCACTAGTAGATCCAAACCACCAAAACCTTGAAAAGTTTGTATCAGGTCACAAATGCAAAGGAGGAAAATTTTTATTGTTGATAGGTGATGAAGAACTCCCTTCACCTTTTGTGGAAGATGAGGCACCACCATTAGAGGATTTAATTCACTTTGAGTTATCCCCTCAAGCTGTTAATGGGAATCCAGGACCCCACTCTTTTAAATTCAAAGGCAGCATTTCTTGCCTCTCATAATAGTCCTTATAGCTACTCCTTTAAGGTTCCCGACAGACCCTACTCCTCCATTTTCTGTTATGGTTGACAATGTCGACTATATTCATTGCATGGGTTTTTGCCAAAAAGTTCCTTTTCTATTACAAGGCCATTTTTTTTAAGTTGCCTGTTTTCTATTCCTTATTGAGGTGCAAACATTATTTTGGGTCTTGATTGACTCTTAACCTTAGGCCCTGTAATTGCAAACTTTTCCATTCTAAGCCTATCTTTTAATACTACCCAAGGCTGTATAACCCTAACCAAACCCACTTCCCTTACACCATCACTTTACATTTTTTCTCCAATGCTGTCATTCCCTCCATTCCGATTTCATAGCCTCCCTTTACCTCCTCACCTTTGAGCCCATCCAAAACCCAAAAATTGACGCCCTACTAGTCCAACTAACACTTGACCAACTCTTCCAACAGTTACTAGATTCTTTTCTTACCCTCTCACCAAACCTCAAGGCTTACCACCCCCTAAAACCCATGATCACCATATCCCTTTACTCCTTAACACACCACATATCAATGTCAAACCCTACCACTACCTGCACTCACAAAAGAAAACCATGGCCACTATCATCAAGGAAATGTTGACTGGTGATATTATTGTGCCTAGTAACAACCCATGTTCTTCTCCAGTTTTTCTTGTAAAAAAAAAATGGTACTTGGCGTTTATGTATATTTTAGAGCCCTAAATGCAGTGACTATCACAGATCGATTCCCTGTTCAAACAATGGATGAGCTCTTAGATGAACTCGGGAAGGCATATGCTTTTTCTAAAATAGACCTTTGGTTGAGATACCACCAAACTCGAGTTGTTCCTGAAGACACACATGAAACAATTTTCAGAACATGTGATGGGCACTATGAATTTCTGGTAATGCCTTTCGGCCTCAACAATGCCTCATCCTCATTTTAATCAGCTATGAGCGACCTTCCATGCCCTTACTTAAGACAGTTTGTTCTAGTCTTCTTTGATGATATACTGATTTATAGCCTTTCTCTTTATGACCACTTAGTGCATTTAAAGTTGGTTTTAAACTTACTTGTTTCTAACTAATTTCACGCTAAATTTTCTAAGTGCATCTTTGGTGTTACCACAGTGCATTACTTAGGACATGTGATTTCACAAAGCAAAGTTTTTTCAAACCCCAACAAACTGCAAACAATTATAGAATGGCCTTAGCCACGTTAAATCCTAGGGGATTTTTGGGCCTTACTAGGATCTATAGACGCTTTGTCCATAAATACACATCTCTCTCTGTTCCACTCACCGAACTATTGCGTTACAATCAATTTCAATGGTCTCCTACAATCAATTTGACTTTTACAGAGCTAAAAATAACATTACAAGTGCCGCTGTTTTGGCACTGCCAAATTTTTCCCAAATCTTCATAGTTGAAACTGATGCTTCTGCCATTATAGGTGCTATTTTGGTGTAGGCAAGCCACCCCTTGCATGTTTTAGCAAAAAGATGAACAAAAGGATGCAAGCTTTTTCTGCATATGTATGCAAACTCTTTGTAGTATCTGAAACAATAAAGAAATGACATCAAATATTTGGTGGGGAGAAAATTCAATATTTTCACAGATCAGCAAAGCTTGAAAAAATTTACTTTCACAGACTATTCAAACTCTATAACAAGAAAAATGGATTTGCAAGTTACAGGGTATAACTTTGACATTTTTTTACAAACTTGGAAAGTCGAATATAGTTGATGCCTTGTCTCGAGCTACTACAGAGGAGGACAAACATCTTTTGTCCATTACTTTTTCCCATGTGCTAGTAATATTATTGTCCCTTTGCCAATTTATTTGCAACACCCCCAGGCCCAAAAAATTATGGAAACATATAGCAAAGAGGAAAAATATGAAAGTCATTTTTAGGATGGTTTGCTTTGGCTCGATAACAAAATTTTCATACTTGATCATAACAATTGGAGATCTGTTCATTTCATCGGCCCCCTTCCATGTTTATTACAACTGATCTAGCTTCATGCTTCACTGTCGAAATCTGCCGCTGCATGGAATGCCAAAAACAATTACATCAGACAGAGACCCAGTCTTTTTAATCAAAATTTGGAAGGAATTGTTCTATCTTCATCGAATTAAACTTCAATACAACACAACCTACCACTCAGAGACAGATGGTTAGACTGAGGTAGTAATAAACGGGAGAGCTTGGGAACACAAACCAAGGCAATGTGAGACTTGAGCTTAATTAGGATTAAGACTAATTAACCCAAGTCTTAGGCCTTAAGTAAGACACCTAAGTTCACTCCCCATGGGTGCAATTAACAACTCCTAAAGTGAATGGGCTAACCCAAAATCATATCTTGATTTATGCACCCATTCTAAGCTTACTCCTCCTTTTTAACTAAAGACATTTATACCTTCTAAGCTAAAAAGAAGATGACTGAATATACATGGCCTTAAGGAAATTAAAAATACGCTCCTATTTAGCTAATTCAAATAAGAATATTTACAAGCTAAAAATGAAGACTATGCAGTCCAATCTTCAATGAGCTTTCATCCATATCATGTCATCCTTGAATCCTTCTAACCATGATGCATGATAGGTGAAATTGCATCATCTTTTTCCCTTAGAGAGGATTTGACCTCAAATCTTGAGGCCTTTCTTCCTTTTTTTCGAAGTCTACAATAAAATAAGAAAACAGTACGAATATATAGACAAGTAATTTTGGGGGGAGTGAGAGGTCTATAAGGAGACTTTTTAGGAATGGGGTAGTAGAGTTTGGCACTAAGGTTTGAAAAGATTTTAGTGTGCATGTACCTCTACACAACAATACCTTATCCTTCTCCTATTACACTAGATGCTAGTCTAAGTGAAATGGAGCATTCATCAAGTTGGATTTGAGGGTGTGGATCAAGGTGCTCAAAGGATATAGGCACATGCTCAAATTCAACTTGTTCTTTTGGTAAGGGTTGGCGGGAAGATTTTTCTATGTAGAAAACCTTCTTTGAAGGCAAAAGTGGATCTTGCTTAGACCCGGTCTTCCTACCAACAACCTTATTTTTATTTTTATCCCTCTCTCTCTTAAGATTAATGATCCTTCTATCCTCCATAACCTTGGTAGGGGTAAAAGGAAGTAAGGTAATCTTTTTCCCTTTATGAGAGAGAGTGATTTTATTAGTGAGACCATTGTGCAAAGTTTCCTTATCATGTTGCCATGACCTGGCCAACAACATGTGACTAGCTTCCATAAGGACTACATCACATAAAACTTTTTCGTGATACTTCCCTATGGAGAATCTAATCTCCACTTGTTCTCTTACTACTACACCCTTTTCATCATTAAGTCCATGCAAAGAATAAGGTGAAGGATGAGAAGTAGTAATAAGTGATAGCTTTTCCACCACCCTTGTGTTACAACAATTGTAACATGATCCACCATCCATAATGAGAGAAGAAGTTTTGCCCAAAATTTTGCATCTTGTTTGAAAACATTCTCTCTTTGTGTTTGAGTGTTCTTACAAGGCTGGCTTCCAAGAAGCCATTTCACTTTGAAGAGATCATCACATGAATGAGTACCCTCTTCATTTGATATTCCCCTTAAAGTCATTTTTCTTTTGGGGCAAAACAAAGCAATGTGCCCATTTTCTAAACACTTAAAACATTTAGAACGAGTGCTCGAATTAGTTGTAGGAGTGTCACTCTCACTCAAGGGTTTTTTCTCAATATGCTTTTTTTTGGATGACTCTCTTTTGGATTTAATTCTAGAAGGGTTTGTCTTTTTTCTTAGGATGCCTATTAAGGTTTTCCTTCTTACTAGAAGAAGCATTAATGTCATTGGTTATTCTAGGCTCTTCTAAGTCCCTGTAAAGTGTGTAAAGGTTACCATAGAGGCTCTTATAAACGTCTTTCTTTTTGTATCTTCTCTTCTTCCCTTCTTTCTAACTTTTTTTCTTCTCTTTTTCTCTCTTTTCCAATTCTTTTTTATCTTTCTCTCTCTTTTTTCTTCTATCTTTTCTTTATTTTTCTTCTTTTTCTATTTCTTTCTCTCGTTCCTCTTTTTCTATTTTCTCTTTTCTCTTCTTTTTCTTTTTCTCTTGCTTTTCTTTCTCTCTTTTCATTTTCCCTTCTCTCTTGTTCTCTTTTCTCTCTTTCTTCTCTTTCTTTTTGATCCCTCTCTTCTCTTTTTCTTTTCTCTTGATCTTTTCTCTCTTGTCTTACTCGTTCTTTCTCTTTTCTTTGTGTCCTATATTCTTCTCTTTCTTTTTGTCTTTTCTCCTCTCTTTCTTTTCTCTTTTTTTCATACTCTTCATTTTTCTTTTTAATCTTTTCATATATTCCTCCCATTCTTTTTCTCTTTTATCTTCCCTATTTTTATTAACACTCCTAACAGTTTTAGATGTGTGTGACGACATTTAAAAGTGCAAGGCCTAGGGAACTAAGTAAAATGCAAGAAACACTCCTTTCTTTTTGAAGTTTTCTCAACTAAAAGTGACTTAAGCCTTTGGAACTTAAGCACTTTCCTAAACGTTGAAAGCAAATAAAGAAATTTAAAGCAAAGCTAAGGGATTCTAATATGCTCCTAAGTATGAATAAGGGTTACCAATTCCTTATCTATACTAAACGAGAAACTAAGATTTATTACCCACAAATGAGGTGACCCTTATGGGCATCCAACACCTCTAATTAAAAAGGTCTTCAAGAAAGTACAACCAATTCAAAAAATACAAGAAAATAAAAGAAGTGTTGAATGCTCATTCTTCCAATGCTCCTCACCAAGTGTTTCACTCAAGTCTCGGCCTCCTCTTCGAGTTTCCTTTTCCTTGGCTTAAATCAACACTTCCTAAGGATGCTACCCTTGTGGAAGTTTCAACAAATGGCCACCTAACCAGTAAAGTAGCGCCCAACAAGTACCGAGGAAGCAAGATTTTGAAAGTACAAAAACAAGAAAAGCACTAACAAGAATAGGTACACATCCAACTGGAAATAATTTATTTGACAAACACAAAGAAAGCCAATAAGGACAAACAAAAAATAAAAAGTGTAGAAAGAAAGTTGACACACAAAAGAAATTCCTAGAATGAGCTTAAAATAGAATTGGACTTAAAACAAAAAAGACTCAACAAATTCAATTATTTGCATAATTTTAAAGCAAGGTGGCTGAATCATATGCGAAGAAATTCAAGCAAATTTCAATAAAATTTAACACTCCTTTGCATGGTTTAATAATTTTGAGGTGCACTAATTTTTTTTGGTATTTTTTTTACTCCTTTTTAGCACTTTTTACTAACTCTTTTTTGAATTATTTTACTTTTTTTATTTTTTTAATACTTTTGCGACACCTCTTAACAAAATTCTAACACAAATATGATAAGGAGTTTAATGAGGGTAGGCGCTTAAACTAAAATAGATGGACAACCACAAAATTGAATAAAAAAGTGCAAACCAAAGAAAACTTAAAATGCACTAGTAAATTTAGATGAACAAAGAAGGCATAAAAGAAGAGTGCTATGGAGCTTAGGCCAACTTGATTGCTTACGATTTACAGCCCACTTAAATACCCAAATTGGTCTCAATAGTCAGCAAAGATATTGCATCCAATAAACTAGCACAAAAATTAAGCTACTAACACAAATTGAACCATATGACTCTAAGAAAGAATTGAGCAATTTTTTTTTGAGATTTTTTTTATACATGCTATGATCTAGTATGTAGGACTTTAGGAATTATAAACAATAGCATATGCTCAATTCCATAAGAATCAACACAAAAATTATTAGAGAAGCACAACACACTTTTTTTTTGTGAAAATAAAAGGCAAAACAATGTAGAATTAAGAGACAAATAAGGACTAATACATGGCCAATTTAAGACACAACTTAGGAGGATTAAAATGGAAAATAGATGACTCAAAATGACCAAGACCCAAAAATAGAGAAATGGGTGCAGTAAAAACAGAGAAATAGGTGCAGTAAAATAAAACACAAACACAAAGACAGAAGAATAAGGTGCATCCAAAGATCAAGACCACAATTGTGTGGCTTCCTTCACAAATTTTGTGAAATCATTACAATGACCTTCTTAGGATTTGCACAAGAATAAGGAAAAAAATAAAAAGCTGAGCAAAAATTAAAGAGTTAAAGCTAAAGGAAACACACAGATTCAATGGAAAAGAACAAGATAAATTGAATCTAGAAAGCAATAAAGACTAGGAAATAAATTGCATAAAATGAAAGCTATTAAAACATAAACTAACAAGACATAAAAGGAATTAAATGGAAAGAACTAAAGGTTGGAAAAAATAAAGAAAATAGAAACAACACTAAGAAGAAAAGTTGGAAAACTAAAGGAAATTAAGACTAGAAAAGAACCTCATGGAGTTGGCTCTTGATATCAAATGATGCAAAAAACTTTTGCACTCTCCTTGTGTTTCTCCTTGAGGTTCCAAGCACCATGAAATAGATGATGGAGGGGAAAGAAAATGAAGGTAGGCGCCACTCTCAAAGAGAGATAAGCCAAAGTGTTTAGGTTTACCACAAGGGAAATATTCTTTGACAAAAAATCAACTAGGAAGAGGTTCCTCAAGACCTTTTACTAAAAAGGTGCTCACAAAGTGATTATTTTCATTTAACTTCAAATGTGTGATTTACAATGAAGGGGAAAAGTATATATAGTCCAATGAGAGAACTTGGGAACACAAACCAATGCAATGTGGGACTTAAGCTTAATTAGGATTAAGACTAATTAACCTAAGTCTTAGGCCTTAAGTGAGACACCTAAGTTCACTCCCTATGGGTGCAATTAGCAACTCCTACAGTGAATGGGCCAACCCAAAATCATGTCTTGACTTATACACCCATTCTAAGCTTACTCCTCCCTTTTAACTAAAGACATTTATACATTCTAAACTAAAAAGAAGATGGTTGAATATACATGACCTTAAGGGAATTAAAATACGCTCCTATTTAGCTAATTAAAATAAAATATTTACAAGCTAAAAAAAAAAGACTATGACTTCCAATCTTCAATGAGCTTTCATCCATGTCATGCTTTCCTTGAATCTTCCTAACCATGATGCATGTTAGGTGGAATTGCATCAGAAGGCTCCTCAAATGATCCATAATTATGTAATTATGCAATTATGTTGCTCATTATTGCAAATTTCATGATTTGTAATGGAGAAAAATATTACTTTTCAGATCATGAAATCCATAACTATGAAAAAAAATTTCATTAAAACAATTCATTGTTTCCTTACAATGCAATGATGTGAAGTCTCTCTAGAACAAGAAAACCAACACACATAATCATGGTACAACATATTATAGAAAAAAAATGTTCAAAACAAAAGCTTAAATGAATGTTCCATAATAGCAAAACAGGAATAAAATGGAGAAAAGAAACAACCTAAACTTTATAAGTGATAAGCACAAAATAGTCTTTTCAAGAAACAAAAACTCATGTAATGACAGTATAAAAAAAGTTTTACACTAACATTCAATTACAACCCTTTATATATATCACTTTTAAAGTATTGATGGATAAAATTAACAAACTTACCATAAATGAAGGTTGTGATTGAATGTCAGTGTAAAAAAACCTCTTTTACACTGATACATAAATATTAAACTCTTTTTTTTAATTGATGGAGGTGCAAAAAGAAAAAATCTAAAATTTAGCATCTGTTGCAGCCCAAAATAAAAATCAGAAAAGTGGTTACGAAAGGCTTAACTACGGTCAGCCTCATCAAATTGCTCCACATGATGATCACTTAATGCATTTCCATTGAGGCTCTACACCATCTAGCTATTCCTACATAGAATTTTTTTTTGAAAGGAAATTCCTACATAGTATTGATACACTTTTAATTATTTTTATTTTTATGGCTTCAGAAAGACAAGGGAAAGGGAAACTCTTGGGTGGAAAGTTCGAAACCATTATTATGTCATGTAGGGAAGAGGAGACTTTTAGTAGCCATAGGGTCCTATGTAATGCTGTCCTTCTTGGCCGAATGTGATTTTCAAGTCTTAGAATGGTGCATGATTTATAAACTAAGCATGTCAGTCATTTGAGAAACAGTGTCTCGCAAACCAACAAATCCTCACCGACCGAACAGTTTACAATTTGATTATGGTTCTGCTCTTTTCTTTTGTTTGAGCAAAAGCATTATTTTCAGGGAAGTTACTAAAGCCCCTTTATTCTCCTTTAAATAACAACCCGGCAGGACTCAAATCCACATGACACATGTTTTTCAGAGTCCTACCATGCCAAAACAGTACCCCTTTTCATCCAGGTTAACTCGCCAATGAGAAACAGGAATCTAAAACAGAAGAATAATAAAAACTAAAAACAACCAATAATATGTAAATATTAATTTAAAAATCATCATATTTGTTTGAAGTGGATATAAATGTTGAAGCGTCCAAAATTTAATAAATCCAAATAAAGATAAGATGATTTGTGTGAGCTTTCACTGTGACTTACGTCTATAGTGAAGAGAGTCTCTACACTGAAAGCTTAGGCCCTAGAAATAGAGCTACAAAGGCACCTACCCTACAATAAGTGAATATCATGACACTAATCTGAAACCTGGATGCTACCACTTGTGAGCCACATCTTCTTTTGAATTATAAACACTGCATCATCCTCACCTTGATCTACATCATATATGGTCACAGCCTCCCAGTGTAATGCTGACAAGTATTTCTTTACATACTCCACCGTTGACCGCTTATCATGGATTATGATGAAACCTTTTGGCCTCAGGATTCTATCAATCTCAATTAATAAATCCTCTGGACTGCATTCTTTCTTAATAATATCAGAAAATACAGTCCATGCATGGAGTAGATCATAAGTTCGAGGGTAGGTTGAAAAAGCTTCACACCTGTCACCATATATGCACAACATCATTAGTATAATGTCATAAAAAGGTATTTCTACTTTCAAGGTTTCTCGTTTTTATTAATCATTCATACTTGCAAACTATTGTTTTTTAGATCATGTCGAGTCAAAATTCAAATCACTGAAATACAGTTTGGTTTTCAACCATTCGGTTTTTCTTCCAACCATATAAAAAAATTCAATGAGAGGAGAAAATAATGTTATTCTCTTTCACACCAGTTCAAGCTTAACAAATTTATAAAATTTGTTTAAATTAAGAAAGAAAGTATATGCACTGACTGTTCTAAACCGTGATATATTGTAAGTTAATTAAATTTATAATAATCTTAGTTATAACAATGACAGTTTCTGCAGTGAAAAAACTTCAGACAGACAATACATGCTATTAGACTCTAATTAAAACAATTCTGAACCAATTTTCTAATTTGATTCCTAGAGGACTATGACCTGAATGCTCCTCCCATGAAAATGCACTTAGAATATACTAGATAATTGTCCTTTATTTAAAGACAGAATAAGTTATTATATGCATATCGAAATACTTCCTCGTGTTGAGATCTTCATGAGTGTGGCAGTAACAATCCAATGGTTTGATTTGGTATCTTGCATTTAATGTTCATCATTTATCCAAAGGAGAGTACATAGAAAATGAAACAACAAATTTAATAGGGGTTGCCATAACCTTGTGAAGATAATTCTTTCAATAAAGATACGAGCCATACCAATTGTGAACTGTTCCTATGAGTCCTCTGTCGTATATTATCTTGAGAGTTTTTTGTTCATTTTCTGGTACCACATTCATAACCCAAACATTTTTGTCCTTCAAAGCTGCTGCAAATGAACCCAAATTCGCCTTCATATCCATCACATTCCGAATTGTGTCTGGCTTAATCTTATAGGCTAGCTTGCTCCAGTAATTATGAACTCGTTGTTGCCAAAATTCCTGCAGAAAGTTGGACTTCTCATATACCAAAAACTAGCAAACATTCATATGGTTGTTCATAACAGTCAGCTGAAAAGCTAGTTGAATGCTGAAAAATTAAAATTAGTAGAAAACTGAAAAACTAGCTCAAAACTCAAAAGCTAGCTTAAAACTCAAAAGCTAGTTGTAATTTATAAGTGTTTGGTAAAACTAGTTAAAAGTTATAAAATGACAAATAAAGACATCATTAATTATTAGATTAACAATGGGTAGTTAAAATATTATAACATATTTTAATAATATAAATTAATTATATATTTAAATTATAAATTTCTATAATAACACATTTAACTTATAAATTTATGTAATCACATATTTAAATAATAAATATAAATTTTAAATTACATATTTAAATTATAATTTTTTATAATTATTATATATTACTATAATTACATTAATAAAGGAGAGAAGTTGTATAATGTGATGAGAGAGAATTAGTGAAAGACAAACATTAATTAAAAAAGCTAGTATTTCCTAAAAAAATTTTTAAATTTTTACTATCTAAACGGAACTAAAATCGTTTCAGGCAAAACAAACATACTCATCTATTAAGCTACAATCCCTTAGATTAGTTCTAAGATATTTGATTCCTTTAAAGCTCCTTCATTTTGTGTCCAAGGTCATCTTAGAATTGGAAAATAAAATCATAAAATTGTTCCACCAAATTAAAGGATATAAAGAATTGTCCATGTAGTGTCACATTTAGATTGTCTACCTACTTCCTTCTGATGAATAAATGAGTTCTATTGAAGCTATCAGGAAATGGTTAACTAGATAGATTTTAAATTACCATGTCTTTCTCAAACATTTCAGTAGAATAGTGAATTTCTGCTAGACGTGGAGGTGGCGTAGTCAATCGAGCTGGCCAAGGAGCCAAACCACTTCCTTTTGCTTTGTGCATTCCTGCATACAACAGAATATACTGTTATTGCATACAAATAATGCAATTGCGGGTGCAACATGAAAAAATGCTATAGTATTGTCATATATCTCATACCAGAGAGAACATGGACCTATGGATAATAGCAATAACAAAAGTAATTCCATAAAGTGAACTATTCCAAACAACTGCATAACCATGAGGTGGTTCTTTGCTGCAGCTGACGTTTCATGATTCAATCATTTGGCACTCGTAATCATATTCTAGAATTATTATTGATCTGAGAACATTTTCAACAGCAGTAAATCTCATGATCTTCGGTTTGGATAAACTTCTCCATAAACACACATAGAAGAAGAAATATGAAGGTAAAATGAATAACATCTATAGAACAAAATATGAAGGTAAATTAAACTTCCCCCATAAATTAAAATCAGCATATACACCTCAGCTTCTAGAAAAGTTATAAAATGAATTTAGTTTCTCCTATAAACTAAAATTAATTTATACAGCTTCGTTTTTGGAAAAGTTATAAACTGAATTGAGTTTCTTTGCAAGTTAAAATCATTGATCACTTTATGCACCTGACCTCAACTTATAAAAGTTAAGTGCATATATAAGTTAGTTTTAACTTGACATTTGACAAACAAAATTCAATTTACCTTCTTATTTTCTTCTTCTATAATTGTGTACAGGTCCTGAGAAATAAAAAAAAAATGAAATAGAGGAATTATTACTCACGATCAGAATAACGTGAAATGCAAGGCTTCATTTTAACTCCCCAAACAGCATCAGGATCATCATCAGATCTGCAGAGTGGAGGCTTAGTACCAGATAATCTCTTTAAATAGCAGCTATTAGTGAGAGGCTTGACCCAAATAACAGTCTGATTCCTCTTAGCAGCTGTTTTCCAGCACATCCTCTCAACAAGAGCACTCATTTCTCTCCATATTTTCCTATCCTCTTCGTCCTGTGCATAGGCTTCAGGAGATGAGTATGCAAAATAGCCTCCTGGCCTGAGTAACCTATCCAGCTCAAGGAGAAGCATACCATCTCTCTGAAGCCAATCAATTCTACAGCGAGAGCAATGAGCAAGTTCAAATGATCTACTCGGATAAGGGAGTCTTAGGGTCCCTAAGACACCAAGATATGCTGGAATTCCCCTCTCTAAGGCAAACTGAATTTGATTTTGATGAACATCATTTGGTGCCAATGACATTGCTATCACATTAGAAGAAAGAAGATATCCTCCAAAGCTAGCAACCCCACAACCAACATCAAGAACAGACCTGATTCTTCCCTCATTGTTTATATTATTCTTCGGAAAATTAAGCATCTGTAAGAAAATTGTGAATGAATAAAGTGTTAAAATACTCTCAATTAGGCAGAAATTTTATGCGTTTTTGCTTCCTCAAAATTGATTTTCGTCCCTATTTTGAAAAACTAGGATTTTATCACCCAAAGTGAACTGCTACTTTGCACCAAAGTGTAACTCCCTGTCAACTAGCTCCCTCAAATTATTAAAATGTCATATAAATCCTGAAAGTATAATTTTTTCCATCTTGCCTTTAAAAAACATTAGTTAAGGTTATCATTTGCATCCATGTAACATGTTATCTACCTACGAACTATGTGGCAATTAACACATGACAATTTGCTACATACTTGCAGAAGAAGTTGTATAGTAGATGATAGATGACAGTCTAGTTATTATTATTTTGGGCTTGATTAGACTTTCACACCACATTGTAACTAAAAATATGTATTGAATTGCCACATGTCATCAAAGTGTGTGCTATCAACTTTCACACAGGCAAATAACATGTCACATGGTCGTGAATGTTAATTTCAACGATTTTTAACATGGGGCTAAAGTGATAAATAAATTGCAATTATTTTTATGCTTTTAAGACCTTAGTGATAGCGAATTATACATTCGGAGGCTATACTTGCAGTTAACCGTTATATTTTATAATTTATAAATTTCATCCGTCATCCTAGTATCCCAAGTTTCATGAAGAAAGATGAAATTAACCAATTAAAAGAACATGAGAACCAAAATATTGGTTCTAAAATATAGGACGAAGACCAACTTTGACCTAAAATTAAGAGATCTAGAACAATTGAAGCATTACATTAGCAATTGAAGCTTACATTAGCAATTGAAGCAATGTATTTATCAGCACCATAATGGAAGTGGGTTCCTCCACCAGGAAAAACTATTTTTTCACCTTTCACAACCATCCAATTTTGGTCAGATTTTTCAGTGGCAAGATGGGTATGGGGTATATTTGCTTTCCACACTTGGTCTCTGCTTTTGGGCCACTTGATTGGAATCTATATTATCAAGAACAACAAAACAAACTAAAATCTTAAGCAAAGAAAATTTTCATAAACTATGAAATTATCTTGGTTCCATCTAATATATATAGGCTATCCGTGGAGAGTGAAATGTCACCTTATACCCTGGAGGTGGGGGAATTAAACAATAATAACGCCTCTCAGGCACGGGACAGTGTCTCTCATAGTGCTCCATCAAAGATAAATCAAGTTTCAATCTTGTTTGGTATATGAGGTTTCTGTCCAGACAAGGAATCAGCTCTGATAGACGATCATCACAAACCTTAAAAAAGAAATTGCAGAGTAAAAAAACTAAAAACAAGTTGAAGGTTGCAATAGTAGTAGAAGTTAATACTCTAGGCTAGTGTAAGGGAAAACATATAACTAATTCAGTTCAAAATCTCGATTTGACTCACTGGAATGTTCTTTGGTACAGCACTGTCCTCTCCTCTAACAAGTATGGAGGAAGATTCACCATCACCTTTGTCCCCTCCGAAATCAACGTGAGTTATGGATTTATCACCAAAAGCAGAAGATGAATCACGACTCTGAGAATAAAAGTAAAAGAAAGCACCAACAATCACCAAAACCAACACAATTGTGACCAATCTTTTTCTTGAGTTCACATCTGCTCTTCCTCTTGCCATGCTTGCCACTGCAAAAGAATCACCTTTTTAGTACGACTTCAACTGCCACACCACAACATCAAAGATCAAAAGCTGACAAGGCAAAGCTCAAATCTTCACACAAAACTTACTTATTCAAACTTCACTAACTCATGCCCCAGTAAGGAACCGATGTGACTCAGGCCACGAAACAAGAGCTAGCTGCACATAATGTTTGAGGTTGAAAAAAAATCAGTAAACCACCCAAAAGAATAAGCATGTCTGAAACACTATTAGCTCTTGGTGGGACCTGCAGCACATCCCTCATAATAGAAACAACACTATTGAATCAAATACACATTATTAATTAAAAAAAGAAGAAGAAGAAGAAAGAAATATGGTTTTGACAAGAAGATGGTAAAAACTGAAAGCTAGAGCAAAATGAAATGAAGGTAATAATATTCCAAAAAGTGAGAGAAGCTTATGCAAGTGGCTGACTTCAGTGAAACTGAAAATAAGCACATGGAAATAAGAAACCGGTAGAACAGTGGAAGTGAAGCATAAGAGGAAGTGGGAAAACATAAAAGGTTAGATGAAGTTGAATCACAGACAGGTGCCACTTGCCAGCGTCAGCGTAGGGATTCCCAAAAGGGAAGGGAAGAAATCGTAGGAACCAACTGAAAGTGACTTCAAGTAGAGGCATAGGTCCCTTCCTAAGGACTCGGTTTTATCTATTTTCACACGTCCATACTTTTACATAATTCTCCCATACTACCCCAGATTATAATTTATTATTTATATCTTTTAAAATATTTATTAATAAAATCAATAAATTCGTTATATATAATAATTGTGATTGAGTGGCCAGTAAATTATGACAGCTGAGACTGATTTTTTTCTCTAATATTTTTAGTTTTCTACATATATATTCTTTTCGAGATAATTTTGTCCAAGATTTAATTATTGTAATTAGACAAATACCTTTTTTATAATATTCAACCTCTTTTGATAGTTTGATACCAATGGATAATATAATATAAGTATAATTATTATGTACTAATAATATAAAAAATTTTATAATACTAACGTCGAATCATATCGCTTAATTTATGGTAAGTTTGTTAATATTATTTATTAATATTTTAAGAGTTATATAAATTAAGGGATATGATTTAATATCAAATACAACATCTTTAGTTTTCTTTATGGTATCAGAGCTAAGAGATTTAAATCTTCTTCCATTTTCGTCACTTTCCTATGTTTTCTCTACCTTATTTGTTTTTCTCCTCTTCTTTGTCTATTTCATCTGTCACTCACCATGACTGACTCCAACAAATTCCACCAAACTCTTGTTATATCAAATATCAAGAACCATATCTTTATTACCAACATAGGCAAAACTAGGCATGACAATCAAACTCGTACCTGTGGGTAACCACCCGTATCCACCCCGAGTTTGAGGGGGAATACCCGGGTTGACCGGGTTCGGGTAATACAAGATTAGAAAAAATAGGGACGGGGACGAGTATTGTGATACAGCCTAGTACCCGTACCCGTCCCGATACATATATTTACTATAATGCCCATATATTGATAGGTTGTCTTATTGTTTTATCTTAGGATAGTATAGTAAATGCATATAGAAGTTAAAAATAGAAAACAAAGGGATGAGTATTAGTGTATGACTCGTGACAGTGAGAGTGAGAGTTACTGAATGCATCTGGACTTTAGAGATGAATGTTTCTGCGTTGGTAGGTCTAAGGTTTACTCGTTGTCAAGTTGTTCTCTTTTGCCGACTTGGTAGATCTAGGGCTTACTCATTGTTGCCTTCTCTTCCATGGGTAATGAACTAATGCCTTTGCATCTTTTATTAAACAAAAACATTTGTTGTAATGGGAGGAAGAGAGTGTTTTAATTGTTTTCCATTAATATTTGAGTTGAGTGATCAGAGTTGACACAATATGTTTGATACTCAATTTTACCTTGTTATAGGCCTTATACGATTTTAACTTGTTTCCTTTTATTGGAAATTTGAGTTCAAAATTTTACATTGCTTGTCATTGTATTGTACTTTATCCTTTCTTCTCTGATTTATAATTAAAACTTCTTGTTGTAGCCATCAGAAAGACAGAGCTAGAACAAGACAAAAAGGACTATTGATCAAGACTTATTTTTTACCAGTATTTATTACTTTATTAATATTTTGAATTTATAGAGTTACTTCACATTTTCTAGGAGAAGCATATGTAACCTTTTAGAGGATTTCTGAATCACTTTGAACTACATTAGAATTTACTAGTATTTGTTGCTAAAGTACTTAACTTTACATTGTTTCTACATTGTTGTTGAAGTGTCTAAATAAATTTTGGCTAGAAAAAAAGCTATAAGTTGAAATTTTTAAGAACCAGTGTCATTTTAATAATTTAATAGTAATAGTCTCTAATTTTCTAGAACACACTATATTCAATTAGCATTTTGTTAAGTCTGCTAATGTCTTAGTAACATCTTTGATGAGAAGTTTCTTGTATTCTATATATACCACTATATCATGCATATTATATTCAAGTTTCATTCGAAAAGTCACACTAAATTTGTGCAGAAAGTCAAGTTTCATCTGAAAAGTCACACTAAATTTGAATTTGATATTATATTCAAACTAAACCGCATGTAGTTTTTTTGTTTGATTTTAGATTGTTCTTGACTATTGATCGAAGGCATAATACCTATTTTAGTACATGATAAAAACACACTGAATGAAAAAAATGATGTTCTAATTTGAGTATAGAGTATATATTGAGTTTTTTTTATCCCAACTTTATGTCAATATAATATACCCTGTATAGTGTTTTTTTTACATATACATAACACATGCCTATTTACATAAGCGTTTCAAATTTGGGATAAAAAATATGATATATTATACTTTAAACTCTGTTTTTTTTATTAAAAATAAAATTAACATTTTATCTGGGAGCAAAACTATATGCTAGGAAGACTCTTCATAAGTGAAAAACTATTGATAATATATGGTTCCTTGCTAAGTTACTTACGGACAAATCCCCACCAAATATAGTACACAATAAAAAACTAAAGTTTTAATATATATGCCTAATGAAATTACATTGTAAATTGCATAACATCTAACCAGTTATTTAATACACAGAACGAGTGAAATTTCATTTTCGTCTTAGAAAGTTATAAAAAATAAAATTGAATTTTGAAAGAAATTTTTTTAAAAAGATTAGTCTTTAATATTTTTATCTTTGTGTAAATTGATCCTTAATGTACACTGTAAATCACTTTTTAAAGCACGAAATGACATTTTCTTTTGGTCAACGAGGATCGGTAATGACAAGTGCATAGTCTCTAATTTTCTAGAACACACTATATTCAGTTGGCATTTTGTGAAGTCTGTTAATGTCTTAGTAGCGTCTTTGAGAAGCTTCTTGTATTCTATATATACCACTACATCATGCATATTATATTCAAGTTTCATTCGAAAAGTCACACTAAATTTGTGCAGAAAGTCAAGTTTCATCTGAAAAGTCACACTAAATTTAAATTTGATATTATATTCAAATTAAACCACATATAGTTTTTATGTTTGGTTTGAAAAACTTTTTAACTAAAATCCAAACCAAACTGCATTGCAAAGACTCTTACATGGTATACTTGTGATAAAAACAAAGAAAAAAATATCAATTTGTAACATGTTAACAGGTTCGGGTTTGGGGCAGGGATACCTGGTAAAAATCGGGGACGAGGATGAGGTCCCTAGAAGGCTACTCATTGGGGATCTGGGACGGGTTCGGGAACGATTATGGGGGTCAAGGATGGGGACGGGGAACATAATACCTGTCCTCGCCTTGCCTCATTGCCATCCCTAGGCAAAACTGTTCAAGATTCACACACATTCCATCAGAGCCAAGTAAGGAGATGGTGCGAACACTGATGCTGAAAAGGAATTATCATAAATGCTTGATGCTATGGTTCTTCAATGGATCTATTCAACAATCTTCCATGACCTGTTGCATACGATTCTTGAACCAAATGCAACAACAATGGAGACATGAATAGATTGCGTGATATATTCCAGGATAATAAAAATGCTCAGATTGTCACTCTTGAGCAAGAATTCTCTCATACAAACATGGAGGATTTTCAAAATGTCTCTGTGCATTGTCAATGACGCAAGGAGTTGTTGGATCAACTCAAGAATGTCGACGCACTGGTTTCAAATAATTGTCTTGTTCTTCAAATGGTGGCTGACCTTATCGAGGCTTACAATGGAGTTGCAACGCTTATTCGCCAAAGCAATCCTCTCCCACCATTCTATCAAGCTCATTCTATACTCACTTTAGAAGAAGCTGGTGTCGCGAAGAAGGTTAAAACTTGTGTGGGTTCCATAATGGTGGCTCACGACACTGGCGACTCTCACTCTCCCATCAAGGAAAGATAATAGACTAAAATTAAGGAAAGATAATATACTAAAATCAAGGAAAGATAATAGATTAAAATCAAGGAAACTACTTATAATATGAAATTGCTTTTAAAAAATAATAGATTTCTTAGGCTATATCTATGATAACTAATTTATGAACTTGAATAGTATATTATGGCTAAGTACATAATATCATATATTCTATCATATATTTACTCCAAACCTAATACCAAAGCTCAATGCTATACAACACCACTAGAGTTGGTATGACTAACATAGACAATATTTTCATTTAATTCAGAATAGGAGATAGTGTGTGAAGTGTGAGTAGTGGCAATTGAGACCAGATCTATCCAACTTTTTTTTATAAGTGAGATCTGCCCAACTTTCAAGGGCCCATTCAACCATGTGACTATATTTAGGGTTTAATTTCTCACATTTCTATAAATTTTTCCTTTTCATAGGTGAAGATTCTAACACCTTAGCACATGGACCATCTACAATGGATGTAAGCCATCATGCTTTGAGTCATTGGCTTTGGACCCACTAGTGGAACAACAGAACTAATGGGCCTTAACACCCTTTTAAACTCTACTACTTATCTTAATGGATGCTTTCAATAATTTTTCTTTAATTTCCTGGAACATAAAGGAGCACAAAGTAAGTTTACCTGGGAGCATCTTGGCGAAATGACCAAAAGGTATTGTCCAATCTTATTTTTTATTTACGAGATCCATTGTACCTTTGATAACACTAAGAGTAAGTGTAATCTCTTGGATTTAATTCTTTGTTTATTCAAGAAGCTTCTGGTCATAGGGGTGACATTTGGGTTTTGTCCTCTTCTATAGACATAGATTTTAATATTATTGACTCTACGTCTTAGTGTATTACTTTTTCCATCCAAAAAAAGAATATTCAGTGGTGTTGTTCAACAATCTATGCCTCTCCAAATCCAACTGTTAGAGCTTTCTTTTTGGATTATTTAACTACAATAGGGCACTCTATCAGGAATCAATGGCTTATAATTGGAGACATGAATGAAATTCGCTTCTTTAGCGAAGTCTCATAGGGCACCTTCTTATACTGTAAAGTTTACAAATTTGGGGAAGCTATTGATAATTGCAATCTTATTGACTTGGACACTATTGGTGGGAAGTTTACTTGGAAAAAAACACACATAATGGTGGTCATGTTTAGAAGCAACTTGATAGATGCTTGACTACTGCTGATTGGCGAATCATGTTTCCACACGCTCTTGGAGAGTTGTTACCTACTAATAATTCTGATCATAATCCAATCGTGATTAGCTGCTATAAATCCTATACTAGAAGAATGAAATCATTTCACTTCCATGCTGCATGATTGTTTCATCCGAATTATACGGGCTAATCACCAATATTTGGATAAAAGGAAATTGCAATATCACATATAACCTTCATAAGGTAAGGGAGGAGTCCATAAAGTTTAATGAGGAAGTCTTCAGTAATATTTTTCATAGGAAAGGCCAAATAGAAGCTAGGCTAAAAAGTGTGCACATGTAACTAGATATTAAGTTCTCATATGATATAGCCGTGCTTGAGAAAGAGTTAGAGAGACAACACGCAACAGTTCTTGCCCAAGAAGAGATGCTTTAGTACCAAAATTACTGAGAGAAGTGGTTAAATTTGGTAACAAAAATACCAAATTTTTTCATACTCTGACTTTGATAAAGAGAAGAAGAAATAAGGTGACCTCTCCCTTCTTAAATAATGTGTGGTGCATTGATAAAGATGTACTTAAAAGGGAAAACCTTTATTTTTGCAAGAATCTTTTCCAACAGATTAGCCATTGTAATCTTACATGCCTTCGGTTAGTGAGAGCACCTATTATTAGCCAGCTTATGTTTGAAGAATTGGTGAGAACTATTACAAACAAAAAGGTCAAGGCTGCTTTATTCTCCATGAACCCCTACAAAGCCCTTGGTTCAGATGGTTTTCAACTATCTTCTATCATACTTTTTAGGAGACAATTAGTGACGATGTTTGGGAATTGGTGGACAATCTTGGGGAGGTTTCTCCTTCCCTTGTAAAGACTCTTATTGTCCCTATCCCTAAGGTGGACAATCCTGTTTCTCTGAAGGACTTCAGGCCTATCAGCCTCCACAATGTTCTCATTAGTGGTGTCTAAAGTGATAGTGCAATGTATCAGACCTCATCTTGCTAGTTTTATAGGTCCTTTTCAACGCAACTTCATACTAGGGAGAGGAACTAGTGACGATGCCCTTATAGCTCGAGATCATCCACTACATGCACCAGAAGAAAGGTAAGGAAAGTCTTGTTCTCCTTAAAGTTGATTTTAAGAAGGATTATAATAGAGTTGATAGGAACTTCTTGAGACTCTTCTTGGCTCAATTTGGTTTCCTTTCTTCTATCATTCAACTTATTATGAATTGTATTACTGCTACTTCTCTTTCTCTAAAGTGGAATAATGAAGTGACTGAGAGTTTTGCTCCTAGAATAAGCCTCTGCCAAAGTGATCCTTTATCTCCTTATCTCTTTGTTATATGCATGGAAATGTTGGCTTTCTTTATCTAGGAGAAAGTTGAGCTTGGGGATTGATATCCTGTGAGAATTTCCAAAAATGGTCCAACCTTTTCCCACCTTTTCTTTGCAGACAATTATTTGTTAAAGCATTTTCCTAGCCAAGTTCATGTAATTAAGCAAATTCTTGTCATATTTTGCAAAGCTTCAAGCTTTAAGGTGAATTTTCAAAAGTCGAGAGTTGTCACTTCCAAGAATGTTGAGCAAAGACACGTTTCCAAATTTTCCAACATAATTGGTTTTACCCATACCACAAAAATTGGAAAATATCTTGGCTTTCCCTTACTTGTTAGACGTGTTAAAAAGTATGATATTTCTTTTATCATGGATTGTATTAACTCTAGATTGGCTGGTTGAAAGTCAAAGATGTTGAATAGAGCAGAGAGAACTACTCTGGCTAAGTCAGTTTTGAATTCTATCCCATTTTATGCCATGTAGAATCTTTGGCTACCCTAGGGGATTTGTGATGCAATTGACACTTCCACTCGCGCCTTTATTTGTGGTAAACCTACTACACAATGAGTTAAGTGGGATGTGGTTACATGTTTGGTAAACCTACTACACAATAAGTTCGCACTACTAGAGAATCTAATATTGCTATGCTTGGTAAACATGTTTGGTCTCTCCTCAATGAACCAGATAAAATTTGGGTCTAAATTATGGATAGCAAATACTTTAAGGGTACCTATATCCTTGCTCATAAGGAATACGTTAATGCTTCTTACTCTTGGAATTCCATTGTTAAAGTTGTTGATTATGTTAAAGATGTTTCCTCTTTTGGGTGGGTAAAGGCAATCTTTCCCTTTGGTATGATCGATGGTCTCCTAGAGGTATGTTGTGTGATAAGGTTGATTACATCCATATCTAAGATGTGTAGTTATCTCTTTAGGATATTTGTAATAATGGTACGTGGTTGTGGAACCTTCTTGATAGCCCCTCACAACTGAATTAAAAATGAAATTTATGGTGTCATCATTTGGGATCCTGCTTAGATGGAACTTATTCTGCTAAGATTGCATACAAGTGACTCACTAGAACCCTTTCAACCCATGGAAACGCAAGAAGCAATGATGCTTGGATGTGGTATCTATGGTTATCGGAACACATAAAATTCTTTCTTTGGCTCCTTCATCATAAAATCCTTCCGACTAACTCCTTTCTTTTCAAAAGACACATTTCTACTAATCTTCTTTTTTGCAAGTGTAGTGCTGGGGAAGAGACCATTCTCCACCTTTTGAGGGACCATCCTAAAGCTAAGTTAGTTTGGGACCTTTTGCACTTTGATGTTTTGACGCATATCATGGAAGGGGACTCAAACAGGTAGCTTTAGCATTATTCGTTAGGTGATAATGGAATGTTGTTCGTTGTTACTTGTTGGTATATTTGGAAGGCTGAAGCATTTCAATCCATGTAAACTGATCCTATGAGTGTGGTAGCACAAGTTCAAGGTTTCTTCCACCTTTTAAATTTATCTCCTCTTTCCCTTGCTGATGCTCGAATGGCTCGCTATGTTAGATGAATTCCACCCCTAATTGGTATTTTTAAAATTAACACTGATGGCAGTTGCCAAGATAATCTTAGTAGAAGTGGTTATGGCAAGGTCATTCATGATTCAAACTTTGCTTGGGTTGTTAGCTTCTCGGGTTTTTGTGGTTTCTTTACCAGTGTATATGCAGAATTAATTACTATCCTTCATGCCTTTAACTAGCTTGGAGTAAAGGCTTCACAAACATTTTTTGTGAGTCTGATTCTACACTTGCTCTTTACCGCATCAAGCAAGATATTAGCCAACATCATCCTCATTCCCTAATTGTTAAGTAAGTTCAATCTTTCAAGTCTTGTCAATGGAATCTCACCTTTACTCATACCTTACATGAAGGAAATTCAGTGGCAGATTGGTTGTCCAAGAAAGGACCTAGTAGTCCATCCTCTTATGCTTTATGATAGTCTATCTTTTGGTGTTGTTTCTTTTTTTGTTGATGATGCTCAAACTGTTAGCTTCATTTGTTTGTAGTGTTTTCTTATCTTCCTTTCTTATGTAAAAAAAAAAAACATTCATAATATATTAAAGGAGAAAAATACTTTTAAGTGACCCTCCAAAATAGGTAATATGGATTTGATTTTTATCAAACCCAAATCACCAAATCCAAACTTATTAATTTTTTTAAAGTCTAGATTAGGTAATCCAAAGGTTGCTTTATTTTTTATTTAACAAATCCGGATTTTTAAAAATCTATTCTACAAGTCTGGATTAGATAATTCACACTTTTAAAAAAACCTCAAGACTAGGTAATCGAAGAATTTTTTTACAAGTCCAATTATCTAATTCACACTTATATTATAAAACATAGTTTTAATGAATCTGGATTAAGTAATCTAGATTCATTAAAACAATGTTGACTTAGGTAATTTGGACTGTAAAAAATCTTCAAATTACCTAATTCAAAGGTTTTATTCAAGTTTAGATTACTTAATTCGGACTTGTTAAGGATTAGAATGTTATGAGTCTAGATTTGTGAAAGACAAAATAAGGAACCTTTATATTGCCTAATCTGAACTTGGAAAAAACATATTTTAATGAGGCCAAAATGGGTGATCCATATTTGGTAAAAATCAAAGTTGAATTACCCATAAGAGTCACTCAAGGTACTTTAGTCTTTAAAATATTATGGAGGTACAAGAAGAAATTTATGGAGGTGTAAGGAGAAACTTTCCTATATTTTTCCTTTCAAAGTCTTTTTTCCCATTGTTTTAGATCCTATTTAGGTAATTTTTTATCTACAATTTTTAAATTTATAAAACTGATAATTATTTTAGTTTTAAGTTTTTAAATTTATAAAAATATCATTGTTTTGATTTCTAAATTTAAAACATTGTTATCAAATCTTAGTCTCACTAGAATCTTTCCTCTTTTTGGGGACCAAAGATCAACGGGTGATGGCCGATAATTGGAGGTGGCGATAGATGAATGTAGGTCAGTGTCAGTGATCGAAGGTAGTAGTTGGTGATTGACAGTTGGATACGACTATTGTGATTGGCAGTTAGAGGTGACAGTTGGTAGTTGGCAGTCAGAGTGGTAGTCATTAATCAAATGTCAGAGGTAGCCATCGGTGAATGATGATCTAAAGTGGCAACTGGAGGTCAGAGGTGGCATCAAGGGACAATTGGATATGGTAGCTAGTGAATCAGAGGTGGTAGTTAGTGATCAATGTTAAGAAGTGCTGCCTAGTAACCAATCATGGCAGTTGGTAAGGATCGAGGGTTAGAGGTGGTTGTAAGCTAAATTATCGGAGGTGACAGTTAGTTATCGACAATTCGAGGTGAAGGACAGGTACCAGTAGTCAGATGTCAGAACAGGTGATTGATGGTCGAAGGTGGTGGTGAGTGACATCAAATGATGAACTTGAACAAAAATAGAAACAAAAATATCAAAATCAAATTTTATTGTTTTCTAAATCAAATAAAAACTGTTTTAAAAATAAATATAAAACCAAATCAAAATTATTTTTGTTGAATATATTTGTGTTGTTACATACGTTTTAAAACTAGAAATGGGAAACTTGAAATCAACCAAAAATGAAAACTTAGTGCTTGTTTGACAACAATTTTATAAAACTGTTTTCAGTATTTTAGTTTTTAAAAACTAAAAAACTTGTTTGGATAGTGTTTTTTTAAAACAGTTTTCGGAAACAATTCTGGTTTTTTAGTTTTTAAAAACTAAAAAACAGGAACAACTAAAAGTAGTTTTGCTTTTCAGTTTTCTGTTTTTCTTTTGAAAACTCAAAATACAATAAGAATATGTTATTTTTTGCTTTTTATTAATGAAATTCTAATAAATATGAACAAGTTTTTCCATTTTTATATTTTCAAAACAGTTTTCAAATAAAATTTATTAAAGAAGTTTTTTCTTTCTTTTCTTCCTAAAAATAGTTTTTAAAAACTATTCTTAAAAACTCTTTTCAAAACCTAAAAAACAAAATCAAACCAATCTAAATCTTAAGGTATGCTCTGCATGTTTAGCTGTGCTAAGCAAATGTATTATGTATAATACTTTAGTTGAACAATAATTGTTGAAAAAATTTGATAATAACTAATGCAATTAGTGGAAATATTTATATATTAATTAAATTTAATCATGCAACCGTAAAGTAATAAAGATATACCAATGACTGTAAATAGTTTTTAGACAGGATTGAAATGTAAGATTTTATCTATTTACAATATTATAAAGTATTTTTTTATAATAGAAACAATACTTTATTATATATTTAAATAGTTTAGTTGGTATATACTTTTAATATAAAGATAATATTTAATTATAAGTGTATAGTAATTAAATTATTATAAATTATTTCACTTTGAGTTGTTTCAGAGTTGGTAATCTGAACTTCCCAAAATGTTATAAAATATTATATTAGGATTACACTTCACATCATCCAAAATTATGGATATTTGATAGAATATTTTGAACCTTATCTTCAGATTGATTTTAACAACTTCCAGAACATCCATGTCATGCACCGACACTCCCCTGTTGCAAATATTAAATTGAGAACAATATGGATATTTACATGGAAGAAGCAAAACATGATACGGTACAAAAAACATATTAACACTTATTAGGGACGGTTTGGTTGCCACTTCTCTACTGGTTAAATAGTAACACTTATTAGGTCCATGAAAAAGCGAAGTGTTGAAATAATGGGCCCTGTTATAATGCAGGTGCCGTATAAGTGGGCCGTACATTGGATGTTTTAGCATGGGATAGTTGGGTTATGGGTAGTGTCTCCTGGCTCTGGGCCCATTACCCATCTTATAATTTTCTTTGTTTTTTGAAGGGATCATTTTCAATTTCTTACACATTTTATATATTGCTAAAAAAAAATGAAAAACTAGTGATATATGTAGATCGACATGTCGACATATTCATGTACAAATGTCTTCTTAATTTTCGGTTTTATTAATATCGGTTGTTATATGGTCTTGAATTTGTTGACAAGTTTTTTAAGGAGATTAGTTAATATATTAAAATAAATACTTAAATATGTTTTTTATTCTTCAAATTTTCGTAACTTTGTTTTGTCCCTTAAAACTTAAATTTCTTTCTTTAATTTCTCAATTTTTAATTTTTTTTAGTTCCCCCGACAATAAGAAATCACCACAAATTGTTTATTCAAACATTTAAAAATTAGTCAACAGAACTAAAAAGAGTATTTTTTTTTTAAATTAAAAGACAAAGATTTAATTTAAATTTGAAGGAACAAAAACTAACTGAAATTTAAGAAGCTAAAATCATATTAAACCAAATATAAATTATATATTTAAAGTATTAGTATTTTGCCTATTCAAGAAAATATTGACAGGCCTATATTTGTCACGTGTAGCTCAGCAAATATATTGCGGAATAGATTCTGCTTTCAAAATTGAAATTAAGCGGCCATTCATGAACAGTTTACTAACATTGAATTTTGAGGAGGGTTAGAGCAGCACACTATTTATTCTTGTTCAACATACTTTATCAGAATGTATTAAAAAATATAAAATTGGAGAAAAAAATTATTTAAAGACAAGTGTATATGCCATTGTGAAAATCATAATCACAAAAGAGAATGAGATTGTGAGATTGAAAAACAGAGAACAGCCAAAACTGAATTCATTATGCCAATGTAAACAAAGTTTCATTCTAATTTGCATTAAACAAGGAGGATGTTTATATATAAGAGAGATGAAAAACAACAAACTCCAAATCAGAGTCCAAGGAGAAAACAAAAGAACAGAAAACTAACGGTTTTCAACTAATTAACTGTCAATAACTGCCATTCTGTGACAAATCGCATAGACGTGTGGAACATTTGGTTTTCCTGTTTTATCTTTTTTTTGTGTGATGTTGGCTGAGTGTTGAGAGCCATATAAATGTGTAATTTTCATTGAATTTTAACCCATAATTTAAAGTGTTGTTAAACATATTTATTAATGATGTGTGAAGATTGGTGCTAAGACATTTTTTTTTATAAGCCAAAACATTTGATTGAAAAGTAACAGAAAGTATAGCATGTGTTATACACAAAACCAACATTTACTAATGTCTAAACAACACAAATAAAAATAAATTCATAATCACGCTACACGATTATGTGGGTCTAGTCACTATGAGAATGTGAGACTAATTTAGAAATATAATACTACTCCATGAATACAACTGTATACCTTGAATAATGCCTTGAATATCTATATGCTAATATAACATTTTTTTATCTTCTATAATTACCACATCCTGCAAATCATATAAGAGACCATGCCTTCTTATGCTTTGTTAAGCCACTAATTAAGCCTAAGAACTAATAGTAATGGCTAACCTCGGTTACAAACGTTGTACAAAACTCTACTTACTACACACCACATTCGAGATCCGTGATGATATCTAACAATTAAAGAACATGTGACATCATTTACGGTAAGATAAATGTATGTTTATTTAGTTTAATGATAAGAATTTTCCTCTATAGACAATTCATGCACTCATGGTTAAAGGTAAAAATGTTTCTAATAAGGTACTTGAAGAAATTATTTTTACTATAAAAAATAAATATTAATTGTAATATTTAAAGGGACATGATTATTTATAAAAATCGTGTAATTGAAAAAAGATGCATTACTTGTATACTTGAATTTTGAACATTTACGATAATCTAACAATCATTATTTGTATGCAATGAAGTTCATTCAATATGTTTTCTAACAAAAGGTGGCAGAAATTATATGCTTAAGATGGGGGATTGAAACTGCGATTGATTCTTCTCTTTTAAAACAATGTAGAGTTAGAAGCAGATTGGGACATGAACATACATACATGACAGGGAGACAACTATTTTCACGGCACAGATATATGCTACGATCCCTTCTTTATGCTTGGTGTGACTGTAATGAAGAAGGTGGCGAATAAACTAGGGAAGCTTGCCTTTAATTTTACAGATATGTATTGTTTGGAGGATTCTGCATTAGTCCCTACGGATCGAGTTAATTATTCCATTTATTGAGTATGATGTACTTGCAATTTCTACCACTTTCGAATCATCTTCTTACCCTCGCAAATAATACTACTAAAATTAAAACCTTATGATTTTATACGTTAAACACACAAGTAGGAATTAATTATTTTATGAAAAAGTATTTAGTCTCTTAAACTTTAATTTACTCTTTTTATAAATACACACTATCAACTTTAATTTTACTTAAATCAATCCTTAAACTTTACCTCTTTTACATATAGATACCTAAATTCTAATTTCATCTTAATTAATTAATTGTGTTCTTAAAATTTACCTCTTTTATAAATAATCTCTTATATTAAATTGAAGTTAAATTACTAACAAAACAAATCTCAACTATTTATTAACTTTTTTTTCAACTAACAAAACTAACATTTGTTTCAACTAACAAAACTAACATTTACATATTAAAAAAAATTATTAATTTAATTTTAACTATTTATTAGTTTTAATTTTTAGAATCACTTTTCCAAACAATAAAACATAATAAAATTAAAAATTAAAATAATTTTTTTATTAACATTAACAACACATACTTTTGTAATAAAAAACCAATATATATTTTTTTATTAGAAAAAATTCATATCATATTCGTCATTTAAAATAACACTACTAAATAGGAAATGAAAATCATATATTTAGCACAACCAACATGAATGAAAGTCTAACATATACTCCACTTTAAGACAATTCTCTTTGAGTCTTATAAGACCACTTGTTTGTAGTGAAATTTATTTTAATAAAATAAATGCATTAAAATTAACAAATTTTCACCCAAATTCTAAAACCAAACAAATTTATATTTATTTGAGGAACTTTAAAATTCAAAAGGTGTGTGTTCTTTTTATTTTACTACTAGTAATTAATACTTTCAATGGAAAAGTATGAATAAATAAGTGGGATGTACACAAAGTTTGTTAATGAAAGTTGACCTAAGTAAATAAATGCAAAATAAATAACCTTAATGCTTTGAAAATAAAGGAGTAAATGTAAATGACCTTAATGACTAAATGCAAATAAAGTTGTGAATGTAAATAAACTCAAAGACTAAATATAACTAAAGGAGTAAATGCAAACACAAAGACAGTAAAGAAAGTTGTAGAAAAGATAATCTGCACTAAAAGTTGTCATTCCTTAGGCATATTAAGTTAAGTGAGATGCTATGTAAGTATTTTGACCCCTAATTCGGTCAATGGTGAAGAGTATTTAAAGTGTTTTTACAACAAATTCTTTATTACATTGTGTGAAAAGGAAACTATTATTTTATTCCTAACGATGATAATTAAACTTCCTAAACTTTTAATAACTACCAAAAACTACCCCAATGGAAAGTAACTTTCTTTTTTTGTTGACTCTTGATCTTTATCCTTTTGACTTAACATTTCTTTGATTCCTTCTTTTAAGATAAATCTTAGAGAGATTTTGATATTTTCTTTATGTGTCAAGTTTGTCTTGATCTTTTGCTCCTTCCGAGTTGTTCTTGTATGCTCAAGTGTGTTGCTTACGTCATCTTCTTTATAAAAAAAGGCTATCCAGGAGTCTTACTGTTGTCATTGTCTCGAACAAAACATGTATTTTCATGGTCCATCTTCAAATTTTTCTTGATCTTGAGCCCATCATTCATAATACCTTCAATGTCGTTTTTCCTCAATCCAAATGCTCTATTAATATGTTGAGATTCTCGAGAGATTTTAGTTTGAACAGAATATCCCAAACTATCCATGCTATTTTCCTCATCCCAACACCATTATAGACAGCTGCTTACCCAAGACTTTGATAAGTGTCCATTTTATCTAAAAATTCATATCTTTATGACACTTATCTAACCAGAAATTAAAGAAAATATTTTATATAACCCAACTTTATTATAAAATCCAAAAAAATTGATAAATAAGTTTGTTTTGAAAAAGAGTGTTGAAATTATGCATTTAACCTTTGCTTTATTGAACTTATGAAAAGATTGGATTTCACTATTGGAATAAGCATAAAGCAATGCATAAATAAGCTTGCTGCCAGGAATTCGCTCAGTGGATTCAAAACCACTAAGCGAAAACTTTCCAGAAAAGAGCAACATTAAAAAAGAAATTTTGCTGAGCAAAAATAAATTTGTTCAGCAAAATTTAGATTACTTCACCATTAAGAATTCTTCTTTACTAAGTGAAGGATGTTTGGCTCAACGAAGCAAGGCGACACCAAATTCACTCAACTAATGAATATTCTCCCAGCAACGAGACCAAAAGTTTGCCTATAAAAGGAGAAGCAATCCATGGAGCTAAAACATCCCATCCCATAGCACACATTACACTTCCAATCTTTTGTTCTCTTTCCCACACTTCTTCTATTTTCTCTATCATTGTAAATACTCTATGGTGGGATCTAGCTAAGCAATGAGGTTGAGGCATGGATCAATACTATGTAATGTACTTTGACTTTTATTTGAGTTCATTTGTCTATTTTGAATCTTCCTTATGTGTAATACTTGTTATCTATCTGATCAACTTATAATGTGATCTATTTAATTTTTTATATCGAAAGAATTTCATGAAATTAAAGAACTAGGAAGTTCATCATATAGTGACTATGCTTAAGAATAAGGTAGGATCTATATGTCTGAATTAATAATTGTTCTATGCTAATCAAATTATTGAGCTTATTTCTTCCTAAGGAATTAGGGGAATATTTTAATAATTTAGTTTTCTATTACTAAGGAATTAAGATAGAGAAACATTTATCTTAGGTAAGAGTTAGCAATTATTGTGAAGTAAATCAAACTCCTGATCATCTTGCACTATTATCAATATTTATAAAAAAGTCACAAAAATATAATTTAATTTCTAACTCAATTTAGTATCTTTTGTTTCAATATAAATTCTCAAAAAAGGTTTTTATAAAAGGAATGATTAAAATTCTAAGGTGACCTTTGGTTTGAGAATTTTTTTTTTGTTTTCATTTTCTATTTTCATTTTTTGGAAATTGTTTTCATTTCAAATTTTCAACATTAAGAAAATATGCTTGTTTTCACTTGATATTTCCATTTTCAAAAAATAAAATTTTTAAATTTAATCAATTTAAGCAAAAATATTATAAATTATTTACATATATGGTTTAAAATACATTAAATATTATTTTTATATAATTATAATGTTGTTATTAAGTTTTTACACACTATTAACTTTTGAAAACACTAAAAATAATTTTTTTTTCCGTTTTCTGTTTTTAGTTGTTTTTTGAAAATGTTTTCAGTGAAAATATTTTCTAAATTATAACCAAACATATTTTCATTATTGTTTTTGGTTTTCTCTGAAAATGAAAATAGAAAACAGGCAAAGCAAACACTAACTAAATTATCTTCCAAGTTTCTAAGGAGACGACCTGATTTTATTAGTTCTATACTACAATATGTCTTGTGCATTTTTCAGAAGTAGAGTAGTCATTATAACTCTCAATAATTTTTTAGCGTTGCTTTCTGGGACTTGTGTCAAGATATTTAGAAATTTATTTTTTCCTTTGTTTAAGCTTGTGTATATATTTTATATTCAATTTTACTTCAACTTTGAAGTTATCTTTTGTATAGTTTAAAACTAACCTTTCTTATAGTAACAATTGCTGTTAATTGTTGCTCTAATTCTCTGTATTTCTTCTAATAATTAATAAGTGAACCAAAAAGCAAGGAACATAAACCAGAGTCAGAAAAGCAAGTTAAGCAATTGTTTCAACTTAACCCAATAACCAAACTACAACATGGTTGAGGAAAAGAGAACATTCTACCACAATTGGAAAGAATGTAGAAGCAAAATGAAGGTAGAACCAACAACAACGCTTCCAACCATTGTACCAATACCACACTCCAGAGCCATGGTACCAATAACAAATTCAAGCACCTTGGTATCAAATGAAAACACCTTGGAACCAAGATCAACCATGGTATCAAGATGGCATATCAAGACTTGAATAAAATCTCCAATAATTCATGCAATATCCCTTATTAATTCAACAGGAAAAAGAAGCTTCATATAGACTCCCGCTTAAATCACCTCTATAACCATGACATCAATACATGACTTCCAATCTGGATAATACTATTCAACATTATAGTGAGATGGATGATCAAACACTATATGAAAACATAATTTCCAAATTAGAGGAGACTCTTGAAAAATACATTGAATCACAATTGTCTTTGGCAAGAGTCTCAACAAGCTTCTCTGGAAAGGATTATTGAAGAGTTTAGCCAATTGGTGGAGCAATGCAAATGTTAAAATCAAGCACCTTTGGCTACATGTCAATTAAGTCTTGAAAAACAAGGTAACATGATCATCACTCAAGGTACAACTGCAATTGAAGTTTTGTATGAACCACTTTATGAAGAAAATGAAAAATATGAGAGTTTGAGAGAAAAAGACATTGAGAGTAAAGAAAAAGTAGAAAAAGAAGAAAAAATGGAAAAAAGAAAATAACTTGTGTGAGAAAAATGAGGTGATTGAAGAAAAAGAAAACGAAGTTAAGAAAATGAGAGAAGAAAAGAAAGAGAATTCAAAGGTCAGCTAGTTGAAAATGAAAAAGAATACAATATGATTGTTGAATCAGGTTCACCAAAATTGCAAGATATCAAAACTGTGTCTATCCCAAGCCATATTAATGACACAAAGCCTTCAGATAAAGAAAACCTCCATGCTCATAATGAAGATCAGGTGTTCATGCCTCAGGTTTTTCAATAAATTCATCCACTAGGAGACATTGAACATATTGAAGAATTTTTGGAGAAAGAAATGGAGCTACATGAAGATAAGTTACCTCTAATGAATCTTTATCTAACTCTTGTTGTTGAATGGATAAAATCTACAAGAAAGAATTCTAGGGAAATAAAATCAATGTGCTAAGGAGGCTTAGAATCAAACCAAGAAGGCTTAAACATTTATTTTATTTCAAAGAATTCATGGAAAAGATGTTAAAGAAAGAACACTCGTGGCTTGACTCTCTCAAATCCAATTGGAGTCCAAAATTGTCTCCTAGGAGACAAATATTCATTTGGACAAATCATTTGAAAAACCATTAAGATCTATGATACGTCAAGCTTGTGACATAAAATAAGCGTTAATTGAGAGGTAACCCTCATTTTTAATATTGTTTTAACTTTATTTCCATTACGTTTTCTTGTTTGGTAGTATTAACCTGATTCTTGCAGGAATGAGATCAACTAAAGAAACTCTAAGAGAAGTGCACATTGCCACAAATTTGCTCATTGAATTTAATTTTTCCAAGCTACATTGAAATAGGCAATTTCAGGTTAGGCATTTTGCTCACAAAACTAAATTCGTTCAATGAAATTCGGAAAATTTATAGGGGTGCCTCTGGAAGTTATTCACTCAATGGATTTGGTACACTTCTGAGAAGGTGTGTCTGGTATCATTTTGCTGAGCAAATCCAATTCCGCTCAACGAAATGTTCATAATACAGGGCAATTTTAAAAGATCCCAGGTCAGTTCCCTTTCACTTTTTCTTTCTAAAAGCACTCCCTAACCCATTTTCTCTCAAAATCTCGCCCTTCACTCTTCTTCCAAAAACTCTCTAAGGCATTCTAGGCATTTCTCTTCTCTTCATAGCCTTCTCCAAAGGTATGTACACCCTTCATTAATCTCTTTTCTCAATTTATTCATGAACCATAAGGTTTTTGACAAAAGGTTTTTGGCTAAGGATTGTGAAAAACCTACATATAGGATTACAATTCATGTTCAGAATTCCTATGCCATGATTCTTTGCATGAGTAATTGATTACTCTAGGTTTTCATGAATGGGGAATAAATTTATGTGATTATAGGGTTTTAGCTTGGGAATAAATTATAGTTTTAACCAATGAAACCCTATTATGACTGCTACTGAATTGATTAAGTAATGTTAAACCCTCCATTGGTCTAGGCAAAACCACTCAACGAAACTGATTTCGCTCAGCGAAACTGAGCTTGAGAGTGTGAGTTTGAATTTTGCTCAGTGGATTTGAATCCACTAAGTGAATATGAATCTGCTAACCGAATGTAAGGTAGAGCTTACACTACTTGATATTCTAATTTTGTATTTTTTGCTATTTTGCTGCTATCTTTTGGTCCAAATAACCCTAGGTTAAATCCTTGATGTTTTATCTGCCTATTCTTATATATTTTGGATGCCTTGAAATTGGAACTTTCATTTTGCATATGGGACCAAAGAAAGGTATTTACACCTATGCCATTCCAGCTTACAAGAAAAGAAAGAGTCAAGTTTGCTTATCTTAGAAGGAAGAAGCTCATAGAAACTCAATATTCCTGAAGAATTTATGGAAACCCTAAACAAGAGAAGATTTAAAAGCAGAAGCAAGTAGCAAAGGTTTATCCATCTAGAACCCAAAAATAATTGCTGAAAGAAGAGTTGAATTAAAAGCAGGGGAATATGAAGAATTCCAGGCTGAACTAAGAAGAAGAAAATAGACTAAATTAGCACGACCTGAGAATAAATATAATGAAGAGATTGTAAAAGAATTTTATGCAAATGTTTTCCCTTCAAGGAACACTGAGGAAATCTTGTGCTCCTCGGTTAAAGGAGTAATTGTGAAATATGATAGAGACACCATCCATGAATATTTAGAAGTAACTTTTACATTGGATGATGATGGATTTGACACATATGCAAAAATGACAAAAATATATTAGTTTAATCCAATAGAGGTCAACACTGTTCTTTGTGTGCATGAACATGAATTAAGGTTGGGCTCTACAAATACCAAGGTGTTCAAATTCCTTCCCAACCTAGTAAAAGTATCAAGTCTCCCATTAATGTTGCATATATTAAGGCTCACTACCTCAATCCATTGGACAATATGCAAGGACTTGAACCATAACCTGAAACAATCTACACCACATCCTTTAGTCCATCCTAGTACAAATATTGCTGCTCTTTATAATTTCATGGAGTCTCGCTTTAGACAACTAGAGCAGCAAAATAAAAGGGCTTTCACACACTTGGGCCAACAGATGGCAACTAGCTAATCATAGGGCTTATACCTCATTAAATGATTCCTTTTACAAGATGAGAATCCATCAACTTTCCAAGAGCACTAACTTATTTCCATGGTCTTCACTAAAGCAATCCGCACAGTATGTTATGTGGCTTGTTGACATGTTTCGTTTGTAGGGGGAGTGACTTAGTAGGAAGCTAATATTAAGCACTAAGAAGACCAAGAGCAAGAGGGTGTCAATGAAAATGAAGAGAAAAGTGGAGAGGAAAATGAAGATGAAGATAAAGGTGAAGATGAAGATGACGAGGTAGAGAAAGAGAATGATGATTAAATTGCTTCAAACTGCAAATAAATCGGTGATTTTTTTTTTTAATTTCCTTAAGTTTAGTTTTAATTTAGTTTATTTTAGAACTTTAACTTAGCTTTAGTTTCAGTATTTTTTTTGCTTACTTTCACATGATTTGATTGTTTTGAACTTGTTTGGATGATATTTTTGGAAACCTAAGATGATAATTTGAATTGACTTAGTTTGGTGACATCCATATTGTTTGAGATTAGTTTAAACGATTCTTTCTTAATGCATATGAATATTTGGTTTTGGAATGTTCAGAAAATCTGTGAATTAAGCATATCAGACTTAAACTTAGGAAATAAGTTATTAGAACAACATTTTATCAGTTGATCCACATTGTCGGTGGTGAATTTTATCCAATACAAAGTGTATAGCAGAAAAGAGAGTATTAAAAAAATGTTATTTAGATTTTTATAATTTGTGTTCTATCAAATAAAATTTAACTTATAATTATATTTCAAAAATTTCCATGAATTAGAAGGTTACAATCGTACAAATCATATCTATAAATTTTGTATTATTTTAAAATGTCATTAAAATAATGTTAAAATTGATTTGACATTATATATACCTTCTAACTAGGTCCCTTTGGTAATTATGGAAAAAAAAGAATTTATAATATCTGATTAGCTAAAAAACTAAAAATAAGAATAAGAAAATCAACGGCAAGGATTGTCTCGGTCAATTCTATTTTTCTTTTATTATCTTTAACCAACAAAAGAAGTAACTTGTACTTCGTACTCTTTTGTGGATATAGTTCAGCACTGGATAACATTACTCTAGTAATACTTAGATTACAAATATTGTAATTATCTTTTTAATTGAATAAATTTTCTTTTAAAAAATATTAAGTCTATTTTTTTAATATGATATTATTTCTTTGATTACTTAACAATAAATACATTATCTTCTATGAAAATTTGAGGATATGGTTATAGTACATTAAATAATTAGATAGTAATTAAGTGAAAAGAGAAAAATTGATGTGTCCAATAATTTTGATTGTAATTTTGAATATTTTAATATTTTCAACTAAATTAATCACCACACTTACCATATTATCATCATCCCTATTGTTTCAATTATTATTTTTATTATCATAATTGCTATTATTGTGGTTAATATCACCGTTAACTAGCATATCACTATATTACCACCATCATCAATATTGTCATAAAAGAAAAAAAAATAGTACTTCATACTTTTTTTGGATAAGACAAAATTTTATTCAATAGTTATAGATCCAACCAAATCACAAGGTATGATAAGGTTGACTATCAAAGACATACAATGAAGATCCGTGAACATTTGTTCCTTGTTATAAAAAGTCAATAATTACAACTCCATACAAAACTATTCCCTTTTACAGAAAAAAGGAAAACCAATTATATCCATCCCATCTCTACTCTATTTTGAAATCTTAATTGTATTTATGTTTCATAAAATGTAAATAAAGTTTTCTTATTGTAGGCTTTGATCCAGCACTAGGATCTTTATAGAGGTTCATATTAGACCTTTTGAAGTACAAAATTATAATCATTTAAAAACCAAATCATTCTTAGCTAACCAAATGAACCACAAAATAGCTAGCCATATCATGTCGGGATCCTTTTTCATATCTTTCAAGTTGCTTCCCTAATGTGTTGTTAGAAATGACAAATACTATTAGTAGATAACATCATGGATTTTTCTAGCCACTTGTAACATTTTTGTACTTGATACATAGGATTACAAGTAAATAACAGGTGAGTCACATATTTCGTAGATGCCCTCTAGCCATCCAACCTAACAAAAGTCTTCGCCACTTCAATTCCCATTCCTAACTATCGCAAGTCCATGTTTCCAGCTTTTGAAATCGTGATATCCTTTTGAAATGAAAAAAACATATATTCTTGGAAAAAGATCTTTAAGAATTACATTCCCCTACCATATCCTTTTAGAATTTAAGTTTTGAGCCATCGCCCACTTATACAACTAGGTTGTTCATGAACCAAGAACCATATTTTTCCTCCAATCACCTTTACTATGCTTTCCACTACTAGGAGCCCCTCATGCATTGGCAACTCAATATGTGTCTGCTCACACTTCCATCTTTAACTTCAAGTGCTTTGATCTAGAGCGCACATCCTCCCCATTTAGGATTCTCTATCTCCATTTACCAACATAGCTTGAAATCTTCCAAATCTTTAATGTCTGACCTACCTTGCTCCTTAGCTTAATAAATTGAGTCCTATTTGACTTAGAACAACTTTTGATTTTCTTCATTTACACTCCACAAGAACTTCCTCTACAACCTATGGATAGAAGAAACAATCTTCTTTGGTATCCTGTAAAAAGAAAGGAAGAATAATGGAATAGATGAAATAGTAGATTTTATTAGGCATATACACCTTTAAGGACATGGTTTTCTGTCTCCATGTGTTCATTTTCCCCTCGTTTTCTCAACCTCTAGTCTCCATACTCTTTCACACCTAGCATTCACTTGGGAATCCCCAAATAAGAGAATGACAAGTGCATGATAGTATAATTCAACAACCTTGCAAAGCAATCTTATTATAGATCAGAAACTCCCACACACCAAAACTACTCTTGTGAAAATTATTTTTCAGTCTAGACACCATTTCAAAACAATGTAGATGACTTTTTAATGCTACCACATCATTATTCTCAGGTTTTAAAGGAATAGTATACATCTACATATTGTTGTATTGTCACTTCATGGAAACCTAATTTTAGACTAGAGATAATATTTTTACTCACAACTTCTTTCCTAAACCCTAGGGCCTTCAACTACAATTAAAATTAGAGGAAAGGATATAAGGTCTCTAGGTCTCAGCTCCTTTGCAAGGTGAGTTATTGAATGTCACTCCCATTGACTAGGACTATACTAAAGAAGACTCCAAACACCCTAGTACCCATTCAATCTATTTGTCATAGAAGCTAACACATCTCAGTTATCATGTAAAAAGGAAAAAAGGTAGCTTACAACATCGTAAGTCTTTTCAAAGTCTACTTTGAAAATCAACAAAGGTCTATTTGGATTGTTTGGCTTCATGAATATACTTATTAACTATGACCACATTGTCTAGTAAATGTATTTCTTTGATAAAAGTTGTTTGACTCTCCACCACTATGTTATGCATAATATTTTTCATCTTTCATGATAGAACCTTGACAATCATCTTGTATATCACATAACTAATGAGATTGATATATAGCCCACAAGCCAAGATGTACCTTTTTTCTTTGAAATCAATGTCAAGGACATATTTGAGTCACGCAACAATTTCCTATCAATATGGAAGTCATCTAGTACCTTCATAGTATCAAGCTTTAGTATAAATTCCATAGATGCTTAATGAATTTCGTGTTATACTCATTTGACCCAGGTGCTTTAGAGTATCACTTTTATATATGGCGCTTCTAACCTCCTCTTCAAAGAAAATAGCTACCAATTCAATCAAGTTAGCTTCAAATAGTTTTCTAAAGTCTATTCCATATAATCTTACTACTAGATCCTGTTGTGATTAAGATTGTTGTTTAAACTATAATTATTTAAACTTAATGCATATTCATTAAGAAAATATTAGTTGATATATTTATAAACTAAAATATTTCTTATTTATTAGGTCTATGTTGTTAGAACTATCATTGATCATCAATATTTTCGTTGAGAGATGAATAGTCATTAGTTTAAGTAATTATAAAATTTAATACCTCAGTAAATATGAATAAGAATATTGGAAAAATATTATGAATGCAATCTTAAATTTGTACAGCAACTATAATTTTAAAATGGAGTGAGTAATTTTTCTGTCTTATCATGTATGTTTTAACTATCAAAGAAACCCTGAAATGTATAAAAATATATATTATTATTTATCAATTTATTAAGTGTAATTTTTTTCAAAATTTTATATAATAATCAAAACAATGGTTAAAAAAATAAATTTTATCTTCTGGATTTATCATTAATATGAAAAACAGAGGCATAGAGAAAGGGAGAAATTAAAATAAATATGTTTCTCTTTATATATATATCATTGTTATAGGACTATTTGCCTTAATTAATTATTGTTAATTATACTTATACATGATGACTCTATTTCTTTTTTGGATTGTGAGAGGTCGTCATTGTTGTAATAAGACTTCTGTGATTATTGTTGTCTCTTTAGACCGGAAATTCATCCGAAGCTTAGAACAAAAATATAGGACATGAGTTATAGGGACAAGTAAGATATGTAGTAATCAGTGATAATATTCGGCATATTTTTGTTTTATGGAGTTTTAGAAATGTAGAACCATTTTTTTTTCTTTCCATTTACTATCCCATTATTTATTTTGGAAAGTCAGTAATTAACAATCGACAGCATACAGATTCAGATACAAATTACTCAATAATCTAATAGAGTTATAAGTACTCAACAGTTGTTACACTGCTTAAAATATTTTTTAAGGGAAATAATATTACTTTTCCTTTTTTTATTAAAATAATCAATATCCTAGGGATTTTTTTTCCCATTTGAAATAGATTTCTGGATTTGTCCCTCTTGAGAGGTGGAACGGGAAATAGAAAATGTACCTTTGCCAGATTAAAATGACCCAAGATTTAAAAATTCATCGTCATATATAAAGTTGAAATTAATTAAGGTAACATAAAATTATAAAAAAAATAATAAACAATTATGTACGTCCTAACACCATCATGCTAAATATGACATGATAACAAATAATAAATATTAATGAAGTTAGTTTTATATTATTATTTAATCATAAATATACAATGAATTTATTATGTTTATAATAATTAATTAGTTTGACAATCATATCAACATAAATTTATAATTAGATTGAAACTTAAAAACGTAAAACCATATTAAACTCTTTCTGAACTAAATTAACTATCCAATAGATAATTGAAATGGAAGACAAACAGTTATTGATATGGACCAGCCTAACTAATGTTTTATTCGAATATTGAACAAAGCATATAAGGGAGCAATATTCCTCGATCTGGACAATCAAGACGGGACTGATGTACAATAATTGTTAAAGTAAAACCTCGTAAATGGATCAAACAGTATGTTTGATTTCTGAGCTTAAAAATGGCTGTAATACTTAATAGTTTTTAAAAGTTGAAACTAAGAAGTTTATGTGAAATCAGAATGTACATGCAATATATTTGAAGGATTGCAGAATTGACTAAGAGAAAAAGAGAATATTGGATGAGCCAAGAAGGAGAGTTTTAGCAAGGTGGAGTATGACTGCATCAAACAACCCACCCAGTCTCTCATGTCATGTTCACAATTAATTATACTCGTCTATCTACTAACACCTTCAATTAATGATTAATTAATTGCTTCTTACGTGTAATAGAAGAAGAACTAATTAAAGAGATGGTTGGTCTCAAATCCTCATGACCTCCACCGTTCCAAACTTCTCATCTGAGAGAGGCAGCAATAGATATCTTGAGCGTCTAGAAGAAGCTTGCATGACTCATGAGGTCTGGTCTAGATTCATTACCAGCCACAATATATCACCCTTCAGTATATTCGCTTTACTTTTGCTTCAATATCTCCTCTCTTCTTTTACAACTATATTTGCTATAAAATTAGTTGAAATTTGATATTTAATTTAAAACTTGTTAAACTAATTTATTACATTAATAAGTGTTAAGTATATAAAATTATTTGTTGAAGAAAATAAAAATGTAAAACAATAAATCCTTGTACTTTATATAGAAAAATTAAAAACAAAATATCATAAATATTTAAAGGCAAAAGTAAACAAATGTAAAAAACTAAAAGTTAATTAGCTAGAAGCTCATAAAAAAACTTTTTTTATTCCAAACAATCAAATAAGTTTATAGTATAAATATATGAGTTTAAGGTATAACTATATTTATTGAAAATATAAAAAAGTTTTATACTAGTGTTTAATTACAATTTTTTATTTATATAATTTTTAAAATATTAATTGATAAAATTAACAAATTTATCAGATATAAATTATTATGATTAAATATTAGTATAAAATTTTTTACATTAATAGTGTATAAATACTTTTCACTAAATATATAAATCAAAATATAGTTTTACTTATTTTCTTTTAGGTTAACGGTGATTTTTTACAAAGGGTTTGATAGATATTTAAATTTAAAATAATAAGAAATTTTTTATTAGTCTTCATACAAAATATTTTATTCCTTAAGAATTTTAATATATAATCTGTCAATCAATATAGGTAAGCGATGATATTACAATATAAAATAATATTTTATTACGTTTAATAACGATTCATTTTCTATCAGTTTAAAATTGTAAAAATTACGTTGAAAAAGTGTTTAAAGCACATTAAAAAGTTTTTTTAGCTAGAAGCCGCCACAAATATCATATTAATAAGTTTTTATTTTGAAATATTTTGTGGTAGGCTATAAGTAGCCACAAAAAGCAAATATATATTATATTGAAAAATTTATATTTGATTTTAAATTAAATTAAACTTATTATTATTTAACACTAAAATTTATTATTATTTTAAATATGAATACTATTATTTAATTTTTTAAAATAATATAAATATAAATACTATTATTTAATTTTTTTAAAATAATATAAATATAATAAATAAATTATACGGTGTATGCTTGTTCAATCATTGTGGTTTAGCATTCTCCTATAGAAATATAAATTTTGAATTTGTAAATAAGAAATTGTTCATAAAAATTTATTTAATCTAACCTAACACATTTATAAATGACTTAGATTAAATTGAATTTTAAATAAAAAATATACAAATTCAATCCAATCCTACACGTTTACACCTTACATCTACTCTAGTTATTGTAAAAGATATACAAATTATGCTGTTCTACTTATAAACAACACACTACAAATTTCAAGATATAGAAAAATTGTTTTTTTTTATAAGCCAAAAAAATTTATTAAAAAGAAATAGATAGTACAATAAATGTCATCCACAAAATCAACATTTAGAAAAGTTTAATCAATATACAAATAACCAATTATAAACATAATACACATTTATGTGGATTCATAATTCACTCAGCATGAGAATGTGTGACTAATTTGTAAATAAGACTCTCCTCCCACAAATGCAATTGTATAGTTTGAATAATACCTTGAATAGACTTTATTTTGCATACAACAATATTTCTTATCTTCCATAGTTGTCAGACCTCACCTATGAGACTATCCTATATTATGCTTTTTGGAGCCACTAATTAAACCTCAGAATTATTGTTAACTTAGTAAAAACATAATTCTTGCCTTTCATAGTATAATTTCAAGATAAAAAAAAAGTTTTTAACTTAGTAATTAGCTTTAATTAATTAATTCTAACATAACTCAAAATTTATTCCAAAATTATTATTATTTTAAGAATTAAATGTAATTTTGGTCTTCTATTTTTTAAAATATGGAATTTTGGTCTCTATTTTAAAATAGAGATATCCTTCAATTTTGTAAAATTTACAAATAGAGACATTAAGTCTCTTAATTTTGTAAAATCTTCATTTTTGTCTTTCCATGGAACAAAAATTGTCAACGATTGTCAAATTAATATTTACTCTGACGTGGAATAAATAAATAATTTCATGTTACCATGTTAAAATTGAGTAACCTTAAATTAATTTTTTAATGAGATTAATACTTTTAATTTTGGAGAAAAGATCCAAATAATAGTTAGATTTTCTAAAATTGAGAATTAAATAAGGTAATGATACATATACATATCTTTATTTTATATATCTTATTGACACCTTTTATTTCTTTCTATCTCTTTCATCCTATACCTATATATTTTCTCTTTTATATAAAGTATATATGTATCATTTTCCAATTAAATATCTCTATTTTAAAATAAAAGAATAAAATTTATGAATTTTAAAAATAAAAAATAATTAATATCTTTTTTTCAAAATGAAAAACCAAAATTAAGGATTTCAAATAATACGGGGATAAAAGTTTCATTTAAGCCTTAATTTAATAGTGTGTTAGGAAAATATTATATAAAGATTATAATTATTTTTAAAATTATAAATTAAAATTTTTCGCCTAACAGATTATTTTTTAATTGGCGAAATTTGATTTTAAAAATAAACCGAATATTTAGAAATCTAGACTAGTTTAAGAAAAGTATTGTCTTTGAAAAAATAAGTTGTTTTTAAAAAGTTAAAAAAATTTAGTTTATGAGTATTCTCAACTACTTTTCTTTCACTGTTTTGATATTTTTTTTTACTTTGTAAAAGCATATTGTTTGTTGAATTTAAACAAGATTAATTCTTTTCTATAACTTTTCATCAACCATTTCCGTGTTACTCTAAATGGTAGTTGTATTTAATGTTATGTTATATTCATTATTGTACGTTAATTAGTACTTATATCTAATGATTGAATGCATAGAAAAATAACTTTTAAAATAAAACAGAAAAGAAATTTAACTTAAGTAACATTGAAAATTAATTGGTGATTTTGCTTATAAATGCAGAATAAAGAAAAACCATTTGTTGTTTTATAATTAGATAGAAAGAAACTATAATATATGATTGTATTGTGTTAGTTGGTTAACTTTAGACATCTATGTCTTTTGACTCTCGTATTGTATTTAGCCATAGACACTCTTGTGTTCTGGTGTTTACTTTTGATCTTTAATAAAAAAATTTGTTTATAAAAAAAAATAATATAAATGTGGTGGGTAGTACTGTTACTTTAGTTAACTTCATTGTACATGTCAGATTCAAGCCTATCATGATGGTTCAATTACGTATACAAGCTTACTCAAACAATTAATTATTGTATATCCGTCCAATTAATTTGCTGGCTGGTTTTTAGACTGAACTCTACAAAATTTAATTGGAGCGCTAAAACTTATACACATGTATATTGTACAAATTTTCCATTTTTAATCCGGATAGGTTTTTGTGTTTATTGTATAAGGGAAAATTGAAATATCTGGAGTTTATTCTTTGGTTTAGGTGTTGTATTATAGCGTATGGGGAGAATTGTAAAATTTGTGGTTAACCTTTTGTTGATTCTATAACTATGTATAAACTATGGTGGGACATTGTGTATTGTTTTTGTTAAATAAAAATTTTCCCTCTTAAAAAAAAAAATACACATGTATATTGTAGGTATAAACAATCCAAGAATATACTTTCAGCCGTTATTAATTGTATAGAACATTCCAAAATTTTAGAGTTGTTGACTCATAACTTAATATGAAAGTTAAACTTGTAGGTACGTAGTTGGCCACTGTTAGGCATATTAGCAAACAGTAAAGGCGATTGACAACTTCTTTTTTAACAATTAAATATATAAATTGGATATGCTATTTTAATTTGTCCCATGGTTAGTGGACAACCTTTCATGACATGTATACCAGCTTGCGGAAAACCAGAGTGTTTACGAGTAAAATGGATTAGATTTAGCTAAATTTGTTAATCAATCTAATTAAAAATATCAAGTTGAGTTGAGTTAGATTAATGAGATTATTATTATGTGTAACCTAATCCAATGTATTTATGAATGAGCTAACTCAAGTTAAGTTTATTGGGTTGACATTTAAAAAATAACTTTTCTTCTCTAATTATAAGGTAGTTTTTGTGGAGTTCAAGTATGATGAAAAGTTACACAGTTAGATATGAATGAACAAATTAAATGCTATATAAGTAAAGATATCGATAAACTTAATATTTTAAGGTTTTGGGATGAATAGTAGTGTGAAAACTTACTAAGGAGGTGATCTAAGTCCAATGATTAATATTTCTTCTCCTCTTAAGTAGGGTACCAAAGACCAATAGCTCTTATCAATAGTTGTGTGGAAACTCCAATCATTTTAAAATTTGTTTGTCACATTTTATATGATATTTTATATTAATTGTTTTTCTTACTAAAATATTCTTATTGATTTTCTTATGAAAAATATTTTCTCTCTAATCCTTAATGAGTATTTTCTTCCTCCAATATTGTGGATCATAAATTTGTTCAACACCCTCCTATAATTAGTAACGAAGGTAGTATTTTTTAAAATGTTAAATTACAGAACAACTTTTGTAGAATAACTTTTTTTTTTTAAATCACAACTCAAACATTCTAAATATACAAAGTTTTAAATTGGATGAAATACTATCAACATTAAATTCGTGGTCAAACAATAATAATAAAAAAACTAAATACAATTAGTCAAATACTTATATCAAATAGTTTAATATCAACTCAAAAGTTAAATACTAATATAAAATAAAACTAAAAAATATTATAATATGATGTTTGATAGTTTTATTTTAAGACAGAAAGATTCATGAGTGTTTTTATATATTATTATTATTTCTATTTTATATATGGTCGTTTATAATAACATTGCATAAGGTGTTATCGAAACTATACATCAACAGTCTTGATTAGATGAGATATCCAAATGATTCTCTAAGACGAACCCAAACAGTTTTGGTTAGATTAAGTTATATCCATAAATTACTTTCAAGTGAACACTCTTAAAGTTCGTATTAACTGAATGGGTGTTTAACAACTTTTTAATGTTTTCTTAAAAAATGTATAAAGAAAAATTAGAAAATTAAAATAGCTAGCATGAATTATTTTCTTGTGAATAGTTCGAATTGAAAATTATTTAATTACTATTTGACTTCTGTAAAAGAAACAATTATGAAAGCGATTTTTATACCAGACTTGAATTGGCATAGAGTTATTTATGTAAAAAGTTTTACGCGGATATATAGTTAGAAATCATATACTACTCATCATTATTGTTGAGAATGCGTGTATATATATTTAGCTGTACGCGTCAATATATAGGTCTATGAGTCGTCTGTGATGAGAAGTTGATCGAGGATGAATATGAATGGGTTGTTCAGAATAATCCAACCGAAGAAATTGACGTATACATCGAAGAAGACAAAACACTATTTGAGACATTATGCAACATTGCCTTCTAGTATCTTTGGCTTATTGTGCAACTTCTGTCATTCTGTGGTGCTTTGTGGAGATTACACACTTTAATTTGGAGGCTGCGTTTTGTTTTTTATTTAACCCTGAATTTTCAGCATCCACGTCTTAACCTATTTGAAATCTGAATCAACGCATTTACATTGAACTCACTAATAATGCTCGCATCACATATTCGTTTTAGTATCTTTTTCTGATTGAAAGATGCAACTGGCTACAACTTTTACTCAATTTTTTATTCTCGCGATATCGGTTACGACTTGCAGACCGATTTTAATTTACAAATCTGTCTGGTTTTTAACTTTTTCTATTAGACCGGAAGAAAAAAAAGATCGAAAGTAATTGTCTAATTTACTATTTTTATTTTTAAAATTCATTAAATTTAAAATGTTAAAATTAATAATTTTGTGGATAGAACTGCTTGAATTTATTTAATTAACAACGTTATTTATTAAAATCTCTCACTATATATATAACTAATCCTTTTTTTTTTAAAGGCTAAGAATTTATTCAATAAAGAAACAAAGAGTTTCTTAGAATACAAAAACGGGCAACATACTCCTCCATATCCTATTGGAACATGGTATAACTTATCCTCCTAAGTCATATTTAATAAACATGCTCTAGGGTTAGCGTACCAATCCGAGAATACACACCCCCTATTAAACCCGAAGGAAAATGACAACCATTTCCACGAGATTACCTTTATAGCCATCAGAATGTCTACTGAATCCACCGGTATTCTATAAAAAACAATCTGATTTCTAGTAATCCAGATACCCCAACAACCAGCCAGCCAGAAAACATACCTGCACTTCTTCTTTCTCTTCCCAACCACCCATGCTGACGATGAAAGAAAAAGTTGATTCAGATCCCCCGGAATAGGTCCCTGGAGTCCCAGCCAGCTAATTATATTGCTCTACACAGATTGGGCCTTGGCACATCTTAAGAACAAATGATTCCTACTTTCCATATTGCTTCTACAAATGACACATAGAGCCCCCTCTCCTGGAATCTCAACACCTCTCTTCAGTAGATTATCAATGGTTGGTAATCTATCCAGCAATAATCTCCATGAGAAAGCAATTACCTTGGAGGGTAGTCTATCTTCCCACATTCATCTCAAATGGTTGGGTTCCACCTTGGTAGGAGAAATTCATATTCTAGTGGAATGAACAAAAATATCTTTTAATTGAGAGATTCAGCTATGCAAAACAGGATTGACGAAAATGAAAAACTAGAAAAAGAGGCTCCAACAAGAATCTATTTATACAATGACGGAGGTTTGAATAGTTATAATCATTATTAGTGGAAAGTTCAGGGAATCATATAGGATGATTTGGTGGGGGGAAATAAGGATGAGAGTGATAAGAAGGTTATGTGATCAATATTTTCAGTAACAAAATATATTAATTATTAATATTATATATAAAATAAACAAATTAATCATTAATTAGATATAATTAAATTTAGTAAATAGTTAACTTATTTACACTATTAATATTATTATATTTTTAATTATTAAATATTAATTTTGATATTAAAAAACAACATTCTATTGAATGTTAATATTTATCTAAATGAAATTTAATTTAATCCTCAAATATACTTGTAATAAATATTGTTTATTCAACTCTTTTAGAAATACTCGCAATAAATATTATTTATGCCTCATAATTAATTTTTTTTTATTTTCCGCGCATATTTATTAAAAAAATATAAGTAAAATATTTGAATTTGAATACTTAACCTTTAAATTATCACTTAAAAACATATATTTAGAACTTGTTTAGAAGAAACTTAATTTTCAAACACCATTTTAAGAGAAAAAAATTAATGAAGTGAAATAATTTTTTTCGTAAGTTCAAAATAGTTTATATATTAGTTAACAGATAAAAAATCTTATTAATTTTTTAAAGAAAGTAAATATTCTATAAATTAATTTATGAAATAGTTAATTTTAACTTCCAAAGGACTTTTGATTCATTTTTTTCTCTAATTAGAAAATTTTTCAGAAAAAAATCATTAAAATATATATATCCTTCAAAGCTGGATAATATAAATCAGTGGATAATATAAATCAAGTATTTTCTCCAAGATATAGATTAAAAGCGTAAACTAATAAGTCCTTATTATTCAATAAAAAAAAGTCCAAGGTCCAATCTAAAATATTTCATGTATTAATTATATTTTATAAAAATATTCTAAATTAACAAAGTTTGGTACATTAATTTGCAGCTTGTCTCTTAAAATGTTTTTAAAATGGCATAACAGCGAGAGAAACAACTTTTTTGTTTTGGTGAATAACTTATCAATTAGAGTAATGTTTATAACTTTTGTTTAAAGGAGTAGTTTAGAAATAAAATTTAACTTAAATCACATTCGTCGGTAAATATGAGATATAATTTAATTTTTTTTAATCTTTTGTCACAAGTCTCTTTTTAAGCTCTCTTTTGTGTTAATTATTTTTTATCAAAATAATTTTATAATAAATACATTTCATTTATGAAGATTAAAAAATATTAATTAGATAAAAAGTAATTAAGTAAAAATAAAAATATAATATATTCTAATATAATGAAAAATAATTTAAAAATTAACTTTAAATTCAATACTCACGGCTAAATCAACAAAATTTGTCAAGAAGTCTGTATTAGTTATATAACTTATATATTCACCAAAAAAAAAAGAAAAAAAGTTATATAACTTTTATATAATTAAAGAGAAAGATAGTATAAGACAAACTTATAATCAAAACATAGTTGATCGAACCTTATATATTATAAAACATCTGAGTTTAAATACTTAACTTTTAAATTATAACTTGAAAAATGAAAAACTCTCTGAAAATTATTCATAATAAATCCTAATAATAAGTCTTTTTTTCTGTGCATATTTATTATGATCAATACAGTATATAGATATGCTTGCTACTACCAAAAAAAAAAAAGAAAAAAGAAGAAATCATGCTTGTTGTTTGAATATAGTCATAGTTGTAATATTTATCTTTTCAACTAACTATTTTTAATTATTAATTAATTGCTTTTTTATTCTTTTTACAAACTTACTGCTATATATATATATGTATATTATTTTTATTTTATTTTTAATACTACTATCTAAAGATATCCTTTAATTAATTGAATCAATTTTTATACATGATGTTAATTTCTAATGAAGAATATTTTAAAAATACACTTATTTTTTATTAAAATATCAAAATTAAATTATGTTATACTTTCTTTTATGTATTTTAATTTTTTTTCTTATATCTTATTCCAGAGGAAATAATAAGCTGCGTTGCCCTTTGTTTGACTGGTATGCAAATAAGCTGAATGCATTTCTCGGTTTTGGGACACAAATTACACAAAATGTCATTGTTTTATGCTTCAGTTTGGGAAAGCTAATTCTCTTCAAGATTAAATTTCACTCATATGTAATTATGTATGTGTCACCTACCTTACTTTTATACTCGTAGTCCTTTTGATTTCCTTTTGTGGTTTTGACATAGAAAACATTACTACTAATATGCAAAATATCAAATATTGTACTTGATATATTCAATTCCGATTGTTCTGAGGCTAGCTTATAGAAAGGCGTATTTAGTTTTTATTCAATTTTAAAATAAGTATTATATTTTAAAAAATATTTGTTTCAAAATAATTGTTGCATTTGGCTTTTCAATGTAATATAATTTTTTTATACATTCATATTCCTAGAAATTATTGGAGAATAATTCAAATTTTAAAATAAATGAAGCTGATGAAAAATAAAAAAACACTGTTTAAGAATTATTTTTGTTCTAAATATCTAGAATACTATTTATATTATTAGTTTGTTTTTTAAATTAATTTAAGAATTTGTTTTTTTTTCTAGAGATTAGAATGATAGTCAAATTTGAATTTGATATGTGTATTTTATTTTATATATAAAGTCAACAAAAATAATGAAAATTAGTGTGGTTGTTGTTCCATATCTAAGATACATTGGGTGAGTGAGTATTTTTTTTTTTTTTATAGAGAGTGAGTCTTTTTCAATAGAAATGTCACATTAGTTTATCAATGTAATTTTAATATTAAGATTAATTTTGTAAAATTATTACTTTTTTCATTTATTTATTGATTTTTCTTCATCTATGTAGAACAACTAAGAGCATCTCCAGTGAGTGTTTTTGAAGGTTGATCTTAAAGTCAAAATCTGATATTGGCAAAATCAACCATTGAAAAAAAAAAAGAATTAATCTACAAGTGGAGATCTTGTTTTTTCCTACATCAATCCGGTATTCAATAAATAATTTTTTATTGTCTCTCTCCTCAATCCAACATTTAAGAATAAGTAATGTGGAGTCCACAAAAAACATGTTAAGATTATAAAATGTGATCTTCCATTGGAGTAAAAATTAAATTGATGTTTAAATTGTGGGGTCCATAAAAAAGAGTTAAGATGAAAAAACCCAATCTTTTGCTAGATATACTCCTTTAGTCATTTACCCACCTCTCTCATTTTTTAACAATATAGCCTCCTTATAGTTATTATATTTTTTTTTTATGTTTCCAACCTTGATATGTATATAGAATTAATTAGATTTTTTTATTGATGTTTGATTGAAATGAAAAAGGTAAACTAGTTAAAATATTTCTAATTTTTTTTGCAAGGATATATATATATATATATATATATATATATATATATATATATATATATATATATATAAAGAGGACATATTAGGTGAGAAAAAATATTGTAAAATATGAGAAAATTTAATAATAACTATAAGTTTGTGCATTGTTTATTAAAAGTAATAAAGTGTTAATAAACAATGTAATCAACATGGGTAGATTTAATTCCACTTTTATTATTAAAAATGATCTTGTATGATGTTATTTTTAATAGGAGTTACCTTGTATGATGTTATTATTAAATTTTCTTATTTTCACAATAAGTTTTTTTTTTCACCTGATATGTCATCTCTTTCTCACACTTGATATGTTATTTCTCTCTCTCTATATATGTAACATCTCAAATCCATTTATGCTAATTATATTATTAATGCTTAACTATTTATTTCACTTTTTAGAATAAATTTTCGTTTCAACTTCCTAGATAAACACTCAAATACTCATAATAAATTTTACACACCACTCCAAAATTGCTAACCAACATACATATATGAGTAATAAAATTTCAAACAAAATAAAACATATTATACACTATCCTAACTCACCCAACAAACCTTGTCGCCTAGCAAGATCCAAGGTAGCTCGCCCAACCACAACATCGCCTAATAAGGACCTTATATCATACAATTCCAACAATAGGGACTTCGCTCAGCAAGACACTTTGCTGGACACAAATCCCATTAAAATCCAACCCGAGATAACTTTACATTGGGCGAACCTCTCGCTAAGCGCAAAGTTGAAAAACAGGTCTAATAGAGGCAAAAGCTCCTAGGGCAAGACTTGTCGCCCAACGAGACCCTGCAGATAGCAAAACCTCTCCTGTATAATTCACTAAACCTTGTTTTATACAATCCAAGTATAAACACACATACTTCATATTGCTTATCAAGTTCATAACATATTATTTACACAGAACCCCACAGATCTACTTATTCTCAAAACATAACTCATGCAAAGTAGATACATAACATGGCATAGTTATTAATTTTAGTTAATCCATACATTTAACCTCTTTCCAAGTCTAGCTTGTATACATATACATATTCTGGTAGATAACTTATGTACACATAACAACAAAATATCATTACTAGTTTCTCAAGCACTGTCTGACATCCTCTATTTTGTTGCATTCAACCTCTCAGCTTCATTGTTACTATTTGCTCCTGTGTAAAGCACAATTATCATAAGCATGCACAAATAAGAATACAAATTACAAGGGTAAGCTCATGCACTAAAAACTAACATAAACATGATATACAATTGCATTGATAACCAATCTTAATCACAATAACAATAAGTCAACCAATCAATAACCTTAATGCTCCACCTAAACATAAGCAATCACAACAATCAATCACATTTATGCTCCACTTGAACATAAGCACTAACAACAAATCAATCACACTTATGCTCTACCTAAACATAAGTGCTAACAACTTATCAATTACACTTATGCTCCACCTGAACATAAGCACTAACAACCAATCAATCACACTTATGCTTCACCTGAACATAAGCACTAACAACATTCAATTGACACTTTTCGGAAAGACTCGCTACATTGAATTCGGATACCAAGGTAGTGACTCATCTGACTTCCCCCCACACTATTTTCTTGTATCTATTTGACCCATCTGATAACAGTTGAATTCTAAGCATACTCATTGAATAGCCAACTGATGCCTAGTGTATCATTGCCCGAAATAGGGCCCTAACACTGGATCACATTGTTATCTGAGTATATCCTGTGGTGTATCATCACCCGACACAAGGCCCTAACACTGCACCATCACCCGAAACAGGGACTTTGCACAAGGATCGCTTAAAATTATCAACCTCTCTAATTCAATGCATAAACTCAAGAGCTTTGTTACCCCCTCATAACAGTCCATAAATAATTCATTAATACTATTTATTAATGAATTACAATCTTCAATCATCTACAAACAAAATTCCAACAATTCATCATTTGCACATAACACACAATTTCACATATTACTCAAAGTATGCATAAACTCAACAGATCATCATGCATTTAATACAACACCTTATCACTAAGCATTTATAATCAACATACACACTATCTCAAATACAATTAACATGCACGCTATTCCAAATAACTTAACTATGGAATCCAAATATATGCTAACTCGATTAGCTCACGTCACAATCAACAAATAAGCTAACTTAATTAGCTAAAATCAAAATAAAATACACACTATCTTAAATAGTTCAAAACACAATTAAAATACATGTTATCTTAAATAACTCAAAACATAGTCAAAATACCCACTATCTCAAATAACTCAAACCTCTCAATTACCAAATCGTTGTCCATTAAAAAAAATCAACAAAAGAGCTTCACTTACTTATTTCTTCCTTTAAAAGCTGACTCAAACAGAAAGGGAAGGATCAATCTGAAGAAATCTCTCAGAATCTCACAAAAATCCCAATTTCAACAAGAACCTAAGATATTAAAATTTTCAAAGGAATTCCCTTTTTTAACGAGAACGAAAAGATAAAAAACAAATGAAAAAAAGTTTAGAAAACTACAATAAGACATACCTATAATAATCACCCCTCAGAATCAGGAATAATGGAAGTAACCGTGTTTGATTCCCTCGACCCAAAGTCGACCATGTAAGGAGACAAAAATTCAATCAAAGAGAGAGATGATGCAATGATTGGAAGAAATAATGAATTGCAGAAGAAGAAAGAAAAATAAAAAGAAGAAGAAAAAAAAGTGGGGGTGGACTTAGTGAGTTTCGACTTGCTATTCGCACCCTCTCCTAAACAGATTTCTGAAAACACCTTGAAACTCAATCAAGACTCTCCAAAACTAAGGAATAATAATTATATTTAACTTCCCACCTCCCAACTATTCTATCAAAATTAATTAAATAATATTGATATTATAAATAAACTTAATTATTCTCCCACTACTATATTAATCTAAGATAGTTAAACATTTAATTCTCTGCAATATTTATTTCATTTTCACTAATAATCTATTAATTAAACTGATCCTTACAATACTCCTAACAAAAAGAATTTTCATCCTAAAAAATGTGTTAAGTGTAAATTGAACTGAACTACAAACTCACTTATCAATACTTTAGTTAATCTATCACCTTCCATCTTACTCCTATTATACTCTCATCTCTAGATCTAATATTCAAATGATAAGATGTCCTTCTTATATATCAGTCTTCCTTAAATGAAGGATTTCCTAGTGGCATTTCTTATAGGACTAGGGAAGGAAATTGAAAACCAGTGAGACATCAATCTCTGCTCACTCTTGTTCAACGATAATGGACTGAAAGGCTTAGGAGACATCATCTGATTCAGAAGTAGCAGAATAGTTGACACCAGATGCTTGGGCTTCCACCTGTGCACCAGAATTTAGCCGGCCTGGAGTCTGTCACGGATCATCGAGCCATCTCTGGAAATTTACTTCTTTTATCACATACATACTAGGAACTAGTACTAAGGTAACTTATAGGTCAACCAAAAAGACTTCCACCTAAGAATCCCCTTCAAATTAGGCTCTCCAAAAGGCAGTTTTGGGAAGGAACACTATAAAGCTCTAATTAAGTCTCTCCAAGGACCAAAAACATATTTATTATACCAAAAATAAAGAACATAGTTTTTTATTTCATCCAAATAAGAGCTTTAATTCGAAAATTACGCACACTGGAAGTTGGCAGTTTTAGAGAATTCTCCAAAACAGTTTTCTATACCAATTTAGATACAAAACTCAAACCCCAGTTGAACTAAAAAATAGATTTTTTTTTGTATCAAATGTGATCTAATGCCTTTGGTTTGACTCAATTCTGCCAAGTGGTTAGAAAATAATGTCTTTCACAAGTTTGCAAAAAGTCAAGTTTTCTAGAAAATCGGTTTGCTATCAACTTTTTTGTAAAAATGATCAAAGTCCTAAAAGACCCTATAACAGATTTAGAGGGTGTTAAAAACAAATTTGTGGGCATTTGTTTCACTTGAAAAGCTCAAATGATTTGAAAGTTATGCTCATTTCAATTTTCAAGTAAATGAACAATTTAGAAAATAAATGGTTTTCAAAGGTGAATTTAAAATTTATGAGGAGAAACCTTAAAAAACCTCAAAACATATTTTCTAAACAACAAATCGATGTTTAGAAACTTATGCCACGTTAAAATTCCTCCTGGATCAAAAGTTAGCCTTTTCAGGTCACTATATGAACTAATTTGCTTCTAAATGAACTTAGGGGTCCAAAATGGGTTACACAAGTCCACTGATTGTGATAGTTGGCGAGCAACTATATTTTGGTAATATAGAACTGTGGGAAAAGGTTTCATTCCAAAAATCATCCTACACAAAAGGTTATGTAGTGCCAAAGTTGGCCATTTTTCTCACTTAGGTCATTATTAAGGTACCCAAAAGGTATAGTTTTAACTCTCACTAAATTGTTTCAACTTTGATAGCTAACACTCATCAATTGGGTATGGTATGCTATCTAAACATAAGATTTGGCAGCACCTTAAAAATCTTAGCCTCTATTCCAATTCTACCTTCACGTGTTCATCTAGTATGATGAATCTAAGGATTTTGTCTATACACTTAAATTTTACCCATGCCTTCTTTACCACTGAATTACAAATTCCAAAGCCTGCCTAAGCTCAATCTAACCAAATATGATTGTTAGACAATCAATTCATCCCTAGAATCATACCTATGCTGCCTATACTAACAAATCAAATAATAATCGATACAATTTCAAGACACAAAAGAACATGCCACTTCAAAATGTAATATCATGCATACTAAACTATCAGTTATAGCACACACACCTTGAATTAAAATATCAAGTCTTGCTGCTTTTGTCCCACTCTTCGCAAAAACTTGCCCTGCCACCTTTGGTTTGTTATCATAGTTCTGAATTTGCTGACTACTTCCTGCTGGTGTAGTTCTAAATTTCACTGGGCATTCTTTGGATATGTGCCTCAGTTTCTAACAGTTAAAACACACCATACGAGAAGGACAATATCTAGCATAGTGTGATCTACTACATTGGTAACACTAAATATCGAACTTCTCTAATTGTTGTTGTTGTCTCGACTTCCCTCCTTTAGAGAATTGAGGTTTGTCACAAGGTTTCTTCTGAGAATGCTTTTCCCTATTCTTTGAAAGTTCCTTTTCCTGAGTTTCCATTGTATTGCCTCCATATTCCAATCTCTCAACCGTTTTTGGTTTTTCAACTAATACTGCAAATTTCCTAATAGTTATAGGGATCACCATTGGCTTTACTTCATGCTTCAAACCATCTTCAAATTTCCTACACTTTCATGCTTCAAAAGTAGCTTAAGAGTAGAAACGTGCTAGGTGTTCAAACCTAGTTGCATATACAGGAACAAATGTACCACCCTGCTCCAATTTCATGAACTCAATCTTCTTAGCATGCTTGACACCATTTGGAAAATATTTTTCCAGATATCTCTCTTTGAAATTATTCGAAGTTAACTGTTCTCCCCTGGCCATCACTATTTGTTGGGTTCCATGCCACCAGTACTCAGCCTTCTTAGACAAAAGAAAGGTTTCATAATTCACCTTTTTCTCTTTAGAACAAGCCATTGCCCTGAAAATATTATTACTTCTCTATTCCATCTATTTGCCAAGTCAAGATCCGAATTTCCTTTAAACTTTGGAGGACCATTCTTAATAAAATCTGTCAACCCCTGATACTTTGGAGGAGTGAGACTATGTGTAGCTTCTGATGCTTGAACTGATGCACCATTGTAACATTCTGTTTTTGGATTGTAGAAGCCATAACCACTATTGCATGAGCTACCTGAGCTAAATTAGCTAATTTTCGGGGAGGAGGGGTAGGTGGTCTAGGCACCATCCTATAACATCATCACATTATAGTTAGAGCAGAACACTAGAGTCCAACACTACTCACATCCACCCTACACAACACACAACAAAAGCACAATAAACTCACTCCCTGCAAGTTTGTGTATATGAACAAATTTCTCTTATACCATTAATGTAACATCCCAAATCCATTTATACTAATTATACTATTAATGTTCAATTATATATTTCACTTTTCAGAATAAATTTTCGTTTCAACTTCTCAAATAAACACTCAAAAACTTATAATAAATTTTACACATCACTCTAACATTGCTGACCAACATACATCTATAAGTAATGAAATTTCAAACAAAATAAAACATATTATACATTGTCTCAGCTTACCCAATGTGCACTTGAGGCTGAGTGTCACGACTTGCAGTAGAGGTTGAGTGCTGAGACATACACTCGAGGTTGAGTACTGAGGCGTGCACTCAAGGTTGTGTGTCAAAAGGTTGACTTATGGCTGAGTGTTAAGACTTGTACTCCAGGCTAAGTTCCGAGATGTGCACTTGAAATTGAGTGTCGAGGGGTGCACTTGAGGCACTACCCGAATTGGGATACCTCGCCACGCTTAGGTAGGCCCCACCATATGGGTAGGTTCAGTCTGGTCTATGCTTAAGGTACATCCTTACTTAGGCTGCTTTCCTTGGAGGGAAACCTTATTTGAATCATTGTCTCTCCTGCCCAATCTTCTCTTTGAGGCCGAAGGGTATTACTTACTCAGCTCCACGGTGGGTGCCAACTGTTCCTGCACACACTGAGCGGGTCCTTCTCCTTGATGATCCAATCTTGCAATCCACCATTCTCCAAGCCAGTACATGTGAGTACCTGCAAAAGAACTCCAAAGCTCAAGTTAGAGGGAAGTTGATTAGTGCACTGGAAAGTACAATATGTAAGTAGGAAAGTAATATAATAATTCAATTATCAAACTTGTTTTTTATTATTTATAATGTTTACCTTTTTGGGCTTGGGTCTGTAAAGATAATTTTGGATTTATCTTTTACCGTAAAAGATAATTAGGGTTTTTCTTTTACCTGTAAAGGGATAATTTAGACTTTTACATGTAGTGTTATGGGTTTCACCTTAAACAGAATGTCAAACCAAGTTGAGGGTAGGCTTGACTTTGATTGGAGGTCCGACTTAAAGGTAGGTCCGACCTGGGGTAAGTTCGAGTCAGGGGATTCCTTCGGTACAAGAGGGGTAGCAAACTCAAAATAGGCTTAAAGAATCAAGTATACTTGGAATAAACTTGGTAGAATAGGTAAACTTGGAGTAGGCTCATAAATAAACTCTTGAACAAACTTTTCAAGTGATGTTTTTTTGTGCTAGGTCAAATTTTGAGTATTTTAACTCTAATTTATTCTTATGTTTAAAAAGAATTTGAAAATTTTGAGTATTTTAACTCTAATTTGTATTTATTTGAAGTAATTTAAAATTATTGTATGAATTTGAATTTATAATGTTGTGAAAATTTTCAATTTATATTATTTATTTACACACACATATATATATATATATATATATATATATATATATATATATATATATATATATATTAACAAATTAAACCTTTACCATTTTACGAATTGAATTAACTAGACTCTCAATTTTAACAACTATATATATATATATATATATATATATATATATATATATATATATTACTTTTAAATTGACTTGACATTACTGAAATATTAAAAAAAAACGAATGTAATGAATTTAAAACTATAATACAATCTAACTTTTTGCCATCTAGATAATTGGAATATAGGATTTTGTTAATCTACAATAACTTGATTTTTAATTAAAGTGTTTTAAAAAATCTATAAAAATATAAATTAAAGTGTGTTAACAAGCAAAACTATTAATGTGTCTTATAAGACCATCTTTAATTATAATTTATTAATATATTTTAACTAAAATATAAAGTCATGTGCATTAATTAATATATAATTAAATTTTATTATAATTTTTAATTACATTTACATCTATTTTTATTAAAATATTTTGTTAGTTATTTAACTAGTACTAAAACACTTGCCTTTATTAGCAACAAGACCCTTTAGTTTTACCTCTTGGTCAAACATCAATTTACTCATTTGTTTTTTAGTTATTTATATCACAAAAATTTAAAGGGGAGTCTTAGTTATCGTTTTTAACTTTAAAAGTTTTTATACAATAACTTTTTAATCAATAAAAATTTTATTTTTGTAATGTCATCTATTTATTTAACCAATAATTATTTTTATACAATTAATTGGTCTTTTATATTTAAAACTATATAAATTAAGGTCTTATAATTCTAATGTCTTAAAGTTTTAGGGGTGAGAAATTGTATGAAAGCTTACCTATGAAGTGTACTAAAGTCCATTGGCTGATTATTAAAGGTGTTCAAAATCTAATTACGATTCAGTTTACGGTTTAAGATATTGAAACCGTAAGAAATTAAACTACTCATCTTTAGTTACTTTAGAAAATATGCAAGAAAGTTTATACAATTATTAGATTTTTTTAAGTTTCTATTATTTGAACTTAATATTTAAGTAAGATTTAATGAATAAATATTTTAATAAAACTATTCAATTTAATTTTGTTAAATACAATTTGATTACAATAAAGTAGATGATGTTAACAGTTTAACTTTAATAACATCAACATATCCATTGCCATAAATACATTTATCCCAAAAACGGTTGTTTTAATTGGGAATATCAATCAAATAATGCTGGGAAAGCAAAAGAAAAAAAAAATCAAAATAATGCTGATGGCTTATATTAAGCTCAAAATTAATAGGTTGCATCCCCACTAATTAATATGAAATGCCTTGATTGATTGTAGTGATATGATGGTTGATTATAACCCTTGTGAATATGGTTTGTCAAAATATACATATGTTTATTGCCAATCATTTTGGATACGAGTCATTCAGCATAACCACAACACCAACACTGTCATATAAGTATCATCGTAAATGATAAATCCTCTACAATCCCAATTAGTTGGTAAACTGATATTGTCTTCCCTACGAATTAAGAGTCATATTGCATTTGTTGTGGTCTAGTTACACACGGAGTGCACGCATGTCTCTTTCTCCCTGTGAGACTCTGACAATGTGTACAAGTATATATATAATTAACCTTAATTACAGGATCTACAATGCATGCATGCAATATATGTCCGTCTCATTCCACTATTTCTAATTCCTAACTTAAGGATCACGGGTTCTGATTAATATATACCAGGCCAGTCTCTGATAGCAACCCTCCTAATTGCTCTACCTAGCTATCCCATTATTGAGACATGAATTAAGAGGTGAATTTAGTATCATAGCCCACTTAAATAAATAATATAGCTCCAAGGCTCATAGTCAAATCAATGATTAATTATGAGGCTCTATTAATTAACATACAAAATTCCAAACTTCATTTATAATTATGTACCAGAATTAATTCAAAAGGTGATATATGCTTATCTTAGGTTCAAATTCACTCATGTCGGTGGTGGTTGGTGATAATTTATAATTACATACCAAAATTTAAAATTTGATATATATTTGTGTTAGGGTTCAAATTCACTTATGTCGGTAGTTGGTGCTCATATTTTTTCATGAAATGTAAGTGTGAATACCATTGCCTAGTGATCCCATTTTGACCGTTGGTACTCTCCAACTCAAGCGTTGAATAGTTGTACTTTAGATGTTTTTTATGTTCTCTATTTGTTAGGCTGAACACTTATCTGATGGGCAATGGATGATGGATGATGACTCTTCACCTATTAAAACTAACTTTACTTCAATTTAATTTCAAAACTTGTATGTGAATTTTAAAAAAGTACTAACTATTAGTATAATTCTTCTCACATATAGAATAATTTGTATGTGAGATAATTATCATTAACAATTGAAATATTAAACGATTAGTAAGAAAGGAAGAATTATCTTTTTGAATTTGTCACACCTTTTAAATTTTGTCCTTATGTTATTAATTGGAATTAAATATTTAAATGTGTATCATTGATGGGAATTAATTTTGGAATTGAATTACATTTACATGTATATGATTGTACTTGAATATAATATGTTGTCAGTTGAATTAGTTATTTATTGTTAATGTTTTCAATTTGTGCTTCTAAAGTTAAATAATGTTTGTTGATCCATCATCTCAAAATGTCAATTGATAATGTTTTCCAAAAATATGTTATGTATTTATTGTGAAAATATTATTAGAAGTGGTGGTATTAGTTCAAGTGTCACTTGCCTAGAGAAAAAGCTCAAGTTGAATAATCCAAAAAGGTTTCTGTTGATGTTCGATTTTAGATGAAGCAATTAATTGAAATAAAGTGAAGAAAATAAAATTGAAGCGTAGAGTGATTAGGAAAGAAATCCATTTGATTCTGTGAGATGGGTCAAGGAGGGTGTGCTAGAGCCAATAAGAGTAACATAAAAACCATAAGCTTCTTCCATGTCTCAAAAGGGGGAATAACACACCACATCTAGGTGATTATTTTATGCATAGAACAACTCTTGGAGCTCACCTTACCTTTTTGTTGTAAAGTAAAGCAGTGATAGAGAAATGTGACCTAGTAATCTTTAAATGGATGATTGCTGCTTCTATGTCGTTTAATGATGTTATTCATCATATTATCAACCTATGAACGATACTTTGTGTTCCATGGGACTAAGGTACAAATGTCCAAATTTTTATAGGGCTCGTGGTGCTTTGTTGAATAAAGGGTGATAAATGGGTTTATGAGATAAATAAGCTTGTTAATAGCTATCTGAATGTTTGGAAGGAAATGTGATATGTTATCATGGTTGATGGCTGGATTGACCTAGGAGAACTCATTAATTTCCTAGTTTATTGTCCTAAAGAAACCATTTTCTTACAATATATTAGATGATTAGGAGGCTACAATGAAATAAGAAGAAAGTATAATCATTCTTGGAGATCTTTGATAAGTAAGATTTACAACTTTGTATAAATATACACTACTACAAAAATTGGCTACAACATCGGTTCTGGAAATGAAAATGAAACAATATCAGTTTAGAACGTATGTTGTATTAGTCAATGTAGAGTGCTTGACAATTGATGTAGTATCAAAGTGTGTATCAATAATTCATTAAAAATCGACGTTGATACCTACATTAGTTAGACATACAATTTACATAAGCTAATTGTAAAACCGATGTAAAACTTTATTAGTTCAACATAATCAATATTGATACCTACATAGTTAGACACAAATATATATCAGTTATGTTTACAAACTGATGTAATGTTATCGAAACCTATATTGATTAATATAAGGATCAATTTAGGTCAATGTCTTTTTTTTTTGTATTTCTTTTATTTTTAAAAGGAATCTGACCTACAATTAAAATTATACAAAATCAATATATTTATCTACCAAAACAATTACAAATCAGAATTAATATTAGTATTCAAAATTAAAATCTCATTAAAATAAATAATGTAATAAAATAGAATCTAACTTGAAGAAGTGTGTAAGCAAGGGTTAAATTATTGGGTGATTGTAACACCAACACTAGCTGCACGTACATGGCTCGGGTGCTCTAATCACCCAATGGCAATTGCGAGCAAATCATCATGTCCACGAGGACAAATGTTTCTTGTGCCATTTTTTCATCAAGTGAATTTTGTAAGGAACTATTTATTTAATAGGTCATCAAATAATGAAAGTAATTAAATTTAAGTTTTTTCTTAAATTACTAATTGATTTGTGCTGTAATGAATTTATTAATTTGTTAATACTATATGGTTGAATTCGATTGATGGTAGAAGGATGAGGGAAATGAGAATAATTACTATTCTTTTGTTTTGGAAAGTTTTTGGAAAATTCGTTATTGTAAGAAAGGTGTTGCATTTAGTAAACTGATTTTTTACTAAATACACCACCATGATATTTATAAACTCATTTCTTCTTTACCTTCATATTTCTTCTTTTGAAACTCTTTCTTTAAACGAATATTCATCGTCCTTTTCTCTCTCCCTTCCCCATGATTGGTTGTTTTCATGGGTGGCTTAAAGTTGTCAGATTCGAACGCGGTCTTTTTCATAATTCTTGTTACTAAGTGATCTCTATTATAGGTCTGATTGAATCAACAAAAATTTTTCTGATGATTTTTGATCTTGTCATTCTCGTTAAAAGGGAATTTCTTTAAAATCTTGATTTCTAAGGTTCTTATTTAATTTGGGATTTCTATCAGGTTACAAGACATCTCTTCGGGTTTATTCTCTCATTTTTGTTTGAATCAACTTTTAAAGAGAGAAGTAGGTAAAGAAAGCTCTTTTATTGATTTTTGTTAATGATCAATGATTTGATAATTGAGAGGTTTGACCTATTTGAGATAACGAGTATTTTAAGTATGTTTTGAGCTATTTAAGATAATATGTATTTTAGTTGTGTTTGAACTATTTAAGATAACATGTATTTTAATGTGTTTTGAGCTAGTTAAGATAGTGCGTATTTGATTTTGATTTGAGCTAATTGAGTTAGTATATCTGTTGATATGTGATTTGAGCTGTTTGAGATAACGTATATTTGGATTTTATAGTTGAACTATTTGGGATAGTCTGCATATTAATTGTATTATTGAGCTATGTGTGATAGCGTACACTTTAATGGTATGAATGAGCTATTTAAGATAGCGTGTATGCCGATTATAAATGCGTAATGATGAGGTATTGTATTAAATGCATGATGATGTGTTAAGTTGATGCATACTTTGAGTAATATGTGAAATTGTGTATTATGTGCGAATGAGGAGTTGCTAGAATTGTGTTTGTGGATGATTGAATATTGTAATTCATTAATAAGGAGTATTAATGAATTGTGTTGTAGACTATTATAAGGAGGTAATAGAGCTGGTGAGGTTATGCATTAGGAAGGTGGATAGGTTTAAGTGATCTTGGTGCTAAGGTCCTGTTTTCAGTGATGATGCAGTGTTAGGGCCTGTGTCGAGCGATGATACAACATAAGATATACTTGGATAACAACATGATACAGTGTTAGGGTCCTGCTTCGAGTGATGATATACCAAGCATCAATTGGTTTTTCAATGAGTATGCTCAGACTTCAACTGTTATCAGATGAGTCAGATAGATACTAGATACTAGAGTGGGGGAAGTCAGAGGAATCGCTGCCATGGTATGTGAATTCAATACAGTGAGTTTTTTTGAAAAGCATAAGTTGTGTGTTGTGTTTGCTTATGTTCAAGTGGAGTATAAATGTGGTTGATTGGTCTTGCTTACTTAGGTTAAAGTGAAGCATAAGTGAGATTGATTGATTGTGAGTGCTTGTGTTCAGGTAGAGTACAAGTGTGATTGATGGATTGATTGTGAATGTTTATGTTCAGGTGATGCATAAGTGTGATTGATTTTTTGTGAGTGCTTATGACTAGGTAGAGCATAAATGTGATTGATTTGTTGTTATACTTTGAGATTACATAATAGTAATAGTAATAATAATAATAATAATAATAATAATAATAATAATAATAATAATAATAATAATAATAATATGCCTTTTATCTTATGCTTACCCTTGCAATGTTTGTGTATTATGTATAAATGTGATGACCATACTTTGCACGGAAGCAAATATTAGTGATGATGGTAGAAGTTAGAACTAGTAGATTGGTAGAGGATCAGAAGCAGCAGTAGGAGTTACTTATTTTGTGATAGAAATAGTTTAAGTTAATGTATGTATCATAATATGTACATGTATACAAACTTAGAACCTTTTGAGAATGTTGAATGTATGGATTGTTCAAAACTAGTAGCTATGTTTCAACTATGTACATGGGCTTCTGAGAATGGTTAAATTATATTGGTTGAAGTTATGTTAGATATGAGAATATGTATTAGTTATGTTTTAGCGGATAAATGACATGTTATGTATATGTGTAATGTGAATTATCTATTGATTATGTTTTGACTATGAAAGGGCACGCAATGTATCTGCGTAGATAGTATGTTAGGAATTTGTTAAGTGAAAAAGGGTTCGTTAGGCAAGCTACTGTTGCATATGTCATATTATATTTGGTTTCAAATTTTGACTACTTTAAGATGTCTATGATGTTAGATTGACTGTGTTGTGATAAAAATTTTAAATTTATTAGTTTGATTTATAAATTTCATGAGGAATAATCATGAATGAATTAAATTAAGAGAATAAAGTAGTATAAATAGTATTAGGATTTTGGGATGTTACAAATCCTGCAACAATGAAATTAATTAAGTTTACTTTTTGTAAAAAAATAAATAGATTTAAATTTAAAGTCTTGATAACTTACAATCTTGTCATGTCTCTGAATGGGTGATAGAGGATGAACCACACTCCTAGATTAAGCAACTTCCTCTTCTGCTTTTTTCAACTTTTTCTCTATCATTTTCTTTTTAAGCCAGCTATATCCCCCACGAGATATCTCATGTGACATGTTGTTCATTTTTTTGGATTGTCTATGCCTTATTTATATTTTTCTATGATGATAAACAAAAAATGACAAACATGATACTTAAGTAACATAGTACATTGTGCAATTTAAAAAACATACATCTTAGACTAACCTACTACTAAAAAATATTGCGACTATTGCAAATTCCTTCCAATCCTCTTTATAAATATTGTACTTTTTACATACTATATCACTATCATTACTATCAACATCAACATCAATACTAGCACCATCAATCTCGCTACCATAAATAAACATCTTAGTCAAGTTTAACTTAAAGTGCCTCTATTTTATCACCACTGATGACATTATCTTCTTCCTTACCTTCTTAGCTGTTGGAATTTAAAAATGTATTTCACTCAAAAGAAATTAAAATAATTAATAATAAATAACAACATTATTTAACACTTCAAATCTATTATATCTTGCAACAATGTAATAAGGACTTGGATTTAAGTTACATACCAAAATGTCCTCCCAAATGATGTTTTTCCTCATTTTAAGAACTTGGTGCAAATTTGGGATCAGTATACTAGCAGGGTCCCGAGCCATAAGACCCAAATATGAATAAAATATTTCTTTGTTTGGACTTAAAGCTTTCCATGCATGTCCTAGGATCTATCACTACATGTTTCCTTTTGCCAGTATAATTCATAACAAACATGCCTTTCAATCGTGAAATTGATATACGCTTCTTTCAAGTAGACTAAGAACCTTTTAATGAATTATGCTAAGGTGGGTGTAGCCATAGTCCTATTTAAAGTGTAAAAAAAATGTCAAATACAATTTAGTATAGTTTAAAAAAAATTAATAATAACAAACTAAAAATGTATGACATATTTGAAAATTTGAATATTATAAACATTACATTGTATGTATGTCATCTACTCCTATAAACCTTCATCATGATCATTCTTATTTGCATGTACATATATAGTTCATTTTCCTCCACCATGGTAGGCATGGAGTGTCATTATTTTGAAGTCTATATTCATTGCTTTCATGACCAATACCAGTTATTCTTCCTTGATGAACCAAAAATATATTTCATTACAAGGATACTTGACATAAAAGATTTGTTTTGCTTGGTGACCCATGATGAAGGGTTCGTCTTTACAACCCACTTGCATTTAAAACCTAAGATTTGAAATTTAGCATAATCAACCTCCCAAATTTCTTCAATAACTCCAAAATATGACATTGTTGCCATAACAAGATTTCTATTTTCATAATCTTGTGAGTTTGTGAAGAACAAATATATGTTTATGTTATACTTTTCCAAGTTATGACATTTTGCCTAAGTCCATTTGCTAACCACCATAAAGTATAAAAGGCATTGTCATTAGCCAATTGTTAAGAATCTTTTGTGATGCTCGTTTTCCAATCCTTTTCTTGTTACTTAACTTCACAAATTGTTTTTTAGCAATTATGCATGGGATAACTTCATCTGTGTTATTGAATATATATATATATATATATATATATATATATATATATATATATATATATATATATATATATATATGCCTGATTAAGTTCCTCAAGACCCATCATTACCACAATTAAACCCTTGAACCTTTTCCTCCCTATTTTTTATCATGTCGAGACTCAAGAAACCCTATCAAACATGCTTTTTCCATGTACACTAAACAAAACACAATAGTTGCTTTTGCAATGTACCTATCGACAATAAATGCATAAAAAGTATTGATTCTTGGTATACCCTTTTAAGATCTTCATGTATCGCTTTACAAGATACATCTATCGTAAATAAACAGAACCACATAATTTAATCTCCTTAACTAGATGGACAATTAAGTTAACCATTTTATAAAAAAAAACGAAGGAGGAAAATACATCTCCTATTGGTATCGTATAATAACTACTTCATTTTCTAAGGAATACAACTTCGTTAAGTCAATGACTTTGCTACAAATTACATTCAACAAAAAGCACAAACGAATTATAGTAACCATAACTTTATGAGCCAAGAGGTCTTGTATTGCCACAACCAACAATTGTTGCATCAAGACATAACAATCATGAGACTTTAACACAACTAATTTCAAATTTTATTAATGCAAGAATCTTAACATTTGAAGAGTATCTGTAACACTTTCACACCCCATAGAAATTGACAAAAACTTGTTTTTTCTTTTCTTAAAAGAATGTGACATGAAAGTGGAAAATAAGTTCACTTATCTATTGCGCTTTGATGTAATTACTTAGGTATACCAATCTCAACCAAATCTTGACAAACATTCTATCCACCTTTTGTCTTTCCCTTAATTTTTAAAAGGTACCAATTAAGCTATCACACATATTTTTCTAAACATGCATGAAATCTATACAATGCCTAACATCCATGTCATACCAATATCTAAGATCAAAGAGTATAGACTTCTTCTTTCATACATTTTTATCATTTACATTATTCTTTTATGTATTTCCTAAAGGTGTTCATGGATTTGGATCAATCCAATTAGATTTGTTAACCCATCCAAACATATTTGGATCAAATCCGATCCAATCTAATTAAATCCTACCATAGATTAATCAGATCACAGATTTGAACTTTGAAATTCTGTAGATTTATGGATCGTTCTATTCAATTTAAAAAGGTTGTAAATAGAAAATTAATAATACAATTTAAAGTTTAAATATTATTTACAAATTGAGCATAAGTTGGAAAAATAATGCATTTTATTGTGATTATAAAGATTACAAGTTATTAAATTTTATTGTTTTTGGTTTTTTACGATTTACATTTTATCATTTATAGACTATTTTTATATATAATTTTACTTTTATGTTAAATAAAAAATGAATGTTTTAATATTTTGTTTTCAAATTTTCATGTTTACTATTTCATTTCCTATGTTTTATAGAAAACAAAATAGATCTAAAAAATATTCTTTGTAATATGTGGATTCAATCTAATCTGTTCTTAATTGGATTGGATCATATCACTATATTTGTTTTTCTCAAGTATGATACATGAACACCCTTAGTCTTTCCAACAATCATATCAATATCTTCTACACATTCATACACATGCTTACTAGTTAGAAGTATAGGTATAATGTCTTTCTCTTGTCTTCCGTCATAAACTTTTTTCAATCAATGATACAGATGATAAAGAGATAGAAATAATCAATTCTAGTGTATATTATCTTCTTTATATGCTTTAGTCGCACATGGCTTGTTTCGTATTCACACATAGGACATGCATGCTGTCCTTTGACAACATATCTTGTTACTACTTCTTAGTTTCTACTTATTCTCAATCCAAAACAAACATTACCTCCTGAGCCACCTCTAATCCCCTCAACATTTCTTTGACTTTAAATTAAATGACTCAGCAAAAACCCCAAAATAGTAAGGGATACTACGTTAAGATGAAACTCATTCACAAACATGGCAGACCTCACCAGCAAGATAAAAATTGCTTCTATAGATACTACAAATAGGGTATCTGGCTCTCTGACTCTGTATTTCTTCACTTCTTATATACCTCATCAGTAACAACCATGTCAAACTACCATCTTGCCACAAAAAAACTCAAAATTCTCAAGAGTTTTCATCAAATCAAACCACACCCCAAATCCACAGCATGCTCTTAAGCACTATAGGTACTTACAACTAATCTCATTTGATTCAAAGGTTGTCATTCACAAGGCTTTGTTGAGCAAATTTTATATATAAAAACACGTTTAATCCTTACAAGTTGATTAAAATTTACCTTACATTATATTAATAATGAACAATAACACAATCACAGAATCAAGACTAACCTTAGAACCAAAACAAACCTAGCAAAAAGGAAAAAAAATCAAAATAAAACAATCGGTAATAATAAAAATCGGTAACATTATGAGTAAATAACAGTAATGTTTGTATGAAGATGAAGGTTCACAATGGGGGTTCATTAGAAGACGAATGATAGTAAAGATAAGAAGGTTTCTAAGAAAGAGAGTGAAAGAGTGTGTGAGTGATGCATGCCTCCCTTGATCTTTTGCTAGAGGTTTTCTTCTTTGGTGAAATGGTTTGTGGATAGGTAAGAAGTGAGGTGGTTTTAGGCGCCACTTAAGGTAAGATAAGCCTAAGAGGGAAAGTTTGCCACAAGGGATGGAACCCTTGATAAAAACCTAAGGAATTCTCAAAGAGAGAAGGGTGGACACTAAGAGAATTTTGGCCAACTCAAGGTTTTTCTATTCAATCAAGTGTAAAAAATACAAGAGTGTGAAAGAGCACCTTTTTATAGAGGGAGATAACCTCTTGGACAAGTCATGAAGGAAATGAAGGGCTAGGATTAAAAGGAGTCATCCAAGGGAGGAGGATTGAAGCCCAAAGTCCAATCAATACCCTCCTTTAGATGAGAATTGGTGCCCAAGGTACCTCATCCAAGGGCCAAGATTACTCCTTTATTAGTTTTGGGTTTTATTTAGCAAAAGAGGGTGTATTTATCAAACTACCCCCTTATTTCCTAAATAAAGGCCCAAAAACTAATCTTACCCCTTCTTATTACTAAGGCACCTCCTAGAAAATTAAATGGACTAATACATGTCCAAAATAAAATCCTAGGTTCCTAAAATAAAAATTACAAGTAAATAAGTCATGGCTTGCATGACTTGATGGTCATATGGAGGTGAGATCTTCCTCCCTCTACTCTAGCCATGTCTTCTCCTATTCTCCTAGCCATGGCCCTAGTGATAGGGCCCTTGCTTGGGGAGAATGGATCATCCCTTCCCCCTTGGGAAGGATTTGACCTCAAATCTGATAGGTCCTCATCTTCTTCATCAGTACCTACAAAAGGGATCAAATCACAAACATTAAAGGTAGTACTGACACCATAGTCCTCAGAGAGATCTAATATATATGCATTGTTGTTCACTCTCTTGAGGACTTGAAAGGGACCATCTCCTCGGGGGCTAAACTTGGACTTCCTTTGAGTAGGGAAGCGATCCTTCCTCAAATGAAGCCATACCCAATCCCCTTCATTGAAGATAATTTCTTTCCTGCCCCTATTGGCTTTACTAGCATACTCCTTTGAATGATGTTCAATGTTGGCCTTTACCCTTTCATGTAATTTTTTAACAAAATCCGCTTTTACTATTCCTTCATTGTGAACAGAAGAAGGGAAGGGTAAGAGCAAGATATCAAGAGGAGTAAGGGGGTTGAAGCCATAAACAACTTCAAAGGGAGAATGCTTGGTGGTCCTTTGAACCACCCGGTTGTATGCAAACTCAATATGGGGTAGGTATTCATCCCAAGACTTGTGATTTCCTCGAAGAAGTGTCCTAAGCATAGTAGATAGAGATCTATTTACTACCTCAGTCTGCCCATCAGTTTGGGGGTGACATGTGGTAGAAAATAAGAGTTTAGTTCCTAGCCTTGCCCACAATGTTTTCCAAAAGTGGCTAAGGAACTTCACATCTCTATCAGAGACTATGGATTGGGGAATTCCATGTAAACAGATAACTTCTTTAAAGAAAAGTCTCGCAATGTTGCTCGCATCATCTATCTTGTGGTATGGTATAAAGTGAGCCATTTTTGAAAATCTATCTACCACTACAAAGATAGAGTCTGCACCTCGTTGGGTTCGAGGCAGGCCAAGGATGAAATCCATACTAATATCCAGCCAAGGTGCAGAAGGAGCAGGTAAGGGTGTGTACAATCCATGAGCCATTGTCTTAGACTTAGCTTGCAAGCAAGCAATGCATCTATGACAATGTCTATAGACGTCTTTCTTCATATGGGGCCAAAATAATTTTTCTTGTAAAAGCAGAAGAGTTTTGTTAATTCCAAAATGCCCCATGAGCCCACCCTCATGGCTCTCTTTTGTCAACAGGTTTCTCATAGATTCTTGGGGTACACAAAGTCTGCTACCTTTGAAAAGGTACCCCTCACTCACAAAGAACCCATTTTGGGTTTTACATGCAAATGTAGAGGCAGCATAAATGGATCCAAAATCCTTATCAGAAAGATACATTTCTCTAATATTATCAAATCCAAGAATCTTTGCACTTAAGGTGGTGTAAAGGGTATGTCTACGAGACAAAGCATCAGCCACCATATTATGTTTTCCTTTCTTGTATTTGATGATATAAGGGAAAGTTTCAAGAAATTATACCCATTTAGCATGCCTTTTATTAAGCTTGCCTTGACCCTTCAAATACTTAAGTGACTCATGGTCACTATGAATGATGAACTCCTTGGGTACAAGATAATGTTCCCAAGTTTGAAGGGCCCTTATCAAAGAGTAAAACTCTTTATCATAGGTGGGGTAGTTTAAGGCGGCTCCATTTAGTTTTTTACTAAAATAAGCCACAGGATGACCACCTTGTAACAACACAGCTCCCATACCCACTCCCGATGCATCACACTCTAGCTCAAAAGTTTTAGAAAAGTCAGGAAGAGCTAAAACTGGTGCATGGGTCAGTTTCTCTTTGATAAGTTCAAAGACTTTTTGTTGTTTTTCACCCCAAAGGAAAGGAGTATCCTTCTTCACCAAATCATTGATTGGTGAGAAAAGTGTGGAGAAGTTAGGCACAAAGCACCTGTAAAAGCTCGCGAGACCATGAAAACTCTTGATCTCAGTCACACTTTTTGGGGTGGGCCATTCTTGGATGGCTTTGATTTTGTCGGGGTCTACTTGAACCCTATTTTTATTAACTATAAAACCTAAGAACACCACACTCTCCACACAAAAATTACATTTTTCAAGATTTCCATAGAGTTGGTGTGACCTAAGAATGCAAAAGACACGCCTAAGATGGCCTACATGTTCTTCCAGGCTCTTGCTATACACTAAGATGTCATCAAAATAAACAACACAAAATTTTCCTAAGCAATCCCTAAGGACATGATTCATAAGCCTCATGAAGGTGCTTGGGGCATTGGTAAGCCCAAAGGGCATTACCAACCACTCATACAGCCCAAACTTGGTCTTAAAAGCCGTTTTCCACTCATCACCTTCCTTGATGCGGATTTGGTGATAACCACTCTTAAGATCAATTTTTGAAAATAATTGGGCCCCATGCAATTCATCAAGCATGTCATCAAACCTAGGGATAGGGTGCCTATATTTGATGGTGATGTTATTGATTGCTCGACAATCAATGCACATCCTCCATTGGCCATTCTTCTTAGGCACCAACAAAACTGGCACAGTACAAGGACTTAAGCTCTCTTGAACCCAACCCTTCTCCAATAGTTCTTGGACTTGAGATTCAATCTCCTTGGTCTCCATGGGATTAGTCCTATAAGCAGGCCTATTAGGCAGGCTAGCCCCAAGTACCAAGTCTATTTGGTGTTCTATACCCCTAATTGGAGGAAGTCCTTTGGGAACTTCATTAGGGAATATATCACCAAACTCCTTTAAAAGCTCTTGAACCTCTTGAGGTAGGTTCTCAAGTCCAAGTTCTATGGCAGTGCTAGAACTAGAAGGGAAAAAAGTGGAGGGGGAAGAAATGGGGGATGCCTCTTTGCAAAGGAGGAGATAGAAAGGTCTGTTAGTTAAGGGGGCTTCCTTTAAATCCAATTTTGTCGCAAATAAACTCCCTTTACTAATGAATTTCTTGGAAGGGGCACCAACTTCCAACTCAACCTCTTTACCCCTTTCAAGCTTTAGGGGTAAAGCTTTGCTTTTTTTTTTCTCCTCATCTCTCTTATGTTTCATGATGAGTTGGTCCTCCGCCACTTGTGAAGGTGTTAGAGGACACAACTTAATGCGCTTATCCTTATGAGTGAGGATGATGTTATTGGAATGACCATGGTGTATGGCTTTCTTATCAAATTGCCATGGTCTTCCTAGCAAGATATGGTCAGCTTCCATTGGGACTATGTCACACAGGATCTCATCTTTATAAGACCCAATGGAAATTGGAACCTTGACTTGCTCATTGACCTCCATTTCCCCTTGCTCATTGAGCCATTGAAGCTTGTAAGGCTTAGGGTGGGGAAGTGGGGTCAAGGCTAGCTTTTCCACCAACCTTGAGCTACATCAATTGCAGCATGACCCACTATCCATAATGAGAGAACATATTTTGTCATTCACCTTACAACGAGTGTGGAATATGTTCTCCCTTTGAGATGAGGACACTTTCAAAGGTTGGCTTCCAAGAAGTCTTCTTATCATTAAGAGGTCTCCCTTACATGCATAAGCGGTTTCATCACAATCAGATTGGTATGCATGAACCCCTTCTCCTTCGCTCTCACTAAAGGAGTGTGAGCTAGACTCACTACTATAAACATCTTGGGCCCTCATGATGATGTTTCTCTTAGTAGGGCATTAAGATGCAATGTGGCCTCTCCCAAGACATTTAAAGCATTTGATACTACTAACTTTCTCGTGAGAGTTAGTAGTAGGGGTTTTTCTCTCTATATGTGATGTTTTATGCTCTTTGAAGTGCTTGGGATGTTCTTTTTTGGGGTAACTCTTGAAAGAGTTCCCCATAGGTTGGTCCCTCTTTACATAAGGTGGGTTATCCTTTTTAAAAGTTTTCTTTCTAAGTTGATTTTCCACTTTGATGCAAAGTTGAACTAACTCATCAAGGGAATTATATGAGAAGAGCTCCACCTTATCACAAATTTCGGGGCTCAACCCACACAAAAACCTTGCCATAGTGGCCTTGGGTTCCTCAATGATACCCGCCCTCAAAATAAGAAGTTCCATCTTTTGTCTATACTCTTCTATACTAAGGTTGGTTTGCCTTAGCCTTTGGAGTCTATCCAAAAGATCTTTTTCATACCAAGAGGGAATATGCCTTCTTCTTAGAGCACTTCTAAGATCATTCCAATATCTTATGGAAGGCATATTGGTGCGGATTCTCTCATTGGTTAACCTAACCCACCAATGCATGGCATGCCCTTGGAAGCTAAGGGTTGCCATTGGAACCTTTCTTTCTTCCCTTACCTCATGGCAAGTGAAGAGTTGTTCTACCTTGATTTCCCAATCAAGGTAGGCTTCCACATCTTCCCTCCCATGAAATGGGGGGAGATCAATTTTGGGCTCCCTTGGAGGGGCCCCATTATTATGCATGGATGAATGGGAGTTTCTCCTAGGATGATTGTAGTATTCTTCCTCACTTTCACTCCTATGGGTATGTCTAGATGGGGAGCCTAAGACTATCCCTTTCATTTTGTAATTTTCACCATTCCCATGCTTTCTTTTTTCTTCTTCTTTCTCTTTTCTTCTTTCTCTTTCTTTTCTTTCTCTCCTTTCTCTTATTCTTCTCTCTTTTTTCTCTCTTTTCTTCCTCTCTTTCTTTTATTTTTCTTTTCTCCTTGGACTCTTTTTCTCTCCTTTTTTCTTCTCTTCTCTCTTGTTCTTTTGCCATCCACTCCCTAAAGTCCATGTTTAAGTTTTCTAGAGTGTAATCTTTAGAAATATTTCTTTGGTTTACACTCTTGTTTGATGAATAACTATGAGCACTAGAGTGGGTGTGTGATGTCATTGTGCTTGAATTTCTAAGAGGAAAAAGGTGGCTAAAAAATTTTCACAAACAAACACTCCTCTCTTTTTGTGTTTTCTTGCCTAAAATGGCTTGATGAGTCTTTGGAACTCTTTAGCCTTCTAAGCACTTTGAATAAGAAAAATAAAGCAAGAATTTTAAAGCAAAAATTCAAAAGAGAAGGGATCTAAAGCGAGCTCCTAAGGTGTTGAAGGAAGTGTATCACCTCTTCCTTCTTCACCTAATTTTCGAGAAACTAAAAAATTGATTAAATTTTATTACAACCAAAGGGAGGGCCTTAAGGGCACTCAAACTTCCAACTACAAAATTAATACACCCAAATTAAAGAAAAAGTAAAGTCTTCAAAAAATGATTCTCCAAATGCTCCCTCAAATCAAAGTCCTCATGGCTAGGTGTATTTCCTTTTGAGGTGATCCCTTAGGCTCTTAATCCAACCTTCCAAAATATGCTACCTTTGTGGTAAGATCCTTTTTCAAGCTTTCTCCCAAAAGTGACACTAACACACAAACCAAAGAAACCAAAAGTAGCAAGGGGAGGTGCGAATAGAAACTCAAAAAGCAATAAAAGATAACACAATCAAAAGGACACTTAACCAAATGGTAAGAGTATATAAGACAAACTAGAAAGATGATTTAAAAGACAAGCAACAACTAAAAGGTAAACAAAAGAAAGAGAGCACACAATGGAATACCTAAGAATGGCACTAGATTAAAGAGTAGAAGAACACAAATATCAAGTTCTAGTGTACCAAAAGTAATAAAATTTCTTTTAAGGTTCCAAGTTCAAAGTTGAAGCACTTGCTAATTTTAGGTTAGGTACATCAAATGAATTTTTTTCAAACTTTCTTTTCTTTTGTTTGTTCTCTTTTTTTTTTTTGAATCCTTCATTGTTTTATGTATTTTATTTTAGACTTTGTTTTCTTGTTGTTGTTTTTTTGAATATTTACTAGATGCACCATTGATTGTGAATTTAGTGCTTGATAATTATGCGCTTGGAACAATAAAGAAAATTAAAAGCAACAATTTAGGTACTACTAGAAATGACTTCAACATGCAAAGTAACTATAGATGTGTTAATGGTTTAGTAGTTTGGTGTGCCACTGGACTCAAGCTTTGTTAAGTTTTTAGTAATTTGTTGAACACAAATACCAAACTTATAGCTTAAGTGAAAACACCCACAAACAAGAACTACCTTTACCATACAAATGAGCTACAAATTATACGTATAAGGAAAATAAAGACAAAGGAAATTGAGCAACTATTGTTGAATTTTTTTTTAAGAATATGCTTGAAACTAAAAGCACATGAACTTCTAAAGAGACTTAGACATGAGGTATGACCCTCTATGTTGCTCAATTTAAGAAGTTTCAAATTTTTTTTTTGTAAAAATAAAAGAGGCTAAACTTAAAAGGAATTAATAGACAAAATGGGAAACTATAAACATGACTTATAGACAACTACACAAGAGTATAAAAGTAAAAAATAAAAGCTAAAAATAAAGCAAAAACAAGGCAACTAGGTGCAAGGAAACACAAGAATTTGGTCTAAATTTCTTGACCACAAGGTTGTGGAATTCACCACAATGGCATGGATTTTTAGCAAGAAATTCTCAAAACCAAAATTCAAGCAAGAAAGCACCCAACTCAAAGCTTAAGCGGAAATTAATGAATATGGAAGAGACGTAGATGCAAAGAAAAGAACAATATAAATTGCATCAAGCAAAAAATAAATGGTGCAAATAAACTATAACTCAAAACAATAAACTCAAGACATAAATGGAAATGATAAACAACAATGGAAAGATAGAAAAAAATGCAGAAATTAAAGATAAAATAAAATAGGAAAACGGAAAGAAAAAATAAATGAGATAGGAAGAGAGTTTAGACCTCTAGAACCAATGCTCTAGATACCAAATGATGCATGCCTCCCTTGATCTTTTTCTAGAGGTTTTCTTCTTTGGTGAAATGGTTTGTGGAGAGGTAAGAAGTGAGGTGGTTTTAGGCGCCACTTAAGGTAAGATAAGCCTAAGAGGGAAAGTTTGCCACAAGGGATGGAACCCTTGATAAAAACCTAAGGAATTCTCAAAGAGAGAAGGGTGGACACTAAGAGAATTTTGGCCAACTCAAGGTTTTTCTATTCAATCAAGTGTAAAAAATACAAGAGTGTGAAGGAACACCTTTTTATAGAGGGAGCTAACCTCTTGGACAAGTCATGAAGGAAATGAAAGGCTAGGATTAAAAGGAGTCATCCAAGGGAGGAGGATTGAAGCCCAAAGTCCAATCAATACCCTCCTTTAGATGAGAATTGGTGCCCAAGCTACCTCATCCAAGGGCCAAGATTACTCCTTTATTAGTTTTGGGTTTTATTTAGCGAAAGAGGGTGTATTTATCAAACTACCCCCTTATTTCCTAAATAAAGGCCCAAAAACTAATCTTACCCCTTCTTATTACTAAGACACCTCCTAGAAAATTAAATGGACTAATACATGTCCAAAATAAAATCCTAGGTTCCTAAAATAAAAATTACAAGTAAATAAGTCATGGCTTGCATAACTTGATGGTCATATGGAGGTGAGATCTTCCTCCCTCTACTCTAGCCATGTCTTCTTCTATTCTCCTAGCCATGGCCCTAGTGATAGGGCCCTTGCTTGGGGAGAATGCATCAGTGAGGATATTGTTACAAAGAGGGTGAGAAAGATTCTAATAAACTTATCTTTGTTAACATCAAAATACTTTGTAGACAAAAGTGACGATGGTAAGAATCATAGTGGAAGAAGATTTACAGAAAAAGAAAAATGCAGTGTTTATGAGAGACAAATGAGAGGAAGGGCACAAATAAAATGTTTTGGTTATTTTTAGAAAGCCACCTATAGAAGTTTAAGTGTAAAACCGTTGTACATTACTATTAACCTACAAACAGTAACTATGAAACAACTGTAAAAGCTCAACATCATCCTAAACCCAACATCGGTTCTTTATTAACCGTTGTAGGACTACAATAGTTACGTATGAAATTATTGTAGTCTATCTTTGCCTGCCTAAACTCCACATTTGTTATATATGAAATTAATTGTAGTTAGTAATTAGTTTGTCAACCCAACATCAGTTGAAGATAAACCATTATAGAAAATATTCTAGTTAATTAATAATTAACAACTACATGTTTGTTTACATCGAACATCACACTGAGCTGGTGTAGATGGGTGATGTTATATCTATCTTTTGTAGTTACGTTGCATGTTATCGATTATTAGTGAAATCCAGCTTATCGATTATCAAATCTACTTTTAGGGTCCCGAAAGCAATAATCCTACAACTGATATCTATTTATAAAAAACTTCTTATAGGATAAGTCTACGAATAATAGGAAGATAAATTGGATAGCATGGGAGATAAATGTAAAAGTAATGTAGATACAGGGTTGAGGCTAAGATACTTAAAATTATTCAAGATGACTTTACTAGGTAAGTGAAAGTAGAGATTAAGGGTGGAGAGGAGAGTTTATGGTACTTAGTTATGAGGTCAAAGTACAAGAGGATGAGAGATGGGTGGGAGACGAAAAAACCAAAATGCTCTAGGTGGTGGACAGATCTAATGAGCATATAGGAAGGACAAGGGACATGCATGAGATGGTGGAAGAATAATAACATAAAACAATTGGGAGGGGGAGGAAGTATTATTTTGGAAGGAAGAATAGGTGGAGAATGACATACTTTATGACAAATTCAACAAACTTTAAAGTATTGCAATAGATAAGAATAACACTGTAAAGGAAATGCATGATGATAGACAAAGGAATGGAAAACGGAAGTAAGTATACAATAAATGACTCTTTGAATGGGAGAAGGGTCTGATAATGAAGTGAAAAATGAGCTTAGAAGAGTAGAAATTAGGGTAGATGTGGGAAACAAATGGGTTCAAAGGTAGATGCAATAGGTGTGTACTCAGTAGCATTACCCTATAAAGTCTTGGCTATAAAACAATAGTAATGAAGCGATGAGTTCTTCAAGGTAGTTTAGGAAAAAGGAATCTCACTAAGGTACAAGTTTTAGTGAGACAGATGAAAAGGAAAGACTATCAAAGATGCAAATTTGCAACAAATAAATATTGATAATGGAGTGGTTACATACAGATTATGCAATGTAAACATAGAAATTGAGGCACACTTTTTTCTAGAATGTAATCAAGTGGTGTGCATATGGAACTTGGTCTATCAATGGTGGGGACTTATCATTGCTTTCTAAACAAGGATTCAAGACCATTACATACAGTTTATGCAGTTACTACGAGGATCCAAGAAATGCCACAAAATAAGGAGATCAATATAGTTTGTCACACTATTACACATAAGAAAGGAACACAAAGTAAGATCTTTAAAGATCAAGCCCAAGATGATAAAGAAATAATGCAATACATGACTATGAGCATATGAAAGGGGTTGAATGTCATATCCATTCACGTAATAGGTGGTGAACCTTATGTAATGTGCCTTGAGTACCATTGTTGTAGGTGGAGTGAAAACATAGATGAATAGTAGACACAATAACACAAAATGCACACAAGATGCATTATCCATATAACAAATGTAAAGGAGACAATGGCAGGTGAGACAGATGCAAGACTTAGAGCAGATGTAGGATCCAAAAACAAGACAAATGAAGGGTGGACACAATTTGTTTATAAGGTGTATTTTCAGCCTACACATTAAGTTAAGATGGTTTTGATATCTTCTGTAAACTCCTAATACTAGGAAGATGTATCTTATCCTTTATGTTTATATTATCCTAGTTTTTTTTTGTTATAAAATAAACATTATTAAATCATTAATATTTGCTTTGACACTTTGAATTTGATAATTTTATTTTGTTGTGTTTCTCAATCTATATTTTATTTATATTAATTTATTTTGTTAAATGTATTATGTAATATCGTAGATCAATGATAGGATTTGTATGGATGTGATGCACCCAATTTGTAAAATTTAGTATTCCTATTTAAGCGCATGTAGTGCTTTGGGTTATGAGAGAAATTGGAGTATTTTTAAACACGTCCATTAAAAAAAAGAATAAGCTAGTGTTATAAAAAATTAATTAAAGAAAATTAAATAATATAATGTAATTTTTAAATGTTACATTTCAACAATAATCCACAACGGATATTAAAATCCGAGGAATAAATAATTATACTTAAACACAAACAGTAAATGAGTTTAAGTTCAAAGTTTAGAGTAGTCTGGTTTGAAGCATGCAAAACACTATCCTTAAAGAATAAACAAACACCCCCACTGCATTGGTATTCTTGAATTTTAGACGCGTTCCTCTTCCAAGATACGTTAACTCAACATATTCTTTTGAGTATAGCAAAGAATCCCTGAACCAATGTACACCACTCCAAAAATATTTTATAAGTGAAAGGTTTTTAAAGAAGAAAAAATTGTTTTTTTCTTCTTTAAACTAGTTTTCTATCTTTTGCTTTTGCACCATATATATAGATATTATGAAGGGCTAAAAAATTGAATGTTCCAGAAATAGCACGTTAGAATTGGTCTTTGGTAATATTTTAATTAAAACAAAATCTTGACAGTTGGCATGTTATTGTACGGTTGCATTATCTTAATTGTTACGCTGAACTGAAAAAAAAAAAAGAAGAAAAGAATGTGGTTAGAACTTTAATTGTTGCATGGTTACTATGATGTTGCACATTACTTTGAAACCTGAACAAAGCTAAGCAAATATTGCGTATGATTCACATGGTTATATGCAAAAAATGAATTAAGAAAAGTGCAACAAATCTTCCAACAATCGCAACAATTGAACGTTAAATTTTAAATTTAATTAAGTATTATAAGGAAGATATTATAATATATATATATATATATATATATATGTATTAAAATTTAAAATTAATCAGTAGTTTCTAGCAGTTAGAACACAAAAAACTAAATGATCTTGTTTATGTCCATCACAATTTCAGGTTACAACAAATGTATTAATCAGTGTCTTATTATGTTAATTATACTTTGATTGTTTGTATTTGTTGTGCTTGAATTTTTTGTTATTGATATCTAATCACTTTGATAATTTTATTTTTAGGAATTAGCTAACGCATCCAAATTATGACCCAATTAATTTGGAAACAAGACCATTCCACTTATGTTTAAGAGATGTCACCACCATAAAAATTTTAACCTAGCCAATATGTCCATTCAATCAACTTTGGATGAATTTGGTATGTTTATTTACAACAATAGACATTAGTATTAGACTAGTATTAGGTACCACACTTTATATTATGAAATTAATCTTACTAATCTTTTTTTATAATGATGTTCACTTAGATCAATTACATTTGGATGAGGAGGATGACAATGCTCAAGAAGACATCACTATGTGATGCATAAAATATCACTATTTAAAGGAAAGCGTACCTTTCATAATAGTAACAATGGACCTGATTCAATCCTGCCTATCAAGGACCTATCACTAGGATCGTGGTTAGGAGGATAGAGGAAGACATGGCTCGAAAAGAGTTCTAAAGATCTCAACTCTTAATAGAAGTGAAGATCATAGGCCAATGTCATTAGATTAATTTTTGTAAATATTAGTTTCCTTTGTATTTTCATTTGAGTCATGTATGTCGGCCACTTCTCTTCTAATTTAGGTGTTTAGGTGTAATTAGTTGAAAGAAGGAGTAAGCCTAAGATAAGACTCTAAGTTAGGCGTCTTGAGCTTGTCCATGCACCTAACTAAGAGTTGTTATTAGCACCTATGGGGTTAGTTTAGACGCCTAGCTTAAGGGTCTAAGACTTAGGTTAATTAGTCTTAATCCTAATTAATTCCATGTCCCACATTGCCTTGGTTTGTGTGCCCAAGCTCTCCCATTGGCTATATATACTTCTTCCCTCTCTTGTAATCATTACACTTAAATGAATGATAAGGGTCTCCTTCTGAGCCATCACTCTTAGTAAAGTTTCTTGTGTAACAACCTAGTTTTCATAAAGAATGTATTTTTAATTATTTTAAGTTAATTGAATTAGTTAATGGAAATTTAGTTATGTATTATAATTAATTATCTCAAAGAGGCTAAAGTATATACATATTGTCAGTAGAGAAAAAAATAAAATAAATATTTTCAGAAACAATAATAATAATGAAGGGTACATTCATATCATTAGGAGGGGCTTAAATATTATAAGTTAATGGGGTTAAATGAGAAGATAAATGAGTTGGATCGGACTGGCCCATTAGGGTTGTTATGTGGTAAGGGAAGAAGAGGCATGATAGATGTTGTCTTATTTTACCCTAGAGTTTCTAGAAGCTTAGAAAAAAAAAAGAAAAAGGAAAGGCCATAGAGAGGGAAAAAAAAAGAAAAAGGAGAGGCCATAGAGAGGAAAAAAAAAGGGAGAGAAAGTTATTCCCGCTCAAACTCTATGCAATTTTGTAATATTATCACTACGAATTTTTTAACCGTTGATCGGACTTGAAATTGGACAGTAGGTTTCAAACGTGTGGCTCTCAATTCTAACCATTCAGATCTGCATTTGGAGCTTTGGTTTAGGAGAAAACAACGCAATAGAAGCTTTATTTTAGCAAGGGTTCATCGGATCAAAAAAGGAAAATTTCCATTTATCCTTGTTTCTTCATCAAGGTAAGAAGGTGGGAACTTATCTCTCATGTGACATGTGTAGGGAAAATGGATAATGAAGCAATCTCTAAGCTTCAATAGGTTTATGTATGTCATTAAAGGGTTATGAACACCCGTAGTGAATGCTAATAATATGTTTTGTAAATGATTGTGTGAATATATTGTTGGCCTCAATTATCATTATATTTTTGCATTTGAATAACAAGAATGTTTTGATTTTTCTAACTCGTTGATATTTGGTGTTCATAAATATTAACTAATGAAGGTCTGTATTAATTTTGTTGGATTGGTGACTAGATGTTATCATTGATTAATCATTGTTTGGTGTGCTTGTTTATCACTAAATTTGGTGTGTTGGCCCACACGATTATGAATTATGGGATGATTTGATAGATTAGAATTTATGTGTGGTTGGTCTAATGTAATAATGTATTTTGTTAATTGAAGATATGTTTTAATGAGACATAAGAAAAATTGAGATTCAAGTGTGGTTAATACTCATGACTAACTATTAGGTGTTTGTATCAATTTATTTTATTAATTGGGGATATGTGTTTGAGTTATATATAAGAGAAATTGGGATTTATATGTATTTGGTGTTCCTCAATAGTTATGGGATGTTTATATTAATTTATTTTGCTAGATTTTTGGGCATATATGTGCAACATCATATTATTTTGATGTAACGATTATGTTAGCATTTATGTTTTTCCATATTTTATAGTACCATTGAAACCTACTGGAATTTTTAGGAAAAGGATTAGAAAACAAGTATCGAAAGAAGAAGGATTTGGAATGGGAAAAGATAGGAAGACAAGCGGGTAGATTGATTGTTGCATAGGTCTCCTTTAGAAATGGATAGTATTGCCTTGTGTTAGATGAAATTGACTTGTTGATTTGTTTCTATATGAGAAATATGGTAGTGGAGGTGAACCCTAAAACTCCCTAGGGATGAACTTTGTGTTAAATGTGATTGACTTATTTGTTTGTTCCTATAAATGGTATTGATGATTAAACAATGAAGAACTTTAGTTATATGATTAATTAATGTGATGATTGAAAGATTGCAATGTTACTTGAATTGCTTTCTTTATAAAAACAATTAGGTGTTAGGTGTTAGAAGTTTTTCTTCCATTGAGAGAATTGACAACAACATTGATTATTATCAATGAAATTATGTGGTGTGATGATAATAAACAAAAAGATAGAGAAGTAGAATGTTTGAGGGTTTGAAGTTAGAATTATATTTTAGGAACCTTGTCAGTTGAATTTTTGTATAATATGCCTCAGTGTTTCTATAATATCTTTCTGTGTGGTTAACCAAATTAAGTTCCATTTATTGTTTTAGAAAATAGACATTTCGGGCTACAGTGTTTAGGATCAAGAATCACATAAAAATGTTAAGAATTGATTGAGTTATGAGGGTTGGAAGTTGAGTCTCTCATCTAGTGCGTGAAACAGAATATGTGTATTGTGAGCTCTATGAGTTAACCTAGATGACCTTATTAGGATTTGTGTTCTTCATGGAATTTATAGTCCTTAATTTTATCTTTCCAATAGAGTTAGAATCACTTAAAAAGGATATATATATATATATATATATATATATATATATATATATATATATATATATATATATATATAACTCAATTTATGAATAAAATAGGGAATAAAGGTCAAGCTATCAGATTTAGGGTTAGTAGCTGCAGGTTTGTAATTTCTAAAAATAGTGGATGATAAAACTAACTCTAAGCATAAACATAAAAGTTTAATAAGGGTATTATATTTCTAATAAAATTTGTACCACTGGCATATCATAATACAACTATAAATATTGTATTTAGACTACACGATGCAATAAAAGAGTAAGATAAAAAAGGATAGTGTGAGTTGTAATGGTGTTGATTGTTGTAGTGTGAAATTTTGTGATATATCTTACAATTATGAGTTTCATGAATGATTAAGTGTTTGAAAGTTTTTTGGGGAGCATGAATTGAGGATTTGATCCACGGTATGATATGAGTGTTGATTACAATTGAGTGTATAATGTATTGATGATCGATGATAGTCATCTCAACTGCAGTTGGGGGTGGATCATGATAATGTATTAGATTATCATAACATATCTAATAATTGTAAATATCGCGAATGATTGAATGTTTGAAAGTTGTTTGAGGTGTGTGAATTGGAGATTTGTTTTACTGTGTGATATTGATGTTGATTTTAACTGAACATATAGTGTGTTGTTGATGATGATTAGGGTGTGCCTGATGAAATGTCATCCCAACTATGGTTGGGGATGGTGTATAATGACTTGATTAAATATTGATATTGTGATTTATGTTAATGATGATGGTTAGGATGTGCTTGACGAGGTGTCATCCAAACTATGGTTGGGGGTAAGATGTGATGACATGATTAAATGTCTTCTTGTGTTGTTTTGCATTGCACGGTTGTACCTATGTGTTACCAGCGTAGAAGAGGATTCACTTTAGGTGGATCTATGGTGAGATGGTTGTACCTACGTGTTACTGACATAGAAGAGGACCGCTTCGGGTAAGTACCTAAGAGAACATGCATAAGTGTGATAGTTGGAGAATGTTTGTAAGGATCGCCAATTGTGTAGTGTTCTAGATCAGATCTTCTTTGATTCTTTTGCAATGCACAATTGTACCTACGTGTTACTGGTCTAGAAGAGGATTCACTTCGAGTGGACATTTGGTGAGATGGTTGTACCTATGTGTTACTGGCATAGAAGAGGACCACTTTAGACGTGTACCTGGGAGAGCATGCATAAGCATCATTAGCATGAACAAATTTATGTGTGTAGATGTATAATCTCTATTATGGGCATGAAATGAGTTTATATATTTATTTCATGTACTTTAGTTGACTGGTAATTCTCTTTATATGTGTTTGAACATGCATGAGAGGTATTCTCACCCTTTTGTTATTTGTTACATTTTGTTTGGGCTGAATGCCATTTTCAGGTGAGCAAGATCTTGATGATATTGTTGGTGATGAATGATTTGACTTTTCTTTACCTTTTCATTGAGATGCTCTGATTAGGTGTGACCTCTGGCTAGGGAGAATTATTTAATATTTTCTGTTATGAATACGAATTATTCAATATTTAAATGAGTTTTAGTAATCGAGAATCATGTAGAGCTCATCTATAAAGCCTAGTGTATTTATTCATATGCTATGTTTTATTATATTATAATTTTTTCAAAAATAAGTGTATACAAGGAGATGTGAATCATTTTACCCAAATGTAAAACCTACTATTTTAAATAAATACATTTTTTGTTACTTTCATTATGTAATGAATAAAGTGTTTAAGGGTAGAAGAATGTCAAATCTTGAATTTCCTCTCTTTGAGGGAATTTTTCCTAAACGTTTTTATCAAGGGTTCTCTCCCTTATGACAAACATAAAAGTTAATTTTTCTTTATCTTCACCATAGAGAAGTGGCGTCAAACCCTCTCCCATCCCAAGTCTTTCCATCCTCCATCTTCTTGAGGAAGGACCTTGGTTGAACAAGAATCCAAGGGAGCATGGTTATCAAACTCTCGAGTTAACTGTTAAACTCTTATGAGTTTACGAGTTCACTTACCCTCTTTTAGTTAACTCGTGTGTAAACTCTCTTTGTGCTAAACTCTAATTAAATTCGGTAGACTCTATGTAAATTCTGTAAACTCTCGAGTTTACTATCGAGTTACCGATTCAACAAATCAGTTTGTTTTGCATGTGTTTAGTGTTCAATATATTTTTATTTAGTGTGACATTCTTAAATCGAAGAACAAATGTCTCTAAGAATATCAAACCTTCATTTTTAACAATATCAAACATCAATTAGAATGTTCTACCATTATTATCACCTTTGAAATTTAATATTTGATAATAATGCATTGTTAAACTTAGTTATTTAAGTATTGTTGAATGTATGATTTAATATTTTTGACTTATGTTGTTGTTGAAATGTTTAATTGTATGTTATTTATAGATATTTTTTTATTATTTTTGTATAAAGTAAACTCTTACAAGTCTATGAGTCAAGTTCACGAACCAAGTTTATCGAACTCCTACGAGTCTACATAGATTCTGAAGTTTGATAACCTTGCAAGGGAGTACATCATTACTTAAGTTTGGATATCGTATCCAAGGTACCAGATCTTGTTCTTAATTAATTCAATTGAAGAGATAAAGAAAACAATCAATGGGTATTGAGTGAGTCAGAAAGATTCAGATTTAGAGTAGTAAGCAAAACAAGAGAGAAAATTGGTTTGGAATGCAATGCATTGAGTTCTAGGGTTGTGATTCCACTACAATGCTTCTGTCCCCTATTACTAAGAAATCTTATTCTTTGACATTTAATGATTATCGATAAACTATTGAGTTTTGTTGTAGTGAGTTTGGTTATGCGTACCACACTATAATCCAAATTTGTCATCCCCAACGGCCATGGCGGATTCCAAATTAAGACCAGTTCATTTTTAGCCAATCAGAGGTTTTCCTGACGACTTGGCAAGTTCTACCCTGATAAGACCCTATTTGCTTCACAAATCAATCATCCAAACATCCTTGGACATGACTATTCAAACAATTAAGATGTTAACAAATATAATACGATAACCTACTTACTTCCCAGATCGATTGTTCAAACATCAATGATGACTGTTCAAAAAATTAAGATGCAACAAACATTCAAATATCAATGGTCATGAATATTCGAATAGTTAGGATATACAAGAGTAGCACAGAGAAGTAAATTAATCATTGAATAACATTAATTAATCATGCAAAGTGCAAGGGGAACTTACAAAAAGGTACATCACAACCCCAGAAAAAAGGGGTTTATCCCAACATGGATATTACAAAGTCAAAGATTCTCCCAACAATATAGTACATAAAGATAGATAAATAATTACTATACGGAGCACTCTAAATTGCCTCAAACCCAAGGTTTCCTCGTTGTTCTTCACATCTTAGGTTACAGACCTAATTCTTATTTTGAGTCAGAGTGAGTCCCCTCTTTTTTCTTCTTCGCTCCTATTTATAAGAGGATTTGGGCTTCTTTTATGTCTTTCTCAAGGCCCACATAGCACAAGTGTGCTAAAATTCAGCACCACTGTGCTTATTTTAATGACTTCTTTTGAAAGAAAAGTAGCATGACCGTGTTGCTTTTTAGCACAAATGTGCTTCTTCTGGCTGACTTTTTGGGTTTTGTTGACTTAGCACAACTTTGCTGAGATAAAGCACGACTGTTCTAACCTAGATCTTCAATAATTGCTCTGAAAAGGCCCAATTTTGCGCTTTTTTTTCTACATGTTTCATAAGTACTTGTCTAAGGTAAAAATAAACACTAAAAAGTGAGTTTTGTCAATATGAATGCTATTCTTTCCTTAAAAATACATATTAATCAAAGTGAAAATACTCCCCAAACTTGAACATTAGTTACCCTCAAGTAATTCTAGCCGAAGAGAACATTCAAAATAATTTTCAGAAATGAGTCTTCTTATAGAAACCCTAATTAGACTTGAGTGAAAGCAAACATAGTTAACTGCCAAGAAAAGGTGCTCATCTTACCAGACTCGGGTGTTTAGGGGCAAGAGAATTTTCAGCACTCAAAGATCAATCCAAGCAAGGCTACTCAAGACAATTGTATCTCAGTCATTTCAAATAAATTAACCTTAAAGCTAGAAATTATAGGGTTTTTACAAGGATGTAATTGGGGCAGGGTAGTTGTGTCAGATGTGGAAAAGAGAAAGAAAAGGAAAATGAAAAGGGCTAAAATATTAGTAAAATGAAAATTTGATTCCTAAAGCACCCTAACATTTTCAAGAAATAATCTCCCCTTTTTTAAACTTTTTAATGAACCTTGTTTTAACTACATATCATTTTTGCTCTTTCTCTCTCTTCTTTTTCTCTTTGAAAATTTTTTCTTTTTCTTCTTTGGATATTTCTTTTTCTTTGTTGGAAGAGACAGAGTCCAGTTTCTTCTTTTGTGATGTCATATTTGAATTGTTTTTCACTTTTGCCATTAATTCTTTCCTTTTTAAAGGTTGCTCCATGGGGGTGATAGTGGTCACTTGTTAAATAAATGTGAGAAAATTGGGTGACAAATAAATACTTTTATAGGCTCAACTTGGGTAACTAAGGACTATTATGGTAAAATAGGTAGTGGCTTGAAGGAAGACCTACAAAATAACTAAAAAATTAGCAAGTAAAGAAGTAAATTCAAAAAACAAGAACTTTAACACAATAGTCAGATGCTATCAGGCTTGGAGATATTCACACTTTAAAAATAAAGATCAAGAGGTTGTTTATAATGTAACCTCGTTATGGCTCAAACCTCACTTTTTTTGTGGTTAATATGGCAGAAAAACCATCTTAAGTTGTGCTAATTACTCAACTTTTTTATAGAAAAGAATCCTAATTTTTTTTCCCTTTCACCATATGAATGCCTATTGTTAGCTAAAGTCAGTAAATGCAGCTTTGGGCGTATTCACATCCATTGTGAGGAGACAATATTATCACATACTCTCAAATTCCCTCCCCTCACTTAAAGTTAGCAATGTCCTCAATGCTTTTAATTAAAATTAAAATAAATTAAAAAACAAAACAAATAAAATGCTAGAAAAAATAAAAAATAGGGAGTATGACCGTGTTAACAGGGAGCACCACAATGTTTGTAATGGCTAGATCTCAGATTGTGTTATTAGGGAGTACGGTTGTGCCCAGAAAGTTGAGATTGCAACACAACTGTGCTAAATATGGAGCACGACTGTGCTATTTAGAGCACAATGAAAACAAAAAAGTTAACTAAAAAAGAAAAATATGTAAAGAAAGAAAAACCATAGAGTAACAGGTTGCCTTCTAACAAACGCTTGTTTAACGCGAGCCAGACAATTAAGGTATAATTAGGGTGGCTTGTTTTTTAGATCAGAACTGATTACCCAATGCTTCCCCTGCTGATGTGCTTTAAGTTTGAAAAATTTATCTTCTGTGTAATTCCCATAGGTGTTCTTTATAGGTCAATACCCTTTTTGCCATGAATGATCCACCCAAAGGCTTCTTTATCTGTCATTCACACAACTGATGCTTTATTTTTCCCCTTTCTTATGATAATTGACAAAAGACGATTAGTAATAATAGATTTTGAGTTGGATGGAGGAAATTTCCGCTCCTTAAAGGGAGGTTTCTCCATTAAGGGTTTGAATTTTGATTTATAACCCTCACCCAACTCTTTGAACTTACTTGCACATTCCATATCCTTTTTGGCCTATATGAAATTGTTGTAAACAAGGGGGAGCAAAATTTTTGAATATTTCAAAAGTGGCATTTTCTTCCCCCAAACTGAATGTAAGCCTGCTCCGTGTTGCTTCAATAACAACATCACATGTATTGAGGAAAGAACGCCCTAGTGTGATCTGAACATCCTTATTCTCTTCCATATCTAACACCATAAAGTGTGCAGGAAAAATAAAATTACCCATTTAACTAAAACATCCTGGCCCTTAGGATGGGCTAGAGATCTAGCAAGTTGTAGAGTGATTTTTATGGGTTGTCTTTTCCTAATGCCTATTTTTTTAAAAACAAAGTATGACATTAAATTTATGAATAAATTATAATCGATGCCCACGGTTTTATCACTTGTTAATTTTTTGCCCCTTTTTTTTGCTTTTGTTTTTCCCCTCCTTTTTAAAAAAATGTTAAAAATTTGCCCTTGTGTCAAATTGTCACAGTTAACTGTTAAGTTATGGATGTTGACTTCTGACATGGCACATTAATTTTGAAATTAAGAAAGAATTAAATTGTATTTGATGACATGGCAATGTAATTTGAAAAATTATAAATATATAAAAGAAGGGGCCTTAGCACTACTCAAACTCAGAAACCTCACTTAACAAGCCAAACATCTTACCACTAGACCAAAAACCCATTTTGTTTTTATTTTGCAACTTATATCTAATTAAAATTTAATTAATGTTAGTTTCAAAGGTCCATTTTTTTATATATTTTTCAAATTAACATTGTTAAGTCAGAAGTCAATGTCCATAACTTAAAACTCAATTGTGGCAATTTAACGAAAGGGGAAATTTTTAACATTTTTTAAAAATAAGGGCAAAATAGAAGCAAAAAAAAAGGGAAAAAATAACAAGTGATAAAATTGAGGGGCACTAATTATAAATTAGCCTAAATTTATACTTACCTCTATATCACATAAGCATTTTTCAAAAAAATAAGATTCCTGTGGTGCAAGGAAGTGTAAAACCTCGAGGATCCTTATGTTTAGGGGGTAATTTATTTGAAACCATAACAGAGCATTCCTCGTTGAGGCCTATTGTTTCAAAATCTTTCAATTTCTTTTTATTGGAAATAATTTATTTCATCAATTTGGCATATTTTGGCATTTGATCCATGGCCTCTGCAAAGAGAATATTGATATGCAATTTCTTAAACATCTCTAAGAACTTAAGAAGCTGCTTATCATGTTGCTGAATTTTTAATCTTTGAGGGAATGGAACTCTTACCTGATAAGGTGTTAATACCTCCTTATCCTTTTCCTTTTGTTCCGTTTGGTCTCCTTTAGTAGAGACCTCTAATGATAGTGGTGGAGTACCTGTTAATTATGGTTCTAGAGCTCTTTCCTGAGGAGATTTTTGTACCTCTTTTCCCTTATCCTTTTCCACATATTGATTCTGAGTGGATGTTAGTACCCCTTACCTTGTTCCTTTTGCTCATTCTAGTCCCCTTCAGTAGGGACTTCTAGTAGTAGTTGGAGGTGCCTATTGATTATAGTTGTGGATCCTCTAGTTGCTTCCCACTTTTTATGGTAATTGCTTTTACTTCCTCCTTGGGGTTTGGTTTTGTTTGAGACAATAGAGTACTTTGTGCCCTTTGAGTTATGAGATTCACCAGGGTGGCCATTTGCGTCTTTAGTGCCTTCATTCTTTTAGCCTTTGTGACTCAAATGGCTTTATCTTTTCATCAAGGTACTGCAGCATGATATCTTGTGTAGCAATGGCTCTCTCCCCTCTTGTCTTTGCCTTTGATTTTGATTATGAGGGAGCTTGTAAGGGTTTTACCTTGGTAATTCTCTCTCATCCCTCCATACTAGATTGAGGTGATCTCTCCACATTGGATTGTATGTTTTTTAGTAGCACTATTCCTACCTCAATATTAACATTATTTTAGTAAATTAAAATAATAAAAGTTTTTTAAAAAATATACTTTCTTATTATTAATTTATATAAACTAGCATACTCCAAAGGAGACTATCAATTCTCACAATTATTATTCAAAATTTTACATTAGATTGAAAATTTCATTGTTACGGATCAGTATATATTTTTTTGGAGAATACGGAATTAGTGTTAGTTTATTTTTCTTTTTGGAGAATATGGAATTAGTGTTAATTTTTTTTCAGTTGAAATTAGTGTTAGTTAAAATGAATTGTTAGCTTACCTTTATTGTATTTAAAATACATTTGCTCCTATTATCCAGATTGCTTACCACCAAGTCAACCTATTAATTATATCGTTTATGTAAACTGTAATTCTCTTTATTCCAGAACCCATTAAAAGATTAATTGTTGCAAAAGGAAAACAAAGGTAGGAGATTGTTGGATAAAATTATTGTTTTTTGTTGGATTTCTTGAGCATGAGAAATCTGATTTGGTGAAATATGTATAATATTATGAGTTAGAAGTATAGGTTGTATACTAGACAATGTGTGTTATCTGTTAACTTGTACTAAGTGATCTATTAACAAGGCTAATTTGTAATTGTTATAGATATTTTTTTTTTTATTTGTAGGTTGTGAGTTGTAATTTTGATAAGTTTGTACTGCATTGCTTCTTTTGTAATTGTTAATGACTATTTTTATATTTTTTTATTGCCATAAAATTATTGTTCATTGTTACATTCCTTGAGCATGATAAATATGATTTTATGAAATATGCAGAATATTATGAATTAGAAGTATAGGTTGCATATTACACAATAAATATTATTTGTTAACTTGCATTAAATGATCAATTAATGAGCCTAATTTGTAATTTCTATAATTGTTATTATTTAAGACCCTGTTCGGGGTGATTTCTGGTTTCTAGTTTTGAATTGTTGGAACCAAAGGAACTATATTAAAGTTTGATAAAGTTTTGATTTTGCTTTTCTCTCTTTGTTTTTACTCGTAAATCAATTTTATGGTACCAAACATGTTTATAGGTATGGTACTTGTATTGTGTGTTTTAGATAGACTTGAGAATATGATTCAAATGGTTTTGGATAGATTTCATAGACTAGGTTGTACTGGAAAAGCTTCAAAAAAATGGATTTTCAAGTAAGGTAATCAATTACTTAAAAATGGTAATCGATTACCCTGCGAGAATTTTTTAGAACAGGAATTGATGCTATTTGTGGTAATCAATTACCTGATTTCAGTAATCGATTACTTCCGAGAATAAGCATTTTGGACCAGTTTTGTGTAGGATATCAAATAATCAAGTAGGTAATCGATTACCCTACATCAAAACTGATATAAAAGCATTTTGAAAACAGATTTTTCTACTTTTGATTAATCTAATCAAGTGCTTGCTTTTCTTGAACATTTTCTCATAATTCTCTCCAAGATTCATACCATTTTTTTATGGTTGGAAGATGCTTCATTTTCAAGATTCAAGGAAGAAACTCTATTAAGTTCTAATATTTCTGTTTTGGTATTCTTCACTTCAGGTGATATTGTTCTATACCCTTCTTTGTGTTTTTGAACAGGTTTAACACTCTTTTGAGGTGTTCTTGATATTGTTGGAAAATCTTGCAGTGGAGTATTGCAAGTGAGGCGTTGTGAGTGGTGGGGTGTCACGGTGTAGCAAACTCTAGTGGGGTGCAAAAGGAAGCAATTTCTTTTGTGGTTTAAATCTTTCTGGGATTAAAATCTGTATGTGTGGTGTCCATGTACTGAGATTTTAGTGGAAAACAGATTAGCGGAAGACTAAGTCTGTAAACTAGATGTAGGTCAGTTGGACCAAATCAGTATAAATAACTGTGCAATTTTTCTCTTCCTTATACTCTTTAATTTCAATCTTTATTGAATTCTTGGAGCACTAACAACTGGGTTTTCGCAGTTGTAATTGTTTCATTAAGTTTTCTTGCTGCTGATCAAATTGTTTACATTCATTTGCTTGTTATTGAATTCAGGTTTTAACCCATATTTTGCACGTTTGATTTTTGTTCTTTCTATCATTTCCTTTTGATTCTGAATCACTTGAAATATAATTCTTGTTAATTTTCTCTTCTATTTTATTTGAAATCATTATTAGAGGAATTGAATTGATTGGTAATTTGCCTTAAGGGTTAAATTCTTGAAAATCCATTTTTTGTAAAAGAATGTAGATTTTGAAAATTTCATAAAGATACTGTTTTGGAAAATACTTTGATACTATTGAATAACAAAGTTTTTGAAAAATAATTTAGTGAATCTATTCAACCTCACCCTTTCTAGTTTTTCACCTAGGACCAACAAATAGAACCATTTTTGCCAAACACATTTCTGTTTTCAAAATACATGTCAAAATAAAAAACCAGAAACTCAGAACTACCCTAAATAGGCCTAAGTTATTTCTAGGTTGTGGTTGTCATTTTGGTAAAGTTGTAATAGTATTGTATCTTTGTAATTATTGATGGAAGTTTTCTTGTCTTGTGATTGCTAAATATAATTGTTGTTCTTTATTGGCTTGAGCATGAGAAATTAGATTTGGTGGAAAATATGGAGAATGAATTAGAAGTATAGGTTGAATACTAGACAATGTATATTATCCTTTTTGTCTAGTTCACATATCAATCATGTTTCTAATTGGTTTGTTGTTTGTTGTAGGCTTATGTTATATTTCATAAATATTACGTTTTTTTGTAGGAGAAAATGGATGAAATTCTTAGTGAAAATCTAGAAATAAATTGCATCTGATATTTCTCCAAATGATCTTATTGGTGTCATATATGGAAAATAGCATCTAGACCGTGTTTGAGGATTAGGGTTGGGAGATTTTTCTACTATTGCTTTTAAGCATTCGACCACACGATTAAGCAATATCAACATTGGTTCATAGAGTACAAGTGCACCAAATATGGAAGAAAAGTTTGTAAATATGGAAACTGAACTTGCAAATGTTAAATCTCAAGTGTAAATACTTCTGTTTTTTATTGAAGAAAGGAAGCAAATACCTTAAGAAATGGTTGCTATCTTATTTTGTCCTTTTTTACTAATTAGTTTATATTATTAAAAAATATTTTCTTTTATAAAGTATATTATCTTTTTTATTTGTATTCAAGTTGTTGAAAATGATTAATAAGTTAAGAAATTTTCACATTCTTCTTAAATGCAATAATGTTTTTTATATATTTTCGATATTGGAAGTGAAGCTCCATCACCTAATAAAATAAGAAGATTATCAAGGGGAAACAATGTTAATTTAGAGGGTGATCAAAATACTCTTATTTAGGCATATGATTAGTTTATAACTTAATAGGAGTTTGATTTATGTAATTTGAATATTTTTTAGTACTTAGACTACTAACTTTTAGCATGAAATTGAATTGTTGAATGAATTTCACAATTTATTTTTTAAAGTCTTACATATATTTTTATTGTAAATTAAAGTTATATTTACTTTTTAAAGAAGTTTAATTATCAAATGGACTTATAAAATCTTAAATTTGTGGATAATAAAAATATTTTTATTTAAAATGATGATTTTGAAATGCCAGTTTAAAATCAATTATAGTATTTTAGATTTTTTTATAGGTCAAATATTAGTTGTTAATGTGTTAGTTTTTATAAATGGAGGGATTCGAACCCACGACCTCTCTCTCCCTTCTTCTCTCTCATGTGAATTTTGTCACTATATCAATCTTATAACTCCTAGTAATTTAAAATATTAACTATTAATGTGTGTGTTTTTTTTAGATTGTCATTTAAAATATTAAAAATGAATTCTTTTCATTTTAGATAATAGTGACATTTTGAATTGCCATAATTTATATTATAATTTTAAATTATTAAATATTTATTTTGAAAATCATAATCAAAACCACAATATTTTCCTTACAAACGTGTAAATAATGACGGGTATAAATATCGTTATTTACGTGCAATGTTATTTTTATCATATAAACTATGACATTTACAATTGTCATTATTTATTAGTGTTAATTGCTATTTTAATACACATATAAAATGGCAATTGTTGCAGCAATTTGTTGTAACTATTGTTTTGAACTTCATGGAAAAAGGAATTATGGCGGTACTAACAATTGCTACGCATGTAAATAATAACGTTTGTAATCGCACAATTTACTATAATAATCATAATTATTTACTTGTTTCTTTTGTAGTGTTTCCAAGATGTTAATATGAGATTGTTTAAGGAACTGCTTATTTGACTTGTTTGTTTATGAATTTTAGTTTAATTGCTATTTTAGATATTGATATTTTATCCTTATAGTGACTATTTTTTAAATTTGAAGTAGAAATTGTATTATTTTGGTTGAGTGTTGGTTTTATATTTGAAGGTTGGACATGTCGTATTTATTATTTAATATGTCATTATTTTTAAATTTGGAGATAATTAAATATACTAAATTAAGTTGAGTATACTTTTTTATTTTTTAATATAGATTATTTTGATTAATAATCATCTGGTATAACCACAAAACTATCAAATAATTCTCTAAACAGGATTGGTTCGAATACAGATTGTATAATAATTGTTTTTAACATAAATTAAATCATGAAGTACTTAAGATTTTAATATTAAGAAATAGACTCATTTTTATAGTTATTTTTTCTTAGGATCAGTACGGTTTTGTTTATTATGATTTAACCTGATTTTGGTTATGAAAAAGAAAAAAGAAAAAAGATGAACAATAGACTTGAGGTTATAAAATAATTTACCATATTTTCTCTCATAGTAAAACTATTCCATCTTTGGAGATGAACAGATGAAGACGTAGTTAAATTATTCTGTTTGTGTATTATTGTTATGATTGATTAATTTGGAGGGTCAGCCACTAGTATGCTTTCAATAAGGTGGCGTCTTTCGTGGAGTTGTCAATTTAGTTGCTTAGCAAATGATTAACGTACTTTGCCTTGCCCAATTGTTCCAAAATTTAAACTAATTAAATAAGATGGGATGGGTTTAATCTAAACGTATATTTTTATTATATAATATGTACGATTATCTAGTTTGCTATTAAAAATATGATGCTCTCGCGTTTGTTAATGATACTTTAGGTCTCTCTCTGTACGTGATTGACGATGCTTATGCTTGTAGAAATCAATTTCCTACGTTTTCAAGCTATCACAAGAATCTTTCGATGAGGTTCCGTTTTATTTTTCTTTTCATAATTTTATATTTTTAAATTATACCAAATTATTATACAGAAAATGACATAAAGTCTTAAAATGTGGGTCAGGAATCATTTATCCTTTTCAGAGTGCCATCGATTTCGTTCTCAAATCATCAGTTATTGTAGTTTGCAGGTGCATTCGTGAAATTTGTATGAATAATTTTCTTCACAATGTTACTAAAAAATTAATGACACGCTACAGTAGCTTTGTTGACAAAGAGGAATACCTACTGATTCTAATGCTGGCCTGGTACTTTACATAGACCATTTTATCTTTTAAAGGATTTAATTTGCAAGAAGACAATGATCAAATTACACATATACAACAAGAAGAAAAAAATAATTAAATTGACGGAGCTTTCATTTTCACACAATTAATGTAAAATTTTAAATCATTGAATAATAAATTACTGAAATTATAAGGTTGGGACAGAATTAAAAACCACATGAAACGTGGCCTCCCGAAAATGGTTGATATATCAGTTTGGTTTTAGCTAGGATTGCAGTTTTTTCTGATTGGAGTATTAACCATTCGTGGTGTATGCAAAGTATGTAAAGCAAGAATTTTGATAGAGGATTTTTTATTTGTTTCCGCAGATCTGCAGCATTTAGATAGGGTGTTGTGGATATTCAGGTCTTGCAAATATGCAGATTTTAAATAGGGTAATTTTAGATATTAAGGTGACCTTGTGCAGATTTACACATGGGTAGGAATCATTGTGTTACTTTGGTTTTATTTATCAAAATCGTGGATTAATCAAACTCTTTTGTTGGATGTAAACATTTTGTTTCGTCTAATTAATATATATATATATATATATATATATATATATATATTTATATATATATATATATATTTATATATATATAATTCTATTTGTCTTAAAAAAAACACATGAAAGAGGAGTGAAAGACCATTGATGTATAAAATACGACTGCTTATGGGTATGTGTATCTTACATAATAATAACAGATGGGTATGTGTATCTTACATAATAATAACAGTAGATTTAAGTTTGAATATCGTACTTAAAGATCAGACCTATTTCTCAAATAAATCAATTATGAGAAGATATTAAAACAAAGAGAAAGACATTGATGTAGTATTTATGTGCTCAATAAATCAGGTTCATAACGGTAAACAGAGGAATGAGAGTAATAATGGATTAAGACTTAGGGGTTTTCATTTCACTAGAATGTTTTTACCCATATTTACTAAATAATCTCATTCTTTATTATTCATTTATTACTAATATTTTACCAAAATTGTTTATGATACATTTGGTCATTCACATCAAACTATAATCCTAACTTTATATTCAGTTTGGCCATGCAAGATTCTAAATTAGGATCAGATTCCTTATTAATCATCAATGGGAGGTTTATCCAATAAATTTGGTCAATTATATTGGAGCAAACTAGTCGATTCATACTTCAATCATTCAAATATCAATGGTGATGAATATTCAAAAAATTAAGATATTAACAAATTAAATAATAAAAACAATGCAATCACTTAATGATATTGAATAATAATGCAAAGTAAAAGAGGGAATTGCAAAGAGTTTAAATCACAAACCTAAAAAAAGGAGAATTAGCCAGAGATGCCTAATGAAAAGCAGTCAAACATCCTGTAAATTACACAATGCATTAATAAGAGAAAGAATCACTAATATAGTGCACTATGAATAGACTCAATCCAAAGTTTTCTTCCCGTTCCTTATCTCCAGGTAAAAAAATCTAATTATTTGTCAACCCAAAGCATGCCCCTTTTGTTTCTCATCTTCTCGTATTTATAGGAAGATTTTTGGTTTTTTAGTACAAGTATGTTGTAATGGAGCATGGTGACGCTGATTTGGATCTTCAATAATTGCTCTAAAAAGACTCGATTTTCTCCCTTTTTGTTCTTATTTCTAAAGTGAAAATAAACATTAAAAAGTGAGTTTTGTTAACAAATATGCAATTTTTTCCTTTCACTCAAATAGGTATTAAATGTAATAAAAATATGGTCAAATTTTGGTTTATGAAACCTCCCCACACTTATTACTTGCCCTCAAGTAATTATTTAGTTGAAAATAACACTCACATGATAAAGAATTCCAATGATCAGACAAAGTTATTATTTTTTTCAAAAATGAGTCTTCTCACAGGAACCCTAATTAAACTTTGAGCCAAAGAAAATGTAGTTAATTGCCAATAGGATGTGTTCATCTCACTACACTTGGGTGTTTAGGGACAAGATAATTTCAACCTTCAAAGATCAATCCAAGCAAGGTTACTCGGGAAAATTGTATATCAGTAATGTCAAATAAATTCACTTCAAAACAAGCAATTATAGGGTTTTACAGGGATGTAATAGGGTTAGGGTAGTTGTGTCGGTGTGGAAAAATGCAAAGAGATAAGATTTTCAAGTAACAACCTCCCTATTTTTAGAACTTTTTAATGACCCTTGATTTGAATATATACTCTTTTTGTCTCTCTCTTTCTTTTTTTTTTATTTTATATGTATATATATATATATATATGTATATATATATATGTATATATATATATATGTATATATATATATATGTATATATATATATATGTGTATCTTTTTTTTTTAAGAGAGAGAGTGGTTTTCTTCTTTTGTGAGGTCATCTTTAAATTTTCTTTCACTTTTTCCATTATTTTTTTAGAGGTTGTTCCTAGGGATGGAAAATAAACTTGTACTCATGGGTAATCCTCAAAGTTGACGGGAAATCTCCGATTTGTCCAGACATGTGTATGGGTATGGGAAATACCCGATTTGTTAAGTCAGAGATGGAAATATACATACTCATCCCGTACTCGTACCCGTCCTTGTACCCGCTTCACCCTAATCTTATTTTAGTGACTAAAATATTCATTTGTCTTAATAAAAAGAAAGATTTTATATTTAATTAACAAATTACAAACTTTGCATTTATTAGATAATTTTTTAATTAATATTATTATATTCTAACAAATTATTTTTTACTAAAATATTATTATAAATTTTTTTTTGTGAATATTCGACGGGTATGGGTATACCCGATACCGATAAGGATGGGAATGTGGACATAAATTTCATATCCGCTGCGTATGGGGAAGGAGATAAGGATGAGTTTCAGAAGCGGGATGGGAATGAGAATGTCATACTCGTCCCTGCCCCACCTCGTTGTCATGCCTAATTGTTCCATGTTTATACTAAACAATCACTTATGTAACATATGCAAACAAATGATTAATGATAAATGAATACTTTTAGAGGCTCAACTTGGACAACTAAGAGTCATCATATACAATCAGGTAGTGGCTTAGAAGAAGACAAAAAAATAATACCTCAAAATTAGCAAGTAAAGAGGCTAAATTGTAAGAGATGAACTTCAACATAATAATAAGATGTTACCAGGCTTAGAGATATTTACACTTAGAGAAAACAAATCAAGAGGTTGTATATAACGTAACCTTCCTGGCTCAAACCTCACTATTTTTGTGGTTAATATAGTAGAGAACTACACCTTGAGTTATGCTAATTACTCAGCTCCTTTATAAAAAATTCCTAATTTACTTATCATGATTCATTTTTTAAAAATTGATTCTAAAACCATGAGAATGTTCATTTTCAACTAAAGGAAGTGAAAGACAATTCAGGCATATTTATGTCCAGTGTGGAAAGATAAGATAATGTACATCATATAATCATTGGATTTCCTTCTCACACTTAAAAACTAAAAATGTCCTCAGTGCATGAAAAATACATAATATCACTAACAAATTTTGTAAGAAAACAAGAAAAATGCACTAAAAATAAAATAAAATAAGCATTAAAAGAAAAGCAATAAATTAAAAAGAATGGAAAGAAAAGAAAAACTATAGAATGACAGGTTGCCTTTAGACAAGTACTTGTTTAACATCCTAAGTCTAATAGTTAAGATGCGTTTTTACTAAGGTGACCTATTTTTTAGCCCATAGCTGTTTGCCCAATACCTCACTTGTTGTGTACCTTAAGTGTGCCAAGTTTATTCTTTTTATAATTTCCATGGGTAATTATTATGGAATCAATACCGTTCATGACATAGATGAGCAACTCAAGGGCTTCTTTATCTGTTATTGCTACGATTAATGGCTTATTTTTCTCATTCCATCTGAGACTTGTGGAACTTACAATTAACAAAGAATGGTTAAAATTAATAGAATTCAAGTTGGATAAAGAGGTTTTAGCTCCATAATGGGATGTTCCTTCATTGAGGGTTTGAGTTTTGATTCATAGTTCATATCCAACTCTTCAAATTTAATTAAGCTACCAATTGTATAAAATTGTAGGAGACAAAAGGGACATGCTTTTTCTTTTAATTGAACATTACAAAAGTGATTTTCTCTTCTCTCAAACTGAGGGTAAGTCTGTCCCACCTCACTTCAATAACAACATCACAATTGTTGAGGAAAAGGTGTCCCAATACGATCAGGATGTAAGGTGATGTTTGTGGATTGAGGTTCCTTCATGCCTAATTCTTTTTTATAATAGAGTATGGCATTAAATTTATGCTTGCTCCTAGATCACATAAGCATACTTTAAAAAATAAGGTTCCTATAGTGCAAGGAATTGTAAAACTCTCAGGATTCTTCAGAGGGGAATTTTTTTGAAATTATAGCAAAACATTCCTCAATAAGGCCTATAGTTTCAAAATCATCTAATTTCTTATTATTAGAGAGAATCTTTGGTATGAATTTTTCATATTTGGAATTTTAGTGATGGCCTCTACAAAAGGAATGTTGATATGCAACTTCTTAAACATTTCTAAGAATTTAAGAGAGAGACTATTTATCCTATTGCTAACTTTTTATTCTTTTAGGGAATGAAACTCTTACCTGAGGAAGTGTTTGTACCTCTTTTTCTCTTATCCTTTTCTACATTTTGATGCTCTTCAGTAGGGATCTTTGTTATTGGTTGTAGGGTGCTTATTAATTGTGGTCATGGGTCATCCAATTTTGCTTCACTCCTTATGGTAATTGTCTTTAGCTCCTCCTTGGGGTTTGGTTCTCTTTGAAAGGGTAAAGCACCCTTTTCCCTTTCAGACATGAGATTCACCAAGGTGGATATTTGTGTCTCTAACACCTTCATTTTCTCATAATTTTGGATAATGTATTGCATCATATTATCTTGTAATGTTGGTGTCTTCTCTTTTTTCCTTAGCCTTTGATCCTGAATATGAGAGGGCTTGTATGTGTTTTGTATGGGCAATTCTTTTTATCTTCCCATACTAGATTTATCTCTCCACCCTGGATTGTATTAATAGGGATCATATTCCTGGATTTTCCCCTCGGCATGTTTCACATCTGTTTAGGCAAATATGTAGCTCATTTGATAGTTTTCAATTGTGTGACCTATTTTTCTATAATATTCACTAGTGGGAGGATGAGGAGGTTATAAAATTTATGCTTGTGCTCTCATCAGGGTCGTCCTTTGCTTTGCTAGAGTATCGAGCTTTTTATTTATCCCTGAACTAATTGCTTCGACCTCTCTGCCTAATGGACTCCAATTGGCTTCTTCAAAATTCTTCTATTAGTTGTTTTGTGGTAGGCTGAAAAAGCCAAGTCTGTGATTACTTCATGGACTGCAATTGGTGATTTCTTCATTATAGTCCCTCTACTAGCAACATCAACAAATGCTCTATTGGAATCTAACAACCTCGCTGAAGATTTGAATTACTTTTCCCAATGGCAACCCATGGTGAAAACAACCGCTTAACATCTCTTGAAATCTATCTCATGCTTTAGCAAGGGATTCTTGTTCATATTGAGCAAAGTTTTCAATATCCCTCTATCATTAATCATATTTGGTGGCAGAGAAATATTTTTGTAGGAATTTGTGAGAACACTCTTTCTAGGTGTGAATGTTATGCTCTGGCAATGACTCCAACCAATCTAATGCCCTCCTATTTAGTGAGAATAAGAAAGCAACAAGTCTTACTATGTCTAAGGATACCCTTGGGTAGCGAACAATGTTAACTATCCTTAGCGCTTCAGAAGGGCAATAGGATCTCGTAAAGGCAGGCTGTTTATTCTCAATCATTTGAAGTAGCACTAGTTTTTGCTCAAAATGTTCTGCCTGAAGTCAGGGAGTAGGATACTGCTGGCTATATGGATGAAAAAAAATTGTAAGGTTTGTTTGAAAACAACATCTTCTTCTCCCCCATGATTGTTCTCAACATGTCTCGTCATTCTTCTTTGTCTAGCTTTGTTCCTGCGAGCAATTCTTTCAAATTTTCTAAGATCAAGTGTGTATAAACTATTCACACAGAGAAAAAGATTAAACCACAACGGCTCGATAAGATAAAATAAAAATAAAATAAAATAAATAAAATAATGAAAGAAATAAAAATACTGAATGAAAAAAAAAACAAGAAATCAATAAGATAAAGATTGAACAGAAATAAGAAACATGAAAAGAAAATATTAGCAAAGTATATAAAGAGATAGAAAAGAGTTAATAATAAGGTAAAGGCACGATAAATAGAAACAAGAAAATAAAATATTAGCAAAATATAAAGAAGAATTGTTTACTTATTCTAAATTAATTTATTCGAGAACTCGACACGATTTAGTCCCTAACAACAATGCCAAAAACTTGATGCGTAAAATATGACCGTTTAAGGGCAAATGTATCCTACACAATAGTAACAGTGGATCTCAGTCTGAATAACGCACCCAAAGGACTAGATCTAGTTCTTAAATAAATCAATTATGAGAAGAGAGTAAAAGAAAGAGAAAGAAAATGATGTAGTATTTATGTGCTTAACAAACTCAGACTTAATAAGATGTATTATATTTGTGTATTATAAATCATATATAACATATTTTTTACTTAGTATATTACCCCAGTTGAATCTTTGAACCCTGAACCCATGCCTTCACCGGTTCAATGACCAGTCCGGTTTTGAAAATCTTGGTTTTTGCTCCCTATTTACTAAGCAATCCTATTCTTTGTCATTCATTTATGACCAATATTTTACCAAATTTGTTTGTGATGCGTTTGGTCATTAATAATACACTATAACTCTAACTTAATATCCAATTTGATCATTCAAGATTCCAAATTATGATTAGTTTTTTTATCAATCAATTGGAGGTTTATCCAATGAATTTGGTCAATTATAATGGAACAATTAAGATATTAAAAACTAAAATATTAATCATTCAAATACGAATGATCATGAATATTCAAACAATTAAGATATTAACAAATAAAATAGTAAAAATAACGCAATCAGCGAATGACATTGAATAATAATGCAACTTACAGAAGGAAATCACAAAGAGTTTACATCACAACCCTAAAAAAAAAAGAATTAGTTAGATATGGGTGATGAAAAGTTAAATGTCCCATAAATTACACAATGTATTAAAAAGATAAAAGAAAGAATTACTGATACAGAACCGTGTGAATTAACTCACTTCAAAAGAAATTTCCTGTTCCTTGTCTCCAAGTCAAAAATATATTTTTTTATTGAAGTCAAAACAAGTCTCCTTTTGTTTCTTATCTTCTCATATTTATAAGAAGAGTTTGAGTGTTTTAGCACGAGTGTATTGTAATGAAGACGATCGTGCTGACATAGATCTTCAATAATTTCTCTAAAAATACTCGATTTTGCTCCTTTTTCTTCTTATTTCTTAAGTATTGTCCATTAAATAGTAAGTTTTGTCAATAAATATTCAATTTTTCCTTTCAAATAGGTATTAAACATCATAAAAATATGGATCAAAATTCAATTTATCAATAATGGAGATACTAAAAAAAACTAACAATTAATGTTTTGGTTATAAAAAAGTTAAACAGGTCTCTTAAGTTGGCTATTAGAAACTTGCATAATTAATTAATGTGGGTGAGATCATAAATTAAAATTAATTGTCATTTTTTTGTACTAAAAAACTATCACCTTAAAATAAAGAGAATTTTTGCTTTCCATTCAGGAATTTTCTTGTGGACAAATGACACTTCTAATAAGCTATTTTTCATGGAAAAGTACATTTAATATGATGAGCCAAAGCAAAACATGAAAAGGGAGAAATCCTGTTAATCCGATAAAGAGAACAAACTATATTGGATAGTTTTCTTCTAAAAGAAAACAAGTTACTTTCAAAATGATAAAGTAGGGTAAAAGTAATGGTGAGTCATGAATTCCCGATCAAATCAGGCAAAATAGCAAGTTTTTCAAAAGGCGTCAAATATAAAGTGAACAAGATATATATTTCTCTTTTTAAAAGTGGGTTTTGGAATTGAAGTGAGAAAGATGCCATTTTTATTGTTAAAGTTGTCGTTGAAACTATATCTCATTAATATATTATATACGCATTCGGGTTCAATACTATCTCATCAATAGCTTTTTTCTTTAAAAAAAAATACTGTATGATATTTTGAATTTATAACTTAATATTTAAAGAGCTTAAAAAAACTTAATTTAAATAAAAATTATAATACATCTACTAAATTTTATCAAATTACAAATAATTATTCTATTTTATTTTTTATACTAATTTTTCTTTAAATTGAAAATATTATATTAATATATCTTATATATTTAAAAACATTACACAAATAACTCACAAACCTTACACTAATATTTAGAAGTGCAAAAGTAATAATTAAAAAATAAAAATAAATTTAAAATTAGTAATTACTCAAAATTCCTATGAGTGTAATTTTCTCCCATTTAAACTCCAAACGGAATAAATATCACTTTATTCTAATATCCATACAAACGGATTTAAATTAATGGTAAAAATTTATACCACCACAAGTTCCCTTTAATTTGCATAAATTAACCCGTACAAATATTTTTGTTATTTTGTACAACTTTCTATTTCAGGTACAAAGTATTTAAAAGAAATATATTATGTGTTGGAGTGCAAGTGCGAGATGAAGTCCCACATTGGTAAGAAATTGAGAAGTTGAGTAATATATAAGTGAGAAAGACCCATAACCTAATGCCTTAAGGTTTTGGGTTGATGGTGGTGTCATGCTCTCTTATATATGGGCTCGTGTCCCATGGTTATACATCTCTCCGGTGTTTAACCCCCTCGGTTTGGTCCTAACATTATGTTCTCCTTATCCTCTATTCTAATGTGTATCAAATGAACTCCAAGTATATATATTTTATTGGTTAATGACAATTTAAAAATAAAAATAATTCAATAATTTGGTAGAAATAATAAGAAAAAAAAACTTTTTCATCTCTTTCGGATAATATTTTTTGTCACATAATCTAGACGAATAACTTATCATCAAGATATATAAAATCTGTTTTGTCATTGTTACATGTTAATATTTGGGCAGTACTATAAAAATATAATGTTTTTTTTATATTTTTCATGTGTTAGTATATGCATAATGTTACATTAATAAGTTTATTTTATTTCTATGTTTTTTAAATGTAAACAAGCGTCACACCTAGTTTAATATTTATAATCCCCCAAGTTAATCATCTCTCTTTCCATTTTCTCTTCTAAGAATTATTACCCTACATTGCATCCAATGGTGTATAAAAATTGGGTAATTGTTTCACTATTGATATATTGTATGCAAGATTGGTCATGTGGAGATTAGTCATTATTTCAAAATTGACCAACCTCGTGTAAAAATGAACAATTTTCATATTAGTAATTGGCCAATGTTTTTTAGAACACTAACAAATCTTCATTTATTTATTTATTTATTTATTATTTATTTATTTATATATATATATATATAGACAACTAAGGTGACAAAAAGAATTATGGTAAGAAATGAGAAAACATAATAATAACCATAAAATTTCAATAAATAGTTTAGATTAAGTTGTTAATTAAACAAGCTCGAGTAATTATTTCTCACAAAGTCTTCTCTTACAAACCGAATATTTGTCTTATGTGTTGCTCTCTCTTATTAGTCATGTGGATCCTCTACAAGATCGTCACTATCTTCATTACCACCACCACCACCACTGATATCGTCGCCAACGACAATGGTAATGGTGGTAGTAGAAATGGAGCATTGGTAGTGATAGTATTGGCGATAGCTGTAGTAGTGTTGATGATGTACAGTAAAGGTCGTGGTAGCAATGATGGTGGCAGCATCGATTGTAGGGGGCAATGACGATGGTGGCGACGCTCCAAATCCCCACTACCACCGTCATCGTCGCCACCTCTACCGTCGTCATCACCACCCCTATTGTCAATACCGCCACACTTATTGTCGATGTCGCCACCACTGTCGCCAATAATATCGGCAGAGGTGGTGACAATTTTGCAGAGGATTCGAAGAGCTGATAAGAAAAAAGAGCGCATTAAACAAAGATTTGTGTAAGAAAATCATTTGAACTTATTTAATCAATAACTCAATCTGAACTGGTTATTAAAATTCTATAGTTATTATTATGTTTTTTTATTTCTCACCGTAATATTTTTTCTCACCTGAGTTGCCCTCATATATATATATATATTAACGTTGCGCATAGATGTACAAATTCTAAAATGTTTTTAGCCTATTTTGAAATGTATACCTTTTACGCTCCACGTTTTTAACTTGTGATTTAGTGACTTTATCCGTAGGCTTTCACGATTTATTCACAATTTAAGAAAAAAAAATACTAATAAAAAAAGGGGATTGCTAAAATAGAAATCGAAATGAAACTATGAAAAAGAAAATATTGTTTTGAATGTGTAGCCTTTCTGGTAATAGGCTTTCTCTTCTCTCCCTACACATAATATTTTTTTTAATAATCACATTTAAGTATTTTGATAGAATTATTTGATATCGATGGTAAAAAAAAATGTAAATTATATTGCCTTTTCAAATAAATAATTTTTTATTAGAATTTACTTAGTTTTTAATATAGTTCAAAATAACAAAAAAATTATTTTTATTTTTTTCTTAAATGTAACATGTTGGTTATGCGAGGTTGATGTGAACTCAAAAATAATAACAAACCCGTTTATAATATACAATTGATCAAATTTTACAAGTTGCAAGTTTAGTTATCTACATGTCAAATAAGAATTTTAAATTTCTAATTAATTGTTCACATTCTTTTATCCCTTATCCAATTCTTCCTTCTAAATGTTAAAAAAAAACATTTTTCCTTCTAAAACTTACTATAAACTGTTGGGAACAAGGGCACTAAAGGCGAGAAGAGAGAAATAAATAACACTAAGAAGTATTTGTTTTGGTGCATTTGTAAACCTTACATAAACTTGCTTATATAGCAAAGTAAAGAACACTATCTCACAATACTAAGCAATGTGGGACTAAAAATTAAACTACAAAACTTAATCAAACTACAAAACTAACAATTCTCCCACTTGGAGCTTGATTATCACTTATTGTAGTTGCCTTCATCATCAATCATTTTTGAAGGCCAGTTGAGACACTGCAAAGCCTCAACTTCTCTGTTGTGACAACCTTTGTCTTCAAGCTCCCACTTGCTTGCATCTGTGGTTTGACATGCTTCTGAATAGTCTTCAGGCTGGTGCATGTAGATCTCCTCATCTAGATCTCCATGAAGAAATGCAGTCTTCACATCTAATTGCTCTAGGTAGAGCTCCTCACTAGTCACAATACTTAACACAGTCCTGATAGTATTGAGTTTGACAACTGGAGCAAAGATTTCAGTGTAGTCAACTCCTTCTTTCTATTGAAATCCTTTGACAATCAGTCGGGCCTTGTATCGTTTGGAACCATCATGGTCTTCCTTCACCCGATACACCCATTTATTGTGAAGTGTTTTCTTTCCCATAGGTAACTTAACTAGTTCCCATATCTGATTGGAGATCAAAGACTTCATCTCGTCTTTCATAGCAAGCTCCCACTTGTCGGTGTCCATGGTTTGACAAGCTTCCATATAATCTTCAGGTTCCCCTCCGTCAGTCAGCAACATGTAGTCTATATATCTCCTGTTAGGCACATGGGGCCGAGAGGATCTTCTCAATGCAGGAGTTGGAGTAGGAGGTTCTGATTGCTCATTGTTCTCTTTATTTGATTCCTCTGGCTGAAGACTCCTCAATTTAGGACTCTCTGGGATATCTTCCACCTCTACATAAATTGGTCCACTTGTTTCTGGGTTGCTGGTGCCTATATTATGCATGTCCTTGTACATCACCTTTTCATTGAAGATTACATCTCTACTGCGGATCATCTTTTTGTTTTCATCATCCCATATGCGGTAGCCAAACTCATCTTCACCATAACCAAGGAAACTACACTTCTTTGATTTTAGGTCAAGTTTGTTTCTGCCTTGATCACTGATGTGCACATATGCTACACAGCCGAGAACTCTAAGATGTGATAGTTTTACCTCTTTTCCGCTCCATACCTCTTCTGGTATCTTGAGCTCCAATGGTACTGATGGACTTCGGTTGATCAAGTAAGCTGCTGTGTTGACTGCTTCTGCCCAAAACTGTTTTGGTAAGCCTGACTGCACACGCATGCTTCTGGCTCTTTCAGTCAACGTTCGATTCATACGCTCTGCTACACCATTGTGTTGAGGCGTACCTGTCACGGTTCTCTCCATTATGATTCCGTGCTCATAGCAAAACTTCTTGAATATAGTGTCTACATATTCACCACCATTGTCAGATCTGAGCTTTTTAATCTTCAATCCTATCTCATTTTCTACCATAGCTTTCCAAATCTTGAAAGCTTCAAATACTTTAGACTTGTGTTTCAGAAAGTAAACCCATACCTTTCTGGAGTGATCATCGACAAAAGTTACGAAGTATTGCTTCCACCAATGGAAGGGACAGTCGTTGGTCCCCAAACATCAGAGTGGATGAGCTCAAGCCTCTCTTTCTTTGGGGTTTTTCTACTTGTCTGAAAGCTGACTCTCTTCTGCTTTCCAAGTATACAGTCTTCACACATGTCAATTTCTACTGACTGAAGACCTGATAATTTTCCTTTTGAGTGCATGACCTTCATCCCTTTCTCACTCATATGCCCAAGTCTTTGGTGCCATAGATTGGGACTTTCATTTGTTGCAACTGCAATCCAATAACATGTTCCTGTTGTCTTGTAAAGAGTACCACTCTTTTTGCCTCGAGCAATTGTCATCGCACCTTTTGAAATCTTCCAATCATCACCGTGGAAGATTGTAGTGTAGCCTTCACTGGCTAATTGGCCACTGAGATTAAGTTCTTAGTCAGGTCGGGAATATGTCTGACATTTTTCAATTCTCATACAGACCCGTTTAACTTAATCTTTATTGCACCTTTATCTGCAATCTCACATGACTTCTCATTACCAAAGTAAACCTTACCAAGGTTTCTAGGAACATAATTCTCGAATAGTTCCTTTTGTGAGGTAGCATGAAAAAATGCTCCAGAGTCTAATACCCAAGACTCCTCTTTATCTTCAAGAGAGCATATCAACACCTCATCATCTCTTGAGGTGGAGGCAACGTTTGCTTCGCCCTTTGCTTCTTGACTCTTCCGTACACTCCTATACTGGTTTTTGTAGTGCCCGGTTTTCCCACAATTCCAACACTCGATCGTCTTCGAGTTTAGGGAACTACGATGATTTCTGGACTTGGATCGTCTCTCCTTTGATTTGTCGCGTCCGCTTTCTTTGGTTGAACTTCATCCTCTTGACTCTGTATGCAATACTGAAGAGGTTGATGGTTCACTCGACTCTCTCTGCCAGATCTCTTCACTGAGAACCAAATTTTGAACATCATCAAATCTTAACTTATTGCTTCCCGATGAGCTACTCACAGCCGTGACCGTAGCATTCCAACTTTCTGGCAGGGAAGACAAAAGTATTAAAGCACGTACTTCCTCATCGAACTCAATCTCAACTGAACTCTCTCCGCCGGATCTCTTCACTGAGAACCAAATTTTGAACATCATCAAATCTTAACTCATTGCTTCCCGATGAGCTACTCACAGCCGTGATTGTAGCATTCCAACTTTCTGGCAGGGAAGACAAAAGTATTAAAGCCCGTACTTCCTCATCGAACTCAATCTCAACTGAACTCAACTGGGTTGTAACAGTGTTTAGTTGATTGAGATGATGTGCCACCGAAGCACCTTCAGACATCCGCAGATTGAACAATCGTCTCATCAAGTGAACTTTGTTTGAGGCTGATGGTTTCTCGTACATGTTGGAAAGAGCCTTCATGAGACCTGTTGTCGTCCTTTCTTTTGCAATGTTGAAAGCAACATTACGAGATAATGTCAATCGGATGGCTCCGAGAGCTTTTCTGTCTAGAAAGCTCCACTCATCCTCCTTCATAGCTTCTGGTTTCAGGCCTGTAAAAGGTTCTTGCAAGCCTTTCTGAAGTCCGCACCATCGAACTTTTCAATCTTCATCTTGCCTTCGTCTGTTGTCATCGCTCCTACTGTTTTTTGAAGAAAAGCCCCCACTGGTTCTCTAGACTGAGATCCCCAAGAACAAGAGAAAAAATCTTTTCTGATGTGGAAGATCAGACACAACTGCAGCAACAGAGCATACTAAGAAAATTTACTCTAACCAAATCTTTTCTGATGCAGAAGATCAGACACTGCTGCAACCGCAGAGCATACTAAGATATGGGCTCTGATACCACTTGTTGGGAACAAAGGTACTAAAGGCGAGAAGAGAGAAATAAACAACACTAAGAAGTATTTGTTTTGGTGCATTTGTAAACCTTACATAAACTTACTTATATAGCAAAGTAAAAAACACCATCTCATAATACTAAGCAATGTGGGACTAAAAATCAAACTACAAAACCTAATCAAACTACAAAACTAACCTAAACTTCACTTTAACAATAATTTTATCATTTTATATGTTTCTGTTTCGATGCAGTTGCCATTGCCACAAAAAGTAGTGAAATTATTTTCTCTTGTCCCCCGCCCCTTGTCTCTCTCCATTATCCTAATCCTCTTCCTTTTAAACACATGAATATGATCTGAGAATCATTGCAAGTGTAAAAATATAAATTCCACAGAATATATGTGCTCTATATAATATAATTTTTTTTATACGAATAAGATGTTAAGAAAAGTACACGATAATCATTTGCTTTAAATGTGTGGAGAGAGAGGGGATCGGAGGATGAAATTGTTTAAGCAGCATGCCGCCTTAGAATGTATAATTGTTAATTAATAATTAACCGTATATTAATAAAATAAAAAGTAAACTAATTAAAACGATTTGGTTGTGACGCGAATCTTAGGACTATCGTTAGAAATAGTTGTTTAAATGTTAAAAATAGGGTGCAAATAACACACTAACACTATATGCGGGACCCGTGGTACAAGTGACGTTGATAACGATATCCCACATGAAAGAAAAAATAGTAGGCCATTGAAATTGAAAGTTGGAGAATGCCACGTGTGTATGTGCGCAGCTTCATGCTTACTTGGCTCCAATTGATATATTATTGTTTTGTGGGCTAGATACAAAAATCCTTCCCCACTCATCAATAATAATCACCCATGCCCCACTTCAAATTAAATTCAGTAGATCATTTACAAATCATGAAATTACAAAATTAAAGCTTGTTTTATTTACTACAACTTTTTGCTTCAAGGGGATTCTTTTAAAAACAAAAATGTCTTTAGATCAATTTTTAAATAAGGGGGGACTCAAAATTCTCAACCAAATTTAGTTTTCCTCATGAGATATTTTCAAGGGAAGAGAAAATTAATTAATAAAATTATATGTATCTTTAATCTTTTTATAATTATAATTTTTAATATTTATTCTTTTTTCCTGAATTTTCATAAAGCTATATTTTTTCCTTCCAATATTGTTTATTATCTATCTACACCAAAGAGTTGGCAAACATCTCAAATAGATGTGAAATTTACTCTAAAAGAGAAAGCACCTAAGTGTACCATAGAGATTTGAGAAGAATTACATAAGACAAAGGTTGGTTAAAGAAGTATGACATACAATTCACACATGTTAAGACATAGTAGAAGAAGATCAAACAGGAATTTGCTCAAAAGGATATGACATAACTTTGGAAGGTGTAAAAGATACACTAAAAAAAAACAAATATCAAACATCCAATAAGAAAAGCATAAAAAATTAGACAAATATGTGTGGTATAGATACTAAAAGTTACATATAAATAAATAATCAAGTAAGTTTTAAAATATAAAAGAGTAAAATATAATTAACTTAAAAATCTATCTCTTCTCCTGATTTAGGTAGAGTTATTTTTCATCTTCTTCTTGGTTGAACTAAATATGATATGTTATTAAAAATTTTCTTCTCCCCTCCGTTGAACAAAACAGGCTTTAAGAGTTGAATAAACAGAAGTTCTACATTTCCAGGGAGTTAGATAGGAAGATAGTCCTGGACAATATGTAAAGTAACTTCTGGAAGTAAAATTAACTATAATAGTTAGCTTGCTATGCCAAAAAGACACGAGTTGGGAAGAGGTAAGGATGAAATTATTGGCCCTAAAGAGAGGAGAGGAATATTAAGCCGTCACTCATTCCCCAACATCATCCTCCTCCACCCAACAAAAGTTCCATCATTAGACTAAATCCCTAACCTTCGCAATCATTTGTATTATCTTTTTTCTTTGGTAGGGATAGTCATAATTTTTTTAATTTATAATAATAATCTTCCGCCTCACGCCCTGCCTATGACGTGTGTATTCAATATGTGGCACTTGTATTACTTGTGTCCTCCAAAAGCACGCGCAGCTCCCGTTGATTTAGGGTTTCCATTTCAAACGAAATATATTGTGTGAACAAAAACAACTGTTGTTATATTTTAAGTGTCCCCTGCCAAGTACCAAGACCTCCCAGTCATTTTCACTTTGCATTCAACCTAGCTCACCTGTCATCAAAAGGATTCAGTGAGACAAATAAATCTTGATTTAGCCACTCTTTACAAATTTACTTTACTTTTTTATGTTCTTAATAGGAATAGTTTATAGCAATTAATTGTAACCCTTTCACACAAATTAATTTACGTTTCTACACTGCCACCTTTAACTAGAGCAATGGAGTAACATAATAATTCATTCATTAATTTTTTTAGCTTATTTTTCATTAATTAATTAACCATAATAATTCTCTAATTGGCCCCGGCCCCTGGTGAGTCCCACTTACAAGAATATGACTGTGTCTCCGACAGGGTCATATTGAAGGATTAATAACCAAGTTCTCATTTCATTAATAACTGTCTCATCGTCCATGCCACATATAACTTCACTAGGGGACCACACGGATCAGTTCTCCTTTCTTGCAATGGCGAAAGATGCTCGTTATCTGAATTTGCAAAGTAACCCATTTTACAAGTAATCCCGGTATATCTTCCTAGGTTAGATCACATTAATGTAAGATTCTGAGTCATTTTTCTCCCCTTTTGTCACACTCACACACAAAGCTTATCTTGCATGTGTAGGATTAAATAAATGCAATATAATTAAGAGCCATAATAGCAAAAAGACAGAGATTTGCACATAGTCCTAATAGTATATAGAACTTTGACCTGTTTAATCATACATATACCAAGTCCGTAAATAAAAAGGTTTGGTGTAATTAAATGGAATACGTAAATATAAAAATGATTACTCATAATTGTTATGTGTGGTCAAATAGTGGGAGAAAAGATCAGGGGGAGGAATCGCGTTGGTGTCATCATCATGTGTCGCATAGGCACCCCTAATTATTATATAATTTAGATGATTATGTTTTGACAAATATTCATTTTGTCCTCATCTACATTATTATTGCATCCCACATCAGTCATCACCCAGCCAGAAACATAAAGCAAAGAAATCACACCTATTAGAAACTCCATTTTAGATAAGTGTGCAAAGTACAACAATAACGTGGTCTTATTATATAATTCACTGTTGGGTCATCCTCCTCCATGACAAGGGTCAGGGGACCCCAGAAAGAGGACAATTAATCAGGTTACCCCACACATACACCGCATCATTCTGTGATCGAAAACGGAACAGATGGGACTTGCAAGTTCATGATTGGCATTAAATTCCGTTTCCAGCTACATGAATTATTTCCTCTGTTTTATAGAGCTCTCCATGTTAAACTGGGCTCAGAATTTATCAAATGCTCACGTGCGTGCCCAATTCAATCTTGGGATCCATTCCCATTAATTTATTGGAAAGCAATCACACACACACATATGGATAATTCTAAATTAATAATTTTCTACTATGGTCTCTAATTGACACCACTGTTAAGCTTTTTATTTGTTTCCTAACCTACCATGCATGTGGAACAACAAATACAGCCACACTTGTCCGGTGTGAACTGGAGCGAATTAAAAAAAGTGCACCACCAGAAGGACTTCGAATTTATAAATAGAGTGCATGACCAAAGTACTGGTAGGAAAAAAATAAGACGAAAAACGTGATTTTAGGACCATCTGCAAGTAATAAACTTGATTCATTGTATGTACCTATAAAAAAATTTAATACATAATTAATATGATTAATTAAGACTCCCGCCTCCATCTAAAAGCCAAAGCCATATAGTGTAGGACTACTTCCAACGAGGTCTCCTAGCTAGAAATTTGGACAAAACATCTTTAAAAAGTGCTTCCAACTAGCGACCACACAGGTGCTGAGATCAATAAACCTCGTTTAAGAAAAAGAGAAGAAAAGTTGTTGGAAAGTATTGAATGGATATAGATTAGGGAAAGTATAGTCATATATAGAAAGGTAGATATTTTTATAAGCATATATAATAAAATTATCAAAGAAATATATATATAAATATGTATACTGATGGAACAAGTGTACATACTAAATTTATATAATTTTAAAGTAAATTTAATTATGCTGACAAAAGTCGATAAATGAAAAAATTGACATGTAGTAATTAAGCAAGTAACGTTTCCTGATTATCTGCTTTTTATGCTGAAATATATTATTTTAATAAGAGAAACCAGAAACAAGATTAGAAATGAGAAGCGAGAAGAGGGATTTGATTCTCTATACGAAACGCAATTAAAGCAGTGTAATTGAAAAGTTACTCTTTTTAGTTCTAACTAGTTATTGCTATCTAATAGTTTTTCCCCCAATTAAGGGAAGATAAAGGGAGGAAAGAAATTTTTCAATAATAATAATAATAAAGGCATTTTGGATGGTGTCTGTCAGGTATATTATTGTTCTACCCTTATTTGTCAAGGTTTCTTGTAACTTTGGTTTTTCTTGAAACTTCCTACTATAACTAACCGCTTACACAAGCATGCCCCTGCTGGAATAGGCATTAAGAAATTCTAATCAAATGGCAAAGTCTGATATCTTTCTAACTATATATATATAGGCGACACCAACCTTTGTGCTTCTATACCTTAATATTTCAAATACCAGAGGGAGTAACTTCTCCAAGCTTCAATTATATACATTATCCACATTCCTAGCTTTATCCACATCTACAAAATAGTCCTTAGATTTTCCTCTCTCTTTCTCTATATAACTCTGTCATTTCTTACAGATATCCTTTCACTTCCTTCAAACACCAAAATCATGGGCCTCAGAGACATTGGTGCTTCGCTGCCTCCTGGGTTTCGGTTTTATCCGAGTGATGAGGAATTGGTCTGCCATTACCTCTACAAAAAGATCGCAAATGAAGAAGTTCTGAAGGGTACCTTGGTAGAAATTGACCTCCACATATGTGAACCGTGGCAACTTCCTGGTACATATATATTCATTCTGATTTCTGAAGTATATATAGCTTCATCTCTTAACTTCTAGTTGGTTTCTAAAATTTCTCAAACACCTATATTTGTGTTTTCCTTTGTGTTCGTGTCTTTGTTATAAGAAATGGAAAATTTTCATACATAGGGGGTTACTTCACATTTACCAAAAGTCCTTTTCTGCTCATAGTTAATTAATTTAAAACTGTCTAAAGCTATTCATGGGTTGGCTGCGTTGATAGACCTGTTCAGACAAACAAGTCTGGCATGTAGTGTCAAATTAATACGGAGAAGGGACAAACACGCTTGTTTGATTGCAGAAAAGACCGGAGAGATAGATGAGAAAAATGCAACATAATGAAAGGGTTGGGGGTAAGAAGAAGGGGTATATGATCTAGGTTTATCACATTCACAGATACGACAGTGCATTCACTTCTTCAATCATTAACGCAATGCCAACTTGTTCATAAAGCCTCTGCTTCTGTCAATAAATTAAAATAAACATCCTGTACTTTATATTATTAATTTATTTACTTATATATAATTAACAAATTCCACTTGATATATTTGCTGGTATTTTTGTTTTTTGTCTCTTGCATCTACTGTTGAGTCGTTTTTTTACTTTCCCTGTTGCTACCAAACATATTTTTTCTTCTTCTTTGGTGTAGAATTTAATTGAAATAACCCAAATGATAGATATATTTTCTACTTAATTATAATACCAGCTTGGATAAATTTTTTAATAAATAATTAATGAATAAAATATTTTAAATAAATTAAAATTAATTTCATGTGTAAATTAAGAATCAATTACTTATTTTAATTCAAAAGTCTCGTGAACTAAAAATTAATTCCAAACTCTAGCGACCACTTACTTTTTTTTATCAGATGTGGTATTAATTGACCTTGTTTGAGTTGTAAGTACTTATATTAAAATTAAATTATGTATAAACTAGTAAATAAAAATTCTCTTATTTAACTTTTCACAAACTTTAACTTATATATAAATTAATTATTTTAACTTATAAAAAAACTAAATCCCTTTATCTTCTTATTTTGTTTTCTTATAGTTATTTATTGAGATGTTTATCCAAATAAAGTTATACTCTATAGTATGTTTTTCCTCTATTCAATCCATTCTCTTCCCTTTTTTTTCCAAAACCCCGTCTCTAAATTCATTTGTTCCCACTTTTATCTTGTTTCAGTTTAAACTTCCTCTAGCTATAAAAATCGAATATAAACTATATGCACACATAGAAAGCACATGCACCCCTACTGTCCGTAGCACTACTCATCATTTGCATATAAAAATTATTTGGGTTAATTGTTTGTACATCATGATGAATGAGTCTGGGCCATATATATATATATATATATTATTTAGAACATGCATTGGTATATAGATGGATATTCGTATAATATGCTACTAATTCTGCTAGTGATCATTAGCTTTGTCCCTGGTCATGAACTAGAGAGGAACTAACACCGTACCAACCCCTAACATATATATAGAGCCCTAGCTGGCGGTGGAAGGTTTTAATATGGAGGGTGGCGTGGAGCATAACTCTTGATATATATTCAAGTAGTTTGTTTGATTCATGCATAGAATCGTGTCCGTTCATTTATTAATTTATCATTCTTTTGGTCATAGTGTCCCATAAATTTCACGCATAGGATAAATATATATACATACGTAGTAACTCGTATTCTTTATTACAACAAAGTTAACAAAGCAATACTTTTTCACCAAGCAACAAACACTGATGATGTTAGAATACCCTGGCACACACATACGTGTGTATATATATACACCTCAGTTAATTACCTTTCTTAGACATGACTCGCTATCTATCTAGCTAGTTGATTTTTACTCGTTGGCATTATTAATTATATTTTCCCTCGTGAAAAGCAATTTTTTATGCATGAAAGCGCATACATGATCTTTCTTGCGTAGATTATTTTCATGCACTGTATTATGAAAGGTATGAAAGGCGGTAACAAGAAGAGAGAGGAAAAAGAGGGCACGAAATGACATATATATAGCAAATATAAAGCCAAATACGTTGAAACTTGTAAGCAGCAATTAGCACTATATGTAGGGTGTCATCAAACACTAAGTTGTTGTCATGTTTGTCTGGTAGGATTGGAAACTTGAAAATTCCATGTCATTAATGAACTAGCGGACATGTGATAGTGATTCAACACAGGACCTAACATTTTATTATTTGTGGAACACAAATGATTATTACACATACTAACTAGTTTACCATGCCTTAGTCGAAATTGACGAGTAATGTGTCTGATGCATGCGTAATATTAATGCAGAGGTGGCTAAGCTGAATGCAAATGAGTGGTACTTCTTCAGCTTCAGGGACCGCAAATACGCGACAGGGTTTCGAACCAACCGGGCAACAACATCAGGGTATTGGAAAGCAACGGGGAAGGATCGTACGGTGCTGGATCCATCCACGCAAGAGGTCGTAGGGATGAGGAAAACACTGGTGTTCTACAGGAACAGGGCCCCAAATGGCATCAAAACCGGTTGGATCATGCACGAGTTCCGCTTGGAGACCCCACATATGCCTCCAAAGGTCCAATCCTTTCCTCTTTCCTTCTCTTTTACTGTTTACCTTTAATTTACTCCTGCCACTTGTTTCGCTTTTACTAATTCGTTTAACTAGTATAGCCTTAAACTTCTTTTTCAGAATACTGGAATCAATTTCTATAAAGTTAGTTTTTTAAAAGTGTTCTCTCAAATAAAACATGGTCTTTACTAATGATTTGACTTTTTTATAATATTACTTGCATAAGTCATCACTACCATAAAAATGTTCTTTGCTAAAACTTTGTTGTTGGATTAATCTTTAATATAACTTTTAATGAAAACAAATTAAATTGGTGTGTGGTATGATTGATGTAATTAATTAAGGTCCAATCTTGGAGATGATTTGCGGCTAAAGCTACGAAAAGATTCTTTGCCCCATTAATCCATCCTTTATTATGGTGCATGTTTCTTAGGCAGTTTTGCTAATATCATATGCGTAAGGACTATCCACTACAATTTATAGTTTCATTCAATTATAATCTAATTAACTTATAGTAACATTTATATGTTAATTATTATATAAGTAAATTGCTCTTAAAGTCGATTGAAATTTACTAAGTACTACAGTTATATACTCTATTAATATTATTTTGCTCATAAAAATATTTACATAGATATTTTTCATCTTATGCTATAAGTAAATAGTTTTATTAGTAGGAGATGAATCTAGCTAGTTGGTTAGTCGTCAATTTTTTTCTATAAAAGTTGTACACAAATTATCAAGATTAAAAAATTTAAGGCCACATGATCATATAAAAGAAATCAAGTGACTCTTCTGTTTTAATTTTTATTATTTATAATAAAATTTAATAGTCAGTATTCATTCTTTTATTCTCGTATAAAAAATTATTTTTCTATATTCATCTTATAAGTACATTAAGTCTGTGGGTAAAATTCATCATATAATTATAGATAGTATTTTAAGTCAAATATTAGCTTATTAATATGTTGATTTTTGTTAACGAAATGACTTTAACTCATGATTTCTTTCTCTTTTTTTCTCTACAAGTGAATTTTGTCACTAATTTTTAATAAATATTTCTCTGAAATAGTAAATACCTTTTTTTGTCACAAAAAATACTTTTAAAAAATGATATTTTTAATTTGAGGCATAAAATAAATGTTTTTAAACATTATATGACAAAAGTAATTTCCCTTGTAAAAAAAGATAGAAGTAATTTCTAACAGTAAATTAATGGTTGTTAGCAACATCTTTATATTTGCAATCAAATTATTTTTATTTTATTTAATAATATTTTATCACATATTATAAAAGCTTTATGAACCATCACTTATGTTTATGTATAATAAAAAAAATTACATAACTTAGTATTGATTGATTGAAATTACATGTTATAATTATAAAAAATTACATAATTCATTATAAGATTTAATAGTTAGTATATTTACCAATTATTTCAAATTAATTAATTAGTTCAAATATTTTCATATAAAATATCATTCTCATTTGATATGAAAAATCATTAAATAATTTTAAATTATCACGTCATTCATCATTTCAACCAATCATTATATAACATGTAATTATTTAATTAATTTATTTTATATATTGTATTGATTAAATAAATTATATGTTATACAGTAATTGGTTATAACGTGATGAGATTCTCACTATTTACTAATAATTTTTCTTCTATGTGGCACACCTTTAATATTTATAAGATAATTTTTATTTCAGTCGTTTCCTCACATATAAAAAGCATTTCATTTACTACGTTGCACCTTTGTACATGTAACAATTCATTAAAAATTTAATAAATAATATTTACTTCTTCCATTTCATTTGATATATATAAAATATTATATTATCATATTGAGTTAAATAAGTTTCATTTGATATATATGTCATAAATTGGGCACACATATTTATCTCTCGATTTTCTTTGTGTTATAATGTACACTAGGAGTGTTTAATATAAATTCGAGTAAACTTATTTTAAAAATTAAGTATCATTATATTAATTACAACTTAGTTTTTAAAAATTTAATTATTTCTAAAAAAATTAATTATTATATCTTTATAAAATATTTTAACAAATCTAATACTAAAGTCATGACTTATTAACACAATATTTTTAAGACAATTTTTTATTATAAAATTAGTCTAATAATAAAAAACAACTTGAAGAAAAAAATTAGAAAAATATTGCAAATTCAAATTTCTCTCCCTAATAAATAACATTGTCAATTACAAAAAAAACACATCTTCATTCTAAAAGTTAATACACACAAATTGACATACACTTGTAATTAATGAAATTAGAAAAGTTAATACACACAAATTGACATACACTTGTAATTAATGAAATTAGGTATAGCGAAGGATTGTTTATTGTCCATCCTGACAAGTCTTGTTGGTGAAAGCTGATGACTGAACAGATTCTCCCTAAAAAGACATGACAGATCTTCCAATCTCTTTTTTTTTTTTTTTTCTCATGTGCATTGAAGCAGGATCTGATCGATTTCAATTGCCTAGAGTTTTGAAAAATGTTTGTTATATTTAATTCTTATAAATTTTACTTTTTAAATAAGATATATTAATAAATAATTTAATGATGATATAATCCATATTTAGTCATGTCCCATCATGTTATTATAATGTAACATTGAGATGTAAAATCTATATTTGAGATGTCAAGAAAATCTATAAACTTTTCATAAAAAATGCAAGAACTTTTGTAAATTAATTAATATGTAAAAAACTACACATCCTTTAAAACAGTTATGCAAAAGAGTTTTATATATAAGCTTGTATATAAACAAATTTTAATTTATAACTAAACTTATAGTTTGATTGGTTTAGTTTTGATTTTTAATTTTTTAAAAGAGTTTTAAAAAATAATTTTTAAGAATTATTTTTAAAAAAATAAAACAAAACTTATTTAATAACAATGGTTGGAAAAATGTTTTAAAAATATAAAAATAAAAAAAACTAGTTTATATTTACAAAAGTATCATGAATAAAAAACAAAAAACAATATATTCTCTATGTGTTTTGAGTTTTATAAATAAAAAACACAAAATTAAAAAACAAAATTAGTCGGTTATTTTCTTTTTTATTTTTTAAAAACTGAAGATACAAAATTATTTTAAAAAAACACTGACAGTTTTTTAGTATGTTTTTAAATATTAAAATAATAAAGAAAAATTTTATAAAACTCTAAAAAGAAATTTATAATTTTTCATATTTTTTTATCTAAAAGTTTCTATAGAACCTCGTCCAAATAAATTATAAAGTGACGATGAAGATTATTTTACTAAATATTAGAATTTATAAGAATCAAACTAAAAAAAATTTTGAATGAACAAAAATAAGAGTAAATGTGACCTATTTATTAACACATTACGGTAATATTTTTTAAAATTTAGTGTAATATATATATATATATATATATATATATATATATATATATATATATATTAACCATTATTTTTACACTCTAAGATGTCAATATAAAATTTGAAAGAAGTGTTAGAATAACATTTTTAAACATATATAAAATATTAATGTAATATTTTTAAATTTAAAGAAATATTAATATAAGAAAAGAAAACAAAGTTATCCGTAATTTAAAAAAAAAAAAAGTTGAGGGTGGATTTGTAATTAATTTGTTTAAAGTTTATTAAATAAAGATTATAAAGTTATTATTTTTTAAAAGCTAAAGCTTACTTTTTGATGATTTGAAATATGATTTATATTTGAATTAAATTCACTTTCAAAGCTTATGTAATTTAACTTTAGGTTAATTCATGTGTGTTGGGTTGAAATTTATTAAAAATAATTAATAAAAATGAAATTAATTATAAATTGATATTTTTTTAGTAATAAATTTGAAGTAATCATGTGTTAGAAAAAAGACAAATTATATATGTACATCTTATATGCTATTACATACCTAGTGAGAGAGAAAAAAAATACATATATAAATATAGGATGAGAAAAATAAAAAAAACTAAAAAATATTGATAAGATATATAAAATAAAAAAGTATATGTATTCTATTATTTAAAAAAGATTGAGGTATTAGTCATTTAAGTTATTAGTTATTTGTGTAGAATGTATGGATAGGGAAGGGTGATGCAGTTGGAGTGGCGTAAGGATTTACTTTGGGTTGTTGATTTCAGGAGGACTGGGTGTTGTGTAGAGTCTTCCACAAAAGCAAAGAAGATTCCAAAGTGGTGTATGAGACAAGTGCTTCTTCCCTAACTTTGGCTTCGTCATCTCCAACCAACCATGCCATGCCTGTTGGGTATAACAGACTTCCCACTTCCATCTCCATGCCAACCCACCATCATCATCATCATCTCAACCCAAACCCAAACCAAAACGCTTCTTCTTTCATGGATCTCCTTCACTTCTCTAGGCAAACCAACACCAAAGCTGATGATGCCTACGCTTTCTTATGGGATATGGACCTACATGAAAATAACCTAGAGCCTGCTGTTGCTTCTAACTTGGACACAATTACATTCCAGGTTGATAATAATCATGATGATAATATGGTCTTGCTATAAGGATAATATTATGCTTCTGCTTCATATACATCTCAACATTCGTTTATTTCTCATGTATTTATGGTGTTTCTCTGTGAGGGGCCTACATTATTATTGGGATCAATTGTTACAACTTTGTGTGGTATATATATTGTTCAAGAAGTAGTAGGGAAATATTATAGGGTTTGGGAACTATTATTTACACCTTTGTACACAATACAGCTTGTCCATATGTAATTAGAATTGCTTATATTCTCATCACTGAAAACTTCAATTTGCGGTGGTGTGACCTACATTTCACTATGCGGATCAACTGACCAAACCTCCAGAGCTTTATTACATGATTTTTATTTGGAAGGGTCGGACATATCATTATATGGCACTTTAAAGAATTGTTAATCTCGTACTTATTAAAGACATATCTTTTCTTTTCTGAATTAGAAAAAGTGTTAGACTAGCAGACAGAAAAGAAAAAAGAAAACCCACTTATAGCTTTACAAAAATATAAGTGTAAGTTCGTAAAAAAAAAAAAAAAAAAACTAGAATTGTAAGACTTAACATAAGAAAATCACACTTGAGGGTTTATTTTTGTAGTAATTAATGTTTATATGATGAAATACAATTTTCATATTGTATATATTAATTTATCAACAAAAAAAGATTTATTTATATGTAGTGATACGTTCGGATTCCTTATCAAAGTAATACAGATAGATAGAGAGATATAAAATTTACTAATATTATTTAAAAATTATTCAATAAAAAATATTTTTATAAAATTTAAATGTAAATTAATAAGATAATTATATATAAAAGAATTCACTTACTTTAAACATAAGTTTAAAGAGTTACCTTTCATCTTCACAACTCATATCAATCAGTAAATTTAAAAAAAAAATAAAAAATAAATATTTTATACTTACTCTTAGAATAAGTAGATTCTCATCTATAAGAAACGTTATTCATGGTAATCTTGTATTTAATCTTCACAATAAAATGAATCATAGATATGAAGTATAATTAGCCTCTTGTATTTAATCTTGGTAAGTTGATCCTCTCCTGCATAGGTACCTTTTACTCGTGTAGGTGTCTTTTAAAGATGTATGATATTGATAGGGGTTCCTGTGGCAAAAGTTCACGTAGGGGCTACATTTTTTTGGTTTGATTTTGGTCATTTCCTTTTATGATGTATAAGTTGGATGAAACATTTTGTTTTATCCTTCATATTATATAAATAATTTACTTTGCCTTTAAAAAAAAAGTTGATCCTCTCCATAATAAGTTATATCTAAATTTCTATTTTAAATATTATTTATATAAATTATTATGAATTACTTTAAAATTTAACGTTATTTATTTTTAATTATTAATCATAAGTATATTTTAAAGTAACCAAATATAAAGGTAAATGAGGTATAAAATAAGAGTTTAATTAATATATACTATCAACGTAAAAATTTTTACACTGACAGTCAATTGTATTATTAACTTTACCCATTAATATTTTAAAAGTCATATAAATAAAGAGTTGTAATTTCACCTCATTCTAAAATTCTTTTATACATTTAGTACACACTAATTAAACTCATAAAATAGTATGTTACACTATTAACCAATAAAAAGTAATTATTAATATTATTTAAAAAAAATTATTGTAAAAATCATCAAACATATTATGGATTCGTTTGTTTAAAATTAAAAAGGAAGTGAGTTTAAAAAAATTAGTTCTTAAAAAATATTATTTTACAAAATAAACTGAAACAAACAAATCCTAATATTTTATTATTGAATGATAATATAAACTATAATGTTTCAATGCATTACCTATATATTTTCATTTTCTATTGATATGTGATATGGAATTTATCTGTATATCTTGCTTATATTTATATTATATATGATATTTGACCTAATATGATGGTTGTCTAAATTGTTTTTGGTAGTTTTTAGATAATATAAGTGTTTCATTTTAACTAAATTAATTTTTCATGTGAATAAATGTATCATAAAGAGATTCCTAAATATTTTATAAAACATGTTTCATAATTATTATTTTTTAAAAATAATATATTTACAATAACTATTCTGATTTTATGTTTAATTATAACTTTATAGTCAAATATATGATAAAGTTTTATTTCGCCCATAAATAAGAATTTTTTAAGATCACATATATTTTTTATGGAAGACATGAAATTCTTTTAAAATAATATCACTACAAAAGTAAAAATAAAAAATAAATAAACAAAAATAGTACATATATAAAATTATTATCTCCAATACAATTTTCTGTCTATATATTTAATATAATTACATATTTAAGATTTAAACTTATCAAGCTAGAACAATGATAATGTATACCGGATAAATCCTTTGGATTAGTTAAAGAAACTTTGACTATATTTCCACAAAAAATATTTTGACAACATTTATAGAGAATATTTCACAAACCAAACAAGATCAAAGATAATTTTACCCTAATTAAGATTATATTTTAGATATCTTTCAAAATATTATCTTAAACAATATCAAACATAATATTACCCTAATTAAGATTATCTTTTAGATATCTTTAAACGATTATCTCAACACAAGATCAAAGCTAATTTTAATCTAATTAAGATTATATTTTAGAATATATATATATATATATAAATTTATTTAACCATAATTGAAAATGGTCAAAACCATTTCCACATCTATAAATAGGGAGTAATTAAGTACATATGGAAACAATTATTCATTCTCTATAAAATATAAAATCTTATTATTATTATGAAATTACTTTTAATCATAACTCTTTTTGACTTAAGTGTTTTTTACAGATAACGTTTGTGCATGTACATTTTAGCGTTGTGGGATGAGTAAACTGTTTTCTTTTGGCCCTAAGTTTATGCTAGATAATAACATGATGACTAGGAATAACATAAGGACTTTAAGAAAATCAACGGATTTGTAGCTCACCCATATGATATTGATATCTTAGTATTTGTTATGAAACATGTGACCCATACGCATATAGTTGTGGTTTTAAACATGCAACAAAAACTATGATGTATGAACGTTCATTTTAATTCTATAAAGCTACTAAACAAATCAATTTTACATATGTTTGCAAATGTTGTCTTTCAAATACCCATTATTACGTTTCAAGAGTTATAAGGTGTCACACACTTTTATATATAAATTGCAAATTATTTCATAGAGCAATTATCATTATTTTCTAAAGTCCTTTTCACATATCATGATATCACACCTTATATCACTTCTTTTTCTAGAGCTTATATTGAGCTAAAGGTCATAAAGTTTCAAATACGTGCTATATTGATATTCTAGCTAAAAGATCAAGATATATTGTAACATCAACAAAGATTTTCCTCACAAATTCAATGTTTGGGTAAGAATGTATATTTTCGGAATGCTAACAAAGGTAACCCTCTCAAGCTTCAAGTTTGGGTAAGGATGCACAACATCAACAAAGGTTTCTCTCTCAAACTTCAAGTTTGAACAAGGATGTACCTTTCCAAAACATCAATAAGGGTTTATCTCCCAAACTTTAGGTTTGAGTAAATATGCACCTTTCTAAAACATCAACAAAGGTTTTCCTCCAAAAACTCCAGGTTAGGGTAAGAACACACCTTATGGAAACAAAAAGGTTTCCTTTTCAAACTCTTGACTTGGGTAAAGATGCACATTTATTAAACATCAACAAAGGTTTCTCTTTCAAACTCCAAGTTTAGGTAAGGATGCACCCTTCTAAAACATCAACAAATGTTTCTCTCCCAAACTCCAGGTTTGAGAAAAATACACATTTCTAAAACATCACAAGGGTTTCCATCCCAAACATAAATAAAAAGCTTCTTCATCAAATATTCCTCGACGTTGAAAGGCCTGTGTATCAGATAAATTATTTGGATTAGTTAAAGATTACATCAACTATATTTCGACAAAGAATACTTCAGCAGTATTTCGACAAAAAATACTTCGACAACATTTTGATAGAAAACATCTCATAAACCAAACAAGATCAAAGATAATTTTACCCTAATTAAGATTATCTTTTAGATATCTTTAAAAGATTATCTTAGCACAAAATCAAAGATAATCTTAACCTAATTAAGATTATAATTTATAATATATTTAAAAATTTATTCTAACCATAATTGAAAATGTCCAAGACAGTTTCTACAGCAATAAATAGAGTAATTAAGTATATATGAGGACAATTGTTCACTCTTAGAAGATCACATCCTAACATATTACAACTATACATAACGTTTTGAAGGGCATTCAACTTTTGCGCAAAATATGTGTATCCTTAAGTTTGTGCAGGTACAATATGTAATGATTTTTATTCATGTATGGTAGAATATTTTATTCATACCCGTTCATAAATTAACATTTTTAAAAATATTTTATGTAATGATTTTTATTTTATGTATTATCTAACATAAGAAATTTTTATCCTTTTGTTACTTTTCTATTATTATTGTTAAAAATATTCTGCACCAAATGCTACATTACAAACAATAATATTAATATATATATGAGTTTAAATTGATGGATGTTAAAAAGAATTGAATTATTTAACATATTTATCATTCAGATATGAAATTGATGATATCTTTTAAGAATCAATAGAAATATCCTAAATCTTTCAAGGTTCAATATCATATTATATTCTAACATGTATCCTTTAACCAATATAGATATGAACAAAATTATATTAAAAAATTATTTTCTTAAAATATCTTTTTAGAACCTATAAAATTGTCAATTTTGATTTTAGTACTTAAATTTTTAATTTTTTAAATTTTAGTACTAACATTTTTAATATTTCAATTTGATACCTAGCGTTAAGTATTTTTTGTTAATGAACAACATAACTAACACAAGTGTCATGCCATCAAATGCATGTCATTTAAATTTGTTGAGTCAGCATCCACGTCGTTTTTATGGTAAGTACTTTTTTTAAAATAAAAATTTTGCAAGTACTAAAATCAAAATATTAATAAAGATTAGGTACCAACATCAAAATAATTTTATTTATAAGTACCAAAAAAATATTTAACGTTAGAAAAATGTTCGTTATCATTATCATTGAAACACACATTCTTTGTCATATAATATGTGTTTCTCAATTTATCTCTTTATGTTGAAAATTTTAACTGTTACCATTGAATACAACATTATTAGAGAAGTCTATTGAACCTTGAAATGACTCTATATAAATAATTATTTTTAAAATAATTAATGGACTAAATAGGATCCCTTTGTTTTTTGAATGTAGTAATATAGCCTATATTAAAAAAATGCTTAAATATATATGTTTCAAATAAATTTTTTTGCTTTATGTTGATTTTTGAATAATTTATTATTTTGTTTTGATTCTTAAATTGTTTTATATAATACTTTAAATTATTTTAAAATACTTTAAAAAGTATTTTAGATAATACTTTAAGAGTTTGAAATAAAATAAAGAATATTAGAAACTAAACACAAAACAATAATTTTATAAGAAACTCACTGATATTTTGGAACCTAAAATATATTTAAATCTTAAAATAGTGTATGATACAATCATAATGGCAATTAAATTTTTGTAAGCATAAATAATATTTTGGTACTAGCTAGAAAATTAAATTATTTTGATTTTGGTACCTAAAATTTATTTATACTTTGCTTTTAGTATTTAAAAAATTGTTATTTTTGAAAAAGATATCTATCATAAAAATAACGTGGACACAAACTCAATAAATTTAAATGACGTAAACTTGATTATATGACACATTCGTTAGCTATATCTTCCGTTAACAAAAAACACTTAACAACAGATATAAAAATAAAACATTAAATAACATTAAGTACTAAAATTAAAAATTTAGATAATAAAATTAAAATAGATAATTTTTCCAGTACTAAAAAGATATTTAAATCTTATTTTTTTTATACATTCAAATATATAAAAAGTAAAATCTTTGTTTTCTGTGTACCCACCATATATATACAGGAGGACTAGCCACTATTATTCTCTTAATTTCTTTTTCATTCTGCTGCTTATTTCCCTCTCATTATGTTTTTTTTTTTTTCTCTTTCTTTTTATGACATTGACACTGATCAATTAAGTTATTGCAGTCGCAGATCTACTTAAGAGAACAAAACTCTCTCAAAACCGAACATTTATTTATTTAGTGAGTAATATTATACTTTTTAGCTGCCAAAAAAATGTTATACTCTTTTAGAATACCCACCTAATAATCTTGTCAATATTACAAAAAGATTAAATGTAATTTTGGTCTCTTCTTTTTTTTCTTTTCAAAATCCATAATTTTGATCTCTAAAAATATTTAGTCTCTCATCTTATAAATTTGTGATATGTCTTATATTAAAACAAAGATATTTTGCCCAAATTTATAAAATCCAGCCAATTCGATTAAAATTGAAGTTGTAGTGATTATAAAATTGACTTGCATAATCTAAATTTAGTAACTTGATAGAAGTTATTTATTTAATCCAATCAAATCCAAGTTATTATTATCCAGGCTACAATCCAACTAAATCCAAGTTATTATTATCCACAGTGAAAAAATAATATGATAATTATTTTTTAAATATTTTAATTTATAATAATTATTATTATTATATTAATAAAAAATAATGAAAGGCCAAGATACTTTGCGTTGCGGTAATGTCATTGCAGATAATTCCTTCCCACAAATATATTTTTAAATACTACAATTTTTTTTAAATGTCATTAAAAAAACTTTGATTAAATATTTTAAGATTTTTTATTAAAAATATTTTTTTAAAATTCTTATCCAATATAAACCCCTTTTCTCAACTTTCTTTTTGCCATCTTTAGGGATTTTCTTAGGATAAGTCGTCTAAGCCAAATATATAGTCATAATTTCTTGAAGTTCTTTGTAACGTTGTCAAATTTATTTAACGCTTTGCATAATTTATAATGTTATTCAGTATCAATTTGAGGTTGAATTAATTTAAACTTGAAATATGATAAAATTAAATCAAGTTCTTTGTCACTCGGACTAATAAATATTGTGCTCATTTCTTTCTTTCTTTCTTTGTTTTATGTCTAATAAAAAATAATTTTAATGAAACGGGAAATTATTTCATTTTAAGGTTAGGACACAAGATAAAATATACTAACAACTTTACAATTGTATATATAAAAGAATTCATTAGAAATAAATCCTATACATATACTAACAACAAAGTGCTCTAGATCATCAATGTCGCATCTCAAATCGACCAATTTATCCAATTCAGCAATAAAGATATGATGCCGTGGGTAGGATGCCATGCCCTAAATCTTATAGGTACGTAGGAAAATGTTTTCGTCAAACAAGTTTGAAAAGAAGCATATATATATTTGACAAATATGTTTGATGCATGTGAGAAAAGCTTGATGAATGAAACGGGAATCTTCCGTCTATTCATGTTTAAAAGACATGAATTAGACGCCTAATTAGATCTTTCATTGATTATGGCACATTTATTATTATAGTAATATATATGAGATCAACATCTAATGTAGCAGTGCATGGGCAACACACATCTCATGACAAAGCAAATACTAACTAGCTAACAAAAAAGTGCACGTGGTTGATGCAACCATGCATAACTTTTTCACGATATTAAAGTAAAAAAGGGAGGGAGGAAGCAGAGATCAAGGCAGACACTGGTTGAGATCTTAATTTTGTCTCTCCATTTTTGCCTTTTAATTTCTGTAGCTAGTCACTTCAATATTAATCAATGAACCGCTTGTCATATGATGCTTCAATTATTTCCAACGTATTTCACTGTGTGTTAGTTATTTGTCGGTACACTAATTGATTCACATTTAAATGTGTCGCATATGCCCTCATAAAAACCGATTCTTTCATTCCACATCCCAGATATGGTTTGCTTTTTCTCCCTTTTTTATCTGTTTCTTTAGTTAATTTGTATTCCAAGGCTTTCATTTGTTGAATGTTACGTTGACAGGAATGGATATGTAATGGCCTTCAGCCTCACCTAGCTATAGCTTTCTGTTTTATTAAACATAAATAATTGAGACTGAGGTCCATAATTGACAGATGATTTGAAAATTAATGATGGTTTTTTCATATTTTGGGGAAGTTTTTGAAAGAAAATAACCAGTTAGATAAAAAACTAATGAACACATTGAAGAATATCAGTATCCTTAGGTGTAGGTGTACCAATCAAACACAAGTTAGTGTGACAAGAAGCGAGTGGCAAGCCATTAGCCATGGAAGAAATATCAGTTAGATTAGTCCACTATCATTAACTTAGAGAAACAAGAGATTAGGATGGAACTGTGGAGACCCGATCGAGGCCTAATAGGGAAGATAGGTTCAACTTGTTGGCATTGGCATAAACAGCATGCAATGGGCAAAATTATCAGTGAATTTTGCAGTTTAATTGGCATTTGTCATATTCTTAACTAGCTTGTTAGTTAGTTAATGTTAAAGTTAGTTAGGTAACTAGTGTAGTTGACTAACTAATCACTATGGTTAATTGTTGATTAGCTAGTTATCTTGTATAAATTGTGTTTTACTTAACTCATCGTAAGACAACTGAATTTATAAGACATAATTCGTTCATTGCTTGAGGAGTATCTCTTCTTCATTTATTGTGCTTTTTCTTTCTCTTTTCTCTATAATTGTTTCTACAGAATCTGTTTTGATACCAGAGAACTTCAATTAAAGTGCTCTTATGCGCAACTCATATCATTGTCCTTGCGCTCTTTCGTTTGACAATTTCGGCAATTCGATTCGTCTTAATTTCGTTCCTTTCTTCAATTTTAGGGTTCTTCTTCGCTATCGGATGATGAGTGAATCTGATGGAAGCAAGGTGGTAGAAGTTTAGTCTTAGATTGATCCTTCTTTAAACATACATAGCCTCTACTATTTGCATCTTGGATAGAATCTCATAATCGTATTAGTTTCACCCGTTCTTGATTCAAGCAACTACAATTCTTGGAGTAGGTCGATACTGACTACTTTAAACGCCAAGAACAAATTAGAATTTGTCAACGATTCTATTCAGCGGCCAGCATAGAGTCATGGCTTATTCATAGCATGGAAGTGATGTAATAACATGGTAGTCTCTTAGCTAGTTCACTCCATATCTCTGTCCATTCGTCAAAGCATTCTTTGGATGGATGACGCAAGGGATATATGGAAAAATCTAAAATCAAGATATTCACAAGGTGATTTACTTCAAATATCTGGTCTATAACAATAAATGTCCTCTATTAACCAAGGTGATAGGTGTGTTTTAGAGTATTTTACGAAACTAAGAGTAATTTGGGATGAGATAGAGAGCTATAAACCTAACCCAAAATGTGAATGTGAGAAGAAGTGTGTATATGATGTTTTGAAGACTGTTAAGGAAAGAAAGCATCAGGATCAGATAATGCAGTTCTTAAGAGGATTGAATGACTTTTTCAACAATGTTCGATCCAACATTTTAACGATGGACCCTTTTCCATCACTAAGTATGGTGTTTTCTTACACGGTTCAACAGGAGAAGCAACTTAATAGTAGTGATATTGGAATGTTTAATGAATTGAACTATATGAATTCATTCAATGTGACAGAGTCTAGTGGTTCCAAAGTCAATTGCTCCTACTGTGGGAAGGATTATCATGCTGAGGCCAATTGTTATAAAACACATGGTTTCCGTTCTGATTCTAGTTCCTCTAAATGAGGGAGAAGAGGAGGTAAGGGCAAAGGCAACGGAAAGCTTTGTACTCATTTTGGGAATAATGGTCATACTATAAATGAGTGCTATAAGAAGCACGGGTATCCACCAAGACACAGACTTCACAAATCTTACTCTATTGCAAACAATCTTATCAAGGAGGGCAAGACAACTACCAATGATGCCAATGTTTCAAAGCAAGAGAATTCTATGGATGAGGTTAGATTGAGCAACCAACAGTATCAACAATTGATGAATTTGTTACAAAGTCATGGAAAAACTTCTAATTCAAATGAGGACACATTTAAATCAGATTTTTGTATCATTAATAGGTAACCATATTCTTTCTTTTCCCTGCCATATTGATCTACAGAGTAATGTCTCATGAATTCTAGACTCCATTGTTAGTGATCATGTTGTTTCCTCACTAAACTTGTACTTGGAATATAAGAAGATTCATCTTATCTTGATTAAATTGCCTAATGGTCATAGATGGAGGCTACACATGCTAAGACTATATGCTTTTATGACAAATTGTATTTGGACAATGTTCTTTACTTGCCTTCTTTTCAATTTAATTTGATATTTGTCTCCAAACTTGTCTCTTCATTACCTTCTCAGCTAATTTTTGCTTCCAATAAGTGTATGATGCAGGACATACATGCTCAGAAGATGATTGGTACAGTTGAAGCTTCTGGTGACTTGTGTAGGCTGGATCATCTACATCTCTGAATTTTTGAAGTTGACAATGTTTCAATTAGTTTTACTCATAGGAAATATGTATTAACTTGTAATAAATAGTCCATTGATGTTTGGAATTATCGACTTGGAAGTCCTTCTAATGAAAGAATGATGACTTTGCAAACTTCTTTTCCAATTATTGATTTTAATAAAGATTTTTTCTATGAGACTTGTCATCTTGCTAAGCAGAAATGATTTCCCTTTTCTAGTAGCATTTCTAAGTGTACCTATACTTTTGATCTTATCCATGTTGATATTTGGGGGGGCTTGCAATGTTCCTTCCATGCTTGGACATAAGCATTTCCTCACCATAGTTGATGACTATACCCGTTTTGTATGGATTTTTCTCATGGTTTACAAGGCTAAGACATAATCAATTTTGAACACCTTCATAGTGCTATGGAAAGGCAGTTTGTCACAAAAGTGAAAGCTATTCAAAGTGATAAGGACTTTGAGTTTATTATGAAAAGTTTCTATGAGGAAACAAGTATTTAAGTATTTTGCAGCAAACTTCATTGAGACACTGCAGCAAAATGACATCATTGAGAGGAAACATCAACACCTTTTGAATGTGACAAGGACTTTACTATTTCAAGCACATTTGCCTCCCATATTTTGGTCCTATGCATTGAGGCTGATTGACCCAAGTGGGTTTATTTTTTAAAAAAATTACCAAGATGGGTCTCTTTTATAAAATATTACCAGTATGGGTCTGTTTTGGTAGTTGACTTGGTCAAACCGCAACTCCGAATTGCGGTTTCCGTGCCACGTCAACAACGTGATTACGTGGAAATCAGCATGGCAAAATGACTATAAACCCGCAAGTGGGAATTGCGGTTTGACTGGTCGTTGACCAACACCTCCTTCTTGTCCAATGGGTAAAAAAACACAGAAAACAACGCCTCTAAAACCGCAAGTCAGATTTGCGGTTTGACTGGTCTTTAACCAGCCTCCCTTTTACCCAACAGTTGCAAAAACAATACAAATTTGTACTCCCATAAAACCGCAAGTGGCATCTGCGGTTTGAATTAAAAAATTAAAAAATTTTGTTATTTAATGAAGTAAAACTCATAGCACGCGTAATTCTAATTGCTCTTCTACTCCCTTCAAAAATAACACCTTCGTCTCCTTCGTACATTCTTCCATTACTATAAATGAAAGTGACAATTGGAGCAGACATAATATTGATAAATGTACCTACAAATAAATAATAAAGTAAATTTAAACATAAAAAACAGAGTTAAAAAAGCAATTTGTTTTTAAAAATATTGAAAAACACAAAAATTTTATAAATTACGTTTTTTACCTGAAAAACTGGACTGTAACGTAAAGCTTTGTTTTATGTCGAGTGCAACTAGGTGTGCAGTTCACTGGGTCGAAGGGGTGTGCGGTTCTGTGGGGCGACGGGGGGTTTAAATAGGAACTACACGTAAACCGCAAGTCTGATCTATGATTTATGTGAAAAATAATATTTAATGCAAACCGCAGTTCGCACTTGTGGTTTTGCTTCAGTAAAAATTTGCCCCCCTTTCCTCTTCGTGGGTTAAAACCGATGGACAATAAAAAAAAATTTAATTCAAACCGCAGATGTCACTTGCGGTTTTATGGGAGTACAAATTTGTATTTTTTTTTGCAACTGTTGGGTAAAGGGGAGGCTGGTTAAAGACCAGTCAAACCGCAAGTCTGACTTGCGGTTTTAGAGGCGTCATTTTCTGTGTTTTTTTACCCATTGGACAAGAAGGAGGTGCTGGTCAAAAACCAGTCAAACCGCAATTCCCACTTGCGATTTTATAGTCATTTTGCCACGCTGGTTTCCACGTAATCACGTTGTTGATGTGGCACGGAAACCGCAATTTGGAGTTGCGGTTTGACCAAGTCAACTACCAAAACAGACCCATACTGGTAATATTTTATAAAAGAGACCCATCTTGGTAATTTTTTTAAAAAATAAACCCACTTAGGTCAATCAGCCTATGCATTGACTCATGTTGCACTGTTGATTAACTGCATGCCTACCCCATTGATTAATAATGTTTCCCCACATGAGAGACTTTACCATATACCCTTCAATTTGTCTCATCTGAAAATTTTCAGTTGTCTTTGCTACACTAGCTCATTAACTACTCAAAGGAAGAAACTTGATCCTCAGTAAATTTCCTCTACCACCTAGCATGTATCCTAACCAACCTAGAAAATTTTGCATATTGTAGAGATTATTATATGGTCTCAAATAAGCCAACTGCCAATGGTATGTCAAACTTTCCTCTTTTCTTATTTCTCATAGATATTGATAGTGCTCCACAGATTACTCTTTATTCGTGAAACAAAATTTGACCTCCTTCACCACTGTATTGATATATGTTGATGACATAGTCCTTGCTGGAAATAACATGTTGGAAATTTCCAATAGTACCAGGTTGCTTGATCTTAGTTTCAGATTCAAAGATTTAGGGGATCTTAAATTCTTTCTCGACTTTGAGGTAGCTAGGTCCTCTATAGGCATTAGTGTTTGTCAAAGAAAGTAGGTTGTTAACATTATCTTTGATTTGAGTATGTTAGGTGTTAAGCCTGTTTAAACTCCTATTGACTATCAGCTCAAGTTACACAAAGGTGCAGGGTCTCCTTATACCCAGAAGTTGCTTCCTGTTTTCACAAGCTTATTGGGAGACTCATTTATCTCACCAACACCAGGTCAAATATCACCTATGCAGTGCAAAACTTAAGTCAGTATGTCTCTGCTCCTACCACTGCACATGATCAAGCAGCTAGTCGGATTCTTAGATATTTGAAAGGCTCTCCTTGTCGTGGCCTTTTCTTCCCTATTTCCAGCAAGCTTCAACTTCATGCATTCAGTGATTCTGACTGGGCTAGATGCTTAGACACCAAACGATCCATAATTGGTTATTTTGTCCACCTTGGCTCATCTTTGATCTCATGGAAGTCTAAGAAACAAGCTACTATTTCTTGCAGCTCTTCTGAAGCGGAATATCGTGCTCTTACCAATGTTGTTTGTGAGCTCCAATAATTGACTTCTTTGCTTCATGACCTTGTTGTTCCCATTTGTCAACCAACCAACTTGTATTGTGATAATAGATCTGCAATTCACATTGCTATGGACCCTGTGTTTCATGAATGTACTAAGCATATTGAGATCGATTGTCATATTATAGTGAAAAGATTAAGAATGATTTGGTCAAGTTGCTTCCAATCTCTTCTAGCAACTAGTTGGGTGATATATACACCATGCCTCTTTCCCCTGCTGCTTTCAAGTTTTTGTATTCAAAGCTTGGAATGATTGACATCCATTCCAACCCGAGGGGATCTTAACTAGCTTGTTAGTTGAGTTAGTTAGTTAGTTAATGTTAGAGTAAGTTAGATAACTATTATAGTTGACTAATTAACCACTATGACTAATAGTTGATTAGTTAATTATCTTATATAAATTGTGTTTTGCTTAACTCATTGTAAGACAACTAAATTCATAATATACAATTCGTTTATTCTTTGAGGAATTTCTCTTTTCCATCTACTCTGCTTTTTCTTTCTCTTTTCTCTAGTTTCTACTGTTCATTGCTTTTTATCTCTCAATTCCACCATTGATTTCGAAATGTGGTTTTGGTTTTGGAATGACATCTAATTCCTCCAGCAGGCCAGCACTGTTATGTCAAATTGAATAATTCCAATAAGTTTATCAACCTTAAAGTTTAAACTCCCAAACATTTGTGTTCTTCTAATATATTAATTGATATTCTAGCCATAGGCCTATACGTACTAAATTAAACCTCATAGGCACTATGTCTAATTGAATTTCCCTTGTATCTCTTGTTGATTTGTGATTTTTATAAATTACAAAAAAAAACCGCTTTATGTAAGCTAGGCGTTGTTTGTATTATATTGCAATCATGTTCATGTGCCTATAAAAATACAATAGTCCATGGAGCAGTAAGGACTGTCCGTCTCAAGTCGGAATCTTAATTAGGACAAAAGCTCACTGACTTGAGTTTGTTTTCACTTTATTCAATTTTTGCATCATTGCTTTCTTCTGTCTAGTTGTCAATTAATGGTTTTGTTTTATTTTCTTTAGAGTTTTACCAACCAGACATAGTGATCGTTTTTTTAGCGAAAGAAATTTAAATTTGTGACTCATCCATTTTATATGTCAGTTTTTTAGAGTTTAATTAGTGTACATTGAGAGTATAAAAAATTTTTATACTAATATTCAATCATATATCTTCATTTATATGACTTTTAAAGTATTAATTGATAAAGTTAACAAACTTATCATAAATTAAGGATTATGATTTGTACCGGGAATACCCTCCGGAAAGTGACACCTCGATAATGGACATACCTCGAATATAAGGCTTGAACGACATCGATGAACATGTAGCGATAAACCACACAATAACCAGGGATACCTCGGGTAATTAGCGAAAAAGGTTTAAGGTAAAATAAACACGCTGTTAGACTTAAAGTGAGGTTAAGTCATACTTGGGTCTTTAATTAGCAAAGCCCACGAGTGAAAGCCCACTATAAAACCTATAAATAGGTGGTAGGTAGCACAGGTAAAACCAATTGTGCACATTTATTAGGTATACTTGTCCACAATAACCTCTGACTTGAGCATCGAAGTGATTGCCGGTACACCCAACTCAACGACCAAAGAGGTCATCTCAGTCCAAAATCAAGTATGCACCACAAAAAGAGTAAGAAGGAGGATTAATAGGACCCACAGATAATATAAATAACATCAATATAGTTCTTGAGATAGGAACATTTTGGCGCCCACCATGGGGCCCGTTAAAAATTTCTCCCAACCACATGGTGACTACGAGAAGGAATATCGAGGAGGTAACTATACATGAAGTTGGACACACCTCATCTCAAATAGAAGGGACTCGGAATGGTACTAACATGAACACCTTCGTTGCCCAACTGCAGGAGAAGATGGAGCGAATGAAGAAGAATTGGAGATCATAGGAAGACACAATCAAGAGGAGATAGAAGCACTCAGGTGGGAAAACGCTAGCATTAGAATAGGTTGGACAGACCGAGCAGGACTCGGGATGACACCTACCAGCCCTCAGTCTACACCAGTCATACAGTGGAGTTAGGGCCACATTTCCATATTGTGCGTATAGTGCTAAGCACACAAATAACAGGAACCGCAAGGGAAGGGACCACCCAAGCCAATGATCCCTTAGTAGTACCCCACAGACACCCATTTGTAGATGGAATCATAGAAGTTCCCTTACTGAGCAATTGGAAGGCTCTCACTATAGATAGGTATGAAGACACTACGGATCCTAATGAGCACATCGACGTCTATTTGACATAGGTCAGCTTATAAACCACCGATGATGCAATACCTTTGGGTTGATTCACTAGACTACCTTTGGGTACCATTGATTGCTTCGAAACACTCGTGTCCAAGTTTGGTATTCAATTCACAACAAACCGACCTCACCATTTGACATCCATAACACTAGTTGGGATCAAGCAAGAGAAGAAGGAACCCTTGAGGGCCTTCATGGAACGATTCGATAACGTGGTTGTCAACATGAGGAATCTCAACCCTGAGGTTTCCTTGCATCACATGGTCACCACTCTATGTCCTGGTCGCTGACATGCTTTGCAATAAGTCAGCAACAATCATGGATGAGTTAAGAAGAAGGGTCGCCAAGTACATGCAGTTTGAAGAGTTGTCAGAATTCAAGAACCAAACTCGGACCGAAAACTTAGAGAAAAATCGAAGGGATAACAAGACTTAAAGGAAAAAGAACAAGAGAAGACTCCAGGGAGAAATGTGGGCCGAAGTTTGCCCAATATACCCCCCCTCACCACGAATAGAGCCAGAATATTGGAGGAAGCCCTTAGCTCCAAGCTTATACCACCACCGAGAAAGGTCCCAACACTTCAGAAGGCATACTAATCAAAACACTATATATATGACCGCAACTACAGGCACACTACTAAGGAGTGCATAGACCTAAAGGAAAAAAAATCGAGGAATTGATATAGGCCACACGCTTAAGGTAGTTCATTAGTCAAGGCTAGAATAAAGAAAGGCCAGAAGAACCCCGATACGACAGAGGTTGAGAAGAGAGGAAAAGGCGAAGTAGAGAACCAAGGAATAATGCCAGAAACAGGCTAAAGAACTACCTCTATGAGGAGTTATTAACACAATTTTAGGAGGGTTCGCAAAAGGTGAGGCAAGTAGTTCAGCCAAGAGATGGCATCTACAAGCAGTCCAGAGCATGGACAACACATGGTCAACCTCGACCCTATCTTGACCATCACACCCTGCCATTACTTTCACTGACCAAGACTTCCGGGGTGTGGATTGGCAATAAGATCACCCCATGGTGATTACCATAGTGGTGGCAAATTTTTCCATCAAGAAAACACTTATTGATCAGGTAAACTCAACAGATGTGTTATATTGGTCCACTTTCAAAAAATTAGACATCCCGAAAAGCTTCATCCTACCTTTTCATGACCAGCAAGTCGGCTTTGCGGGAGAAAGGGTGGACATAAAGGGTTACCTAGACCTGTACACCAAGTTCGGCCGAGGATCCCATGACTGCAAAACCATATTGGTTAGGTACATCATTGTGAACGCCAAAATGTCATACAACATATTGTTAGGAAGGTCGTCACTCAACAAGTTAGGCGCCATAGTATCCACTCCCCACCTGGCTATGAAGTTTCCCTCAATGTCGGGACGTATTGTCACCATTCATGCCAATCAAAAAGACCGCCTGGGAATGCTACATGGCAAGTCTCAAAATAACATCGTTAGTCAAGAACATCCTAGAGTATCTGGAGACACCGAGAGTCGACATTATAGTCATGATGGAATTGGGGACCCCAGAATCAATGAGAAAAGCATAGTGGAACCCATCGAGGAAACCAAATTGTTTGAGTTAGGTGGGAAAGAAAGGACCACAAACTTGAGCACCAAGCTTACAAGACAGGGAGAGGCCCTTATCACAGACATCCTCTGGAACAACGCTGACTCGTTTGCATGGACGGCAGCCAACATGCTCGGTGTCAATCCTAAAATCCTATGCCATAAACTTTCTATCTGTCCTCAGTCCACTAGTGTCCCAAAAGAAGAGGAAGATTGGCGAAGCCAAGAGAAAAACTAATATTGAAGAAGCAAATAAGCTCCTTGTAAGCACCTATTTTTTTACAACATAAAACAACAATAGAAATAATAAAAATGATAAATCTAGAAAAAAAAAACAAAAATGTCATTTCCATGCACTGTCAACATACAGAACAATATTCCGAACATACATCAATACTTGAAGCTCAAAATGGAATTTCAATGGAAAAATAAATAATAAAAACAACAATATCAGAGGTCATTAGAGGGGGAAACGAAAATGTAAGAGAGCTCAACATCTCTGAATTACTGAACCATTGTCATGCCTGAGCTCTCTAAATCAATAAAGATGTTTTTTGGCTCAGTTACATTACTAACACAATCCCATAAAATCTAGATATACAATGTTAAAAAAATCATGAGTAAAACAAATCACAAGATGACTCTATAAAAGGGGGCACTTGAATCAGAAAAAAAGGGGGTTTTAGAAAAATATATTCGGAGAAGAAAAAGTTTTGAAGAGGAATAGAAGAGTTGGAAGGCTACAGCAAATATTAACTTACATCACTCTTTCTAAAACTCGGTAAGGAAAATAATAGAAATAAGATAAACAAAATTACTTGCATCATTCACCGCCAGAAGCGATTTTCTGTGGTGTGAATGTTGCCGAAGGTGACCACCGGAGAAGGAGCCGCACTGTGCTGCGCCGGATCGAAGAACCACCCATTTTCCCCTTTTTTCTTTGACATTTTCATTCTCTGTTAAAAGCTTTCAAAATATTAATATTGGGAAAGTTAGTGTAAAGGAGACGTTGCATGTGTCCTCATAATTTAAATAAAAAAATTCGAAAAATTTATACTTTACTAAGTTCACCTTCCAATAAATGTTATTTGTACCCCCTTTTCAAGTCTTGCAGGTCAGCTACCATTTGCACCTTCTTTTTCCACTATTCGCACCCCTTTTATGTCTCATGGACCATTTTACTATTATCACCTCCATTTTCTGTTAGAGTACCCCTCTAGCCCAAAGCATTATTCCATTTTTTGTTTGCACCACCATTTCTGCTAAGCACACCTCTTTCACTTTAAGGCCCAAAATATGTTATTTTTATCTTTTTGTGATTGTAGATAATAAGTTTTTTTTATTATTTATTCTATCATTTTCTTTTATTTACTTTAGTTTTTTTTTAGTTAAACGAATACATGAAATAGCAAATAATAAAATTTTGATTAAATCTAAAATAATAATAATGTTAATAATATTAAATTTAAAAATAAAAATTTAATAATAATCACTTTATATTCCTTTCTAATTTAAATATTATAAATCTTTTAGTTTTTATAATTATTATTACGAAAGAAAATTTAATAATGATCACTTTAGATGCACTTCTAATTTGACTATTATGAAAACTAAAATAACCACTTTAGATGCACTTTTAATTTGGTTTCTCTTATAAAATTTTTATTTGTGATAATTATTATTATGTCATTTAAATTATTTAATTTAAAGGAAAATTTTAATAATGGTTACTTCAGATGCACTTCTAACTTGACTATTATGAAAACTAAAATAACCACCACTTTAGATGCACTTCTAATTTAATTTCTTTTATAAAACCTTGGTTATGATAATTATTATTATTATGTTATTTAAATTATTTAAAAGAAATAGTAGTTACTTTGGATGCACTTCTAATTTGACTATTGTAAATTATGAAAAGGCTCATGATGATAATTTTGGATGCACTTCCGATTTGATTATCATGAAATCCTTTAAAATTACTTTTTAATATGAAAACATAAAACGTAAAACTTTAATTATGATTACTATGTACTTTTGATTTAGTCATTATAAAAATTAATTTTTTAATAATTGTCACTTCATATGCACTTTTGATTTGACGATTACATTTAATAATTATCGTGACCACTTTGGATGTACTTCTAATTTGGTTACAGTAATAATATTTCAAAATAAACCCAAGAATATTAAAGAATTTGATTGCCAAAATTAAAAACTCAACACACAAATCACTTCAAGAACTACGTATACTCCGATTCTCCATTACACATGGAGATACGTAGGTGTAGGAGTCCACTTTTATCGAGCCCCGAAAAATAAAGATAAAACAAGTCAATTAAAAAATAATTATTATTTTTACGAAAAATAATTTTTTCATTAAAATGTTGAAACCAAAAATAAAATAAAAGTAGTCTTTATCTTTTTAATGGTGAAATAAATAAAGTTATTTAATTTTGTACATTTAATTAGAGGTAATCGTGCTTAAGACGAACATATAGGGTGCTAATACCTTTCCTATGCGTAATAGACTCCCAAATTCAAAATTTGGTTTTGTAGACTACATTTCTCTAAAAGGTTTTTTTAATATTTTCCTAAATAAATATTAGTGGTGACACCTCTGATTTTCAAAAATTTGTGTCATCTTGTCGAGATCCACGTATTGACACTCCTACATGTTGGATTCATTCAAGAAGTGCGCTACACAACTTGGTTAGCCAATGTTGTCATGGTCCTAAAGGGAAATGGAAAATGGCACATGTGTACAAACTATAATGATTTAAACAAGGCCTGTCCAAAGGACGTCTATCCTCTGTCAAGTATAGATCGGTTGGTCGGTAGAGCAGCAAGACACAAGGTAATGAGCTTTTTAGATGCATATTTAGGATACAATCAGATTCAAATGTACCCGCCCAACGAGGATAAAAAATCCTTTATAACAGACAATGTCAATTATTGTTACAAGGTCATGTCTTTCGGCTTGAAGAACGCAGGGGGGACATATCAATGACTAATGGATAAGATTTTGTGAGACCAGATCGGAAGAAATATCGAGGTATATGTAGATGATATGGTAGTCAAGTCAAATAGTTAGAAGAAGTATGTGTACGACCTAATAAAAACATTATCCTCTCTTAGGAAGTACCATATGAGATTGAACCCTGTCAAGTGTGTTTTCGGGGTTGAAGGCAGAGAATTCCCTAAGTTTATGCTCTCGCATAAGGGCATTAAGGCTAATCTAGACAAGTATTAGGCTATCATTGAAATGAGAAGTCCACACAATCAGAAAGAGCTCCAAAAGCTTACAGGTAGGTTAGCCTCCTTTTCGAGATTCCTGTCGAGGTTAGCAGACAAGACCATCCATATGGCTAAGCTGCTGAGGAAAAATTCAAAGTTTGAATGGTCAAGTGATTATGAAGTAGCCTTCTGTGAGCTCAAGGCTTTCTTTTCCACCCCACCTATACTTCAGAAACCTATCACAGGACAAGATCTCTTATTTTACCTTTCGGTGATCGGCAAGACTATTAGCGTAGTGATTGTCCAAGAATAGGGACAAACACAGGAACTCGTTTACATCATCAATCGAACTCTCCACGGCCCCGAACAAAGTACCAAACTATTGAGAAGCTCGCATTAGCCCTGTCACAACCTCAAGACGACTTCGATCTTATTTCCATGGACATCAAGTGGTGGTTAAGACGGACTATCCAATTTCTAAAGTCCTTCACAAGCCCAAACTAGTTAGGAGAATGATATCATGGTCGGTGGAATTGTTCAAGTTCGATCATAGGTACGAGCCACAAGGACCCGTTAAGGCTTATTGCCTAGTCAACTTTATTTGTGAATTACCCCTAGTTGACCATAATAGTGCACCTTGGATTCTTTATGTTGACAGTTCATTAAACAAACAAGGTAGTGGAGCAGGAATCATTATGGAAGGACCAAATGATTTGGTATTGGAACAATCACTGAAGTTCAAACTCAAGGCATTCAACAATCAAGTCGAGTAAGAAGTGTTGATAATTGTACTACATTTGGCAAGAGAAATGGGAGCAACAAGACTGATTTTTCGAAGTGACTCTCAGATCACAGTATCCTAACTTAATAGAGAGTATTAAGTCAAAGACCCACTTTTGTTGCAATATTACCAAGTAGCCAGTAGCTTCAAAAACCACTTTGAACATATCTCAATTGAGCATGTCAAGAGGAATGCTAACAACTAAGCTAACATCCTCGCTAAGTTAGCCAACACTAAAAGGTCGAGTCAATACAAAATAGTCATCCAACACACTCTAGAGGAGCCCAATGTTAATCAAGTGCTAGTGGCTGCTATTGAACATGAGCCCAATTCGATGACAACGATAAAAAACTTCTTAGAAGGGGGAGCAACCAGCCGAAGAGAGGTTTACCAGAGCCCTACGAATGAGGGCAGCCAAATTTTTGTTAATGAGAGATGAGCTATTCAAAGGAGGGTATTCGACACCGCTCCTCAAGTGTCTAACCCTGGACCAAGGGAAATATGTCTTGGAAGAGCTACACCATGGGGTATGTGGATTCCATTCGGGGGCCTGTGCAACTGCCACTAAAGTTATAAGGGCAGGTATTACTAGCCCATAATCAAACAAGATGCCGAAATATTCATCAGGAGATGCAAGGACTGTCAATAACATGACAACCTCATATGAGCACCCCCAGAAGCCTTGCAGAACATCACCCCACCTTGGCCTTTTGCAATATGGAGGGATGGATATCCTTGGTCCTTTTCCTACCAAAAAGGGACAGTGAAGGTTTCTAATTGTTGTAATCGATTACTTCACTACTTGGGTTAAGGTTGAATCTTTGGCTAGATCACTACAAAGAATGTACAAAAGTTTACATGGCAAAACCTCATGTGTCATTTTGGCATCCCCCACACCATTGTAACCAACAATGGTTAGCAATTCATAGATAAAGGATTTGAGGCGTTCTTGAAGGGATTACATATAACACACGTCACCACCTCGGTTGAGCATCCCCAAACCAATGGTTAAGCCGAGGCCGTAAACAAGGTTATCTTACAAGAATTGAAGAAGAGCCTTGGTGTAAACAAGGGTAGCTAGATTGAGGAGTTGATGGGGGTCCTTTAGGCCTATAGATGCACACCACGCTCAACAACTCATGAAACTCCTTACAACCTTACATATGGCACATATGCAATGATTTTGGTAGAGGTAGGAAAACCTTCACTCTAATGTTAATTATATCACAAAGATAATGAAGAGGAGATGCTATTGGAGCTTGACCTGACGTAGAAGTTGAGAGATAAAGTAGTCATTCGAGAATAAGCATGAAAGAGAAGAGCCACTAGGAAATATAACAGAAAAGTCAAACTGAGGTCTTTCAAACAAGGATACCTTGTTTGGAGAATGCAAAGAAAGGCCCAGAAAGAACCCGAATATGGCAAGTTCACATCCAATTAGGAAAGACCTTTCAGAATCAATTGGAGCTTGGATAATGGAGCTTACAAGTTGGAACACCTCTTAGGAGAAGTTATGTTAAGGTCATGGAATGCAACCCACCTCAAATTTTACTATAGCTAACTTCGCTATGTAATATAGATCGATGCACTCTTTTCCTACCACCAGTCTTTTTTCCAAGGGGGTTTAGTTGGGGTACTTTTAATAAGGCATTTGCTTTAATCAATGAAGTCTATCATTTAGTATGCCAGTTTCTTATTCTTTCAACTATGATTGTTATAACGCCACTTTATCCTGAAAACTATTCCATAAAATGAATTATTCTCATCGATGTAACCATGGTTAGGAATAATCACTCCATAAAACAAACGATTATCGCCAACATGATCACACCCCAGGAAAATCATTCCATAAAATGAATGATTTTGATCGCTGTAATCACGATACCATTCCATAAAACGAATCATTCCCGTCAACATGACTACATCCTGGAAAAACTATTTCATAAAAGGAATGAATCTATATCACCTCAATTTGGAAGCTTCATTCTATAAAATGAATGATCCCACCGACGTAACCACAAAAACAACGAATAAATTGGGCCAAAGTATGTTTGACATCTACTTTCTTGTTCACCACACCCTAACAAAACTAAAGCAATAAATAAGTCCCAGAAATGGCGCTAACAAAAATTTAATAACCATAATGAGCTCATCAGGTAGGAGATATACAATATAATATCATCTAAATAAGTAAAACATATCTACACAAGGAAACGGTATAAGCTGAAGTCTTTGGATATAATTTGGGAATGAAAAGGGGAATGTCCTATTATAACAATTAAATATACAAAAAACACAAGTCGCACTCACGACCACAGTGCTACAAAACAATGGTCTTAAACAATCATGATCAAGCTAAATACATAAACCCCTCAAAACAACAAGAAACAAGCTTAATATTCAATTCAAGGCGACGAAGGCAAGTCAACTACGACATCAGAATTAGGATCCATAATATTCTTTTATGTGATCAGGCGACCTTCATAAATGTTGTGATCCACGTCAAAATGACTCTCCTCAGCCTGGAATAGAAAAACAGCTTGACGTAGAACCTTGTTAAAACCCTCGATATGGTTACTCTCAATGGTCAGTTTAGCCTCTTCGGTGATCTCAGTGTTTTCAGTATCAAGCTCGATCCCTTTCTTCTTAGACTCAGCAAGGATGACCCTCACTTCCATTAGTTTGTTTGAGGCCAACTTCAGCTCTTGTTCGGCAAAGTGACGATTGTCTTCTTCAACCTTTAGCTTTTCCCGAAGATCAACCGCCTCCTCAGAAAGGCGAGAATTTGTTGAGAGGGCTTTGGTGAGGGCCAAGCTAGAATCTATAAGATCATTCTTTAATTGCTCTATCCCACTCTCTTTTATTGTGCCCCGAATCAACCTTTGGCCCAACATCCACGCACGAGCTTGGAGTTTAATGTAGCTCATCACGATTTTCTCGGCAGTAGGGCTGTTTATTGGTTCATTCTTTTCTAGGGTATACCTGATTATATTTATCTTCTTCCTGATCTTCAAATCAGGCCAGAAAAAGCCATCTGGAACTGACGTGCTCAATGAGTCAGCAGGCTTCTCAAAACTTAACATCTTCTAGGCAAGTTTCTTTGAAGATGCATCAGCCTTATCTCCGTCGTCTACTTCCTTTCTTTTTATGTTGTTGTCTTTCTTCATCTTCATATTCTCGAGGGTGGCAGCAACATGTTCGGTTTTCCCGTGCCTTCAAGGCCGACATGGACCTCTTCCTTTCGAATCTCCTGAGCACGATCCTCTCAGATCTTCTTAAAAGAAAATGGGGAGCCTTTCAGTACCTTGTCCGCCATGATACCTACAAAGGCAACAAAAATTTAGCAAAGTTAAATTTGCGAATTGAAAATGAATCATTGGGGACAACAATTTACTATCCAAACTGGAACCAAGATCCATGGATAGTGCTAGCTTGAGGACCGACTTAGTAAGAAGATGACGGGGAAGACTATACAAGATACACAACAACTTTAAATTACTCTTTAGCATATGTGACATCGGCCAACCATTGAACTGAAATGGGTTTGGCATCTAATAAAAAGGAAACATCAGTCGATCGTTCACATAAAACATGTACCTATGCCCTCGTGGCCCAACACAAACTTTAAAGAAACCTCATTTGAAATCCTTCAGAGATGAAGTGTATGGTGTAAATAGACAAAAGTTTTGTTGACCCATCAATGAGACCCACCTTGGGGTCTCACCTAGACGCATCTAGTAGTGATATAAGAAAATCCTAGGGTTAGGTTCCATATACAACGCTTTACAAATAACTCAGAATGACTGAAAGGCAGCCCAACTATTGGAATGTAACTGACTTGGCACCACATTCAACACACATAGCACAACCATGGTAAAATCATCAAACAAGAGTCGCACATGGAACTCTGAAAATAGACGATCATACATAAAGAAGAAATCATCACCTGAGTCACCTCAACCATAACATACCCTCTCAGATTTCTTACATACCTCTATAGCTAAGATATTTTCCTCTACATCGTCCAGAGTGAGGACAAAATTATTTACAATCCACTGCACATCTCTAGCCTTGATGTGGCACGACATGTACGATAACACGATCGGATTTACCTATTCATACCCGACGTTCACAGGATCATCGCCGCACACTTCGACCACAGGACTCACAACTGTATGCGGCTCTCCTACTCGTGCTGACACCACCTCCACAGAACCGAAAACTTCGCCTCCAGTATCCTGACTACCAACCCTAGAATCACTAGAGGTTGTAGAGTCAGTACAAGACAAGATGTTAGAACTTATACATATGATACACACTTGTTGCTTTGAAGGATGGTTAATCATGGATTACTGAGTTAGGTATAGCTAGGATCTGTGGGAGAAGTCACTACAATGCATGGTGGATAGCGTTACTTCACCTGCTATTTATAGCAACAGGCCCACCATACCCAAAACATCAGTTGATCTTGACTGTCGGATCGCTGTAGGTCAACAGCTCTCGTGTTGCCACCCATTAGGACATTGAGCTACCTAGGAACCTACACCAGACGTTACTGACCATTACCCTCCCTAGGGTTGTGACGATAAGATTCCAATGTAAGGAGAAATGTATCATCTCCAAGTGACGCACGCGTACCTCGACATTTAGTGGTTGCATTTTTTAAGAGTTAAACTTATCATGGTCACGAACCACTCCCATGTGAGTCTGGGGGTATATGTATCGGGAATACCCCGAGGAAGTTGACACCTCAATAGTGAACATACTTTGGATATAAGACTTGAACGACATTGATGAACATGTAGCGATAAACCACACAATAACTAGGGACACCTCGAGTAATTAGTGAAAAAGGCTTAAGGTAAGATAAACATGCTATTAGGCTTAAAGTGAGGTTAAGTCGTACTTAGGCCTCAATTAACAAAGCCTGCGAGTGAAAGCCTACTACAAAACCTATAAATAGGTGGTAGGTAGCATAGATAAAACCAACTGTTCACAGGTACTTGTCCGAGATAACCTCTAACTTGAACGTCAAAGTGATTGCAGGTACACCCACCTCGATGACCAAAGGGGACATGCTCCAGAATCAAGTCTGCACCACAAAGAATAAGAAGGAGGACTAGCAGGACCCATAGATAATATAAATAACATCAATATAGTTCTTGTGACAGAAACATGATTGAATGTTAGTGTGAAATTCTTCACATGTCAATGCATACCAATTAAACTTTCAAATAAATCTTAGAATTCTGAATTAGTGAGTTGATCCCTTTTTTAAGTGGTTTTTTTACTTGATAAATCTTACAATTCTAAATTAATTGATGTACAAATCTTTTGGAATTCATTTGCTTGGTGATTTGGAGAAATATATATGACCGAGCTGATTAACAAGAATAAGAGAGTTTGAGAGTAGGAAATCAAATAATAAAACTTACTTCAACTAACTATAACTAATTAAAGCTATATGTAACTAATAATGATAAAGAAACCAACCCAATCTCCTATATGAAACGAGAAAGCAAAAAGAAAGCAATTAACCCATATAAAGAGTTTTTCTTTTGTTACCTATTCATTTTCTTCTTCCACCTACAAAAATTATTAAATTTCTAAATTTTTTATTTTATTATTCATAGAAATTATCCCATTTTTGGAATGCAAAAAATATTATTTCGTTTTCAGAATTTCAAACAATTTGATCTGAAATAGTTGTTCTTAAAATTGAATTGGTTTAGTTTGATCGGTCGAATCGAGAACCAATCCTCTGTTCCATTCAATTGTGATGGAAAACTAGTTGAAAATCAATAAATTTATCATAAATCGGTAAAGTTCAACTGCTTCACAATTATTATTTTTTAAAATTTTCAAATTTTACTAATGCACACTTGTTTTTCATAAGTCAACCAAAACTTGAATTAAAAAGTAACAAAATTTGGTTAAATTAACAATACAAGAGTGTATTTAGTAAATTTTCTTTTTTTTTTATAATTACATTCTTAATCTATTTTTTTCCTTATATATTATGACTTACGTCTTATGACTTATGAAGTATATATAATTTATGAAATTTTTATGTTTTAATATTATGAATTTTGTAATATTTTTATTTAACATTCTTATTATAATACATTGAAAATAAAAAATACTATTTTATTAAAATTGGTTCAACAACAATATTGAGTTAGTGTCCTCACGAGTACTACCATTAGTTCGATTTTTAAAAACATTGTTTTTTTGAAGCAAATTAGTTGCATGTTTTAAATTATTTAATTTGAAGTACATTAGATATACATATTGGATCACTTGATTTGGAATATAAATAAAAAATATTTAATTTTAAGTATTCCAAATAACTTTATCTAGAACTCATTTCTTATATGTTTGAGATCACTTAATCCAGAACACATAAGTTGTATGTTCTAGATGAATTGATATAAAATACAAAATATAATTTTTCAATTTTTTAGTTTTGTAAACAATATGGTAAAGAACACTTATGTAACAACAGAAATTATTTCGAATCAAGTGAACTGAGTATGTATGAACAATGGGGTCACACAGGAGATGATATCGCTTTAATTTATGTTAATAGATTTCTTTATTGCTTCAAAGCTGAGCAATGTTATCTCAGCTGCTTGGTTTGGGAAAGGGTGATATGAGAATGGCGCCTGAGAAGGCTTTACGTGAAGTACTTCAAGTTTGGCTATGTCTTTATTGTTGGAATCTTCATTTTTCCCTTTCTCACTCTTACCTTGTATAAGATGTGTCCATTGAAATGATAAAAATCTTTAAAGATTGTATTTTGATATTTGTTTTGGCTTCTTAACAGTGTTTGCAGGAGAAGGGGCTATAAGGGGTGCGAGGAGGTAGAGGGTTGTGGGTGGCGGGGCATAATGGCTATGGGTGTATGCTTGTGGCTTTCAAGGGTGTGCAGAGTGAAAAGAGAGGAAGATGAAGAAATGTTGGGTAATTTAAATTTATGGAGTTGTTAATAGCAAACTGGAGGTAATCTAAGTGCAGAAAATTTTGACCTTACCCCACAATATAGACTTGTAGTAAAAACTCCATGATTCCCATTGATATCAATCCTAATAAGCCACAAATGCATTTATTTTTGTTTATTTTTTACTTTTTACATATAATCTTACAGGTTTTGTTAATATTATTATTTTCTATTTGTTTTTCTATATTGGAAGAAAAATTATCAAGTGAAAGAACAAAATAGGAAATTAGAGATTAGTGTTTGATTGACTGAAATTTATAAAACTATTTTAAGTATTTTAGTATTAAAAAACTAAAAAACTTGTCTGTTATTTTTTTAAAATAAATTTTAAAATAGTTTTGATTTTTTAATTTTTAAAAAGAAGAACAACTATAACTAGTTTTGTTTTTTAGTTTCTTTTT